>PUFA01000001.1:2007500-3207500 GCA_003508835.1 Eonycteris spelaea
ATATGTTAAAATGATACAAATCAGTATCATTGTTTGATGAATATAGGATTTCTTTTTAACGACCATTATGTAAACATTATGTATAAAGTAACAGTGAAAAAGTTATGAAGTCTCTTAAAGATAATTGCTAAAATGTTGTCTAATAAGTTGTTATCCAGAGATACAGTGTTCATCTTCTATGGCAAAGTTTACCCTGACTTTTCTTTTGACATCCGCTTTAATGCTATTCTAATAAAATTTATTCCTTTTCTCTCATTCAGTTGACCTTTATTATGATTTATAAAATGTTTATACTAATATACCTCCCTAATTTGTCAAAGGTTCTATATAAATATGTTTCTAGAAGAAACTCTACAATGACTAAGTGGCACTTATTAAAATACAAGTTCCTTCTTTTTCAGAGCCATTCATAGTTTTTTATTTAGCAGCAGTAATGCTTTGGAATTGTTTGGAGACTGGAGTTTAATCCAATTAAGAACTTATAAAATCTTGCTAATTAGGTAACCAAACAACATTTTTAACTCTATTTCCAGTTAATGGCGTTGTGACTATTTTTACTTGGTGTGTTTTGGTTTTTTATTTGTTTTTCTTTTTTTGATGTGGTGTTTTACATTAAATTTAACTAGCTTTACGTGGCTGCCTCATATCACATGCCTTCTGATGCTTGGGAGTTTGTTATTGGGGACCTCAGTTTTTACAGTATTTTTTTCCTTAAAAGATATACATATATGTTCCTCAAGGGCATTATGCTAAGTGAAATAAGTCAGATAGAAAAAAGCAAATATATATGACCTCCTTTCTATGTGGAATCTTAAAAAAAAAAAATACGACCTGAGACCATAGATATGGTGGTTGTTAGAGGCAAGACTGAGGGGTGGAAGTTGGAGGATGGGAGAAATAGATGAACTCTTTTTTTTAATTTAAATAAATTAAATTTAAAAATTTTAAGTATATGCTTATAAATTACATTTTGACATGACTACATACTACCTATTTCTTTTTAAAGACCAGCTTAAATTCTATTTCCTCTGTAAAGTCATTTCCATATATCCAGTCAAAATTAATCTTTCACAGACCTGAACTACTGTACCAATTGATAATACCTCACTAATAGTATTAGTACTTTGAATACTTTATTATAGTTATGATATGCATATCTTACCTACCATATTAGATTATGAATTACTTATTAAAGTTAAATCTATTTTCTCGTTGCTGATAGTACTTTACCACCTGGAACATGTATTGTGCAGAGTATGTGCTAATAAACTTTAAAAATCTATTGGATACATATTTTAAAGGCTCCAGAACAGCTTATTTTTAAAATAAATATATATTCTGAATGGACAGTCTATATAGCTTTTAAATTCAGATTTTTACATTTAAGTTTTTAAAAATAAATCTATTTATTTTCTTTAGTCTACATTCAGTTTTTTTCTTTAAAAGTCCAAGAAACTGATGTAGAGGAAATCATTGGAAAATGTGGATATGTTTTAAAATACAGCACTCTACACTCCCCTCTCTTTCCACACACATGGTGTAAATATTATTGTACAATGTTAGAGTGAGGAAAAGTTTTTCTTTAAGAGACAATTAAACTTTAGACAACTGACCAACCACTGTGATGTCTTAAAGTAGCCTTGAGAAGAGAAGATTATACCATTTGAAAAAATTAATATCCATGAAAGAAGAAGATGCAAGCAGACATGTAGAAACCCTGCAAGACTCAGAAGGTGTGTTGTTTTTATAGACTGATATTTTAGTTGTGTCCCTGATGGAGAGAACCGACCTGACCAGAGAGCACCAGTTACACTAGAAAACAGCTTCTAACTTGTCCTGCCCTGTAGAGAGAAAAGCTTTCATTGAAAAAAGCTAAAGTACTTAATGAATAGGCAGCATCTCTTGAGAATAAGCTTTCCTGAATGTGGCCTCAAGTAACGTTTGATCCTAATGGATAGGAATCAGCCAAGCAAAAGGTGAATAGAGCTCAAAGCTTCAGAAATACATGTTTCTTCAACATGTATTTGTTGAGCATCAACTATGTCCCAGACTAGGTTCTAGATATGGAACAGTGATCTAGGTCAGGAGAGAGGACCCTGTCTTCATCCAGACAAATACATAATAAGCATACGTTATGGTAATTTGTCAAATCTGATAAGTATTTTTAAGGTAAAGTAGGGTGTTATCAAAAAGTAAAGGGTGTTATCAAAAAGTAAAGATTGGATGGATAATAGCAGGACAACAACTTATACTGTATATTAAAAGCAATTAAAAGGATGATGGATCAGTAAATTGTTATCTGTGATATTTCCAAAGAACCTGTGAAATACATTGTCTTGATTGTTATCCTTGATTCCTCCTTCCTCATTTCCCACATGCCATTGCCTGATAACACATAGCCCTTAAATATTTTTCAAAACTGTGTCTTCCTCTCCTCTTATAGCCCCTGGTCCGGTTAAGGCTTTGTTGCTTGCTGCTTTTACTTCCACAGCAGCTACAGTGTTGGATGCTCACCTCCAATCTTACCCTATTCAAATTCATGCTCACATAGCTCCTTCAGTCATTCCCCATTACTCCTTTAATGGATCCCAATCATATTGAAGGTTGAAGTCCAAATTTCTTAAGAAAGCAGACCCTTTGAATGCTACAAACCTCTTCCAGGTTTATATCTTGCCACGTTCTGATTCATTATTTCCACATTATACTATTATATCTTTCTTACCTTGTTCTTGCTTTTACTTTTCCCTTTGTTTAAAGTATAGCATACTAATGAATACTCCCCAACCCCCACCCCAAATCATTTGTGACTGGCTCAGGCATCATTTTTGCAAAAATCTTTCTCTGATCCTTTCTATCCCCGGAATGAGCCCCTATGCTTCTCTGTGCATATCTCCATTGAAATTTTACTTATCACATTATTTTATGATTATCTGAGACCAGGAAATATCATATTCACTTTTGTATCTCTAGTGCCTAGTGATCGTAAGTACTCAGTAGTTTTAGGTGAATGAGTGAATGATTTGCCTTAAATTGGTGTTTATATTCTGTAACTATTAAGTGTGAATTCATTAATATTTAATATATTTTAATATGTTTCTCATCACAAAAAAAATTCTGAATCACTGATTTGAGCAGATGTTTGGTCTTAATAATTTGTGCCTGTAATGAAACCTTTATGAGGTGTTTGTTACCTAGTGAGAACAGTGCCATCTATTGGCTATTATCCAAATTGTATCCACTCTCCAGGATGGAGCATAGAGCACTAATCAAACATTTTTAGGAAAGCTCACCTATGACAAATTTTCTCATAAACCTGTAGAAGGATAAAACTAACCACCAAGTGTATGGTAAAAACAAATGAAGTAATTTAGTCAGGTATCCCAACAAAAGAGAATGATACTGTGTCCTGATATGATAATAGTAAATGTGTACCATCGGTGTCTGGTTTATTTATTTACATGCCAGTTCATTCCTAAAGAAACTAAAATGCCTATTAATGTTTGATATAAAAAGATCATCTAAGCCAAAATACATATGAACATTCACTTTGATCACTCTTTAAAAAGAAACTGACACATTGTGATTTACATACCATTTTGTTTCCAAATACTTTTAAAGTTTTTATGGAATCATAAAAGTGTAAGAAAAAAAATCTTTTAACAAATAAGCCTCTACACTATGGGTAATTGTCTTTTAATGGTACAAAAAGGTACCATAACTCTTGTATGAAAAGTGGTGGCTCTATTCTGAGTAACCTGTGCTACTCCTTAAAAAATGACAAAATGTCCATTGTTGTTTTTTACTTCATTTAGTGATCTAACATTTAAATTTAATCAGCAGAGATAAGATCACACTTGATTTGGCTGATGTCAAATAGTTTCCTGAGTAGTAGATGCCATGCTGTGGGCATGGATAGTTGATAGAGTGTTTTGTAAATAGACAAAGATGATTTATGTTGAGTGTAGGCCACCAAAATATTAGTGAGCCTTGTTGTGTTGCTAGATTGCCACTCCTCTTAAGAGTTTTAGAAATAACATGTTTCCATTATGGCTAAAACAAATGTAATTTAAGATACACAGAATGGTGGAGATATAATCTTTAAAAATAGTTTCTTGAATTTTAGTCATATATAGATTCTCTTTAAAGGGAAAAAAATTATTGTTACTTCCTCACTTGATAGACTTTGATACTATATCATAATATTGCTTAATGTATATATATTACTGGATTTAAACTCCTTACAGTTACAGTGTTTATATAACTATAAAATCATAATATTAATAATGAAATTATAGTAAAAATAATATTAGATAACACATATAACTTGCTATGTTCTAGGCATGTTGCATAAATAGGTAGGTAGATGATAGATGATAGGTAGATAGAGTATACACACATACTCATCTAATCTTTACAATAACCCTATGATATAGATAATAAAACCCTGCAATAATTCACTCCAAGAGAAGGAAAATTGAGCTATAAAACCAAGGCAGTCTGACTCCAGAGATCATACGTTTTTTTAAAAAATTCCACTTAAAACATTATGGTGGGATTTTTAGTACTATTACTATCTCCATTTTATAAATAAGGAAACTGAGGTACAGATAGGCTAAATAAATTATTCAAGATCCCACAGCTAATAAATGTTAGCTCTGAAATTTAAACCCAGGCAATTTAGGCTCTAGAACCCATTCTTTTTGTGTATTTAGGTACCTCTCAAATTTAGATATTGATGCAAATTTACTAAATTTACAAATTAAAAATAAAAGTTTTAAATCAATGAAAATGAGACTTAATCAATTTAGTATCAATTAACAATCTTAGTTTAATGTAGACAATATTGTTTTATTTGCATTGAATTTCCAACATTTGATTTGTTAATAGATTTACTTGCATGTTTTATGTTTCATGTTTCCTAAATGATTTTGAGGTTTTTGTTGTAACTGTTTTTTTCTATTTAAGTAAATAGATAAGGAAGCTTATTTCAGTCACTGAGCCATTGTTTTCATGATCTCATCATTAATAATACAACCAAAAGTGACAAAATGCTGAAAATTTTTGAAAATTTATTTAACAAAAAGTTTTTAGTTTACTTCTACGCTCACCGCTGTTGCAGTCATTGCAAATTAGTATATGCAAAGATTAACGGAATGTCAGCTTAAGTGATGATACAAAAAGGGATGCTATAGCTAAGGTTTTTTGAGTTTGGCCTGCCTGTGCTACCCTACTCTGCTTCATGTGATATGCCTCATTTCTTCTGCTACTTTTCTCTGTTAAGTCTACTTCAGAATCCCTCAATATCGTACAAGAGTGCTATGACATTGTTTGGCCTGCTTTTGATGCAAACTAAGCATTTAGTTTTTTCTCATTGGTCCAGAATAATACTTTGGCTACTAAATCAAATAGTACTCTGATTTACCTGCATAAAAATAACTGTGCCTCAATTTAGTATATAACTTGAGAAATTAGAGACTTACTCTGTATTTTGTGAAAATGCCATAGTTGCAAATTATAACTGCAATGAGAATCATTTTGTCTTTTTAACTGTCAGAAAATTTAACATGAGTACAGCATGGATGTGAGGCTGTTGTTGTCATTGACGTTTGGATGGGCATCCTTAGCAGCCATCAGACATACTTAAGGATACATTAAAAACAGACATCAGCATTTTAGGAGATCACATGGCACCAGACTTGATTATGAACATAAACATAAATCCTGGTCCTGAAATTACATTGAATCGCTTGCTAATAAGTGGGCTACTCATATGCTTCTATTAGTAGTTTTTATTAGAGAATCACCAAAAACACATTCTAAAATTCTCAACGAACATTCTCATAGGAATCCTCCTGGAACGTATTCAAGGGTTCTCAGGCTTCTTGAACTCCAGGTGGAACTCTGCTTTAGAGGATGTGATAGAGGCATTAATCTACTGAGATGTTACCATTTGACAGTCTTTTAGCAACACACAGAGACATGGTAACATTTGAGCATTATTGATGTACCAAAGTATCTCTATATTCCAATTCTTTTCTACTGTTTAATCTGAATCCTTCTTGAAGGCAGTATTAAAATAGAACCAAACTTTTTTTTGCAAAAGGTGCTATTCTGACTTTTGCCCTTCTAGTTAAGGTAGATATTAGGGTCCCCAGGTTTCTGTGGCAGTTTTGAGAATTGCGTTCATAGCCAAGGTCCCAGTAGTTAGAAAAAAAAGAAGAAGAAGAAGAAAGAACAAAAGAAAGAAAGAAAGAAAAGAAAGAAAGAAGACCTACATCTCTCCTTTTTAAGTATTTCTCTGCTTTGACCCTCCTCTGCCCTATACCACTGCTGATCCCACTAGGAACTGCCATATGTGCACAGTATTTCCCTATGTACCAGGTCAGCGTTCCCCAACCTTTTTGGCACCAGGGACCGGTGTTCTTATGAGTCTCTATGCCTGATGATCTGAGGTGGAGCTGAGGCAGTACTGGTACTGGGGTTGGGGACCCCTGCTTTATAACACTGATTCCTAACTTTTTTTTGGACACATAGATCCCTTTTGGAATCTGACAAAAGCTGTAGATTCTCTGTCCAGGAAAATCGAATTGCGCACTATTTCAGCAGGTTCATAGACTCCCTGATGTCCATGTGTGATAACCACATTAAAAATGTCTTCAGTATCTCCTGGGATTTTTGATATATTTATTAAGGCATATTTTACATGGCTTGCATTTTATTGGGATATCCCATTTAAAAATATTGGAATCACTTCATATGCAATCTAGAAACAAAGAAAAGGGAAAAGTCACTTATAATGGTTCTGTTTCGATTCAGGGCTGTTACTGATTTGGTGCACATCGTTGCAGTCTTTTGTAAACATATTTATACTCTTGTATTCCAATGATATTCTGACTGTAGGAGTTTTTGAGAACATTGTAAAAAATTTATTTCTTTTAGGAGTTGCTGTAGGGATTATAATATGCATCTTTATCACAATCTACTTCAAGTTAATATTGATTACTTCCAATAAAATATATCAATTTACCTCCATTTATACATTTTACCTTTATTTTTCTCTCCTTTGTACTATTGCTGTCATACATATTCCATCTATATACATGATAAGCAACAGTTCAGTGGAAGAATCTTTACTTCCAGAAAGTATATATCTTTTTAAAAATATATTTTTTTAAATCTCTTATATTTACTCACATATTTACTATTCCCAGTGCTCTTCATTTTTTTTTTCCTTTGGTTCTGAGTGATTGTTTATTTCCTTTTAGCCAGAAGGACTTCCTTCAGTATTTCTTATTAAGGCAGTCCTGCTAGCAATGAATTACCTGTTTTTGTTTATCTGTGAATGTTTTAATTTTGTCTTTATTTTTGTTAGATATAGAATAATCTTAATTGGCATGTATTTTTCCACCAGCACTTTAAACATGCCATTCCCACTGCCTTCTGGTCTGCATTATTTCTGATGAAAAGTCAGCTATTAATCATATCTTTTCCTTGTATGTGTTTTGGTGTCTTTCTGTTGCTGCTTTCAAGATTTTCTCTTTACCTTTGGCTTGTCGGAGTTTGACTATGATGTGTATGTGTGGTTCTTTTTGCATTTGTCTACTAGGGATTCATTGAGCTTTGTTGAAGTGTTAAAGTTTTCCACCAAATTTGGTGTTTGGGGGCCATTATTTCTTCACATATTTCCTAGACGCAATCTGTGAAATTTGTTTCCCCTGAGGTGTTCAACTGTTGATGTCTCAGATCAGTTTTTGTGTATTTGTTGGTATTGGTTCCTTAAGGGTCTCTCCTGTGCCTGTATAGTTTAGTGGTCAATGAATGATCCCTCAAAAAAGTAAGGCTTTCACACTGCTGTGGTCATACTGAGTGTAGATGAAGAAGACCTTCCAAGGTGGGACAGATTTACAAGTGTTTCAGGCTTTCAATCTTCACCATGCCCTCTGAGACCTTCTACACACGTGCATAATTTATTAGACAGCCTGGTGTGGAAGTTTACAATTCACATTCTATGTCTCTCATTTCGAAAATCTTCCCAATAAAGATCTAGTTGTGCTGCTACTGCCCTGAACCAAGTCCACTCCTCTGGTGCTAAAAGCTGTGGTTTTTGCCATTTAAGTTGTGGGGAAAGTAGTGTTCCCCAAGCAAGAAGGTCAAAGCATGCCACTCTTACTTGATGAAGTAACAGTGTGCCTCAGTAAATACTTCTCAGGTTGTTCACCTTTGGTTATTTCCCAGTGCTCTAAAATGGTTGGTTTCAGTCATTTTGTCTAGGTATACACCTATTTCCTTCTGTTGTCATTACTGGAAGTAAGAACATAGCATTATAAAATTTTTGGATAATTTTTTCCACATCCTTGTTCTGTATGCCCATGTGTAATACATATTCATGTAAATCTAAAGTATAATCTAAATTTGTATTCTGCATTTTCACTTAACAGTACAGATTGAATAATTTTTAATGTCATGATTTTTGTTTTTTTTTATTGTTGTTGTTTTTTTATTTATTATTATTTATGCCTACAGCACCTGGTCTTTCTAACCAAGTACTAACCAAGTACTAACCATCCAAGTACTTCCATCCAAGTACTTCCATCCAAGTACTAACCAAGCCTGACCCTTCTTAACTTCTGAGATCAGACATTGGGCTTCTTCAGGGTGGCATGGACGTAGACCGTGGACCGTGGCTCCACTGGCATGTGAACCCAGGACCTTCTGCATGTAAAACAGACGTGCTAACTGCTCACTATGGAACCACGTCCAGTTTTTGTATTTTTAATAGCTACATTATATTTTAGTATATCAACATAATGAGATAAATTCAGTTATTCTCCCGTTGCTGGAAACTTGCTAGTATACTTCTTTCAACCCTTTTTCAATAATTTGCTCTCATAGATACATTGTGTGCATAAGTCTTTGTATCTTAAATGATTACTTTAGGCCAGATTCTTTGTTGTTTTTTTTTTATTTCTCATTCCCTTACGCTCCTCTCCTTTAGCAACTAGCAACTTATTCTCTATATCTATGTGACTATTTCTGTTTTGTTTTGTTTATTCATTTTTTTTACAGATTCTACATATAAATGAAATCATACAGTATTTGTCTTTTTCTTTCCGACCTATTTCACTTAGCATAACACTGTTCTAGGTCCATCCATGTTGTCACGAATGGAAAGATTCCATACCTTTTTAAGCTTGATAATATTCCATTGTGTGTGTGTGTCTAATAGTTTTTTGGTGGAGTCTTTAGGGTTCTCTCCATATAGTATCATGTCATCTGGAAATAATGAGAGTTTTACTTCTTTCTTTTCAATTTGGATGCCTCTTATTTCTTTTTGTGTATGATTACTATGGCTAGGACTTCCAATACTATGTTGAAGTAGGTGGTAATAGTGGGCATCCTTGTCTTTTTCCTGATCTTAGAGTTAAAGCTTTCAGCTTTTTTGCTATTGAATATGATTGCGGCTGTGGATTTGTCATATGTAGCTTTTATTATGTCGAGCTATGTACTTTCTCTACTCACTTTGTTGAGAATTTTTATCATAAAAAGATGTTGAGTTTTTTATATGCTTTTCGGCATCTACTGAGACAATCATGGTTTCTATACATTATTAATGTGACATATTATATTGATTGATTTATGGATGTTGAACCATCCTTCTATCCCTGGGATAGAATCCCACTTGGTCATGGTGTATAATCCTTTTAATGTATTGTTGAATTCAGTTTGCTAATATTTTGTTGAGAATCTTTGCATCTATGTTCATCAAGGATTTTGGTCAGTAATTTTGTTTTGTAATGTTTTTGTGTGATTTTGGTATCACAGTAATGCTGGCTTTAAATAATGAGTTTGGAAGCATTCCTTCCTCTTGAAGTTTTTGAAATAGTTTAGGAAAGATAAGTATTAATTCTTTTTTTGAATATTTGGTAGAATTTACCGGTAAAACAGCTGGTCCAGGACTTATACTGGGAGTTTTTTGATTACTGCCTGAATTTCATTGCTAGTAATTGGTGTCTTTTAGGCTTTGTGTTTCTTCCTGGTTCAGCCTTGGAAGGTTATATAATTCTAGAAATGTATTCATTTCTTCTAGATTGTTGAATTTGTTGGCATATAAGTGCTCATAGTGTTCTTTAATGGTTTTTTGTATTTCTGTAGTGTCGGTTATAACTTCTCTTTCCATTATGATTTTATTTATTTGAGGGTCTTTTTTTCTTGGTGAGTTTGGCTAAAGGATATCAATTTTGTTTATCTCTTCAGAGAACCAACTGTTAGTTTTACTGATCTTTGCTATTTTTAAAAATTTCTATTTCATTTATTGTCACTCTGATCTTAACTATTTCCTTCCTTCTATCTATTTTGGGATTTGTTTGTTCTCCTTTATTCTAGTTTTTTTAGGTTTAGATTACATTGTTTATTGGGGATTTTTTTTCATTTGTTGAAGTAGGCCTGTATGGCTATGAACTTCCCTTTAAGAACTGCTTTTGCTACATCCCATAAATTTCAAAAGTTGTTTTTGTTTTCATTTATTTCAAGATAGTTTTTGACTTCTTATTGGATTTCCTCTTTGATTAATTTTTTTTTTTTTTTTAGTACTATGTTGTTTCATCTTCATATATTTGTATTTTTTCTGGTTTTTTTCCTGTAGTTGATTCCTAGTTTTACACCTTTGTGGCTGTAAAAGATGCTTGATATGATTTCAGTATTTTTGAGTTTACTGAGGCTTGTTTTGTAGCCTACTATGTTATCTATTCTGGAGAATGTTTTATGTGCATTTGAAAAAATGTGTATTCTGCAGTTTTTGGATGAAATGTTCTAAGAATATCTGTTAGTCAAGTGGTCTAATGTGACATTTAAGGCTAGGACTTAATTTTCATATCATTTTCAGTCTAGATGATCTATCCATTTATTTGAGTGGGATGTTAAAATTTCTTACTGTTAATAAATACCATAGATTTCTCTCTTTATGTTCATTAATAATTGCTTTACATAGTAGATGTTCCTGTATTAGGTATGTAGATAATTTATGATTGTTATATTCTTTCTTGCATTGACTCCTTTATAATTATGCAATTTTTTTGTCTTTTTTTTTCACATTTTTTTTGTTTTAAAATCTATTTTGTCTGATATGAGTACTGCAACTCCAACTTTCTTTTTGTTTTATTTGTATCTTTTTTCATCCCTTTACTTTCAGTCTGTATGTGTCTTGATTTGAAGTGAGTCTCTTATGGCTGCATATAGATGGGTCATGTTTTTAAATACATTCAGCCACCTTATGTCTTTTTATTGGCATATTTAATCCATTTACATTTAAAGTAGTTATTGATAAGTATGGATTGTCATTTTGTTCATTTTTTTTTGGTTACTTTTATAGTTCTCCTTTGTTCCATTCTTCCTTTGTGGTTTGCTGTTTTTCTTTAATGTTTTGTGGGTTTCTTTCTCTTTGTATGTGTATATCTTTTGTGGGTTCCTGATTTGTAGTTATCGTGAGGTTTATAAATGTCACTCTATATCTATAGCAGTCTTTTTTAAGCTGATAGGCATTTAAGTTTGAATATTCTGTAAGGACTACATGTTTACTGTGCCCTCTAAATTTATGTTATCAATGTCATGTGTTAGCCTTTTTTGGTGCTCTATATGTCCTAACTACTCACTGTAGTTTGAGTTGAGTTTGATACTTTTTTTCTTTTGACCTTTGTAGTAGCTTTTTACATGTTTTCATTTGCTGATTTGTTAAATATTTGGCTTTATCTGTGAGATTTTTTTCCTTTCTCATATTTTTTATTTCTGGTTATAGGCTTTTCTTTTTGGCTTAAAGAAGACCCTTTAATATTTCTTGTAAAGTTTATTTAATGATGGCTAACTCTTTTAGCTTTTATCCTGGAAACTATCTTCTTCAGTTCCAAATGATTGGGAATCTAGGCTAGATTTTTTTAAATGAAAATCCTATGTCAAAGGATATGAATAGTTTAAATATTCTTAATATATAGTACTCTGTCATTTTCTGGTTGGTAAGCAATTTTGCATACTTTAAATTTTAATATTGTCATTGTCATTTGTTTTTAATAGATGTCTCACTGAATAGATTTACCTAATTAGTTCTTTATTGTTGGAGATTTAAGTTATTTCCTAGTTTTACTTTTTTAAAATAATATATCTGAAATATCTGAGTGATCACAGCTCTTTCATATTTTAAATATTTTCCTCAAGTTTCCAAAATTGGAAATAACTTCTCAAAGAATATGGGTACCTTTAGGGTTCCTTTCGCATTTTTCAAATTGCTTTCTACAAGTGTTGCATCAATTTATAATGCTTCTGGTGAAGTATGAAAGTTTTACATCATTGGCTAGCATTAGCTAGCATTTATATTTTTCTAATTGCATATTTTAGTAATAATGACAGAATTCTATCAGCTAAGGAGAGAGTTTGACTCGCTATCTTTTAACTATGTGAGTTTTCTGTTCTTTCATTCTCTTATCTTTGAGAAATTAGCAATTTTCTTACAAACTTTTAGGAACTATTTTTAAATGAAGCTATAAACCGTTGGTTAGATTTGCTGCTAATAATTTTACTGTCACTCTTGCCATTTTATTTTAATCCTGTGCTGCCAAATAGTTTTAATATGAAATTTGAATATTTTATGTAGTCAAACATATCAGTCTTGTTCCTTTATGATTTTGTGTGTTGTTTCTAAGTGTAAAAGGTCATCCTTATGCCCATGTGAATTCTGTCTTATTCTGTTAGGTTCAACCAAATGAAATTGCCACTTTTATAGTTAAAAATGATTGTGTATCAGTATTTCATATGGTTATAACTTAAAGTTTTGTTAAAGTATATTCATTTTCCTTGTTGGAATACTTTGTTTCTCATGGCCTCATAAACAAATAGAAAACAAAATATATGCAAAAACCAACCTTAAATAAAATCACACTTTTCAAGAATGTGAAAAATTAGCTGCCCTATTGGTTAGATGGTCAGTTCTTTAAGAAAATCAAGTGGGGCTTAGTCAAATGATAAAGAATGGTGGTTATCATACTCAAGTTACTATGATAATGTATTATTTTGTTACCCTTTTATAATAGAAATTTTAAAGTGTATAAAGCTGTACTTTTGAAAATAGGATTATATTAGTATTGCAACTTTCAAGACTAAAAATAAGACTGAACTTACCTTGTTTTTTAGGTCAGCAAGGAGGGGTTAGGAGTATACTGGCAATAAAGACAGAGGGATCTGATTCTTTTAGAATGAAAGCCCAAGAAATAATGTATTCATGATATATATGTGTTACTTGCACTCTATGTTAGAATTCTAAAAGAAAAATGGCAACAAGCAACATAGGCTAGAAATCAAGGCTCTGCCAATACTTTTTAATCATGACTAACAACATCCATGGTTTTGGGCTTTCCTTAAGCAGAGATCGTTAATTATGATGAATTGCGAAGTGGTTTTGTGATTAGAATAATGTCAACTGAAAAGCCAGTATCTGACCATCTACATCATTTTCACTTATCATTTAAGCCAGTTATTGATCACAGGTCTCCTGAGGCTAAAGGCTAGTACATTTATCTATTATAAAATTAACCTCTTAGCAAAATTTGTCTTTAACTTCATGGCAGTAGTAAAAATGGGTGTCAAATGTCAGATTACAGGTAAAATTTAAATAGTCTTGCAGTTTTTAGAGCAAACTTAAATATATGAAAATGTGTGACATAAACTACTTTATCACATACTGTAAAAATATTAAGTCTTCAAATTTTAAAAAATTCTTTTCTTTAAAGATTTTCCTTTTGTCATAATACCCATTTTCCTTAGTAGTACTTCATAGGACTTAGTAGGACTTTCTAAGTAGGACTTAGAAAACACAGGTGGAATTAAGGATAGAGAAGAAAATAAAAATTGTTACCCTTTGGCTATATGTATATATTTTTTCTAGTTCTTTACAATATATGCATTTTATTTTTAATTATTTTACAAATCTGGATCATTTTTCATATACAGTTTTGAAGTCTTCCAAAAATGTAATTTTAACATTTCCCCATGTTATTTAATGTCTTTAAAACATTTGCGATATTCACTACTATTCTGCTTTTATCATGGAGTTTGAACATTATTTATTTAACAATTCTATTGGGCATACTCTTCTATTTTTCAAAAACATTGTGATGGGCACACTTTCATGCATGAGGAAACTGTAGGTCTTAGCAACCACATGGTCAAGACTAGAATACAGATGTTCTGATACGCAATCTTTTGCCTTTCGCCTTATTCCTTTACCTGTATAAAAATGTTGGACACATGTGAAACATACCTTGATTGCAAATATTCCATCTACAAAATGTCTTAGTAAATTGCTCAAATCAAATTAAGTTATTTTATACAACACTGTGTGGAAACAAAATAAATAAAGTATTTCCTTGACCTTTTGTAGGTTTATGTGTATCATGACCCATTTTGAAAACAATGGTTCGAACAACTGGATATATTATGGATTTTTGGAGGAGAAAACATTATTTAGAAACTTTCTAATACTTCTATCTCTTGTCCTTTAGTTGGGAAAATACTTCAAAAAAGTAATTTTGGAAGATTTTTTTATAGGCAAAGTAAAGTAACTGCACTCAAAGAAAGTATAACTTGGAATAAAACAAAAAGTTTTTGTTAAGACTGTTAAAACTTATCTGAAGTCAGTAAAGCAAAGAGAAATAGGTAGACTATTCCAGATAATTGGTACTGCAGAGAACACCATTCCCTTCTCAGCAGTCATAAGGTGATACGAAGGGAGAGAGACAAAGTCAAAAAGCACAAAGAAAAGTAGTCATAGGAATAAGTTCTTAGAAATAGCCGTTGTAATGCTACAAAGGATTTTAAACATAGGAAGTATTATTTTAAACTGAATTCTGAAAAGATCCAGAAAGACATTTATGTAACTGTTTAAAATAATGTCTTGTAGATCATCCTAAAATGTTAATATTTAGGGACTAAAAGATGTGCTGATACTTAAAATTGTGATAAGCAAGAGTAGGTGGCTACAAAGATGTTAAAAAAAGAAGATACTAAAAGAGTTTAGAACCATACAAATGTTTATCCTTTTATGTCTTTTAGAAAAAAAATTAGAAAGCAAATTATTTGTATTTGACCTTTCAAAATATAAACAACTATGTTATTGAATCTAATTTTGTTTTAACCTCAATGCCATGTCTAGAAGTATTAGTAGATATACTTGTTTTACATGGCATTATTTTAGAATTTCTGAGAAGCCTAACATACAGATAACTGATGCATTTTAAACGTCTTAATTTCCTACTTCTGTGGGAAAATCTCTTAGTTTAGCTGTAAAAAAAGTTCTCAGTTTCTAACAGCAGAGTGTTAAGTAAACATTTCTACTCAGTAGCACAATTGTGTAGCTGTCACAAGTAGATGATGGTTTGAATTTGCGCTTTCTTCCATTTTGTTTGTTTTATGCTTCTAAACTTGCAGTAAAATGGCCAAAGTTCTTCTTCTGTCTCCCTGCCTACCTTGGCTACACAGAGGAGAGGGAATCCTACTTCATCTACCTAGCTTTCAGATAAAGCTGAGTCCTTTCGAAATTTAAGCATTCTTAAGTTCTATACTACAAGGTGGTTTAAGTAGCGAGGCTCCATAGCTGGGGCTACGAATGAAGAATGTTGAGGAAGGGAGAGGGCCCTCATTTTGAAGGACTAGAGAGGTAGTCTGTAGCATTTTCACAAAGATTTCAGTGTTCTCTGAGCCATTAAATAAGTCATACTATTTTCATCTAACTATGTGGAGCTGGTAAAGGTGGTGGCATTTCAGCATTTCTGCAACTAACGATGACTGGTGAAAAGGAAATTCCAAATAGAGGGTTCTGCAGGATGTGGTCGAGAAATAGTGAGATGCGACATATTGCTGAAATGGTAGCTGTGCGTACAGACATGGTTGAAAAATAAGATAGAAGAATAAGCTTGGGATGTTTTGATAGTGTTGAAAATTAAAGTGATGTTTATGCTTAGTTCTAGAAGCAATGCAGAGTCACTGGGGTATATTTTAAGCATCAGCTTCATGAGAACCTTGTTTTGTGAGGATAATTTTAGTAGCTGTATATAGGATGGAAAGGTAAGTGGAAAAGATACAGCTATAGCAGTCTCGATGGGGAGTAAGCCTTTTCTATCAAGGATCAGATAAGTATTTTAGGCCTTCTGAGCCATACAATCTGTACAACTAACTACTCAACCCTGCTGCTTGCTGCCATGGACAATTTATAAACAATTAAGCATGGCTGTGTATTTGTATCTTATATGAACAGCATCATTTAATGGGATCACAAATATGGCTTCTTAAACAGGCCCTCAGGGCTGTGTAATCTTAGGTTAAGATTAGCCTCTTTATTTAAACTTCCTCATCTATAAAAGACATCTATAAAATTATATTTTTCTCTAGTTTATAATAAAGAAAATAGCTATTATATAACTTTTTTGCAAACCTCTTAAGCTCTTTAGAGAAAATGTTAGGTAAAACTCTAAGATGAATTTTCTATTGAGAACGGA
Organism: Eonycteris spelaea; assembly: GCA_003508835.1. Taxonomy (NCBI): domain Eukaryota; kingdom Metazoa; phylum Chordata; class Mammalia; order Chiroptera; family Pteropodidae; genus Eonycteris; species Eonycteris spelaea. The sequence continues at coordinate 2,024,036 of PUFA01000001.1, forward strand.
AATGTGTCATAGGTTTAATTCTTTTCTTGTTTTATTTAAACCAACTTGGTGCTACATTCTAGAGGCAAGGTAAATCTGCTTTTGAGCTACTTGATATTTCTAGCTTAGACCTTGATCCTAAGAGATAGAATTATAGTAACTGTTAAAATGAAATGTAGCCAGAAATATGATAAGCTGTTGATATGTGTCTCTGTCATAGTGAGATTGCATTTTACTTTAAAGCAAATGGCACAGTACCTGTACTGTGAATATGTTTAATATTTTCAAGTTATTCATCTGAAAAAGCTTGATTAAAATGAGCTTTTAAGGTGGCGCTTACAACCATTAAGATCATTAGGAGCTACATCCAAAAGGCTAAAGAAAATTTAGTTTTAACTTTGTTTTATGGCAATCAAAAATTATTAGACTTTTTTTTTTCTCCATGAAAGTTAATAAACAAATGGATCTCAAACTATGAGGCAGTACAGTGTTTTAAGAAGAGAGATTTTGGGATCTGGATTAAAATTCAGGTTCTGCCACTTTATCATTCTTGTGACTTAAGGTAATTTATTCTTCACCTACATGATAGCATTAAGAATGCCTGCCTTGTCAGGAGTGTTATGAGAATTTTGTTAAATGAGATGTATGTAAAATGCTTAGCAGAGGGTCTGGAACATGAAAGCATACAATAAATAATAGCTATTATATTTTTGTCCAAAAAAGATATTAATTTTTTTTTCAGGTAGCTTATGGTCTTTCTCAGGAATGTCTTTCATGTTGGCTTGGAAAGTTATGGCACATAGAAGTTATCACATATATATTTGGAGCTCATATGATCACTTTAAGAATTGCATTCTATAACCAAATAGGTTGGTTTAAAAACTTATTAATGATATGTAGATGACATGGTTAATTATTACTACTTGTTATAATTTCCCCAATAACATATTATTCTTTCAAACGTCCAGTTATTTGAATTAGGTAAATTCTTCCTAACAGATAAAATTCAGTGAAATTAATACTTCAGAATTAATTTATATATAATACTTATAAGGATTTTAAAATTTATAAGGAAGTTTATTTCAAATGTATAATTACTGAGCATTGACTTTTCCAGACACTTTTCCAGGTGCTAATGATATAAAACTGTCAGACAGTTGTTACTTTCAAGAAGCTGATAGCCTTCAAAAAAGGAAATATAGACAACAAAATGAATAATTATACTGAAGATGTGCTGATACTTGTATTCCCAGGGCATTGCAGGAACGTAAAGCAGAAAATTGTAACCATCATGAAACGAGTCAGGAAGAAAATAAGCTGGAACTGGTGAGGTTTTCGGAGGCGATACCTCTTGTGCTGAGCTTTGAAAGAATATAGATTACTTAGGAAAAGGATGTAGAAGTTGTCCAGACAAAGGGAACTTATAGGTTTATTTGTATAGATAATGCATTTTTGTTAACATGCATTAGAAAAAATGGCTACATGACTTTGAGCAAGAAACTTTACCTCATAAGGTTGTTGTACTGTTAAAAGAAATAATAGACTTTCTATTCCAATGAATATGGAGTAACAGGGATTGGATTTACTCTCCCACCTGAAACAACTAAAAAAAATAAAAGAAAAAAACTGGACAAGTGATTTGAAAAAACAGCTCTCAAGACATCAAGCATGAAGAGCAGTGATTCTTGAGAGATGGGAGAAATGGGGTGAACCCTTCAGTTGTTCCAGCTTAAGGCCTGGAGAAAGTTTCCAGGTCACGCCACAGGTAGGGAGAACCTCGTTAGAGCCTGATGGTCTTTGTGTTGAGAACACGAAGCTGTGATACCAGGGAGGCCAAAGCTCTAGAGTTCACAGGGCAAGTTACCAGAGAGGAATGAGCTACAGGGTATCTGCAGAGGGTCCCCTTCATGCATTCAATAGACTGCTTATCAGTATGTGCATGTGAGAAAACTGTCTAAGGCTTGTGGAAAAACCACCTGAAGTGATTAGAGGAAGTCATGCCTGTTACTCACGGAGAGTTGGCAATAGTGCCTATTCCCACAACCAGTATAGAAAACCTCATATTTCATGGTGCTTCCAATCAAGGACTAAAAAAACATTAGTGGGTAAAAATCAACTACAGACTTAGAGCTGACTGGTCCTGCCTACAAAGCAGGAACTGAAAGGATGAAACTGCTTCCAAAGGAAGTCACGGTATCCCAGAACAAAGACTAAGACTATTTATAGGAATACGGAAATATCCAGCACACAACAAAATAAAATTCATAATGTCTGACATCCTATTAAAAACTACCATGCATCCAAAAATCCAAGGAAATATAACATATAATAGAAAAGGCAATCAGTTGAAACTGACCCAGAATTGACATAATAATAGAATTAATAGGCAAGGACATTAATGAATTATTATCACTATATTGTTTATGGCCAGAGCACTGCTAGAAAGACTGAACATATTAAATAGAGACATGAAAGCTGTTAAAAATAAATTCTACACGAAACTAACTACATGTCTAAAATGAAAAATACACTAGATGAGATTAATGGAGATGCTATATTGTAAAATATGAATTAGTGAACTAAGGACATAGCAGAAGAAAATATCCAAAATGAAACTGGAGAGAAAGAGACTAAAAAAAAAAAAACAAAAAACAAATCAAAGAATATTTGTGAGCTGTGGTACAGCTTTAGGCAGCTAAATATACAATATACATGGAATAGGAGTCTTGAAAGGAAAGGTAAGAAAGGGGGCAACAAAAATATAACTGAAGAAATAATGAAGAAGCAAGCCCCAAGCACAAGAATATGAAGAAAATTACACTGTTATGTAATAATCAAACTGCTTAGAACCAGTTATGAGAAAATCTTAAAAGCAAAGATAGTAAAAAATGAATACTCATTGTTATTATGTATGAAGAACAAAGGTAACTTTGAAAGTAGATTTTCATCGGAAGCAATGCAAACTACAAGACAGTAAAGCAACATCTTTAAAATAATGGAAGAAAAATTTTATAAACCAAGAATTCTGTGCTCCGGGAAAATATTTTTCAAAACTGAAGGCCAAACAAAGATTTTTTTTTTTTTAAAGACACACAAAGATGGAAAGAATTTATCACCAAACAACCTGCACTCAAGAAATGTCAAAGGAAGTCTTTCAGCATTAGGAAATGATAATAGATGGAAACATGAATTGGCATAAAATAATAGAGAGTAGTAGAAATAACTACACGGGTAGATATATATATATTTTAAAAGATAACAAGTATAAACAACACAATATATTGTGGAGTTTATAACGATATATGGCAGCAATGATGATGATGCAGAAGCTAGAAGGAGAGAAATGAGTATATTATTATAAGGTTTTTATAGTATATATGAAGTGATATAATATAGTTGAAGTTGATAAGTTAAAGTGATGCTGCCTATTAAAAAAACCATTTCAGATATAAAGACTAAGAGGTAAAAATGACAGAAAAAGATATACCAGGCTAAAATTTAGTATTAAGATGTCCTTCCTCATCAAATTGATATGTAGATTCAATGCAATCTCATGCAAAATCATAGCAGGATATTTTTTTTTTTGGTAGAAATGGATAAAATTTGGCATACAAAAAACAGAAGAGCCAAAATTACTTTGAAAAAAAGAAAGAAGTTGGAGGAGTTGCCCTATCAGATATCAAGAGTTAATATAAAAATAAATATAAAAAAGCAATTAAGACAGTGTTTAATTGGTACCAAAATTGACAGATTGATCAGTGGAACAGAATAGTCTAAATATATATATATTCCCAATCGATTTTAACAAAGGTGAAAAAGCAATTGAGTGGAAAATGATAGTCTTTTCCATAAATGATGTTGGAACAATTGGATAGCAACATATCAAAGAAAAAAAAAAGAAAAGTTTTTCAGTGTATATGTTGTTCTATATAAAAAATTAACTAAATTGTTGTATGGAACTAAATGTAACATAAACTATAAAACTTGTACGTGTAAACCTAGGACAAATCTTTGTGAACTGGGGTTAAGTAAAGATTTCTTAGCTGTAACAATGAGAGGACTTTATCTAGAAAATAAATATAAAAATACAATTCTCTCTCTCTGTGTATGTCTGTTTTGCAAACCCCATATATGAAAAATTACTTTCATTATAGTTAAGAGCTCTGAAAACTTAATAAGAAAATAATCTGATAAAAAGTGGCAAAAGTTTTGAACATCCATTTTACCAAGGAAGATATATGGATAATAAATAGGCACATGAAAGGATGCTCAACACCATTAATCATTAGGGGAATATAGATTAAAGCTACAATGAGGTGCCTATTAGAACTTTGAAATTAAACACTGACTGTACTAAGTCATTACTAGGATGTGGAGTAACTGGAACTCTTATACACTGCTGGTGGGAATGTAAAACCACTTTGGAAATAATTTGGTAATTTTTTTTAAAGTTAAACATGTATTTACCGTATGGCTCAGCCATGCCAATGCCAGATATTTATACCTAGAGATATGAAAGCACGTAGTTATACAGAGAATTATATGTGAATGTTTATAGTATTTTTAGTAGTAGCCAAAAAACTGGAAACAATTTGAATATTGACAGGTGAATGAATAAACACTGAATGAATATATAGAGTATCCTGACAGTGGAATATGGCAATTAAAAAGAATGAGTACTGATATACACACAATGTGGATGGATTTTAAAATATGCTGAGTTAAAAAGCCATACCAAAAAAAAAAATGCATATTGTATGATTCAAACTATAAAAAATACTGGGAAATGCAAAGTAATGTGTGGTGATAGAAAGCAGATCAGTGTTTGCCTGAAGACTGGGAAGTGGAGTGGAGACACAGAGAGGTGTGGAAGAATTAAAGAAGGACATGTGGAGAACTTTGAAGTGATGGATGTGCTTGTTATCTTAACAGTAGTGACACTTCATGGCTTTATGAGTATATCAAAAACCTATCAAACTGATTCAATAATTTTATTGTAGTTCTATTATACCTCAGTGAAGCTCTTTGAAAAAAATTTGAGGTAGAAATATCACACATGGTTGGCACAATGCAGACATTTAGTAAATAGTAGTTTCTTTAAATTTTCTCTCTCATTATACTATTAGATCCTTGAAACCAGAAGCTATATATATTTATCTTTTTATCCTCAACTTGTAGCATGGATCCCTATACATAAGAGGTGATCCATAATATTTTTGAACAAGTAAAAGTAATGAATTTTGAGCAATAGAATGTAAGGGAAACGCCCTGTGAGGGCCTAATAGTATTCTAACAAACACCGTGTGTCTATAAGATCTGAAATATTTATTCTGTACATTCTCTTCAGATGGAAGGTTCCAGTAACCCAAGTCCTATAAGTAGGGTAAGCGTCACTGTATATATTTTTCTTATTTTGTTTTTATCGTCATAAAATACACAACATGAAATTTGCTGTCTTAACCGTTTTTAAGTGTACAGTTCAGTGGTATTAAATACATTCCCATTGTTGTGGAGCCATCACCACCATCCATCCCCATGACTCTTTTCATCTTGTGAAACTAACACTAATACCCATTCAACAATGACTTTCCATTTTCCCCTCCCCTCAATCCCCTGGCAGCTCTAAGTTATGATACTGACTACTCTAAGTACCTTATATGAGTAGAATTATGCAGTTTTTCTTTTTATGACTCACTTATACTTAGCACAAGTGTCCTCAAGCTTTATCCATGCTGTAGCATATTATAGAATTTTCTTCATTTTTAAGACTGAACAGTACTCCCTTGTATGTATATATACATACCACAGCATGAGTGTTGGCGGGGATGTAGAGAATCTGGACCCCCTCTACACTGTTAGTAGGAATTAAAATGGTACAGCCACTGTGGCAGCTAGAATGGTTGTATTTTTGTCAACTTTTAGAATTCCATAGTGGTGGCCAGGGGTTCAGGGAACTGAATATGAATGGAAGTGAAAAGGGTGAGCAAATAGCTTAAATAGTTTAGTTTTAGGTGACTGGTTTATATAAGAATAGGCTTCTCTTTCCTGCTCTTTTTTACAGTTATGGCTTAAAGGATTGTGCTGATATTGAATGTTAGCTTTGGCAGTATTCTGAGAATCTAGATATGCAGTCTATTTATAAGGAACCCAGGGAATTGGACTAAATAAGGGTAATTCCAAAGTCAAAGGAAAAAGTCTAGACATTGAGGATAGTCACCTCTTCAAGTCATCAGGAAACAGACTTATATTTTAGTTTTATCTTAGGGTTTTTGTTTTTTCTTAAGAATCTGGATACTCCTCTCTAAAACGAGGGCTTAGAAGTGCAGTACAGTAGGTATTCTTAGCTACCAAGGGGAGAGAAGGGGCAGGGCAGTTCTGGAGAATTCATGGCAATAGAAAGACTACCAATCTCCTCCCCCCACCAAAAGTCATTTATTAATTTAGAAATTTTAAACCCTATAATATTTCTTAAATTTTTTTCTGGCCTTTTCTGCATAAAGAAGATGCTTTAACATTTCCTGTAACCCTATATGATAAGATTTCTAGCAGAAGTACAACATTCTTTAAATGAGTTAAAATTACAGTATATTATCCATGCTAATATGTATTTTTGGGGTATCATACCATAACACAATAGTTTTTTAACTTTACTACAGCCTTTAAAAACTTACAGTGAAAGTCCATAGTCTTCTTACTGTTCTGTTAATGTCAGTACTAAAAATTTATTTTTAAAAAATGACATATTCTCTATAATTTAATTTTGTTGACATTTATGTAATTATGCATTACTAATTTTCATGTGAGGAATATTATTTTTTAATGGAATATAATTTTTCTTTGTAAGTTTACTTCACACAATATAATTGTAACATTGTATTCCTAAATATGTCCTTGTTGTATAATTATTATGAGAAATTGTATTCCGTGCATTTGTATTTGGTATTATTATTTATTAAATAAGATTTGATTTCTGGTTCTGAAAAACAGTATCATTTGCCAACTTTAGATGGAATTCATGCTAATCCCTGGGATCTAATATATTCTAAAATAGATAAAGCATTGAAATTTTGTCATGCAAGCCACAAAGGTATTTTCATTCTAAGCCTGCTAGTATGGTGATACCTAACTAAAAATGGATTAGTATAAAATGTTCTTTTAACTCTATATTGTTTCTATTTTCCTCTTAATCTTTTTTAAAACGTAACTGTAGAAAGCAATCAGAATGATAGCAACTTGTATCTGCCGGTCTCCTCTCCATTCCCAGCTCCAAATGATTTTTTTCTGAGCCAAGAAGCTACTGACTCACATAGGCAGGTGAGACCTGGAGGGTTTTAGCCAAGAGACCTGTTGTGATGCCTTTCCTCTTCTGGTACAAATTCAAAGCTGAAACAGTGTTAGGAGGCCCTTGAAAAGGATTTGAGGGGAAGGTGACTGACAGAAAAAGACTGCAACCAAGAATCCCATATCCATTCAAATTATTCACCAGTCAGAGTAAAAGAAAGATATTTGCAGATGGACAGAAAGTGAGAGAACATTCGTATCTGAATTCCCTACCCAAGAATAATGTTTAGAAATGAATCCAATACTTGAGAAATGAAATCAAATATTTTTTAAAGTAAAAATATTTATAAAACAAAAATTACTTTAAAAAATCCGGGGAACCTAACAACGTATTTTTATCCCATAGTTGAATTGATCCCTATATTTCACAAATAAAATTAGGAAGTTATATTAGTATATGCAAATGTATTTAGAATGGAATTATATTTCATTTACATTACTGGGACAAATGTATTATTTTGAACTGATGGGTCTTTCGAACAAAGTCAAAGACCTATCCTTATATTTATATATGTATATGAAATTAATTTCTTTGACTTCATAGATATTGTAGTGATTTAGTTAGAAAGATCCTGAGATTTAGAGCAGAAGGTCTTGATTTCAGTCTGTCATTCACTAGTCGAGGCAAGTTACTGAACTGTTCTTATTCCCTGGTTTTCTTTATCTTTGAAATATGAATCGTATGTTATAACTTATTAGAGGAATTAATGAGGATATAAATATGTCTTAGTAGGTGTTATTATCATAATTATCAACCATCAAAAATCTTTTCTTCAGAATGGTAATCACAATGTTTTCAAGACAGTAGTTATAAATTGGTGGGGGGTGCTATGGAGGGAGATTTTGTGGGTAGGAGATTTTAACAATATTGTTAATACTTCATTGGATGTGGGTACTCATTCTGTATGTTTTTCTATGTCTTACATATTCTTAGTTATTAAAAGTAATGTTTCCTTATAAAGTACAAAAAACTTTGCCATGAAATATATAACCAATAAAATGTCTAACATTTTTATCAAAGGATGCTGCTTATTGGACACTTGAAAATGTGTGCTTCATAATTCTTACTTCATTGGGAGCTGCTATTGAGAACATCATTTTCTTCTTGCCATTCTAGTTATGTAATTGCACAAAGTATCACATTTCTATTGTGTGTGTTAAGTAGATGACATAGGTACACAGACTGTCTTGGATTGAACCTGGCTCTTAGAAGTAGTGTGTGTTCTACACAGAATTAGTCTTTATAGTGACTTAAAGTCTCATGAAAAGTCAAGAAATTTTGTGAGCCTGAAATTGCAGTTCTGCATGATGACAGTGAGTTAGTGCTGAGTATGAGCTGCTTGCTTTGGCAAGGCCGTGTATTCTACAGTTCTCCACACTCTCTGTGCTCCCTGATACTGATGTCATTTGCCTTTATCATCATAAATGTTTATATTAACTGTTTGGCCCACATAGGCAATTTATTTATAAGTGTTAGAGAAATTATTATTCAGTAGGTGTCAGTCTGCCATTAGAATTTTGCTGATATTTTAATTTGATATCATGTATTCAATACTTTATAAAGCACACTTACATACATTTTCTCTACAAATATATAACATAAAGTACTCTTTTGTCAGCGCCCCTCTCACACCCAAACATGTTACTGATTAAATATTTCTCAAATCTAGTTCTTCCTGTCCAACCTGACTGCTATTGCTTCACCTCAGGCCCTCTTTGTCTTTCTCCAGGAATTCTTTAATTGCTCCCTAACTGCGCTCCTGGCCTCCGGTCCCATGCCTTTCACTTCACACGGCTAGAATGATGTATCAAAGTACAGATCTCATCTCATCACCCTGCTGTTTCAAATTCTTGTTAAGTCTCTCCATCTTCTGTGTCAGGGGTCAGCAAACTTTTCCTTAAAGGTCTGGTTAGTAAATGTTTTAGGCTTTGATAGACATAAGTTTCCTGCTACAATTGAGTTGAGCACAGAAGCAACCACAGACAATATATAAACAAATGGGCATGGCTGTATTCCAATAAAACTTATTTACAAAGCCAGCCGCTGGTCTAGGGCCACAGTTTGTTAACCCCTGTTCTATGATATAAAAGGCTCTCCCCTGTCTTCCCTCCCGTCTCATTTAACAGTCTCCCATCCTGTTTCTTACAGTTCAGAAGCACCATTCAAATTCATAAACTTTCTGAGCACAACATGTTTATATACCCAGTTATTTAATGCTTTTTAGTTAAGCTTTTTTTCACAAGTAGCAAAATATTCTAATACATTTTGTAAAATGTTAATTCTGAAATGATTGTATATAAATATGTTTGTTTAGTCACGTGCTTACATCTTTCTAAATGTATTGTGAAGTGTTAAGTACTAAAAATAGTTTTTAACAGGTCTTTCATAAAAATCATAGTCTTGATACAGTCTGTAGTAGTTTGGATACCGTCAACACATTATCTATCCAAAAATCTCAGAGTAAGGCCACTGGTAGGAAAGAAGTTTAGTTTCAACATTATCAACTATATTGAATCAAGGTTTATTGAGAGAACTGTATTAGGACAGTTAGTGGGAATTGAAAGCACTTAACTCACATCATGTCCTATCTTCATCACAATTGCTTCTTTCTAGTAGAGTTAGGAAAACAAAGTCTTTGGTTTTAGGATATGACTTGCCTGAAGTATTGGACTTTAAGTTGTTTAAATTCTAATAAATCACTTTACATGTTTCCATATGCAACTAATATGTTGTTAAATGTGTGTATTTCGCCTCATTATTAAGTTGCTGTTATGTAAGGTACTACTGATTGGTACAATGTTGGGTAGTAAATGAAACCATTTTCAGTAAAAAAAATGAAAAAACTTCATTCTTGCATCATGTTAATGAAAAGTATTATCTGATTACTAAGGTGAGAGAGTAGATGGTAGAGCTGCTGTGATGCAATTTTGTTCAAAAGTAGGTGGATATTAATATTGATTAGCATAAAGTTCTCTAAATTTTCTGATATTGCATAACAGTACATTAAAGCTCCATCTATTAAAACTGACCTATAAATGTTTTTTGTGGTTGATTTTTAGCCCCCAGCTGAACAAGCTAAAGCCAGACTACAGCTGGTTCTTGAAGCTGCTGGTAAGTGTTGATAATTAACTTTATTTAAATGAAAGGCTTGAAATAAATCCCAACATGCTTACATTGTCGTATATCCTCACAAATTTATGAGATCTAGGTTATAAATATGGCCACATTTTACCTTAAATATTTATTACTATAGTGTATTACTTAAAGGTCATTCTTTACCTTTTTATTTGTAAAATTGACTTCAATTATGTTTTAATTTTGATGAAGTCCAATTTCTTGGTTTTTGTCTTTTATAAACTGGTGGCATGTGTATTTTTTGCCTAACCTCACATCATGAAGATTTTCTCCTCTATTTTTTTCTAAAAGTTTTATACTTTAACATTTTAGATTTAAGACTATGATCTATTTTGATTTAATTTTTGTATAAGGTATGAGTTTTAGATTGAGGTTTTATTGTTCCAAAGGAAACAGGTAAATGTCATTTTACACTTCTTCCATTACATTCTACTAACTCATTGGACTCTTTGTTCTGGGTACCATCTAACCTTAAATGCTATGTTTTATTTTTCAATGTACAATAATGCTATACTTGGATTTTAGATATAATACCCAGATTCACATAGACATTAAATGCTTTACTATTTTAAAAAATATAAAGATTCATGTCATCTTTTTAAGTACTGATATTTTACTCTGAATCTTAATGTGCTCTCCAAAAATATACGTAACTTACTCAAATAAGTCGTCAAAGTAAGTATGCAGTAGGTTAAAATAATATCACAAAAGTACATGTTTTTAACAATTATTTACTTTTTAAAGATTCATAAAGAGATTATAATTTCCAGTTGTAAAATATGGATTCTATTTTAACATCAAAAGTAATTTCAGGCTGAAACCGGAGGGCAAACGAGTCTGGGGCTGGTGCTGCCTGCACCATTCAGTCAATAGACTGACACAGGAGTTGAGCTATTTAGAATAAGCGCTTATTAGAGAATTGCAAGTCCCAGAGACACAGGCAAGCTGTTGCTGAAAGGCCTGGCTCTCTGAGTATCTCAGGAGTACAGATTATACAGGGAACAATCTGTAGTCATAGAAACTAAGGGAGTTGGGGTCATGGATGCTACTGATTGGACAATTAAAGGGGATAAGGTATTGGTCACTGTGTCCAGTTCTGGAATCAGCCATGGTGCCATCCTACCTGGTTCCTTGTCTGGTGGGGTTAAAGGTCTGCCTCCATGGGGCTTAGGCTGAAACACATCTAAAGCCAAGATGTCTTTCTTAGTCAGAAGTTCAACTGAAATTATTGTCGTCCTCATGGTTATAGACCTGAGGCTTGGTTAATCTTATGTCCTGAGGCTTAATGAGCAGGCATACACAGAGTATAAGGGCAGGTGTAAAAGCAAGTGAGTCCCAATGCCATTATCTAGGCAAAACCAGCTTGAATCAGGGGGCAAGGAGGGACTATATTAAAGAAATGAAGCTTGTTCATGGTCACAAGCTTTAGGGTAAGAAAAGGTGAGACCGAGAACACCATGATGCTCATAATACGGGGGTCCTTTATCAAGTTTTTCTTAACTAGCAAATGATACTAGTTATATTTTTGTGTTCTTTGATTGAGAAAATACATATGTGCATATGTATTAAGTATTTCTTGCATTTGCTTCTTGTATTCCCACCCTAAATGTCTGTTGTAGTCTAAAGATTTGGAACACCAGTATAAATGATATACTAGCTTCATATATCACCAATAGAAGGAACTTACCATATAGGAATGAAAATCAATAAGTATTTTGACTACCAGTCTTTATACCCCTGCATATTACTTTCAAAGTCACTTCTATTTTATGTATTTTATGTCTGTATTCATTTTATGAATTAAAGTTTTGCTTGCTCTAGGGTTTTATAGGATAAAGCTTATTAGTATGATCATCATTTACATAATATGCATTCATTCTTTAGTGGCATTTTGCTTTGAAAAAATATTTTCAGTTCATAATTTGAGTACTGACAAACTCTAGCTTTAAAGGAAAATATTTATGGTACTCAGTCCAGCAAATATTTGCTTCTATTAATACAACTATATAGAATTTCATGTAATAGTTTTATACAGTTTTCTTCTATTTCTTCATCTTTTAATGATTTTGAAGAATATTATAAAACAAATATGATAGTCCACACCTTACAGTGTTTAACTGGTTTATATTGGTCCCAGCCATCGTCCTGATTTTTAAAAATTTAATGCCGTCAGTTCTATTAAGGATAAAAAACTAGGTTCTGCATATTTGAGAAACATTCAAAACATTAATTTGACAGTTTTCAAATTAAAAAAAGTATATTGGCCTAGATTAGCAAAGGACAGACCTTAGCTAGATGTTACATTATTTATTAATTTCTTCTTGTTGACTATATATGTTGTCTCAGCTTTTTCCTCTTATCAGTAACACTGTGATGTGCATCCTATTACAAAATGTGCTTTTTAATTTTAGATTATTTTCTTGGGATTGATTACTATAAAAAATGAGTTTGTGAGGTTAATGGGTATTAATTTTTAGAGCAGCTTTTTGTACATTTTTGCTGTATTACTTTACAGAAAGAAAAAAACCTGTGCTACTTTTCACTGCCACTGGTTAAGTAACCATTTTTACCAGACTGCTGTTTTGATGCCAGTTCTATGAATATATTGCTTCATAGTATGATATAATGTATTATACCCCTTTTAAAACATATCCAATACTGCTTTTAATGAGAACTGCCTGGAGAGGGGAAGCAGATGGATGGATAAGGGAGAACTTACTGTCAGGGTTCCAGAACTCTGTTTCAGTGATGAATTCAGGGTGATGAATTCATTTTATTGTTAAAAAATAACAATTAAAATAAAAGGAGGGGAGGGGAATTAAAAGAACTCGAGCTAGTCTGTTAAGGCTTGCCCTTAAAGTCTAGCCTGGTCCTACGAGTGAAGTGGCTGCAGAAAGGTCCGGCAATACCCATTCTGTCACATCAGTGTTTATTTGCGTTCCCAGGAAAACACCATCAACTTTGGGGCCAGGACACTGGGTACAGAGAAAGGCTTAAGACTGTGTGTTGGTTCTTGAGACAGGATTCATTTCAGCCTTATAATGACCGTGATCTAGTCGATAGGGTTCATATATAGACAGCCTGCTGATTGAATTTAGTCTTTTACTCTGTAGGTCCCAGAAGAGACCTTTATATATAACCTTTGCATTGTTATTGAATTCTTAGTGAATGTTCATAATGTTACTGGTTTGGAAGTAAAGTATATTTAGAATATTTGGCAACAATTATTAGTGGTATGATTTAAGTAAAACGTCTAGGGTGTCATGCATACTGTACCAAACATGAATTGAAGTCAAGTTTTATTATACTTACTATATTTCATATGTTATAAACTTATATTTTTCTACTTCGCTATACTGAATCTCTAGATTTAGATAGAATCATTTTTCATGTTCATTACCAAATTACAATTGAAATCAAATTTTGTGTTTAGTTTAACTTGTTTAAACTTTTAATTCAAGGGTGATATGAAATTAAGGTTATAACTAAGATTGCTTTTTTTAAATCTTCAAATGTCAATAGGTTGCAAAATTGTGTAAATTCGTAAGATTGAATCTAAATGGTAACTTCAGCTAATGATTTACTCTGTGGTACTAAGTCCAAATACAAACACTTTTTGCCATGATGTCTTCCTTTCCTCTTTAAGAATACTTTTATCGTTCTTCTATTTAATATTGAAATTCTTCTATTTAAGATTAAAATTTTTCTTTGAGTTCTTTATAGGCAATCATTCACCTAGAATTAATGACTCTTATTTTGAAATTTTTAAAATATTTATCCCTTTATTATCTTTCCCACTGCCATCTTCTTACTAGATGCCAAACATTTCATCCAAAGGTTAATCCATTACCTCTTAATTGGTCTCTTGCTTCAATTCTGTTACTTCTCCCGAGAGATGATGGTGAATAGAGGAAAGGTTCTAAGTCTGCTTCCTACTCATCTGTAACCTTGAACAGTTTGGTGTTTATTCTTTAGCCCATACAGGATGTTTTAAATGGGACGTGACAGATATGTATATTTTCTAGTTTACTATAGTACTCTGTTTTTAAAAAGTAATTTATCGTGGTGAAATTAACATAATATAAAATCAATCATTTATGTTTAAAGTGAATAATTATGTATTTAAAGTGGCATTAAATATATTTATAATGCTTTATAACTACCACCTCTAACTAGTTCTAAAACATTTGCATCACTCCAAAGTGAAACCTCTTACTATTAAGCAGTTTTCTCCCCATTCCCCTTACCCCACCTCCTGGTGACCACTAATTGGCCCTCTGTCTCTGTGAATTTATCTATCCTGGTTATTTCATGTAAATGAAATCATACTACATGTGACCTTTTGTGCTTGGCTTCTTTCACTTAGCATAAAGTTTGGAGGTACAGCCATGGTGTAGCATATGTCCGTTTTTATTTCTTTTTACAGTTGAATAATATTCCATTGTATTTATATACACTATTTGTTTATCCACTTATATATTAATGGAAATTTATGTTATTTCCACCTTTTGGCTACTGCGAATAGTGTTATGAACATGTGTTTACTTGTACTTGTTTGAGTACCCATTTGTAATTTTGGGGGTTGATACGTAGAATGTAATATTGGAGTCATTTGGTAATTCTTTGGTTAACATTTTGAGAAACCACTAAACTTTCCCACAGCGGCTGAACCGTATTACATTTCCACCGGCAATATAAGAGTACAGACTCCTGCTGTCTCAACTAGACCATGGCACACATTTGAATTCCCTGTTTGAAAATATTTAGATTTGGGATTTCTCTGTACCATCATTTCCTCATTTGTAAGGAAGAAGATAATAACTACCCTACAGGGTTGTTGTGAAGATAAATATCATAATACAATAAGTGCCTAGCCCAGAGCCGGCAAAGGGTAGCCACCAGAAATCTTTATTTTTACATACATTTTGTAAATATCACTGCTAGATGATTCTCTCGGCCACCATTTAGTCATGCTACTCCATTGCTCAGAATTATTAATTGGCTTACAAAATCAATTTTACATTTATATACTTCAGGTTCCAAGGTTCTGTACCGCGGATCTAAAGACTTTTCTGTCTTTATTTCTTAGAATTCTATGCTTTCTCTCATTGTTCTTTGAGTTACATGTTTTTTTTGTTTTCTACCTGGGAATCTTTGCTCATGATTTTATCTCTTCTAGAAATGTCTTTCTCCTTCTTCTTCCCTCTTCAAACACTTCAGGACTCATCTGCAGTAGAATTTCCACATTATTTCCCTGCCTTTTCCAGCCATGATCTTTCTCTCCTCCTTTGAATTCCTTTTGTCCTAGTCAGTGCATACCATTTAGGCTGATATTTACTCACATATTGCTAATATTAATGTTTAATTGTTTCATGAGTGCTGGATTTATTTTCCCAATGAAATAATAAACTTCTAAAAGTTAGGAACCATATCTAAAATTTCCAAATCTTTCCCAGCAATTTTAACAGCTGTGGTGAGTGGTAACATACCAAAAAGAATTACAGCTGTTACTTTTTGGTGTATAAGTCATTGTGAGAAACAAAATCTGGATAACTGAAAAGTAAACCTTTAAATTCTGGTATGCTCTTTATAACCACTGTTTGATGGATTTTTTAAAAATTAATTTTATTATGGTAACATTGGTTAATAAAATCCAGTAAGTTTCAGGTGTACAATTTAACAGTAAAGTGTGTGTGTGTGTGTGTGTGTATATGTGTGTGTGTGTGTGTGTATATATATATATATATATATATACACACACATATATTGCATTGTATATTCACCTCCCATAGTTAGATTTCTTTCTGTCACCACATATTTGACCCCTTTTACTCCATCTACATCTCTCTTCACCCCTCCCCCATCCACCCTCTGGTAACCACTAGTCTATTGTCCATACCCATGAGTCTCTGTTTGTCTTGTTCGTTTGTTGCTTTTAGGTTTATATCCACATATAAGTGATATCATATGGTTTTCCACTTTTTCTGTCTGGCTTATTTCACTTAGCCTGATTATCTCGAGGTCCATCCATGTTGTCACAGTGGCAGTATTTCATCTCTTCTTATGGCTGAATAATATTCCATTGTATATATGTACCACTGCTTCTTTATCTAATCATCTGTTGTAGGACACTTGGGTTGCTTCCATGTCCATATGATCCAGAAATCCCTCTTGGGTATTTACTCTAAAGACTTGAAAACCCATATCCAAAAAGATATTTGTACGCCAGTGTTCATAGCAGCACTATTCACGATGGCCAGGACATGGAAACAGCCTAAGTGATGGATTTTAACGTAAATGTATGAAAGATTTTTCTGGCTTCAAATGTAGACAATATATGGCCATAATCTGACATTTTAATCTTAGATTTTAAGGTACTGCATGACAGAAAAGATAATTACACATGATTATCACAGAGGAGGAGGAAGAAGAAGAAGTTTACTTAAAAACTTGTATCTGTTACTTTTGCTCTCACTGTTGTTTGACATTTTAGGATCTTTCCAAACATTATTTAGATTTACATAAAAATACAGTATCATGTTATGCCAAGTATGTTCATGAGTTTGAAGGATTTAGAGGAGAGATTTTTCAGAAGTATTTTTCATTAGCATGAAAAGATGACTCTTTTCACAATGTAGTTTCAAGGTACAATTTTCTCTAACATCACTTTAATATTTTAGTTTTAATAAAATTACCGACACATGCAACCTTTAAAATTATATCTCTAGTGTCATAAGAAAAAATAGAAATTGCTTTTAGCGCATGTATGGTAAATCACTTTTATCATAAAAATCTCTCTAATATTTCATTTTCTGAATAATGTTTACAACGCTTTGTATTGTGCTTTATAGTTTTCAAAGCATAAATCTTTTATCATTTGACTCACATCACTGCATGGAGAGCTAATTAGTTCTATTTTACAAATATCCTGAAAGTATAAATGACTTGTAAAAGATCACATAGCTAATAAGTGGCAGAACCAAGACTCAAATCCAACGATTTCTGACTCTATTTCTGTCCATAGGTTAAATCCCAGTTATATTGGGAAGAAAGAAGAGTGATAGAAAATATTACCAAATTCATACCTTGTTTTGTTAGCTGTAGTGCTGTAATTAACCTTACAATAAAATAATTTCTATCCTCAATCAAACCTTTGATTCTGAAATGAGTGCTTTCTACTGGTAATAGAAGAGGACTGAAGTTACACTCAAAAATGTCCTTTTCCTTAACTGTTAGAGTACTCATAGTAGTTAAAGTTCCAATAATTTTGAAAGTCCAGGGTAATGTTTTATGACCATCAGTATTTTTGTTTTCAACCTAACTAGGGACATGTATTTCAGAGACCTTTGCTTGGGATAGAAGCTGGTTAAATATTTTAAAACACAGATAAGTGACACTAACTTACATACGATATCCCGGTAAGAAGCTGTGCTTAAGTATTAGCCATAGGAGCCCCACTCCATCCCAATTCTTCTGCAGCATGTTAAGCTTAGGTATTATTCTTGTAGTTACCTATTAAGCATCTGGAAGCCAAGTAAGCCCTGACCCTTTCTTTTCATAGCCATATGACCTTTGAAGTCTCACTCTCTCTAAAGTCCAGTATAGCTTTAAGTATTTGTGATTCTGAGAATTACGAATGAGATTGCCATAATAAGGTTGTACTGTTTCCAGGGAGCATAGAAAACCATTCTGGTACCCTGATTTAAAGCTAACAGAGGTTTTGCTCTGTAGGTTTCTGACCACTGATCTGTAGCTCCAAGAAATAGGCTGATTTATTATGTAGGAGAAGCCTAAAAAACAGAGCAAGTGATACTTTCTATCTCATATAAATAGTTTTCAAAACTTTTTTATTTCCATGTTGGCTTCTGCTTGATTATATATTGATAGTCTAGATTCATATCCAGCTTCACTTACTAACTCTGGGAACTTGGGCATTTTACTTCCCCTTTACTCTGTTTTACTTTCCTCATCTATAAAATGGAGATGTTATTAGTACATAACTGATGAGGTTGTTGTTGTGGAGTTTAAATGAGTTAACATTTGCAGAACACTTAGAACAGTGCCTGATACACAGTAAGTATTGAGTCAGTATTAGCAATTATTCTGAAAGACAGGATACTACAGTGGTTAAGTTCTCAAGTGAAAATGCCTGAATGCCAGTCTCAGCTCCATTATTTACTGATAAAACCATGTGAAAGTTGTTAAAGCTTGCTGAAGATCAGTTTTTTTTTGTTTATCAAAGGGGAATAATAGTAATGTATATCTTTAGAGTTTTTTGAGACATAAATAAGTTAATGTAATTAAGTGATTAGAAAAGCATCTACCATATAACTGAGTGTACTATAAATGTTAGCTAGTAGGAGTAGTAGTTTTTTATGACATCACCAGAGTGGCTTTATGAGGTAATGAAAGACGAGATATTGAGCCAAACATCCTTCTCGTACAAACACACATATACAGTTAGAAATTATCAAGAATTAAGAATAGTGCTTTTTAAAAGAAACAAATGAATAAAACCTTAAATAGTTTAATTGACTTGGACATTGGATAAAACATTTTTTCATCAAATATGATTTCTGCAAATTCAGAAATTCTACATAAAATGTAATAGGTTTAATGCAAAATCAAATTGATAATGTTAATTTAACTTTCAGTTTCCAATATGAACATACTTTTTGGCTTCATATTAGGCCAAAAAGGTATAATAGTGCTTCCCTAAAGAGAATCATTTAGTAAATAGCTTTTTAAAGTATGTTATTTGTTTTAGCATCAGTTGCACATTTATTTTTGAATGGCTTACTTATTCCTAATAATATTTAGTAAGAAGAAAGCTATCAGCCAGAGTCTGACTTGCCGTGTTTGAGCAGATGTTAAGCAGACAGTAGTTGAATGTTAATTTTGAGAGGGTGGTATGCTTAAGCCTAGCTGAAGTATGTTGCATGTGGGCTTTCTAGACTAGAATACAATGCTGGATCTCTGGGGAGAATTTTAAAGCTAAACCTCTTTCTTTTGGGTCCTCTATATGGACTCTCTCAAGTCAGTATAAAGCAGATCATCCCTAGGCTAAAGCCCTTCAGCTTTTGTTATTGGGCTCTGTAGACCTGTAATTAGGCCTCCTGGCAGGCCTTGCAGGCCAGTTAATGGTCATATGGAGTTTCTGTGAGGCAGACTGGCTTTGTATAAATCCTGGGTACGAATACGTTTATGGGTCACTTCCTACCAGGACCATGCTTTGTCCTTATGCCCTGCGGGCTGACAGGGAGCAGGTTCCCTTGACCATGGACTGTTCAGTTTGCAACTCAAAATCTACTCCACTAATCCCCAGTGTAACAGAGGATTTAGAAGGGCTTCTGTCACTTACAGTTGCCAATTCACTTGGGTGTCTGTGAATTTATTTTTCTCCAGACTTCATTATTGAAAGACTGACAAGTGTATAAGATTTGGATGTTTATATATCAAGTGTGCAGTTTCTTTTTCAGTAGTTTTAGAATCGTTGAAAATAATTTATCTAAAACAGAATTATGTAATGAGGTTTTTAAAATTAATCACCTTTTAATATTTCTTAATTTAAACCATTAAAAAGTTTGGAATGATAACCAACTTTTTCTTATAAGGGAAATTATAGTTTATGTTTTCATGTAAGAATAAAATAATACTATGGAAAGAAATTTACCCAAACGTGATAAGTCAAGGAAATAATTCAGAACTTTTATACTATATGTCTTACATTAGTGAAAATTCCATTTTGATGTAACTGAGAACTTTTTAAAGGTGAAATATCTGATCAGTATATAAAATGCTTAATAAAATGTGTTACATGAAATATTTAAACATTGAGTGTTATTTATTGAGCATCTACTATGTGGTAAGCACTTTTATACATTTTTATATATTATAAATGTTTTAAATAATTGATCCATGTATTCTAACCAAGCAAAATATTTGGATTTTAAGAAAATTATGATTGAGATTTCTTTTTTTTTAATTTGATTTAATCCTTTACTTCATTATCGTTTTCACTTTGTTGCTCAGATTATGTTAAGATTTAATTCAAAAATATATCTAAATTCTAAGTATGCTCAGCAAAGAATTGTCACCTATCTTCATATGAGCCAGTTTTTCTTCTGGGGGAAAATCAAATGATGAATACTTTCCCAGGTCTCATCTACCGTATCGGTGCTCTGTATTTTGCATTTTGTGATGTAAAAATGGTTCATGACAGATGTGGTGAAAAGACCACATACGTAGACTGTATGATTTTAGTCTGGTGGAACTAATAGGATCACTCATTACATTTTAGACCCTGGGGTTTCTTTTTTCTTTCATAATAATAATAAAAAGAAAAACTGTTTAAATAGAGTGGCCCTTTTTGTGTGTGAGTACAGCATCTTCCCCTAAATTTACAGAGTCGATGGTAACAAATCAACAAATAATCCTTTCTTCCAAAAAAATGTTTGAATAATGTTTATTTAATGTTTACTGTTATTTTTAATCATCCTTTCATCCCATGAAGTTGAGATTTTGCTTTATTTTTATAAAGGATTTATTTGAATTTTATTTAGCAAAACTAGAAAATATATTTATTAGAGAATTTGAGACCTGTGAGTTTAAGTAAAAGTTTTGTAAATGTTGAAATAATTAATTACAACAGAAGTATTATACAGTTGGAATTCTTGGTGTTTACTTACAACTAGGAGAATCATAGCATAGTCTATTTTTATTTTTTAACGTGTATGATGTATTTATTGAAATAGAAACATTGGTGCTCTATTTAGGAATTCAAAAAAATGAGGTTCCTGAACAGAATGAAGTTAGCTATGATCCTATTTTAGTTTTTACCAGAAATTAATGTTTACATTGAAAAACATCCTTGGTATTATATATCAAAATGCTAATAGTGGTTATTGTCCCTGGTTGTGGAGTGTAAGGTTATTTTAAAAAATTTATTTGGCTAATCTTTATTTTCTGACTTTTTTGTATTATGAAAAGACTCTAAAGAGATATAGAAAAGGTTTAATTTAAAAATGATAGAATTCCCCAATATTAGTATGAAATTCAGTGAGTTTTGACAAATGTATACAATCATGCAACTACCACAAAAATTTTTGATAAAGAACATTTTATATTACTTCAAAAATTTCCCTTGTATTCCTTTGACGTCAGTTCTCTCTTCCTATCACCTTAGCAGTCAGTGATCTGCTTTATGTCACTATGGTTTGCTCTTTTCAGAATGCTGTATAAATGGAATCATAGAGTATGTAGACTTTGGCCTGTAGTCTTGCAGTTTGCATGATGCTTTTCAAATCGTCTGCATTGTTGTGAACACCACTTCTTTTTATTGCTGAGTAGTATTCCTTTGTATGGCTGTACCAGTCTGCTTATTCATTCAGCAATTGGCGGACAGATGCGTTGTTTCCAGTTTATGGTTTTGTTGATTATAACTTATATGAACATTTGAGTACAAGTCTATCTAAACATATGTTTTCATTTCTCTTGAGTAAATACTTAGGAATTGGATTGCTTGATTATATGGTTAAGTGCTATTTTAACTTTATAAGAAACTGCCAAGCTCCTTTCCAAAGTGGCGTACCATTTTGCGTTTTCACAGTCATTCCACATCGCTGATGTTCTCAGTATTCTGTTTAGTTTCAGCTGTTCTGTGTATTGTGCTGTATTTCATTTGGCTCTACTGTGCATTCCTGTGATACCTAAGGAGGTTGAGCACTTTTTCATTCAGTTATTTGTCATCTGTATATTTTTGTGAAGTATCTATTGTCCATTTATAAAGGAAGTATTTATATTATTGACTCATAGATATTTATTTATTCTAACTTTATATATTTATATATTGAGATAGGTACTTTATATTTTCTCCTTGCCTATGCCTTGCCTGTTTGTTTTTTAAACTATTTTAATTAATGATGTATATATACATCTCACTTTTTAGCGAGAGTTCTTTGATTTTTGGCAAATGCAAACAGTTGTGCAACACCCAGAATCAAGATGTAGAACAATTTTATCATCCCTCAAGATTTCCTCATTCCCCTTTGTCACGAACCTCTCCACCATTTCTTGTTCCTAGAAACCACTGACCTATTTTTCCATCCCTATAGTTTCGACATTTCCAGTATGTTATATAAATGGAGTCATGGAACATGCAGCTTTTTGAGTCAGACTTTTTTTGACCTAGCATAATGCCTTTGAGATTTATCCATGTTGTTGCATTTATCAATAGTTTATTCCTTTTTTATTACTGAATAGTATTCCATTGTGTGGATTAATTGAAAGTTATTTAGGTTGTTTCTAATGTTGGATGATTATTAATTAAACCAGTACAACATTCTCAAATAAGATTTTGTGTAAGTTTTTGTTCCATGAGTAAATACATAGGACTGGGATTGCTGGGTAGTGTGATAATTCTGTTTAACTTTATGAATAACTGCAAACTTTTTGAAAGTGGCTGGACTATTTTGCATTCCTACGAGCAATCAAGTTATTTTACATCCTTGTTGGTACTTGGAATTATTAGTTTTTCTTGTGCTATGGTCATTCCAGTGGGTGTGTAGAGGTACCTCATTGTGATTTTAATCTGAATTTCCCTCGTGATGAATATTGTTGAGCATTGCTTTATGTGCTCATTTGCCATCATAGATCCTCTTTTCCCATTTTTAAGAATTGGGTTATTATTGGGTCTTTCAGTTGCCGAATTATGTATATTCTGGATGAAAGTTCTTTAACAGATGTGAGATTTGCAGGTTTTTTTTTTTTTTTTTACATTTTATAACATGGTTACATTTTCTTAAAGTGTCTTTTGAAGAGCAGAAGTTCTTAACTTGAAGTTCCCAATTTATCACTTTTTTATTTTATGTATTATATTTTCAGTGTCATAGCTAAGAAATGTTTGCCTAACCAGAGACTATAAAGACTTGCTTCTATGTTTTCTTCTACAGGTTCATATTTAAATCTTACATTTAGAACATGATCCATTGTAGATTAATTTTTATATATGGTGTGAAGTATGGGTTGAGGTTCTTTTCTTTGCATGTTGATGTCTAATTGACCCAGTACTACTTGTTGAAAAGATATTTTTCCCTCCACTGACTTGACTTTTAGTTCTGTAAAATAACAAATTGACCACATATAAGTAGGTCTATCCTGAATTCTCTGTTGTTTCATTGATCTATCTATATGTCTGCCTGTCCCTTTGCCAGTACCACACCGCCATGATTACTGTAGCTTTATAGTAAGTCATGAAAGCACTTAGGGAGTCATTTGACTTTTTTCTTTTTTTTTTCAGAATGCTTTTGTTATGCTAGTTCTTTGTGTAGGTTTTTGTGTGGATATGGGTTTTCAACTCCTTTAGGTAAATACCGTGTGTGATTGCTAAATCATATGGTAACAGTATGTATAGTTTTGTGAACAAGGACAGTTTTATTTCTTCCTTCCCAACTTGCATACTTTTATTTTATTTTCTATCTCATTTGCTAGAACTTCCAGTATAATGTTGAAAAGGAGTGGTGAAAGGGGACATAATTGCATTACACCTGATCTTATTGGGAAAACTTCAAGTTCTCATCATTAAAAATGTTGTTAGCTATAGGCTTTATTTAGCTTTTCTTTATCAAGGTCAGGAAATTCTCCTCCATTCTTAGTTTTAGTAAGAGTTTTGATCATGAAGGGATGTTGGGTTTTGTCTAATTTTTTTTTTATATCTGTTGATATGATCATTAGATCTTTTAATATACTGTTTCATATTTAAGGATTTCTCAATATTTAACCACCCTTACTTGACTTATAATTAATCTTATTTGTTAATGGTATATTATTTTTTAATGTAATGTTGCATTCTATAATGAAATATTTTATTTAGTTTTTGAGTATATATTTATATGTGGTATTGGTCAGAAATTTTCTTTTTTGCATCTGTTACCTTTTTCTGGTGTAGATATCAGTGTTATACTTGCTTCATAAAAAATTCATTAGTTTTCTTTAATTTCCATCCTCTAGAATAATTTTCACAACATTAAAACTATTTTCAAGAGGTTAGTAGATTTTCCCCTATGAAACAGTATGGACCTGGTGCCTTTTTTATAGTTGAAAAGTTTCTCCATTTCTTCTATGAAATTTGGCATGTTCAATCTTTCTAATCTGTAAAAAGTTTAATTTTGACAAACTGGATTTTTCTAGTAAATCACTATTTTATCTGCATTTTCAGACGTGTAGAGGCCTACAAAGTAGTCTCTTAGACTGGAGTTCTTCTTGTTTGATGATTATTTCCTCCTGTTCAACTCTTATTTTGTATATTTTCTTTGTCAAATGTTTGAATTAAATTTTAAAAGAGTGAGCATTTTAATGATTTATTTTCAT
Organism: Eonycteris spelaea; assembly: GCA_003508835.1. Classification (NCBI taxonomy): domain Eukaryota; kingdom Metazoa; phylum Chordata; class Mammalia; order Chiroptera; family Pteropodidae; genus Eonycteris; species Eonycteris spelaea. The sequence goes on from PUFA01000001.1 coordinate 2,048,859, forward strand.
CTTTCATTTTTCTATTTTCCAACCTGCTTTTATTTTTATAACTTCCTTATACTTTATTTTAGTTTGCTTATTGTTCTTGTTCTAGCTTTTTGAGTTGGAAGCGTAATTAATTTTTAAATTTTTAGAGTTGTTTGTAATAATGTTTTCAGTTTTCTCATTGCTGCTACAAACATATCCCTTAAATTCTGAGTATAATTCTTTTTTATTAATTTTTAGAAATTCTATGATTTGGGTTTCCATATCTCCTTTGACCCAGGAGTTATTTATTTCCGGGTTAAGGGCCTTTTTGCAATTTGATTTTGTTATTAATTTCTATTTTTATTATGTTTTAACTGAAGAGTGGTTTGTGTACTATTTCTACTTTATGGAACTTACTGACATTTTATTTTTATGAATATTCCATGTACTTTTGAAAAGAAAGTATACTTCCTATTTTCAAAATATGAAGTTAGGGTGTGTGTGTGTGTGTGTGTGTGTGTGTGTGTGTGTGCGCACGCGCCTTTTGATTATGTTCCTTTTTAGCTCTTCTATATCCTTTCATTTTTTGTCTAGTTTACCAGTTTCATTTTGAGAATGTGTTAATCATTCTTATCATTACCTGTTTCTATCTATACTTTGTGGCATATTCTGTAGTTTCTACTTTATAAAAGTAATTGCTATGGTATTTGATGCATAGATATTATTAACTATAATATCTTCATCTTGTTTCTTTTAGCATTAAAAAATATCTTTTCATGTCACATTTAATGTTTTTTTTTTTTGGCTTGAAATCTACTTAGATATCAGGATCCCAAATTCTGCTATATTGTCTCCACTTGCTTATATAGTTTTAACCATTTCTTTTAGACTTTATGAATTATTTTGTTTTAGGTGGGTCTCTTGTGTTTGGCATATAATTAAGTGTTGCCTTTAAAAATTGATTTGAAAATATGTTTAATAGGTTAGTTAAGCTTGTTGACATTTGTTAATATGACTAATATGTAAACTATGATATCATTTTGCAACTAGTTCTTTTTGTTTTCCCAATAATTGTTGTAAGTTTATGTTCTGTCAGTGTTAACTTTTGTAGGCACTTAGTATTTTTATTATTGACTTTTCTCAATTCTTAATATTTTATCAATATTTGTATCTGTTCTCTTGGTTTTATGTTATTACTAGGGTGATTTTTAAAATCTTATTTGCTAATTTTAACATATAGAATTTTCAAATTTTTATTTAGTCAACTCTATAAATTTTTAATCTTGTTTTTTTCATCCATCTTTAATTGCACTTACTTAGAAAACTGCCCAGAGTTAGCCAAATTGTGAAGTTAAGGGCACAGTCTTTCATTTTGCTAACACTTCTGACCCCAGTTAGAAATATGGAGTTTTCCCCAAACCACCCTCAGCTTTGACGATCCTTCCCCAGAAAGACTCAGAGATAAATTGAAAATTACAATTCTTGTGGTCACATTTATTACAGGGAAATGATGCAAATTTGAACCATCCAATAGAAGAGACACATAGGGCTGAGTCTAGGAGGGTTCCAAAGGAACCCTCAGGATGTGTCACCCTCATTGTGTCATGTGTGACAATAGTCATGGGGTATTGCCAACCCAGGGAGCTTACCTAAGCTTCAGTGTTCAGAGATTTTATCCAAGCATCCTTACATAGGCATGGTTGATTTATCCATTGCTTATTTCATTGAAGCCAATCTCCAGGAGGTTGGGCTGACTCCATGTGGCCCAAGCCCTAAATCTCTAATAACTAGTCTTTTTGTCATGGCTAGCCCCCATGCCAATGCTGTTGGGTGTGGCTGACTCCTCCCTTAGTCACCTCAGTAGCATAAATATCAGACTTGTTCTGAGAGGCCCACCATGAATAAAAAAACACGGTAATTAATTAGCTTTTTAGGAACCGAAGACAGAGGTCTAGCTCTTTCGGTGCCAAGGTCAAATTATTTACTCCACAAAAGCCTTTCTCTTTCAGCTATTAAATAAAATTCAGTATTTTCTTTTGATCATTGTTTTTATACTTTTTTGAATATTCTATCAGTAACTCTTGAATTTTCTGGAATTTAATGTTGACGCTAAAAACAGAATTTTTTTTCAACAAAAGGCTAATCAATTCTGACACCATTTGTTAAATTTTCCTTCTTGATGCCTTATTTATTCTGGATACCTAGTTGTAAACCTTTATCAGATTAGAGTCAATTAGAAAATAACAGTACAAAATACTCAAATTAAGCATAAAATTTCTGCCAAGAAAGATAGGCAAATTATAAATAGCAGACTAAAGATCTTAAAAACTATTAGACTATGAGTCTACTGACTAGCAATGTCTCTATGCATGCTTTCTTAAAGACATTACTCTTTTATATGCCAGACGTTAGTTGGTATTTTCATATTTGTAATGATGCTCTAAGTTATCAAGGAAAGGATGAAGGAAGGTCAGCATCATTCTGTTTAAGAAAACATGAAGATCAAATGAATGCTGTGTGTGTTGACTAATGAGGAAAGATGTATATGAAATCATTAAGGGAAAAAAAGCACCATGCACAAACGTAAGTATAGAATGATGATGTGTATATATTTTTCATAATGAGTGAGTGAGTGTGTGTGTGTGTGTGTGTGTGTGTGTGTGTGTGTGTGTGTGTGTGTGTTTAAAATGCAAAGAAAAAGCCCTGGAAAAATATCCACCAAACTGTGATGAGTGTAATAGAAGTTGTGGTATGCCTTTATTTCCTACTTTTCTGTAGTTCTTTGATATTTTTTTTTTAAAAAAACAAGCTTATGTTTCTTTTACAATTGAAAACTTTAAAGACAGTATACAAGCTAATAATACATTTTAGAAAGATGTCAACTGTAAACAAGTAATTTACATGTTGAATGTTTAATAGGTTAGTTCTAGAGAGTTAAATCATGAAACTTCATTTACCAGAGATGGAGGTACATGGAACATGACTTTCTGACAGTATTTAGTATTTTTTTTTAATTTTATAAAAAGTGTTTTAATGTTTTTTAAAGAAAAGTGGTCATAAATTATATTTCATCTATTTTGTTTATGAAAGATTTATGTATTTCTTTATAAAGCATCCTACTTATTATAGGCTTCTACTTATTAGGAATTTTATTTTATGTTAGTCACAATAATTTTTTCTTTTCCCTAATCTAGAAATCTGGGACTCAACAGGTTAAGACTAGAAGCTGAAATGAGAGAATCAGAGAGAAAGAATCAGAAATAGCACATTAAGAAACTTTTTCACCAGTCCATCTATCAGCTAGGGCATGACTAGGGGTCCAATTACAAAGTCAGGAGTAGAAAGAATTAACATGGAGTCACCTAAAGCGTAATCTGAATTTCCTGAGGCATGGTGGTGGGGGTCAACATGCTACCACAAAACAAGACAGGCCAGGATTAAGCTGACTGACTCCAGATTGTAGATTGTGCCTCAGGCCTCTAGGGTTTAGGAAGGAGTGTGGGAGTCAAAGATGACCAAGTGTACAGCTTAAGGTGGCAGCAGAAAATGCATGGCACACTCAAAGTCTAAGCACACAGTTTAATGAAGGGACAATTAAAGAGTTGGTTACATTTAAGAAGAATCATCAAGATTCCAGGCCTAGCAATAGCTGTGAATCATTACCACACTAGGCCTAAGAAGGGAAAAGAAAGAGCACAGCTTTAGAACGTTTGACAGCTTATTATGAGAGAGCTGTCCCAATGGCAACTGGGCCTTTAGAAGAGAAAGGCTGTTTCCGTGAAAATAACCAAAATGTCCTTTGAGAGATGATTGGATAAAGAAGATGTGAAAAATATATACAATGGAATATTACTCAGCCATAAGAAAATACTGCCATTTTCAACAACATGGATGGATCTTGAGATAATAATGCTAGGCAAAAATATGACAGAAAAAGTTAAGAACCATATGATTTCATTCACATGTAGGATATAAAACTGAAAGCAACAAACGAAGAAGAAAAAACTCATAGACACAACAGTTTAGTGGTTACCAGAGGGAAAGGGGGAGTTAGAAGGGGTAAAGAGGGTCAAATATATGGTGACAGAAGGAGATTTAACTTTGGGTGGTGAACACAATGCAGTATACATATGACATATTTTTGAATTGTATACTTGAAACCTATATAATTTTATTAACCAATATCACAGTAAATTTAATAATTTTAAAAAATTGAAAGGCAGCCACTGTCAAACCCCGGGGCAGCAGAAAATAAACCCTAACCTCTCTTTCCTCCAGCCCTCTAATTCATCTCCCTTCCATGTCTTCTATTGGCCAAACTCAAACAGTAGCTGAAGGGCAAGGCAACCTATTTGATGCAACCCGTAAAATTAACCAGGTCCGGGTGGAGGTGGTCACAGAGTAGATCAGGATGGGCAAATCAGGCTTATCCAGCACTGCACCTGATAGCTGCTGGAACAAGTTCTGGATAGCCCAAAGAGAAGTTTCACTTACCCTAAGTGCCATTTAGTGACAGTAAAAAAAAAAAAAAAAAAAGAAAGAAAAGAAAAAGAAAAAAGAAAAAAAAAGGGAAAGGTGAAGGGAGAACAGATGTCTTTTAGTAATTAAAAAATGATGACATTTGCTTCTTCCCTTAGACAGTTGTTCTCAAGTGCTTTTAAAGTAATTGGAGAACACTGCAAATTTTACTGTCGCTAAATTAACTTAATCAGAATTTTACATGATAGAGTACTTAGAATTCATTTGAACAAAAATAAATTGTGCCAGGGCTTATACTAGACAATGGAAATGCAGATTCCTAAGACAGTATTTCTGCCCCCTTGATACTTAAACAGATACTTAATTATCACAAAGTACTATAAACCATTCATTTATTTGGCAGATATTTGAGATCCTACTACGTGTCAGGGAAAGTACAAAGTGCAGTGGAAACATAGAAAAACTTACACTGCCTGAGAAATCAGAGAAAAGTCTTATAAAATGAGTTGTAACTTTAATAGCATTGAAGAGTATACAATTTTGTTTTTTGTTTTTTCCTACCTGGTCTCCTTATAAATCATAGGCATTAAAACTCAGTTATAAGAAGCATAGTATCAACCTTAGTAATAAAGTCCTTTTGATACAGTTATTGAAAGAATATTTATCATTGCCTTATTAAATATGGAGAAATAAGTGTGCCATTTTTTTCCAAATGGTTTCATTTGCTCATGTTTTCTTTGTTGACCCAAATGAATGAAATTAGAATAAACAATCTCTAAGTCATTTGTAATCATGAACTGATTAATGGAGTTTGGTTTCATAGCCATTATTCATTCACGAACACCTGATATCTTTCCCATAAACAAATTGTGTTTGTCCAAATTAAGAAATTAAATGAAGCATTTGATGAGTTTATGATTGACCCTTCTAACTCACAGCCCATTAGTCAATGTCGTTATCATAGAAAACTGTTTGACTAATGTGCTGTCTAAAGAAGCATGTGGATTTATTATGACTTCTGATTAATGCTTGCTGCAAGCCAAACTACTAGATTATAATAATTTTTTGATTCTCATTTTAGCAGTCATTGAAGAATTTCATCTCTGATGAAATGCGCTTATGTCCCATTAGATTTAGAGATGATTACAAGGTATTAAGGGGGTAAATTTTTAAAAGAATTATATGTTTTAGAAAACAGATACACTATATGCTTTAGAAAGGCAATTTTTTTAAAAAAGCAGTTTAGCTTCTTTTACCTTTGGGGATATAATCTTTCTTTTTAAGAGTAAAGAGCCATTATTTATATTTTTAAAAACTAAGACTTATTCATTTATTTAAAAAAATAAGAAAAATATACTGTATGAATTCCTAATATTCTATTTAAATTATACAAGTTTTAGTCATTTTAAATATTTACTTTAAAATTGTATGTAATCCTTACTTATTTAATACGTATCAGTTTTGCCAGTAAAGCAAATCCCTGTTTACCCCCTAAAAAAAAGCTCTTTCATAGACTGATACGGTTAACCCACTGTTAACCTTGGCCTTGGAGTAAGATACCTGCTTGAGGCTACATTATAGGACCAACACACTATTATGAAGAAACTAGAGACCTCAAGCATGGCCAAGTTTTTTGTTTGTTTGTTTAATTTGTGGGTATAGTGTAGAGTGGGTTTTAAAAGTTGAAAACAATGTTATCAGAATCCATCTGATTAACAGAGTTTACAAACCAGACAGATAGCCTTTGTAGACTTCGTCGTGAAGTAAATTGGTTTATATGTCTCTTAAATTAGGGAAGAAGGAAATAGCTGCTGATAGAAATGGAAAAAAAAAAGATTTTGGAAAAATCTCTGATATCCTTTTTACCATGCAAATTTTGGTGATTCACCAATATTTCTCTCACGCACATCTTGCTTTCATTAGGAAAATAAAGGAACCTAGCACCAAATAGTATGCTAGGAACATCACCTACATTATTTCATGTAGCTTGAAGCAGAGTATAATCATGATAACTAGAATAGAGCAAGGGGAGAGCCCCCTTGCCTTTTTTCATTTTCCTAAAGCTCTTAAGATCTGCCAGAATTAGGAATGATTTTCCTCTCAAGCTAGGTCTTACTTCAATCACTTTTCTTCCAATGGGCCTAAAGTTTTTAGACATCAGAGAAAATGGTAAGTTAGAATATTTTTCCTGACTCTTCCTCCGTGTATAGAACAGTGCTCAGATACTGCTTCCAGCCTTGGCCAAAAATGGGAATCTTTGCTGACCATGCAGCTGAGGACCTAAAAGTTGATATATCATTCGAACAGTAGGGCAGACATAGAGGGATTTTACTTGAAACTATGGCTAAGGTCTCAGGGTGCACCAATGAATGAAAATTCTTTTTATTTGTTGAAGGTTTGTGGTGAAGTAAAACACAACCTTCTACCTCATCTTAGAAACTGAGCTGCTGGATTCACTTCTCTATTAGAAGCATATAAAATAAATCATTGTAATTTACAGACAAGGAGACTGAGCAAGAGATTCTGCAGGAGATGCATTTTCTTCCTCTCAGAATATTTGAGGTTGGGTGAGGGAGGGGGATAGATCACTTTATTAATCCTATCCTCATCAATACAAAAAGAAAATCATTACTGAGGATTATCTCAAGGGACTCTCAAAAAATTAACAAATACTGAGTGTCGACTATGTGCAAAGCATTGTATTAGGTGCTTTTTATGTATTATAACACTAAGTCCTAATGACAACCCTCTAAGAGAAAAACTATTACATCTTCATTTAACAGTTAATACACCTGAGTCTTAGAGAGGTCTATAACTTCCCCAAAGTCACACACTCCTTAAGTAGTAGAGTAAGTACTATATTCTTAGATTTTTAAACCCACTTCTTGAGAGATCTATATTTATCTTTTAAGTTCATGTGTGAAAATTTACTTCTGTTTAGTTTGGAATGCATTACGGAGCCAAGACAGTCATGTAGATACAGAAGAATCAGTAACAACACGTAAGTATTTACTACCAGGTTTTTAGCCTCACAGAAAGGATTTTTTATTATTATTATTATTATTATTATTATTATTATTATTATTATTATTATTATTTTAGGCAAGACAACCCTTACTTGACCTCACAGATTGCAAGGACCTTGTCAGCTTACAGTCTCTTTTTTTTTTTTTTTTTTTAAATTTTTTACTCCTACATCACCTGGTCTTCCTAGGTGGTCTCCCATTCCAGTACTAACCAGGCCCAACCCTGCTTAGCTTCCCTGATCAGAAGGATCTGGCTTGTTCAGGGTGACATGGCCATAGCAGAAAGGACTTCTAAACAGTCACTTTGGCAAAGTAGTCTGAAGGAATGGAGAAGCATATAATAGAGAGGAAGAGGGAGGAGAGTGAACTAACATTTTTAATATCCACTGTGTGTCTAAAACTAAGTTAATTATATAGCACAAAGATAGTAATTGAGTAATAGAGCAAAATGGCGTAAACGATAAGTGCATTTCTTTTTATACAATTTTGAAATACCAGTTTTAATAACAATATTTTCTTTTTAAAGTGAGATTGTCATCTATAATTTGTCCTCAGATGCATTTCACCTAAGAAAAGAACAGGGCTGGTGAAGGACACTTCTTGTCTCTTTCCTGTGGGATGATTGGGAGAGGAGGTACTCGTTAAAATAAATTCTCTTTAAGAAGGAGGGGTCAGTCCCTAAGTGGATTTGACCTTGGGGAGCAGTGGAAACCTATCGCTGGAGGAAGAAAAGTAGTCAGCATCCGGGGGAGAGCTGGAACCAGGCCTGCAGCCCCCTCTGCATTGCCTTTTCATCCCCTTGCTGTGGACTGAACTTTGTCCCCTTGAGCCCCAAATGCATATGTTGAAGCTCCCCACCCCCACGTAATGATATTTGGAGATGGGATTTGGGGAGATAATTAGGTTAGATGAGGAAGTAAGTGTCCTTATTAGAAATGATACCAGAGAACTGTTCCTTCCCCTCCTCCCATATGAAAGCGAAGCCAGAGGATGGCTGTCAAGGCAGCAAGAGAGCTCTCACCAGAAACAACCATGCTGGCACCTTAATCTTGGAGTTCTAGTCTTTATGATTGTGAGAAAATACATTTCTGTTGTTGAAGACACCCAGTCGATGGTATTTTGTTACGGCAGGCCAAGCTGTCTACAACACCTCCCACACACCTCTTACCATTTTCCTAAGGAATTCCAACCTCCCTTCAGTCCTAAGATGACCTTTTCAGAGACCTCTAGAAGTAAATGGTACTCAGACTGGCTCTGGAGGAAATTCAAAGTGCTCCACCTAGTGAAGCAATAACAACTCAATAATTGGGAAATGAGACTTAAAATAATTATACCTTACAAGGGTTTTAAAATCGAGATGGGAAGAGGAGTTTTGTCTGTGGCCAAATTGTTGTTTTTCATTGGCTTCCTCACAAAACATAATTTTCTGGAAAGATCACAAAACACAAATTGTATTTCAGAGTTTTTTTAAATATTGGAAAAGGAGTATAACTCCAAAAAAAAAAAAAACACGACTAATGTTTTAATACTTAGAAATATTACAGAAATATTGAATTATTGAAAACTGGAATTTTAATCACCACATAGTTACAAATAGGTCTTCTTTATCAGTTATGGTATACTTTTTACTGTATTTTGTCAGGTGTAATATTGCCATTATTATCTTCTAAAGAAAAAAGTTAGAGTTTGGGTTGACTGTTAAAAATCAATAAGATGGAACAGATAGGTTACTGTTGAGTAGACAGGTGGTAGTAGTGGTGGGGTGGATTCTTTGTATGTCCTTTTTATTTGTTGAATGGGGCAGGGATTATATTCAGTAAATGGAATATAATTACATTTTTATAACTGTGGAGTTATCCATCACCGACTTTCCTTGAGTTTGGAAATATTATAGGAATTGGGATTTAAGTTCCAACTCTTTTATACTTTTTTCCCTAAAATGTAAATGGCCTTATTTCTCTGCATATTCATTGTTCTTATAGCCTACTCATTTAATTTCCCTGGATTTTTCTTTATCTGTAGAATGTAGGATTACAAAGGAAAGGAGTATTTCTCCTACCGAGTGCTCCCCCCGTTCTACTGTGAAACTGTTCTTCCTTTTGTCTGAGTATTTGTATTTGTGAAATAAAAAATCTGAGCTGGTCACTTATTTTGGATATTACTTATTGTTAAGTTTTCTAATTGTTCATTTAATGTTGCTATCCAGAGACCATAGTTTCAGTCTTTAAAAAAAATTTTATTACTTATCGTAATGAAATCATTGAAGAGGACTTTATTGCCCATGATAGTGCATGAAAATAAAATGAATATTTTAAACAGACAAGAGTGAACTGGGAAACACTTTATTTCTGAGAAAAAAAAACACATGAAGTACGTGTTAGTTTTTAGTTTACATAACAATATAATGTAATCCACACTCACATGTGAAATTATGTTTGTTGGTGACTTTTCACTTAAAAAATGCAGTATATAGTTAATTTGCACCAACATTGATAAAGTATGCAGAAATGATAATAGTCCTGGCTGCAAGGTAGACTGAAGAATTTATTGTCATATTTATAGCTTTGAGATAAGATAAAATCATAAATTACAATGCTTTCTCTAAAAATGGTGTCAGGAAAAGAAATAATGTGGGAATTTCATATCCCAGATTATACTGAGACTAAATTGGTGAATCGCAGTGGTCTCTGAAAAAGAAAATTTTGGTTCTTTGTTGTTCAAACTTGCTGTGTCTTACTCCAATTGAATATTTCTTTTGAAGCCCGTAAAGTGATGCATAACAGGTTTTTAGAATTAAGCAAGCTTTTCTTTTACAGAATATCAACTGAATTATTATTCAGATATGAACTCTGAGTAATAAAAGACATGTCTACTTCTGTATATGTCTCAAAAATATCAGAATTGTTTCTGATAAACCTGATTATTCCCTTGGTAATATAGGCAATTTAAAGCCATTTAATCACATTCATTCAATTACAAAATTTCTACTTAGAGAAGATTTCCACCTCCATTTGGGTCTTTTTTTATGGCATTGGGTTCTGGGAAACTCCAGTTTTTGACCTGAAATACAGATCCAGCAATTTGGGAACTTTTCAAAGGACCAGTATAATCAAGTAAATACCGTTTGCTTGGTAAGAAATAGAAACAGCCTACAAGTCAAATAATAGTGACAACAGTCTTAAGATAGCTCCTTTAGCTTACAAAAATACACATATATTTTAAGCCAACTAGAATTTATAAGGATGAACCATCCACACCAAATTCATCGGTCATCTACAGTACTTACATTTAAAATCCCATAGTTTGTTTCTGGACTGGATGCTATAATATCTTTGTTCTTCACTTAAACTATGATGAAATAAGGAGGGAAAAAAAAACTACATGTTTAAATTATAAATACTTAAAAATGTTGATACTGCATATATTCCAAATTCAGACAAAATGTCAAGAAAACCTTATAACATGTAGCCAGGGTAAGGATTTAGTTGGAGGGGAAAGGAACAATTTTTCCCTTTGTATAAATATCTTAAAAACACATATTTTTTAAAAATTTCGATTCGACGCATAGGATGTTTTGTAAAATGAGCCTTCTCAAAATTACATTGGCTATATGTCCTCACTAGAGGTTCTTAAGACATCTCAAAGACAATACACACACACTCACACCAAACGTAGCCATGATAATAAAAAGAATGCATAGAAGGATAATCTATCATTTTGTCAGGCTAAGAAACTGTTTAATGTGCTTGAAGTGCCAAATAAGTATGAAGAAGTCATCAGTGAGGTAAATAACTAGATTGGGAAGCAGTCTTTACCTAGCTGGCTGCTAGGGAAGCTTCCAGTAATGATTCAAATAGATGTATTTCACCAAACATCAATATAATGGAAAGGTTTCTTATATGAATTAACTCCTCTGGTTTTCATTAAAATTAGACATAAATTATTTTATTTTTAAAAATCTATTTCTACACATGATGAAATCACTTAAAATATATAATGTACTTTTAAACATATTTGTAGAAAAACAATCTTTGCTATATTAGTGTGATATCACTCTACATCTAAGTATTCTGTTACCATTTTCAAAACATCGTCTCATGTTATTTCATGTTTCTCATGTAGTGCCATGAAATAAGAAGTACTGATATTAATATCATTTTTAAACATGAGGAAATGAGGCTTAGAGAAGTTAGAGGACTCTTCAAAGGTCTCATTAATTAAAAAAATGGCAATGTAACTAGTACTCAGTAATAAAGGCAGATATATTTTGACAATTTACCAGGCATTGTGTGAAAACAAAATTTATCTTCAATATGATCCTTCCCTCAAAGTTCATGGCCAAGTTGGAGGATATAGATACAATAGTATATAAACCAGAGTTATTGTACATAAGATGGGTAAGGACAAAGGGTTATAGAAAGAATGATTAGTTCTAACTAGGGAAGTTGGGGAAGAATAAATGAAGTACTGATAATAGTTAAAATTGGCATTAAAGGATGATGTTGTCCCCCCCCCTTATAATTACTAGACTTTCCACTTGTCCAGTACAGATTTCCCTGCTGATCAAAAATGTATATCATTCTTTCATCTACTGTGTGTTTTTCTCAAGTTCTCACCTGTCTGGAAAAAGAATCCATGTCTACATTTCCCACATTTTTTCCCATTGATCAGTATTCTCATTTAGATTATTGGTATTTTTTTTTTAATAAGAAAGCAAAGAAAGAACATTCTGGGCCTAGCATATAATAATAACAAATAGAAATAATACCTAATACTTATTGAACAATTATTATATGCCAAGTACTCTTGCAGATATTATACATATAGCAATTCATTTAATCTTGCCATCAACCCTATGAGTGGATATTATTTTTCCTATTTCATGGATGAGGAAATAATGACCCAGAGAAATGAAGTAACATTACCAATGTAACACAGCTAAAAACCTAGGCGTTTAATTACTCTCTACAACGTACAAAGACTTAATGTGCTGAGTAACTTTTAACTTAAGAATGGGAAAGGAAACTGGCATGGCTTATTTCTAGGTTGATGGTTCTTAGCCCTGTAGGTCCTACTATTTTCTTTGTATGGCAATTATTCTGAAGCAGTCCTTTTTGTTTCCTGAAATTAAAATTTGTAGAGTACATAACTAACCTACTTACGCATACAATTTTTTTAAATCAATACAATTTCCTTACTAACATAAGGGAGACATGAAAGGAAAGTAATTTGTAATAAAAGCTTTTGATTTGTTTGCAACTTGGGTTCAACTGTAATAGGAAAGAATGAAGTAGTCAGATGTAATAGGTACTTAACAATAAATGTTTGTATTTAACAATTTAAAGATGATCAGGAATTTTCCATATGAAAAGAAAGAGGAAATGAAAGAGCAGAGTGTTCAGGTGACAGGTAGCATAAGACATTACTATTTCTTTTTAATATTTACCTATTTAACAGTCTGATTGTTTCATTAGGAAAAAAAAATGTTTTGGGAAAATGGGTATGTTGGCAACTATTAAATTATGGACAAAACTACAAAGCCCGATTTCAAATATTCAACTAAATATTGTTAACTTTTTGTTTATATTTGATATTTTGAAGTAAAGTTGTACATGTACCTGCATACACATCTACATACATACATGAATGAATGGCATTGCTGTAAATGCAGATTTATACAAGTGCGTCATATCCTGGCAACTCATATTTTATGTATACAGTGTCCTTGGTACGTAATCTGAAATGGTTAACAGTGGTGTTCAATAAAGCTTTGAACAAAAAGTGTAATATTCTTTCAATCTGATCCGTAGCTGCATCATTCAAAATCAAGCATGAGTTAAGCCATGTCAAATATACTTTGTTTATTTTAGTTTCTCAAATAATTATAACTCAAATAATTATTAAACTCAAATAATTATAAAAAGGATTTTCATCCACATATGTATCTGATAGGGCATTCTAAAGTCATGTGGGACATGAGATAATTCTTTCTAGAGCAGGGCAGGAATTCTAGAATTCTTGCCCTGTGCCATTTGCTTCTCCCGGTCACTCTAAAAACATCATCACAAATTTCCAAAGTGCCTTAGGGACAGACAGTATCTGCACCCACTGAGAAACACCGTTCTAAACTTTTTTTTGTTTCCTTCTGGAAAAATACCTCCAGAATTTCCTCAGATAATGGATTTGAGTAGCAGTCTTGGTATGACTTAACTCAGAGAGTTGATCGTGGAATGGTAATTGCAGGCCCCATGTCCAAAAGTAGAGAGATTTCTCTCTTTCTTTGAACCCCTTCCAGTAAGTGACAGTTGGGAGAGTGTTGGACAGGCCAAATTAAGTGCCTCACAGCCCAAAGCCTGATGATTCACAGGTCAAAAGGAAAATACTAAACCAAAATACCTTCCATGGAAGAAAAGTGAATTTAAAATTATAAAAGTGAGTCCAATAAAGTGAACCCTGGCCAGGGCCAGATTTACCTTGCACACCTATAGTCTAAGCTATGGTCTCGGACCTGGCCAGAGTCTGATCCAAATGGGGGAAGTGGACAGCCAAGGGATTTGGAGTGAGGGGTAGCATGTGTCTGTGTTGTGGCAGTTTATGTATAACATTTTGTATAACAATAAAAAATACCTTTAAAAAAAAACAAACCAAAACATCAGATTGAAAATAACCTAAGTGTAATGATAGCATTAACAAGTAGATATGCTTTTTTGTAGTAACTATTTTATTGAGCATTCACAATTTCAGACATTGTTCTAACCAGTATACATATAATTTCTTTTATCTTACAAGAGTCTTATGAAGTAAACAGAACAAGATTATTATCCCCAGGTTACATGTAAGGAAACTGAGAAGTAGAGAGGTTGATTAAAAGTCAGGCATGAGTGGTATCAATCAAAGTAATTCATCAAAGAACATGGTTATTTCAAATTTTAATTTATTAGAATATCCTATGTACAAATGAAATTTATTGATTAATGGATTTGTGTGCATTATAATTTTGGTACTTACACAGAGATGTTATCTGAAAGAGTAAAATCAGGCATCTGAATATTCAAGAATACTTAATGTAAACGACCGATTCTTTTTCTTTATATACAATAATAAATATACTCCAATAGCTCTCCAAAATTGGAAGTGCAAATTACAGTCGCATATCTCCTCGGTATAGCTACATGAAAATTAAATATAAAGGTTGTCGTTATTATATGAGACACAATGGTAAATTAGTAATATTATGAGTTTATAATATACCCTATGATAATATCAGTGCTGCATTTATTTCTTTTCTTTCTGTTCTTCCCTCCTCCTGAGAGGAGCTATATCTTTCATAGTTTCTTATTGTTTATTTTTCTTTATACTTTATAAACAATTAACCCTTTACCTCAGTTTCACCTATCTTTTCATAGTTTGGCATTATAATGAGTCATAATTGGTATTTATAAGATTGACAAAATAGGAGAACATTTCTTATCACCTTCTGGCATTGGGTCTTTTCTCATCGCAGAGCAGGGGAGCATTCTTCATATGAAGGGTTGAAATAACACATGCTGAAAATACTTGCAGATTTCCAGGAGAAAGAAAAGGTATCCTAGGCTCTCATGCGCAGACAACTTGTACTAAAAGTAAACATATGAAGATGTAGGTTTAAGACCCTTTCTCTTAAAGTACTTGGCTCCCTTTTATTTTTTATCTTTGCCAGTTAGAAACAAGTATTCCCTTCCCAGGAGCTTACTCTGGGATCTTGGATTTTACCATTGACAGACAAAAACTTAAAAGTTGGATTACTCGCAGATGGGAAGTCAAGGCCTAATCTAAAGCCAGAGAGAAGTAAGAAAAATAATTGAGTGGCACTTTGACTTAAAACATATTTTGTAAAAAGGTATTTTGTGGGTCAAATCAGAGTCAAATGACATTTTAAAAATACCTAGTTTTATATATTTTTCACTGCTCACTAGAGGCAAATCCATTGAATTATAAATGAAATGTAAAGTAGGGATCATTTATAATGTAAAGCACACCCAGAGAGAAATAAACCTTTTTAAGCCAGAATTCTGAAAAAGGTGCTACTTTGCTATTTTGCCCATCTAGGAAACCTTAACATCAGTAGTAAGATAGTACCTACTAATTCTGGTAACTGAAGCAAACAATACTGTGAAAGCATTCTTTACCTGTATGTTGAAGATAACAAAAAGCTTTGTAGAAAGTGTCTGAGCTCATCCACTCTGCATACCTATATACCATATTCTACAAATTTATACACAATGGGTTCTGATGCTATTTGCTGCTTCTCACTAATTAACAAGTTAAGGCCCCTTACTACTGTACTGTGTTTAAGAAGATAATTTTGGTCAAGCTGGACCATCTTCTGTACATGCTGCAGTTATTTATTAGAGTTAACTGTGTTTTAACATGGCTATCATAACACTTTTTATGAAACACTATTAAATTTATCAATAGAAATAGGAGCGAGGAGCATTACTGCTTAATCACTTCATGCCTAACATTATGTGAGCCCATTGTCCATTTAAAGAGACTTAACTTTTCGCTATGATAATAGTTAAAAATATTTGACATTTTGCCCAGGTCTGGCACAGAAATGCCAACTGTACATTACATGTAATTAATACAAATGCAAGTTGTAAACTTTTTCATGGGAGGGGCAGTGGTGTTTTTGTTTTTTTATTTTTAAATCTGGGTAGAGTCTGTCCTTCCCTCCCCTCTCTTGATTCAATTTCTATTAGGGAAACAAGCATCTAACATTTGTTCATATTAAGGGAAAGGACATTTTTCTGAAAGAATGGACCCAGTTTGAATCAACTCAGCTACTGGAATGGGCAGCGGTTTGAGACAAATTCACATCATATGTTCAGATCTATGTCTTGAGTACCATTCACTGCTTTACTTAGATGTTGACCTTAACTAAATATTACGGTGCTATGAAACCAGTTCATGGAATATGTAGCTAACAGAGAATTGACAATTCCACTAGCTGTACACATGCTGTAATAGCAAAATATGAAGTCAAGAACTCCTATGGCAACCCTGTAGTAAAGAGGTATAACTAAGATAGTAAAATTGAATTTCAGACATCTGAAGAACATAAGAATATGACAGTAGGAATCTACATTCAACTATAGTGTACATATACATTATTGCTGCAAACTTAGTTCAAAACTCAAAGAAAATGGCTACAATAGCTAAGAGTCACTGAGTGCTTTCAATGCACCAGGCATTGAACTGAGTACATTACTTCGATTAATGCATTTAATTTGCGGGCTCATGGAAGAGGTACTGTTATTAAGCCCATCTTATATGTGAGAAAACAATGGTTCAGAAAGGTCAAACATTTAGTAAGTGATCATGTAGCACCAGTAATGCCCATGCTTTCACCCACAAGAGTGTACCAGCTCTGTACTCATCATGTTATTTTGTCTATTCCAAAAGTCTGTTTTTTATTAAGGCAGAGTTCTAATATTCCTAAATTTTCTTAGAATTTATTTGCTAGTTTACATAAAATAGCCAGAGATAGCCACAACTGAATCAATTATTAGGGAAGCATTAGGCAAAATCACACTAGAACTTAATTGTACTTTGCTTTAGAATGTGTAACTAGTATCAGTAACCCAATCTAGTAAATAATAGAATTTGGAAAGAGACAGGTAATGGAATTTTTAATCTTGGCTTCTAGCCACAAAATAAAACATATGCCATCTGTGTGAAACAGTGACATGGTGAGTTTGATTCTCAGTTACTTTCATCTTATTACTTTCAGATTGTACATACGCATGTGTGTGTGCATATATATATATATATATGCACACACACACACATATATATGATGTGTGTGTGTACATGTGTATGCATGTGTGGATGCATATATACATACAGAGATGGAAAAACCAGCCGACCTATGAGTCAGTGAGTCATTTTCCAGTGAGTTGACAATGGCTATCAAAATTTAAAAGATGCAGCATTCTATTTCTAGAAAACAGTCTATAGAAATATTAATACCTGTCTCAAAGATGTGTATAGATGGATGTTTATTACAGCATTGTATGTGAAAAATCAGAGACAACTTTAATGTCCAGTAATAATGGAAACAATAAATTACTAGTATGATCCAGTCATAGTCTTTTTTTCAAGCCCTCAGGTGCAGTAAGTTCTTTCCCACTTCAGGGCCTTCAGACTTGCTCTTCCCTCTCCCTTCTCCCATCACACTTCTCTCATCCTCTCCTCTTCCCATGGTTAACATATAGAGGATCTCATCTTAAATGTCACCCCCTGTGATTAAGAATTAGTCTGAAAGAGTGAGAAAAATTGGGTTAAGTTGGTATTTAGAAATTGTTGAAGGGTTTGAGAGAACGCTCCAGCTTAGGAATAATAGAGGTTCAGAAATGGGATATGGTAGGGTTGGAGATAGAATGGATGCTGCAATTGGGTGAAGCTCAAGAATTAGGTATGTTTATCATATATATGGCTTGATGGTGTGAACCGGAGGTGGGGGAAGGGAATGGCAGGGAGTATTAGGCATTTCATGAGGCTCTTAGAGGTAGTGAGACAAACAGGAGTGGAAGGTTAAGATATGGGTGCGTGAATGAGTGCCCATCTCTCAGTGGCCAATGAATATGGACTGTATGAAGATGAAAGTTCTCACCTCCTCAGAGAAGCCTTCCCTGTCTGCTGTAATCTATAGTAGCTATCCCTTCCTCCATTGCTTATCTTGCTTATCATGATCTAATAATTTTGTTTATTGTCATGAAGGTTGGGATTATGTCCAACTTGTTCAATACTGTCTCTTAGGCACCTAGGCACATAGCATAGTAATGGACACACAGCACGTATTCAGTAAATATTTCCATGTCTTGAAATGGAAGGAGTCTATGGTATATTGTTCATTGAAAATATTAATTTCAGAATAGTGTCAATAGTATGACCCTAGTTTTAAAAATAAAATGCTACATATGTTTATGTGTATATAGATATGTTTGTATGAGCATATGTGTATTACATACATTTGAATTTTATACATATATCATATATATCTTAACAAACTTAGGAGAACTCTATTTACTATGTTTCAGGCACTTCTAAAATCTTTACATGAGTTGTATAATTTAATCCTTACTACAGTCTTATGAGATAAATACTACTAAATACTGCTATTACTCTCATTTTAAAGAAGGGGACACCGAGGCATGGACATGTTAAGTTGCTTGCCTGAGGTCACATAGCTGGTCAGGGCTGGAGCTGGGATTAGCAATAGGTGGCATTTACATTTAAATTTAAAGTATATGAAGTTAAAAATTCAGTTTCTTATTCACACTTATCCACATTTCAAGTTCTTGATAACTACATATGTCTAGAAGCTATCTTATTTGGGTAGCACAATTATAGTACATTTTCATCATTGTAGAAATTTCTAGGAAACATCTGGCTCTAAAGTCTTCTCATTACTGCAAAATGGGAGTAAGGGTAAAACTTTCAGAATTTACTTTATGTACTTCTACATTATTGGATTATTTTTCTCCATTAAGCAAGTACCATTTTGGGAATTTAAAAAATTAGTGTTTAAAAAATAAAAAAAATTAAAAGTTAATGTTTCCTTCAAAAATGGAATAATAGGGAACAGAGGAAACACTGATAAATGATATCCACAATTAATTTACTATTCTTATTCTAACTGATGGACTCAAAGAGATATTTCATCAGATTTGTCAGCAAATACTAGAATTTAGTATTCTTTTTGCAAAGGTGTGCTCTGGAGTCATGTAATTGGCAGAGATGTCTAATAATCTCAGATTAAATTTTCAGAGAGAGAAAATATCAGATAGAGAGCCATTTGCCTATTTCTTTTTTTTTTTAATTTAACATGTCTTTGTTTTCACTTCATTCTTGAATAATCATTTAGTAGGTATAAAACTCTAGGTTAACTGTTATTTTACCCTCAGCTCTTTCAACCATGACTGGAAACAAAATGCCAGTTTCCCAAAGTGTGGTTTGCCTATCAGGAGTCTACCACATGATACCCCCCATCCCATTCCCCGCCTGTTTCTATCTAAAACTTTCTCTCAGTCTCAGTGGTGGTGAAATGGGTTTTTCCAGACTGGCACCAAAAAATAACTACCTTCGCCATTTCTTTCTTTCTTTGTTTATTTGTTTATTTATTTACTTATGGTTTAGATTAGAAAAGAGGAAAGTCTGGGTGAAAATTAGATTGAACGAGAACAAAAAGTGGTCTGAGTATTCTTTTACTTTCTAAACTAAAGGATTGATAATTTGTATACTTACTCTAAGATCAATATCCATAACTGCTTTTCCTGTTATTCCTGGCATTCAATAAACTTCACTAAGTGTATACATTATTTCTGAACCACTTTAGATTTCCCTGCAAGTAAAGTAATATACTTAATATGTAAGATGTGATGTGTAAGATGTTTAATAATTGTATATATATATAGAGGTATGGAGATTTATTGAAGACGTTGTGATCAGATCTTTGGCCAGTTCACAGAAACAAATCGCCTTGAATTTCAGTCCAAGTAAAATTATGGCTTAATTGTCAATTTAATGAACTTTATTTGATCCCTTACTATATGTGTAGATAACATGACAGGTGCTAAGTATATGGAAATGAACATTTTACACTCCCTGTCTGAAGACACTCACTGTACTAAGGGTAACAGTTTTATACAGGTATAGAGGTAGAGGAGTAGTGGAAGTAGTCTAGGCAAAGAGAATGGAAGAGGTGATGCTGCAGCTGGGTTTCGAAGGCAGAAAGGAATTCCACAACAGGCTCATTTGTGTTAGTAGAATCCACCTTAGTTAAGTGTAGCTGGAGTTTAATTATTTCAGTGCTTCCATTCATTATTCACTTGACATATATGCCCATAAAGTTTGACCATCCAATTTCTTCTCCATTCAAAAACTACCTTACCAAGAGCTTTTTCTCTCTCTACTACTGTGGTTATGGTTGATGTATGGAAAGCAGGACACCAGTCCCTAATCAGACTACTTTTATAAATTTTGTATATCCGTATTTATACTGACAGGGATCTGAGGAGAAGAATAATTGATACTCAAAAATTTAAGGCATGTGATCTTTAAAGATTTTCTATAAACGTTTATATGATTGTTAGAACTGACTGATGAATAACTTCTAGTTGTATTATACATTTCCTAAATTTAAAAAATTTTTAGTAGAATGGTATCTATGTAATTCCAGTATCTCCAAAAGCAGAAAATTAGCAAGGGAGATCATTTTATTTCTGTACGTCATCAATGGACTAGGAAGTAAAATGATTGGATTATTTTATACTTATTGCCTATTGTTTCAATGTAATCATTCATAACTTTGTATAATGAACATTAATATAAGCTATGCCATGGCAATTTCTTTTTAAATTAGAATATATAAATTAAATAAAGAGCATTTGCCCTTTGCTTACCCTCATACTTCTACCAAGGCACATGCTGTCGGGACCAATTAGTTATTTATACTTTTTTTCTGTTTCTCTCATTGGTTGGATCTAGATTTGCCTTTAAGCTGTGTGTATGTTATTGACATTTTCTTCAAAGACTCAAGCTAGAACCAGATGATAAAATGAGTTTTACTCTCCAGCAGATACATTTACAGTATTCAGCTGTTTGTAGGTGATTTTGCTGGGCTGTAACAAAATAAAGCCTAAAGCATCCTATTAACTGTGCTGTTTATATGGGTGCTAATACATTTTGAATAAAACCCTCAATTACTAAGCATTTTTGAGTCCTGACAAGACAGTCCCATGACGTTAATGGTATCTTTATAACCTTTTTAACTTCTTCTTTCTCTAACAGAGCTCTACAATAACAGCAATGGGCTTGCCCTTGGCAAGCAAAAACTCATTTTGAGAGGATAATAGGTATTTACTATTTAGATAGCTGGCAATAAAATTTCTCTGAATGAGATTTTCCTGAGAAACTATAAACTGATTAAATTACTTTCTTTTAATGGACTGGAAAAGCGTGTTATAATAGTTCATTGAGGCTTTGCATCCAATGTCTTGCTTCCTTTTTTAGAGACACAGAAACAGTGTGGTTCTGGCAAATTATGGAGGTTGGTAGAAATTATTCTATACTGTATAGTTTAGTCTTGATGTTTTCTCTAAGTAAAAAAAAAAAGTGGGTATTTCTGTGAAGATCATTACATGATCAGTATTGTATCTGTTTACTTCAAATTTTATTTTAATCAGAAATAAAATTTAGCAATTATTTTATGCCCCAAGAGTTTTGTTTTTAAGAAATACACCCCAACAGAAATATAAACTTGGAAAACCTCCCTGTTTTTCTTGTTGATATTTTTACTTGACTTATTTAAAATAAGTGAAAATCAATCAACTTTTTTTTCAATTGCTTAAAGGCTGAAATTGAAGTTACTAATTTTTACTAGTATTGATTATTAATGTATATATGTTTTTGAGCAACTTAAGAGATTTTCATTTAATGATTAATTTGGACCTTATAAAATTTAACATACTAATTCAGACAAACTATAAAAAATAAATCCATCTTAGCTTTAGTAGAAAAGAAATACTTAAAATATATTTTATTATTATAAAACATGATTAAAGGGCTTCTAAAATTCCACTTAATGTAAATTTTGTAAGTAGATATCATCTAAGAAAAGTAATTTACATGTCTTGATTTAAATGTGAAAACTTACATAAAATTTATTTGGTAATTCATACTCTAAACATTTTTCTTTAAAGACAAATCCATTATGGTCCTTGGGGGTGACAGCTTGCAGGATATCTTTCAAGGTCATGAATTTTGCACAGAAGTGTAACAAATTCAGTATTTTTATTGGTAGTCAGAATTTCATATTTGTCACTATAATAAAATTGTGATTGAAATGGGACCTTGAGTATCCTGTCCTTATATGAAGTACTTTGAATTTGAATATCACACAGATCCTAACATAGAGCACATTTATTTTTTCTTAAGCCTTTGGCACTGACACATCCATTGCTGGCATTGTTTTTCATTCCAACAAATCTGTGCTGTTGCCACCAGTAGGTGCAAGGGACACTAGTCATGATAGTGAAGAAATGGAGAGAGAAAAAATATTTGTTCCCCCCCCGCCCCCGAATAATCTAGTCCAGGTTACTGCTGTAAGCTATAAACTACTTCATAATTTGGCTCTTATTGTGTCAGTTGCTTTGTCATTGCACTTTTTCTCCCTTCTCAGGGTTATAATAAATAAACATCAGTGAAATATTGTGGAATAATGGGCTGTCTGTAAATTTACTGCAAATTTTTTTCGACTGGACTGGGAAAATACTTTTAAAGAAAATTGAGATTACTTTAAAATGGGAACTTATCCTCTTTAATATTCAGCTCTACTTTAATTCTGATAACCTGAAGTTTTTGGTAAAAGAGATTTGCTGAAGTATAGTAAAGATATAATGAATATGTACTTGAACCTTTTAGTCCTTTTTTTCTTTAATAAGACAAATGAAGGTTCACTACATTTTTTTCTGTTCAAGTTGCTGTCACTCAAATTGAGTAATAAATACTCCTTAAAAATAAAAAGGGTTTTTTTTTTTCCCAATGTTTTAATTGCCCTTTAACACAGAGTTGTGGTTTTCATGGAGTAAAGAAGTCATTAAAGGAAGGTATCGCTGTGATTTTACTGGACTACAAATAATTAAGCTTTAACAGAATAGGAAGAAATGTAAATGTTTTATGCATAACATAAAATGTATCAACATAAAGCTTATTCTGATTTTAAAAATAGAGCTAGCACACTTTTTCATATAGGAACATTAATTACTGTGTGTACCTTCAAATTTTATGAGGGTAATGAATCTTTAGGCCTTTATTATTATTATTAAATCAGAAACTCGGAGAGTTACTTATTTGTTTTTTGGAACCTCCATTTTCCAGTGTGAATTACTGCACTTACCATAATGTTTGTCATTCAACAAGATGAACACAAATATGAGTTTAAATTAAATGTTATGCTGCAATGATGAACTATATTTACAGTTTTATATTAAACCTCACCCCCCCCACACACACACACCCATACTACCATTGGTGCCTGTGGTAATTCCCTTAATTTTATGAAATTGTAAACATTTAACCTGAAATCGTTTTTAATATATAATGCAGGATTTGGCATGCTGACTGCAACTTCATAGCTGTGTTCGCAACTTCATAGTTCTCTGTTCACAGGTGCAGAATATTACTTTTGGTTTCTCTCTTAAACAGTTCTTACACTGAATTTGTCTTTCTTTTAAAGAGATTTTCAATTTTAACATGAGGGAACTGGCGTCTTGGGTAAGGCTTTTACATGGAAACAAAGTAGCAGATTGAAGTGGTTTCAGGGCTTTAATCCCTTGGTAAATTAGCCAGCAGGCTAGCCTTTTCATGGATGTGCTAAACAACAGGTTGATGCCATTTGGGCATTAGCAATGAGAACCACCTGAGGGAATAGAGAATGAATAAGAAGAAATGTAGAATGGGGAGAAGGCATGGCTATTAGCTTTTTCAGGGTCGAGTGGCTAAAATAATACCCATAAATAAGTTATTGTATCTGATATTTAGGTGTCCCCTTGTATGTTCTGAAGTTTGCATTAGTCTCAAAATTCTCAAATTTACTTTATAATACATTTATATTATAAAGTAAATTTATAAATATTTACATGGTATAAATTTATACTTTTTTTGATAAGAGATTTGAGGCTTTAAAATTTGTTTGTACATTGTTATCCCTAATCAAGCAGAAGAAAACATTTTGAAATGTGCATTTAGAATTAATAGGATTTTAAATATTTAAATAATCTTGCTGTTTGAAAACTATAAACAGATGTTTATAAGCTATTATAAAATTATTTTCTTAAAATGTTTTCATAGTTTTCTGAACTAATTACCCAAGAGAAAATTCTTTGCCATATTACATTATATGTTTTGGACAATGTTTTTAAATAATACCATCAGTAAAGAATACTGGCCACACAGCAACACTTAATAGGAAAAAAAGATTAATTTAGACTTTAGCCAAGAAATGTAACTTCATGTAAACTGAAAAGAATTTAATTTCAGCAAAAGCAAGTTATAAAATTATTAATTTTGCATGTTTAAAATTCTTAACCTGATTGGTACCTTACTACTGATAAATATTAGAATAATACAACATGAAGAAAATTTATAAAGGAGTAAAGTCATTAAAATAACCTGGTACCCTATGAGGCCCTTTCTCTAGGCTTTTAATTTTTCATTTAGAAGGGGGATTTTAAGGATCAATATGAAGATCAGTTGATAATATTATATTTAATTAGAGTAATCAAAAACCATGCTCAGAGCATGACACCTGCCAGGGAGAGCTTCAAAAAGAGAGTAAGCAGCATGCGTTAGAATCGTCTCTTTTGCTTGTTCATGAGCACTAATCTAGCAGAAGTCCCAAATGGGGCAGCTAGTCAGCTATTTTATTGACTTTGATCTGGTTTGGGGGGCAGTTTATTTTCCCATAATGCCATTGATCAATGATTTCCTTTCAGCAGTGATGTAATTAAAGAGCTTTAGTTGGCTTCTGCTGTGTTGCCTTGAAATTTATTATTCTGGAGATTTAAAGAAGATCGATAGGGTGCAGTGGCCCAATGTTTAGACCCGAGTCGGAGGACCCTACTGAGAGCAGAAGGCATGCAGAAAACAAGGCTCTAGGACACGAACAAGATGTTTACCTGGGACCTTGAGCTGACCTGTTTCACAACAGATCCTGTATAACCAGTAGCATTTTAGTACCTATTTTTAACACAATCTCAAAACTACTTTGTCCTCTTTGTTATTGATTTTTAGAGTTTGTTTTAAAGCAATTGAAATCAAATATTCCTGTTGTCAAAGGAAGAATTAAAATTTAAACATATTTGCCAGAAATACAGATTTCAAATGCCTTCATCATGAAATGGGAATAAAACATAATGCATTCTAGGAGTGTGTCTTTAAAGACTTACTAAGATCTATTAAAAATTTGCCATTAATTTGCCTTACTTTATAATTAATTTACACATACAGTTTATTTTCGTATGTGTAGAAATGTATATTCAGTGACCAATACTCTTAAGTGATCAAAATACCACATTTATGTAATGAACCCATAGGACTTGACCTACCACTAACTAGAAATTAATAATTGCCTCACAGCTTACATTATTTGATAAGTAAGTAAAATCAGTCTAGAGATTCTTTATGACATATCAACTGGGCATCCTGTGCTTCTTGTTACTGTGTTTTAATGAAGTTAAAATAAGTTGAAAATAAAGTTCCCAAACTACTTTCTGTGTTGCTTTGTTAATAAGAGTTGTTTTTTTTAAAAAAAAAAAAAAAAAATCTTCACTAAATACATTTGAAAATTCTGCATACTACTTTTAGAGAATCTCACTGTACGTTAGCATATTTTGAATTTTAGGAAATCCTGAAGTAATCCTCTTTAACTCTGCTTACCAAAACATCTTTCAGTCTCACTTGCTTTGTGTCATAGATTTTTTGTGGCAAGAAATGGTAAAAAGAACCCTGGCAGGACAAGAGATGCCTGTCCTGAATTCTAATCCTGGCTTTGTCTTTCATTAACCATGTAAGTTTTATACATTAAATAGTAACTCTGTGTTGAAGCTTTCTTATCTGTGAAATGAGATTGTGTCAGAGGTTGGAGCTGGTTAGGGAAGGAGACGCAACATCCAGGGAGCTTTTTCAAAATAGGCATTTTCATCAGACCCTCATTCCCCATGCTCAGATTGACATTAGATGCTTTGAGAGGCTGGTTAATTGTGCCAGTATTAAAATTTATTTACTCAACCATATGATTTACTTATTTAACTCTCACTTTTGGGACTTTTAGTCATCAAAGGCATTTAAAATATAACAGTTATACTTAAAAACCAAGGAGTAAACACCAGCACTATTTATTACCTTGCTAAATTTAGTCAATACTGACATAATGTGCCCCTTGATAAAGATGACAGCCCATCTAGCCTGAGAAGCAAAGTGACAATGCAGACACAGTGTGATTTGCTATTTTGATAAACGTTAACTAATTTATAAACGTTGCCAAGACCATGTGTCATAGCTAAGGAATAAACTGAGGAAAATAGAAGGGGGGAAAAGTGAGGAAATTATAGATTTTGTTTACATTTTAATTATTGCCAATAACCATTTAGAGTGAATTAAGATTTCTTGGCATTTTAGGAGCACCAATAAATAACTTTCAAAAATGGTACTGTTTAATTAAATATATGCAAGATGAGAGGAGCTAGAGAGACACAGAGTAACAATCCCTGCTGGCTAGAGCTTAGAGGTAGAAGAAAGTACTGTAATACAAGGCAGAAGAAATGAAATGACAAATATAAGTGTACATGAAACTTGATGGAAGCACAGCTGAAGGTGCAAGGACATAATGTTTTGTCTTCCTTCCTGTCTTCCTTCCTTCCTTTCTTCTTTCCTTCCTTCCTTCTTCCTTCCTTCCTTCCTTCCTTTCATAATTTATTTCCTTTATTTTTCTGCATAGCACTCATCACTTTATAACATTATACTTTGTACCTAATTAATGGTTTAGCATCAGGCTTTTCTACTAGAAAGTGAGCTAAGAGCAGGAATTTTGCCTATTTGTTCAATAACATATCCCCCGCCCTTTAAGAGTGCTTAGCACACGGTAGGTGCTCATTAAAGCTTATAGGCCTTCCGGAACTATTGCCTGTATCCACAGAGAGTAATATGATCTGAACTGTGTTTTAGGTAGCAAGAACCAGAAGTACAGTAGTAACTAAAATAATAGAGGACAAAGGGAAAATGTGAATTTACTAATGTATATGTTATAAAAATGACTGAGTATAGGAGAAATAAAGCCATCTAGATAATATTATTAACAAGGTAGAGGAAGCATAGAATAATGAACAGGGTTGAGGAAGGATCAGTTTCATTCAGGATATTGTTTGCCTATTGAATGAAAGTCTAGATTTTATATAATCAATATTTAGAAAATAGTTGTCAGCATTACCTATATGTGACCATTATACAAAGACTATCTTTCACACTTGCACTATATTTAGAAGCCAGGTTCATTAACCAGGTAATTGTCCTACATGCCACACATTGCCGTTATTCATTCTTAATCCATTCATAAGCTCCTTCTCAGTCACCTTCTCGGCCAGCTCCTAAGTGTGATGATCCTGTGCTCGCTTTTTTTTGCCTTCTCTGTATTTTCATCCTGAGTGATCTCATGCATCCCTAGCACTCCGGGTATCATCTGTGTGCAACAATTCCTAATTCCAACCTATACCTCCTTTCTGGACTTCAGACTCATATAGCTATCTGCCTGTCATCTCCACTTAAATGTCAAACAGGCAAGATTGTCCTGAATTCTTTTTATCTTCCCGCCTTTATCCTCATTCTGCTCCTCTTTCATTGTCCCTCCATTACATCATTCTAGTTACTCAGAAGAGCAATGTGGCAAGTTCCTTACTGCCACGTCCTTCCTTTCAGCATGCTCTGTCGCCTCCTAAAATACATTTTAATTTTTCCTCTAATCTCATTTTCACTGCCTTCACTCTCAGCAAGTCATTATCATTTCTTGCCTGAACCATTGCAGTAGCTTTCTAACTCATCTGTCCACAGTCTTACCTCCTATAATTCCTCACAGAGTATGCACAATGATCTTAAACTGTAAATTGGGACCTGTCAACCACCTGCACAAAACCCTTCAGTGGCTTCCATTGCCCCCAGGATAAAATTTCAGAATTCCTAATGTGGCTACAAGTTGTTCCCTGATTTTTTCATGTCTACTTCTGCAGCCTCATCCTGGACCACTCTTCACTAAAGCCTAATCACACAGGCTTGCTTTCAGTTCCTTGGTTTGCAGGTGTTATTACATCTGCCTGAAATACTTACCTTCTCCCTCTCTCTCAGATGAATTTAGGCTTATTATTAAGGTTTCAGGTTAAATTTTACATCTCAGCGAAGCCTCCCTGATGCCTAACACTAGATTCTGTCAATCTCTCTTGAATCACTGTGAACTTTTCCTTCATAGCAATCAGTTTTTAATTAAATATGATTTTTATGATTGCTTGCCTTTTCTCTCAGACTTTTAGAGTCATACTGTCTCTTGTATACAATGTATTCAACACCTAGCATATAGAAGGTGCTCAATAAATATCCATATATCTACCTTTTAAAAATCATTCATCTCTTTTGTATTTTCAGCTATTTAGCATTTCACAATACCCCTTAGGATTTTTCTCTTTGACCTTTTGTAATATGAAATATAGAAAAAGTATCTACGTGTACTTATCACCAAATTATTATGAAGCATATGTCTGTGTTATACCACGCAGATCAAGAAACAGCACTTTGCCAGCATCTCAGAAGCCCCCATATTCTCCTTTCTTTCGTACCTACCACCTACCCCTCTATTATGATAATCACTTCCTTGCTTTTATTTATAGTTTTACCACCTAAGTATGTGTTGCTAAGCATTATAGTTAACTTTTGCCTGCTTTGAACTAGAATCATGTATGTTTTCTTGGGTCCTCATTTTCTCAATATTGTTCTTAAGATTCATCTATTTGCATGTAGCTATAGTGGATTTCATGCTATATAATATTTCATTATATGAACATACTGCTGTTTTTTAAACCTTTCTGCTGTTGATAGACATTTGTTGTCTTCAGTTTGGAGCTAATATGAACAAGGCTACTCTGAACATTCTTGTAAAAGTTTGTATCCTTGTATGGTTGGACATGGTCTTCTCTGAACTCAATACTTAAGAGTGGAATTCCTGTGTCATAAGGCATATATAATTTCAGATTTACTAGGCAATGTGAAACTTCTTTAAATTGGTCATAACAATTTCTTTTCCTACAAGTAGTATATAAGAATTCCCATTGCTCTGCCTTCTCATCAGCGCTTGGTATTGTCAGACTTTTTTACTTTAGCCAAATTTAAATCATTGTATTTTTCATTTGCTTTTCTCTAATTACCAGAAAAGTTTAGTAGCTTTTTATTTGTTTATTAGTCACTTGCATTTATTATTTTATGAAGTGTGTCTACCTCATTTTCCTATTGTTATATGTTTCTTATTGGTTTGAAGGGATCATAAGAATATATCTGATATATGATAATATATTCTGGATATAAATTGCAATCAGTAAATATTTATGAATGACTGATCATAGCTGTTTCCAATCCACTTACCTCTTCCTCCTCATTCACTGTAGTTTTAAAATAATTTCTGCTTTCAGATGTTAGCCATTACTTGATGTCTTTAATATTTGTCATTTGTATCCTAAAGATGATTCAAGATGATTACTAAGCTTTTAAAAGGTATCTTTTATGTTTATAAGAAAAAATTGATTTTCAGCTTGCCCAAAGACATTACAAAGATTTTTCTTCTTATTTTCCTGTCTTCATTGCTTAAAAGAATATCTGGTCATAAAAGACACTTTGAATGTTTGGTGAAGAACACATAGGGAAGGAGGAAGGAAGAGAATCATATGATTTGAATGCTTTTAATTCTTATCTGATAATTCTTGATCATGTTCATGTAACTGTGGTGAAGTCCACTATAACCATAAAATATAAATGTTAAAATTATCATTTCAGACCATTGTGTTTGGTTCTTTTTCTTGGCTAAATTTTACTGATTCTTTAAAAATCACTTTAGGTGTCACCTTGTCTTTGAAGCCCTGGCCTCCATCAAACTAAGTTAGATCTGTGTACTCCTGTATTCCTTTTGCATGTCTGTATTATCAAACATACTACTACATTGTTATAAAAACGAATTTTCTTGCCTGTCTTCTCTATTGAATTTGTTTCTTTAGAACTTATGTAGGTCATCTTTCTTCTTTACCACCTAGAATATATTTTCTTCTTTTAAAAAAAAGTTAATGAGGATTTGGAGGCCATGACCCCCTTGGCATTCCCTTCTCCAATCATTCCCTTAAAGGGTTAAGTTAAAATTTTATTAATTTCTGTTGCTGAGCTGGAAGATTAATTATATAGGAACATTCTTAAAAATGACAATTCTTACAGTTAATCTCTTTGATTTTATTTAAAAAAACTATTCCTAAAAAAATTCTTTTTGTTTAGGCCTTCTGGTATTTGATCATGTTGAACAAAAAGCAGATTGTGGATTTTGAGTATTTATCATTTTCTTGCAAGCAGATCCCTTCTTTAAGAGGCATTAACTTTGATCTTCATTAGATGAAATAAAATGAAATTTTGTTCAAGTTTAACCCTTTTAGGACTACAAATGAATCTTCTGTAAACATAGTCAATAGAAGTTCTGTTGGATGTCATTCAATTTTCATTGTTAGTTAAAAGTATCCTCTATAATCCCTGTATTTGCTCCTGGGCAAATAATGAATCTTTCTCATTGTATTTACTTGATGACAGTGTGAGACAGGAAAGCAGGGAGTGTATTAAAACTGTCTCTTATTTTCATCTCTTTTCTTTTGATTTATACCTCTATGACCTGCTTCCTATTTCCAAAGAAAGAAGGTTTGAGAAATTGTCAAGTTTTAGTTCATTCTATCATTTAATTCATTCTTTTTTTTTTTTTGATGGAATGATCCAGCTTGAAAGATCCTACTGAATATTTGAAAACTATTGTTTTTATGAATATGAAGAATGCTTTTTTAATCATGTGTACTACCACTTTTTGCCTTTTACAGAATGTAGTTGGTTTGGTTTGGAGCTCTAAAGTCAGACTGCCTCAGTTAGTTTTAGCTCTATCATTTGCTAGCTGAGTGACTTTGGATAATCAATGAAATTCTCATGCTTCAGTTTCCTCAGTAGCAAAAATCAGATATCAATGTAGAACATTAAATAAGTTAATACATGTAAACCACTTAGAATAATTGCTAATACATGATAACTCAGGAAATATTGGCTTTCATTTTTTATTATTATTCTTATTAATAATAGTAGTATGTGAGTTGATTGCACCAGAACTCAGTATAGAAAGAGAACAAGAACTATTGGTAATTTGTTATTTCAGACAGATATAATAATTTTACATCTTTGCTTCTTGGACAAGATGAAGAGCCTGGCAAGAGTAATATTTTGAGCTATATTAAAACAAATTATTGTAATTGGTTTATAGAAGGCTTTATTAATATAACATTTGACTTCAAAATATATAATTTGCATAGATTTGCACTGATTAACTATTCCTAAGTTGTTTTTGCTTTATTAGATTTTTTATCAGCCCTTTATTTTAAAGTTTCATGGAATTTCAGATGCGATATATCTAAACTTTTCCTTTATTGTATCACAAACTGTCTCTGTGTTTAGAACATATCTTTTATTCTGAAGATCACTGGGTATATATCATACATGCTCA
Organism: Eonycteris spelaea; assembly: GCA_003508835.1. Lineage (NCBI taxonomy): Eukaryota > Metazoa > Chordata > Mammalia > Chiroptera > Pteropodidae > Eonycteris > Eonycteris spelaea. The sequence continues at coordinate 2,080,692 of PUFA01000001.1, forward strand.
AAACCTATTGTATTTGTGCTCTCAAATTTACTTCTTCCTTTATTTAATCATTTCACAACTTGAATTACCATCTTATACAGAATGATTCTCTTGATTTTCTAGTATTCTTTTTCCTCTCTTTCTTTTGTTATCTTTCTTTTTCTTGCGCCTTTCTCAACTACTTTGATAGTTTCAACTTATGTCAGTTTTAAAACATGGCCCCAAAATTCTCTGATACCTTTTCCTTCAAGGAGTGAATCTATACCCACTCCTTTTGAATCTGGGCTTTGTGACTGTACCAGTTTCCAGGTGTAGGCCTTAAGAAACTGACAGCGCCACTTCATGTCTCTTGGGACACTTGCTAATAGAGAACAAGCCTTCATGCTGTGAGGAAGCCAACAACAAGGGTTCTGACTGACAACTTCAGCTGAATTCCTAGCTGACGGCTAACAACCATCAGGTACAGTAGTGAGCAAGCTGAAAAGAAATTCAACCCCCTAGCCACCAAGTCAGTGCCAGTCTTTGTATTGCTCCATTTGATGGAGAATGCCCTGAATGAACCCTGCCTAAATCGCAAATTAATTAACAAAGTTAATGGTTGTGATTGTTTGAAGCTTGAGTGTGCGTGAGTGTATTTCATAGCAAGGATAACTGACATATAAGGGTGAACTCTTTTCCCTTATTTATAGTAACATTTTTAAGGGAGTAAATATCATTGGAAATGATATTTCAGCATTTGACCTTGGAAGCCATGGTATTTTCTGCACAGGAATAAACTCTTTAGAATGTCTATGAAAAATTTTTTAAAGATATATGGAAATATATGTGTGTGTGTGTGTGTGTGTGTATAAAACAAATATTTATCTAAAGCAAAACAAAAATTTGATCACTTTTTTCTTCTTTTTGAATAATGTGTATACTTCTTTTACTTTCACTGACTATAATAACTGCAAGTTGCCTTAACATCATCATCATTGTTAGTATTGTCTTATGTGTATGGAGCAGGGATGGCAAATATAGGCATTGATCCCCATTCCTTTAGGCTGCATGTATAACATACTGCTAGTTAATCAGTGTACTTTTTCATGCTGAGTCCAGAGATAACAACACTTCATATTGTTACTAGCAGTGCCATTGGAATGGATATCTGACTTGAGACCTATAGTTTATTAAATATTTTATAAATATTTTTAAATTTTACATATAATATCATCATCAGATATAATTCTCTTCCCTTCCCAACTGTGCCTCTAAACTCTCAAAGCTAACTTGATGCAACCATCAGTCTGCTTACTGAAGGCATTTCATTTATTTTTGAGAGGTCTCTGCTTCATGTACAATTTTTTTCCTTTTTCTCTTCCTTTAACCTCTCCTGTAGCTTTTCTGCAGAAGTCAAAAGACACCTGCCTTTTGGGGAAAAAAAAAATCTCTCTGAGATTTCCCTAAGGGACAGTATGGTGATGGGAAAACTTTTATAATACCCTATAAAACAGTTTCACTATGGGAAAAAAAAGATGAGAAGTACACGAGTGATGAGATTATTTGCAAAATTTTGTTGTACATCCGAAGAGAATGATGAGGTAAGGGAACTTAAATTAGTTGAGGCTTTGCTGTCCCAGGAGGACAGCCTTTAAACTTTAACTCATTTCATCACCAGAGTACACCTATAGGGAGAATATTACTCTTCAGATTTTTCCATTTATTCAGATTTATTCATCATTTGTTATTATTTATCTGTTAATTCTTTTCTATAATTTGTTTGAAGGATTCTATAGCAAAATGATAAAATGGTAAATATGAATTTCTAAAAATCAGATAAAAAAGTACACGTTAAAGTAAAATCTGCCCTAAAAGTATTGGGAAGAAATAAGTCACCAGGGGAGATGGATGCTGACAGTATTATTTCAAGCCACAGAGACAGAATCTGAAAAAATCCTAACAAGAATATATCAATAAATATGGAAAATTAAAAAATGGCTTACAGACTGAAAATGTTCAATATACATCCAATTTTCAAGAAAGGAAATGCCAAGGAGTGCAGTAACTGTAGGGTTATTGCTTTAATTTCCCATGCAAAATATAATGATGCTCGAGGTGATGCAAATGATGGCTGTTCAAGCTGAATTCAGAAAAAGAGGAGGCACTTGAGATCTAATTGTGATCTTTATTAGATACTAGAGTACGCCAAAGAATTTCAGAAGAATGTTAGTCTATGTTTTATAGATTACAGTATAAGCTTTGACTGTGTGGATCATGAAAAGCAATGGGATAGGCTCTAAGAGAAATGGACATGCCTCAGCAGTTATTTGTATTTATGCATAATCTGTGTTGTGGACAGGAAGTGACCATCAGGGGAGGCTGTAGAGAAAGAGTGATTTCCAGTAAGCAAAGTTGGCAAACAAGAGTGCATTTTATCTCCCTATTTGTTTAACCTGTACACAGAACATATTATATAAAAAAAAGTGGGCTAGCCTCAGAGGAAGAAGTTAAAATTGGTGGAGGAAAGAACCATAACTTAAGATATTCTGAAGACGCCATCTTACTGGCAGAAATTCGTAATGGTCTGAAGGGACTTCTGCTGAAAGTGAAACAAGAAAGTGCCGCAGCAGTACTATATTTGCACGTCAAGAAGAAAAAAAATCATGACTACAGAGACATACGCAGCTTAAATGGTGAAGACAGTGAAATTGTTAAAGATTTTTGTTTACGTCGGTTTAGTCATTGATTCCAATGGAGACTGCAACCACGGACTCAAGAGCAGGCTGAGACTCCGAAGGGCGGCGAAGGAGGAATTAGGAACGGTCATCAAGAGCAGATATCTAGCATCCTCCCATTCCAGTTGCTCTGTACATATGTGGAAGTTCGACAGTGAAGAGGCTGATAGGAAAAAAAATTATTCATTTGAAATATGCTGTTTGAGGAATGCTGTGGATGGATACCCCGGACCGTCAGAAAGATGAACAAATTAAGCCTGAAATATCACTGGAGGCAAAAATGACAAAACCGAAGCTGTCCCACTTTGGGCACATCATGAGAAGGGTTCTTTGGAAAAGACAATGATGTGGGGGAAAATAGAAGGCAGCAGGAAGAGAGGAAGACCAAAAATGAGATGGATTAACCCCACAAAGGAAGCCATAGGCCGGAGTCTACAGGAGCTGAGCAGGGCTAGTGAGGACAGGACATTGTGGGCATCACTCATTCATAGGGTTGCAGGGAGTCAGAGCTGACTCAATAGCATGTAACACACATAACAATCAGTCAAGAGCGGGAGAAAAATAGAACAAAATTTAGACTTCAAAGGAGGCTATAGAATTGCTGTCTCTTGTTCTAGGTTTCCTGACAACCGAAGCCAAAAGCAGATTATTAAAGAGAACTATGTTTCGGCACAAAGCTTTCCATAAAAGGAAATTCTCACATGGGGCTTCATGTAGGAGATTTTCTCATTAAATGAAATATTGTAAACAGGGCTATTTTATGTGAGTTTTACTATCTTTTTATCATCTTCATCTTCCCTAAGGTGATATATAATATCCTTAATATCATAATTTCAAGAAATGAAATAGGTTTTATATACCTCTTTCAATGTACAGCAATAGAAGCTATAAACAAGCATCATAGTGAAATTCAGTTTGTTAGGAAAATATAGTTCAAGAATAGCCTTCTGATGGATCTGCTTGAATCTAATGAAAACCCAGTATATATGGATAAAAAGAGAGAATGCTTGTCTTTACAATAATTCTTTCAGCTAGGCTCCTGTAGTAGTTGAATAGGAGTCATTTTGTCGTTCTTGGCTCTAAAAAGGGTCTGAAATGCAGGTACTCTGTGTTGTTGATTCAGGAGCGATCGATTCTTTAACTTGAGACATCAAAGAAGCAAGTGAAAGGTTGATATTCTTTTTTAGAAAGTTAAAGGACCTAATGATTACCTTCCTGGATAGCTAGCCCCTTCCCTCCACAAGAAGGTAGGCCAGGAGGGAAATACTGCTAGGAAATCCCGAGATTCTTGTCAAGAATTGATGCTCCACCCACCTCAGGACAAGGACATATGAACAGAATAATTTCCATATTTTTACATCTTTGAGCAGAGCAGAAATTTCCATATCATTTCATACTTCATCTAACTAATTTCGCACTATGGTCCTACAAAATTCTTGGTAATGTTGCTATCAAACGTCTGTCATATTTGAGAAAAGCTTCTCAGAGAAGTGACCAAGATTAATTTGTTCATTTGATTAAAATTTTGAGATTAAATATAGCACCAAGTGATACTTTTATGCTATCAAAACTGTTCAAAGTCTCTTTTCACTTGTAAATTCTGTTCTCGCCAACCAGTTTATTGTAATTCATTCCAAGTGAGTGATCTCATCTAGATAGAATCAAATATGGTTTATCTTACCTTTGAAACAGACAATCCAAATTTTTAATAAAATGAACTTTATAAGAAGATGTTACTGGTTCCAGCGGGAAAGAATTTAGGATTTTTAATATTCAAGACTATTTTACTAGCACTAAAGAACTGAAGAAAGGTAAGCATTGTAGATGTCAACAAAAGTCTATGTCTTGACATGTTTAAGTGGCAAATATGAATAAGATTTACCTTGAAAATATTCAACACGGAGTGTTTAAATTTTGCTAATTACCTGTTTGTTGAAACCTGCTATGAAATACCCAATTGAATTTGCTTTGGTCACACTTTGATAAATGCCATTACAAATATATTTGAATTGTGTCAATTATATTTCTGTCATAATTCTGCAGTTGTTAGAATGTTATCATAATATAAATAAAAGAGTGAGCAAAATATTTAATATGTAGACTTTTTCAAAATTTTCTCAAGAGGTTAGTGTAAAATTCAGGAACTTCACTGAATAGTATTTATTGCTATATCCTCGGACATCTTATTTTTTTTTTCTATCAGATGGAAAAACGATGATTTGGCTCCCAGATATAGTCATAGGATCATAACACAATACACAGTAGACAACAGCCAGTTGCGGAGCTAATTCAAGCAAATAGTTCTTTACTGTCCTAAGTGACAATTTATTTGTAGCTATCTAAACACTTGAGTTCTGTTTTTACTTATGATTTTTATTCTTCTACAAGAATTGAAGAAGAGAGTGCCCTGGGTTATAGTGCTGATTCACTTTGAGTAATCTAGGCAGGTTGCTTAACCTGATGGCCATAAGCTCCATAGAAGTTATTTTTCAACCATAAAATCATGTGGTTTGTTATTTTTATTGAAGCAATGACACTTGCAGTTTGGATTTCTGCCTGCTTTATATTTAAGTCGAGCAGGTAATGATGCCCCTTCCCTTTGTGCTGCCTTAATAGATGTGCAGATATAACACTTTGTTATAGCACGAAGCCTCTCACAGAGTAGATTTATATCTTCTAAAAACCCAAAGATACAAAGTATACATGTAATAGACACTTTAGATCTTGCAAAAAAGAGACTAATGGAAAACGCTCAAAGTTTAACTCTTTATATTAGCAGTGAGTTTTACTGTAACTTTTCTAATAGATCCAGGTTATTCACTAACCCAAACACACATACAAACACATGCACGCATGCACACACGCACACCATTCATTCTTTCTCATTCTCTCCTCTACTTTCCTCTGCCCCTCCCTCCCTTCTTCATTTCCTTCTCATTGGCAGTACCCAAAAGCCTCATCATATAAAGGTTTGAAAATTTACCTGTTTACCTTACCTGTGTCATATGGTATTTTGGCATGTGGGCTTGCACATACAGCACATTCAGTCACTTATTACCTCAGGAAATGTCATTATCTCGTATATGCTAAGCATGGTGCTGAGTGCTGGGGATAAGGTAAACAAAATAACCCTGAATATGCCCTCCATTTAGAGGGTTAAATGGTGGCATACACTTTATGAATAAGGAAACAAATTTGGTTGAAAGTACAAAGCTCATGAAAAGATTTAACGTGACTTGCCTTGAGATACAGTAAATTAGCCAAATAGGCAAGAGTCTAAGACAGAATCTTGCAACTCTATGGTAGCCTAAGGAACTGTGATCATCTCTAATTAGCAGTATGGAAAAATTACTGTTCTGAGGGTAATAAGGTCTTGGTTCCTATACTGGCTCTGCCACTAATTAGCTGTGTCACTTTGAACAAGTCACTTAACATAGCTGGGCCTCAGTTTTTCTTATCTATAAAAATGAGAGAAGTGAACTAGGTGGTCTCTACAGTCCTTTTCAAATCTTGAGGGTATATGACTATGCAAAGGTACAAAGCCAATACAAATGAACTTCTTAGTTTTCTTAATGATGTAAACTTACATGTGTGTACATATATGCAGTTTTTTATAGCCCTGAAATTATCTTATAAATTATAACTAAAATGTCATTTAAGTAGCAACAAAAGCAGAAAATAGCAAACATAATCTTTATTAGTTAATTGAAAATATTTTATGGAGCACTTACCATGTCCAGACAACACTGTATAATTCAATAATAATTTTGATAAATGCAGTGAAGCTAAAGGGTAGACTAATAAGAGAGCATATAAGAGCCAAGTCTAAAAAATTCATTTTTTTTTTCTCCATTCAACAGCAATTTGAATATGATTTGCCTGGGACTAAGGAGGATTTTCTCCAAGGAAGTCTCAGGCAAACCTGGGATGTTGGTCACACAGAACTATGGTGCCTTTTCAAAACAAAGAACAGTGTTGATGAACCCATAATGAATAAGATGATGGAGAATAGCTTGAATGAAATGAGTAAGGTAGGGGAGGAACAGATGACTCGTGGCCTTATAAGCATGTTAATTTTAGGTTTTGCTTTTTTCTTAAGTGGAAAACCATAGTAGTGCATGGCATGATTAGAATTCATTCTTAGAAAATTTATCTGCCTGTAGTGAGAAGAGTGGGTTTGGTGGTGATGGTAAAGATTGTGGTGGCAGTGGTGATAAGATATTCATAAAACAAGTTTTAGAAAGATTAGTAAAATTATTACAGTAATTAAAGTGAAAGATGTTGATGGGCTAGGGCAGTAGCAGTAAAAATGGGGAGAAGTGAATAGATTAAAATATATGATTTGTTAGAGCTAGAATTGATTAAATCCAGAATTGATGATTGTAGGAAGGTCAAGTAATGATAGAAACAATAATTGGCACCGGAGAATTTGAGATAATAGAATATTCTTAAAGAAACTATAAAATGAATGTCAAAATTATTTGAGAAAGAAAATAAAGCATAGAAATCGTAATGTAAGAACAGAATAGGCTGAAACATGTATAGGCAGATTATTGGTTCCAGATTTGAAAACCCCTTTACTTGTGCAACAGACCTTAACATCATGAATCACAGATGGCAGGGTCGATAGGTCATTTCACAAAATTTTTTAAACAGAAAAATTCAAAAGGTAAATTACTGAAAAATACAACTGGGTTTTCACTGTGTAGTTCAGATATTATTAAACATTTTCCACCACTTATTCATTCCCAGTCAGAATAGAAGCAGCATTTCTGATAGTGTCTGTGTGGAGGTGGACGTGGACGTGGAGGGTAATCAGAAATTGGTTTTATCAGTTTCATAAAGATTTTCAAATTTCCATTCAAAAAATTTAAAAAAGAAAATTGCAAGAATAGTCGCGAGAGCGTTGATGGGGGAGAAGAGGAAGAGTAAGCATTTGTCCCACCAGATAATGAGGTTCTGTATAAAAGCTTTAGAAATTAAAATGGTGTCATCAGTAAAAAGGAAGAGAGGGTCTAGAATCATCCCCGCACATGCACAAGAACTTTCTATTACATATAAATGAGGGAAGGATGGGTTTTGTTAAATAATAGTACTAAAATAATTGATTATTAATATGGAAGTTTTAGAAAGCTTAAATGTAAAAAAATTAAAGACTTTTGGAAGAAAATGGAGATTAGATTTGCAATCTGGGGGTAGGGGAAGATTTCTTAAATAAGACAAAGTAAGAATTTAAATTTAAAAATTAGAAGCTTCTGATAAAAGGCGCAATCATCAAAGTCGAAAGATTTGCCACATACTGGGAAAATATAGTTGTAATGTATATAACTGACAAATGATTAATATGTAGAATATATAAAGTAGCCTTTCAAATCCTACAAATCAATAAGAAAAACAGCCTTATGGTAAAATAGGCTAAGAATAGAGGCAGTTCTAAAGAGAGTAATCACAGTGGCCAGTTTTTGAAAAATCACTCTAGATCAGCAGAACTGCATATATATGTATATATACACATATATACATATATGTGTTACATGTATATACATATATGTATATGTGTGTGTGCATGTGTGTGTGTAATGTCATCTCAGACCAACAGGATTGTCAAAAATTAAAGAGTCCATCTACGGCCATGCTACCCTGAATAAGCCCGATCCCATCTGATCTTGGATTAGCAGAGTCAGGCCTGGTTAGTTACTTGGATGGGAGACCACCTAGGAAGACCAGGTGCTATAGGCATAAAAAATTAAAAAAAAAAATAAGGGATTGTAAGCTGACAAGGTCCTTGCAATCTGTGAGGTCAATCAAGGTTGTCTCGCCAAAAAAAAAAAAAAGAGAAATCCAACAATACTAGGTACCAAAAATATAGAGATAGGTATGATGAAATAGTAACATTTATTAATTTAATGGCATATAATATTCTTATATTTTTAGTAGATTTAAAATATTACTTACTACTTTTACTTTAAATAAAAATACTCAGTGAATTTGTGATTTAGAAGTCACTAAAGAGCAATTTTGGTTGCGTGATAAAGTTAGAAGCCATATTGGAACGGATTAAAGAATGAATGGGTGCTGGAGAAATGAGACAGTTTAGGTAAGTACCTCAAAAAACTTGTCTTTAAAGAGGAAAATTAAAAAGGAAAGGGGGCTAGAATGCAATGTTACAACCTAGATGAATATTATCTTAAGTGGGAAGAGTCAATATTATGAACATTTCCATTTTCTCCAAATTAATGTATTATTTTAGCCCATATTTCAACATCCCAACAGAATTGTGTTGTTTATTTGTAGTTTTGGTTTGGGGGAGTAGTTGAAAATATAATACTAAAGTTTATCCAGAAGAATAATTCTGTATTTAGTGCCCTCCCAAATTTAAAATCATAATAATGAAGTTGATTTGTTTTAACTAAGTATTAAAGTATATGTGTTACTAGTGTAGGAATCACCAGTCATATCATTGAAACATAATAAAGAGGTCAGAAAGAGATCAAATTACATGTGGAAATCTAATATATATAATAAGCGATATTTTATATTTTTTCTTATCCATGTTTATATCACATAAATGTATTTTTATTCTGCTTTTTGTATCTATTTTTCTATCAGAATAATTTTTCCAACTTGTTATATGATTTTAATTAGCATAATTTTATTGGCCATATTTGTACAGAAAATATAGCATTAGTCACTTACCCACACGAATATTTATTTGTTATTGCTTTTTCCTATTAAAATAACGACAAATATCTTCATGCATTTTTTATATTAAACTTCCTCGATTTACATTTCAGAAGTGAAATTATTGTATCAAAGAGTGTGAACTGTTTTTAGTTCTTGAAATGTATCAGTGTCTTTCTCTCTATAAAACCACACATACCGAAGCATTTTTACATCATCTCCCACGTGGAACACTGTATTTCAGATCTTTCTTTCACAATAAGCAGAACGATACCATTTATTTTGCTTTCTCTAGGAAGGGTGTCAAGCTTCCACTCTGAGTATTGTATGTATCTACTTCTAATATACCTTCAGCTTGGTCATTTTAGCTTTTAGCCTACTGATTTCTTTGAAATGCCACCTCTTTATACAAATTTAAGTGATTACACTTACCCATTTGATCAATTTAAAAAACTGAGTAGAAAATTAATGTTATACTCATCATTAATCTATTAAAAAGATGAAGGAAACACTCTTTGTAAACAGAGTACTAGTGAAGAGCAAAGGCTTCTGAGGCCAGACGACCTGGCTTTGAATCCTGGCTCTATTCGTAACTGTATGACCCCAGGCAATGTGTTATACCTCTCTGTGCCTCAGTTTCCTTAACTATGAATATAAAAACCATATGAGGTGGTTGTGAGCACTGAATGAATTCATACATGTAAAACATTTAGAAAGACACCCACACATACTAAGGGTTTCATAAATGTCGAATTGACACATAACCTTTATTCTAACCTTTTTCTAATTTGCTTTCCGCCAAGTCGTAAAAGCTAAAACCTCCATGTTCTAGAACCCTTTGTATCTAAGATTCTGGATGGGAATTAGCTTTCAACAATGAGATGCATCCGTATGGAATTTTGAAAGGAGCTGGTGCAGAGGCTGTCTCCGTGCTGCTTCCGCTCTTGCTGCTGTCAAGCCCAGCCGTAGGGACCTGGAGGGCTGCTCCAGCTGTGTCCCAGTGTCACGCCACTCACTTTGCCATTAGAGAGACTGATGCCATCCACGGTGGCGTCCTGATTTGCAGCGTTAGTCGGGGAATCTTGAACTTTGGGCCACCTCCGAATTTCTCATCATCCCGCCTCTGGAAGAGGGAGCTGCTCCCTGACAGGCTAGTTCTACAGTGTTTATTTGGGCGTCATCCTTCAAGGCCTAGCCCAGAGCCCATGCTTTCAGCCCTTCCAACAATTTTATAAGTGTCCAGTTCCCTGTGTAAAATCCATTTTGCTTAAAATCGAGAAAAGTTTCTGTTGTGTGCCGCTGTCGTGGTGACGGTGGTGTCGGCAGTAGGAGCGTAGCAATGTAGTGGTAGTGGTTGTTGAAACTCTCCTGCATTATGAATCTCTCTAAAATGGAGAAACTTTAAAAGCAGGGGTGCAGTCATTTGTAATTGATTGATACTGTCCCCCCGAACCCTGATGAGCAATAGAGCCCTTCTCAACTTAGAACCTAAGGCAGCCACTACCATGAAACTGGAGCTAGTTTGCCAGTCTTGCTTTATATTTGTGATTTTCCTTAGAATTTAGCTTCTCTCCAGCTTTACATTACATAATATACATAGGGTGGATACTAACACAGAGAGAGGAAGAGACTGATGTTCGGACCAGTGTGAAGTTATTGGAACCATCTAGGTAAAAGGAAATTATATTTTGGCTTAAGAAGTTTTTCTTGAGCTTCTACTGTTTGCAAGTCGCTAGGCACTGGGGAGATTTAGATGCGAATAAGATACATTCAGTTTTTTCAGATGGCTTGCAGAGGGAAGACAGACCTACAAATAAATAAATTGTGTTCTGAACTAGATTATGAGTGACTTGAGGTTGTAACCTTATCACCTACCACAGTACCTGGTATATAATACGTGCTCAATAGACATTTTAAAAAAAAACAAGATGTAGAATATCAGATCCGGTGTGGACAAAAAAGAAAGTTAACACAGGAAGGTTAGGGAAAACTTTTGTTGATATTCTAGCGATATAAAAAATTGGTTCCATGATCAAATAAGTTCAGGAATTACCACATTGTACCTTCCTTTTAGAGAGAAGCAATAGATACTAGCATATTATAGATTCTGATGAGTTTTGCAGTAAATAAATAGTTTAATTTTGTCCAACCAAATGTTTTTCGAGTATATTTGACTACAGAATCCTTCTGGCACCTCGTTGTGTGGGACACAGTTTGAAAAATGCTGTTCCACTTATTTCCTGAAGATAATCTCTCTAAAAATTATTTTCTGATGCTAGAACACTGTGACTTTGCTATTACATTTAAAATCTTGGTGTCATCAGCTTGGTATTCTGAGTAAATGTTTAAATAATTTACAGATAAATCACACCAAAAAAAAAAGTATCTACTTTGGGTGATAAACACACAATGCAATACACAGATGGTGTATTATTGTATCGTATACTCGAAACTATGTAATTTTATTAACCAATGTCACCCCAATAAATTTAATAAAAAGGTATATCTAGCAAGACATTTCTTTAGTTTCTGTGTTAGCAGCTAACATAATTTCTTTATTCCAGATTATAAAAAGTGGGCCACTCTAAAGAACAGAACACTTTAAACAATCTAGATTTTTTTATTGAAAAAAATTGAACTAATGATAGTTTTTAAAATGAAAATTAGTTTAAAAGTTTTTTTACTTAGTTATTTGGCTTATTTGTTTTATTTCACTTGTTTTTCTATCAACATTCCACACACAATATGGCTCTTCTAAGACATTTGTAGTATAAAAATATGATGGCTATGACAATTTCAAATAGAATGTTTTTTTAATCTAAATTGCCCCTGTGTTAAATCCTTTTGAATCATTTCATTTTGTAGTATGTTGCTAAACCAGATACAATACATTAAATAAAAATTTTAATTTTATTATGAATTTTAAATTCACCTTTGGGGAAAAAATCCTGGTCATTCCTAATGTAGGTAAAATAAGCTTTTAAAATAATGGCTTGATACTGAGAACTTTCGTATTATATATGAATTTTCCCTTATATATTTGAGTATTATTAGCTTTAGTAAATTGTTTTGCTTCTGAAACATATCTTGGATGACTGAAAATAACATCACAAAACATGTTTGTTATATACTTAATTGTTTTGACCATAGAATTAATTTTAAAGTCAAAAGGGGCATTGCTTTTTCATCATTTCTAGTTCGGAATATTCAGCATGTCACAGATGTTCATGAATAATGTCCATTTAAAACTGTTGGCAAAGAGTGCTGGTGAGTTGGCTAGATGAATTAAATGCTGGGGGGATCTGACAGGCAGCACGCTGCTTTGTGATCATTCCAAAGTCCTAATAATCCCCTCACCTTCTCTGCCTGCCGCTAATGAAAGAGAATAGGTGATCGCACCTCCGGCTATGTTCTGCGCCTAATGACTCCTCCAAAGGCAGATTTATGAAGAAAAAATTAACTTTGAATGAGGACTGAATTGGCCCTGACAGTCTGATAGACTGTGACACAGATTCTGTGGCAAAACAGACGTAGCCCTAATTGATTATCAATATTTTAAGCAAAGTGATGAAAATAAGCATTAAGTGATGAGAAAGGCAGTCTTAATACAGTAGGCAGTAACCAGGATATAGGAGAGTCTTTGGGGAGGTTTGCCCTGATTGCTATTACTGAATTTTATCTGTCAATTTTTACCTTTGCTTCCCAGCAGCCATTGTCCCTCCTTGGTGTACTTTTTTTCCCTTAAAGATCTATGACTAGAATGTTAATCTTTCTGATAACACTGACAAAGCTATCTGCAGTCTCTTCCTCTAGAGAAGTTTGTTTAATATTTAACTCCTTTTGAATTAGATTAGCTTTCATAGTTTTGCAGAACTGAGGCTTTTCGTAATGATTTTTAGGCTAACACATTTTTTTATATGCTGTTTCTAGATTTGTTATTATCTATAAAATATATCCTAGCCTAAAATATTACATATTATGTATTTCTTAATATCAGGCATTATATTCTTTACATTATTTGTAGCAGTGACTTCAGCCTTAATCTTAGGGAAAAAATCATTTTCCTAGAAATAATACACACACACAGGCACAGCGATAGAGTCTGTGTATATCTACTATGGTTACTTACAAAATATATTTCCAAACTAACAGTTAAACAAAACCAGCCTGGGTGACTATGTATCTATCTGGTACTTCATAATTAATAACTTTTTAAATTATATACTTTTCTTCTTATAAGTTATATTTAGTCCTCTATATATTAGAAGCATAGAAAAATGATCAGAAAAAAGCTGTAGCAATTTAATTCATTATTAAAATTGATGAGCCAAGAACATAGTATATGCTATGCATAATGATGTTTGTTTACTATTAAATAGGTTTTAGATAAATAGGCTTATTTAACACAGGAACTCTACATATTTTTTCCTATGTTAAAATACCCTCTTAATTATTAGTCATCAGTATTCATAGTGTTTTGTGAAGTTAGTTCCAGCTAGAAATTATGTAATTATTGAAAATTTTATCAGTCTCCAAGTTAACTGTGGAGGAAGTTTAAAGGAGACATTTTAATGTTTTCCAATGGTCTCTCAAGTGAATTATTATAGCTAAAGATGAAACAGAAATGCTATAGTACAGTGCTTCTCGGCCTTTCTCACACCGTGACATGCGAAAAGATTATATTTGGTTGGCACACTAGGCTGAATTGATGAGGTTGCTCTTGTCCAGAGGCTATTGGCTCTTAAGCTCCAGCCATCTCAGACCCTGCCTGGTCACCCTAAGGGCTAAGAGGATCGATATTTTAGCACACCTATTACTTATCTGTGGTCCAATGACTGAGGAGCTCTGACTGTGTCTCACTTATAGCACTACATTTATAAAACTTAGATTGAATATAACAGTTTGAAATTTAAATTCAATAAAATCTATATTCAAAAGTTTTTTAAATCACCTTTTCCCAATATAAAAGAATAAATGAAGCTTTAAATATAGTTTTTGCTAGATGAATTAATGATCTTAGCCATATTTTCCACCTACTGCTGGCTCTAATATCTGTTAAGATTAACTATTAAGATTTTAATCTTTGGTTTGACCCCATTAAAGCAAAATATAAATTTAAACTTTATTATTTGAAAAATATTAAATAAAATAATGTCCTGGCAGAATATATTATCACTCATTCTTGGAGTGCCTGGAATGAATTTTTTTAAACTTTAAGGGTCCTTGAAACTAATCAAACCCAACTCTGTCAGCTGACTAGGAAACTGCAGCCCAGGTCACAAATTAGATCATTGCTAAGCTAGAACTAGAATCCAGTTCTCTTGATTTTTAGATTGTTCTCTTTCAACTCTACTCACAGGGATGGGGAGCACAGCATAGGGAATGCAGTCAGCAGTGATGTGATGGCTAGGTGGAGAGCCAGAGAGGAGAAAGAGCAATTGGGGTATCATTTCATAAACTATATAAATGTCTAACCAATGTACTATATACTTGAAACTAATAATAAAATAAAAATTTAAAATATCTTAATATGAGAACTTCTAAATTGTTATATGTTATAAAATCACGTATTATGTATTCACAGCTATAAGAACTAATTTGCTTGCAGTTTTAACTTCTAAGCTAGATAATATTTTAACATAGGATTTAGTAAAGTAATTCCATTTTATTTACTTATTTTTTACACTGTGCCTTCCCTAAAAGCCTAACATTTTCAGTGTTCAAAGTAGCCAGTGGAAAAATAGAAAATCATCTATTGTACTGGAGTTTCATTTCTACTAGAAATTGTTTTGTTATTATAAAGAATTAAATTCTAGTTTATACAGATAAAAATTCTAGTTTAGCTAAGAATTCTACAAACACTGATGTTGAGTATTTTGTCCTCTGTCATTCCATTTGTTAACATTCCAACAGACTATAGGAAAAGCAGAAAGATAAATTATTCTTGTTGCGCCACCTAGCGAAATTCGGGCACTGTATATTTACTATAGTATATTTAAATTGTGGTAGGCTGTGTACACTCAGCTCCCATTTTTATTGTATTATGCCAATGAGAAATTCACAAAGGGGAGAATCCAAAAATGTAAATCCACAAAGGTTTATTTATTCATCATATTTTAGTTTACAAAACTTTCAAGACTGAATTTTTAGCAAAAATATAAATAATTCTGCTCACTTAATCTCCGAAGTCATTGCCTTGAACAAGATACAATAAATGGGTAAAGTTTCTAAAATTATGCTCTTCCAGTTTAAATGTAAGATTTTACAAGAAGATAATATGTTCTACAGAAAAGTTTTTTTTTTTAGCTTCTCATAAAACTTTATTCAACCTGAATGGCTATTTTGTTCTGAAATGTTATTTCACACAGTAGTGTCAAAATTTCCTTTTATAAAATAATGGTGATGGAAGATGTACACAGATCAGATAAAATCAACCAATCCAAACCAGATACTGATATGGTATGCTCTGAAGCAACTTAACAGTTTAATGAAGAAAACATAAGGAATAAAACAAATGAAAATGATCCATAAATGGAAAATATTCTTTTATACAAATACTATATGTAAATGCTATTGTCAATAAGAGTGTATAGATAATTTGTATATTTTACCGAAATAAGAGCTAACCCTTCTATGATATTTACCATGAGATGTGTACTGTTCTGAGTGCTCGGCACGTAGTAACTTATTTAATCATTATACTAACCCTGTGGCTCATGATGGAGGTACTATTGTCAATACTCTTTTCAGGTGAATTAACTTAGATAAGAGAAGTTAAGATGATTGCCCTAGATCTCATAGCTAGTAATTGTCTGGTTATCTTTGCTTAGCTTCCAGTCCCCAGGGGAATCTTAGACAAGAGGAAAGAGTGATTTCACTAAACCAACCAAAATTAGTCTACTTAAGTTTTAATCATTAAACTGTTCTCTGTAAATTTCTCTATAAATCTCTCAATTTCTGTGCTTCTCTAAATTTGGGTTATAGGGAATATGTCTAATTCTTGGCCTCCAGGCAGCATTCATTGAGTCATGTACTTATTGAGCATCTACTATATAGGAGTGTATTGAGTGCTGGGGTTAAAGTGATAAGTTGGAGAGACAAAATACATTAAAATATTTTTAGAGATCTGTAATCTTGACAGAACAGAAAGAATTTTTTTTTTCTTATATCGGCCACATGGCAGTCCTTTCAGACCTTGCCTAAAGAGAAAGATTGATATTATGTACATTTACACTTCAGATTACTTAGGCACTTCCTTAAGGATAGTTGTTTAATTTGCATAGGAACGTGGTTTCTCGAATCGTAATACATCATATCCTCCATTGAGATGCCCCAATTTTTTGTAAAAATATATTTTCCATTTATGGATCATTTTCATTTGTTTTATTCCTTATGTTTTCGTCATTAAACTGTTAAGTCTCTTCAGAGCATACTATATCAGTATCTGGTTTGGATCGGTTGATTTTATCTGATTTGTGTACATCTGATAACACATTCTCAAACTATATATTGACATAATGCAAGAATAAACTTTGATTCTTGTCACCATAATGGGAGCTGTATTGAACAAAACAACAAGCCAACAGATTTGCTCTGGTGAACACATAAATGAAAGACGCTAAACTCAAGATTTAGGGAACATATGTATTTTTTAAGTAATGATTAAACATTGACAAAATTGACTGTGTTTTGATTAATAAAACAAATCTAAACATATATCAAGATTATCATATACCCTACATTCTTTGACCACAGAAATTAAATTAGACCTCAGTATAAATAAAAGAACACCAAATAGGTTGCAATTTTAAAACATTCATTTAAATGACTCATGGGTCCATGCACCAACAAAATTACATTGAGATAAAATGAATTTAAAATTTTATGCTTCTAAATAAAAATTATGTTGAGATTTTAAAAATGCAAAATCTAGATCTATCGGGACCAGGAATTAATGTTGTAATAAGCTTTCCATGTGCTGCTGATACATACTAAAGTTTGAGAACCCCACCTTATATAAAAGTATAATAACTTAATGCCTAGTTGAAAATAACTAGGAACACAATAAAGATTGTAAAATATTGGTAATGTTTAATACTCAGACTGGAAAATCACTAGTAGTGTTTATTTTTAAATGAAGAGTTAATGGGTAATGCATTCCAGTTTTCTAGGACAGATTCTCTACATCATAACCTGATAGAATGGCTATAACTACAATCTTCATTATGATTTTTTTATTCTGCTTTTATACTGTGATGTTGTTGAAAGTATATCTCTTGTTTCAACACTACATATAGAATTGAAATAAGGGAAAAATTTCAGAGTACTGTATTTCCGTTTTCCTAAATATATTAAATGCTTCTGATATATTCACTTTTTATTGCCTATAAAATATGTAGATACAATGTCTTTTTATCAAAATAATTTAAAGGATGCCTAAAACCTATGTTTTTATATATAGTATGCGTTATTAATGAAGTACTTGGACTTGATAGTAAAAACTTGCCTGTAATAGAAACGTTTTTGAAATTTCTTACACAGATCTTAAATTATTAAATATATTTCTTACATTTCTTATTAACTTCTAATCCAGGAAAGTTTCGGTTTATTATTTCTGTGATCTTCAACTTGTTTATATTCAGTTGTTTTTGTTTGGGACTGAATTCAGTTGCCTGAGCATTGGTGTCGATCATGACTCTGATTTTTTAAGGATACCAATTTTCTTTCCTTATCTCTTTTACCTTAAGCTGCCACTGCTGTTTAATTCACCTATCATACATGCCTCTTCATTAATGCTGGTAAAAGGTCATACAATGTCTAGTTTACAGTTCACCCTGAATAAATGCAACAATTTTATTATGTGCCTAGTTTTCACGGATCTGGGGGAGTCGAAACCTGAGAGATTTTTCCAAAACCAGTGGTTCAATGGTTCAGTTTGTCATCCAACAAAGGCTACATTATTAATTTGGAATTGTATTTGCAGTATTTTCTAGCATAGTAGGGGCATTCCAATTAGTAGGGCGATGACACAACTCCTTCTATCAGAATGTGGTCTGCAAAAAGTGCATTTAAAACATACTTTTAACAGGATTAAATCAAGACATGGCATAAAGCTCCTTTGGGAAAAATTTGTGGACTCAGCAGTGGAAGTCTGCATTTTATCAGAGGTGTTAGCATTTTTAGTATAGAGATATATGTATTAAAGCACTGAATCCAGCTATTGACCTCAGACTGAAATGATGAGTCCCTCAAGATGAGGCAACCAAAATCATGGCATGCGCTTAGATATTGAGCATTTCATATTCCTGAAAGAAAACAGTCACCTTCATAGTATTAGTAATAGAATGGCAATTTTACCCAAATTATTTGCTTTCATACTTATTTTACAATGGCATTTCATTCATGACCTTTCTGACTTAATAATTAAACTTTAAAAAGAATAAAATATCCTTCATTTAGAAGCACAAGTAGATTTAGATTTGTTTTATACAGGTTATTTTCACATAGTTTTTAAAGTCATTATAGTGTCTTGAAAAAGCACACAGACCTGTTATAATTCTGGACTCATTCATTTATTAAGTATGTAATAGAGCAAATTATTAAGTCTCTCTGAAACTTTTTGAGGATTATATGAAATACTTAAGTGACTGACAGGTAGTAGGCCTGCATAAATTTTTGTTTCCCTTCAGGAATTGAAGCTGTAAAAATAAAGATGTAAATAAATATGTAATGCTATTTTTTAAAAAACAAACACCCTTTGTAGTGTAAGAATATAGTAAAATTTAGGAAAAGAAATATGACATATTTTGTTGATATGGAAAACTGTTGCATCTCATCTTTATTTCTGACGTATATAAACATTGTCATTCCTGGACTTTGGCTCTTATTTTTAAAAAGATTGCTTACCAAAGTTACTCTTTAAAATATATATTGATAGGGTGTTTGGAGTTACTGAAAAGAATAAGCATTACAAATCACTTAGTGGAGTCTAGGATATGATTCCTCTCAAAGGATGTAATTCTGTAGCTCCAAACCCCAGAGTTTTTCTGAAATGCTGAAACATCTTTCTTGGAATGAGGGTTATAATGGTGGCCAACTGACTTCAAACTGACATCCAGTTGATGGATGTGCAATAAGTCAAAGGAACACAGAATGATGAAGTTATATTTATTTTCCATATCAGCATTCTGTAAAAAAAATAATAATAATCAATTACTGCTTTTCTTTGAGAGACTAGTCATCACAGCACTTCTATATACCCATGTTGTTATTATTGGACCCTTTTAATTTTTTTTAAACTTTCATTCTTATATTTTAGTAAATGACATGATTACTGTGGCTAAGCAGTTTATTCAGGTTATAGAATGGGAAGTTGGATAAGCATGACACAAATGAAGAGAAATATAAGCATGGTCAGAAGGCTATAGGACTTTATACATTTTTTAAAAACTATTACCCTTTCCACTTTTTCATCTTAAATTGTAATTAACTCTATTTGATTCCTTTCTTGCCATTGGAATGCTCATGGATTCCATCAGGAGCGTGGGGAATAAAAATGCTTATTCAAGTAAAGAGCATTAGGATATTCTATGTTAGAGCTGCACTAGACCAGCACATCTGTTGGACATAGTGTGTCACTCAGCAATGGTATTGATCATCAAAGCTTTTCTAATAAATGACGTAGAAAATTCTACAACAGAATTAAAAAAAAGGGTGTATAAAGTAAATCCTTGCAAGTTTGGGTAATATTTAAGCTTGCTTTGGGATATAAGAATTAAGAGAAAATCCAAAAGATGTGATGCCAGATATAGTGAAAAGAAAAGCTTGTACTTTGGGAACTATTACGAAATATAGAAAAGGGAATTTTATGTAAAAGCAAAGAAACCCAAATCATTTAACGTTTCACAGATTTATACTCTCATATTAGTGCAAAAATAAAAAGGAAATAATTAAAAGAGACCATATCATTCCGTGGTTTTCCATTTGTTATTTACCTCTTAGAATTTGAGTTAGGGAAAAAAATAAAATAAGTTAATGAAAGTGTTAGACTAGATGAACATTTCTGAAAATATATTCTTTGTTTATATTACAGGAAAAGAATGGTTCTTTAGTAAAATGAAGTTGGACAACACTGGCAAAACTAAGTTTAACAGGTGGTTTTTCAACCATAGAATATCTGAGAGCTTTAAATTTGTTGATGGGTTTGTGGTGTTCTGTGAGGGAGGAGTCAATGTTGTGTTGCACATTCTCATTGCATTGTGAATATTACTTAAATGGGGACTCATGAGAAGTAAGTATTCCGTGGAATATGCTATGTGCAATAGTGGGCCACAGTGTCTCTAAGGTTCCTCCTAGCTCCAGACACTTACAATTTTCTGAGAATTTGGCTTCATTATATAGGATTTGTGCAGCAACCTCATTCTCGACTTGGGATCATTTCGAATTGATAGGGCGTCCCTGGCAATGGACAGCACCCTTTGGGGTCATAGCACTGTCCTGATCAAATGTTCCTGAATACTATGACAACATACCTCCTGGCTTTCTGCTACCATTTATTCCAAGGCCCATGTGGACTAGATTGTAAAAATAAAATAAAACATAAAATATAATCGAGTTGGTTTATTGAGACTGTATGAACCAAATAACTGGCCTGCCCTCTTGGCTAAGTTATCCTACAAGAGGCAGCTCAAGTATCACCTCCTCCTAGAAGTCTTCCCTGACTGTACCCTTTTCCTTCATTACTTCCAAAGTGCATGCATACATCTGACTGCTTCTTTGTTTTTACATTTCCCCTTTCAGTGTGTGAACTTCTTTTTCAATCGTCAGCACTCAGCTCAGTGATTAGGGTATAGTATTCTGCTGGAGAGTTTCTTTGTCATCTGTTTTATCTGTTTCGTAAATCTGTTTTGAATGGACAGATGAAAGAACTAATGAAAAAGAGCCAGTTTGTATGGTGATCTAGCAAAAGTTAACATTTTTAGAGCATTTATTGATAATGAACAGTGGCTTTTTCCCCCCCAGCGGCTATGCAGTAATTGCAATTTCATGCTTATAAATAGTTTTTCAGTTGTACTGTTCCCCTTATCATGTTTGCGGCAGGTTCAGAATAATTATTTCAAATATTGGACATGACTAAACATTTTTACGTGCACGTTTGTATTGCTAGTATTCATTAACTGTACAAGTTGGTAAGGAATAAGAACTTATAATTAATGGGTCTTCTATGTTGTAGGTGCAAAGAGGGAGGCAGAGTCAGTGAGGGGAGCTAATATTATGACCCCGGTTATATAGTTTTTAAATACGCAGAAGCAGCAGCTATGTTCCCATGTAAGTTTATAATTGAATTTAGTAGTGCTAACTAGGAAGTTTTAGGGGTATATACTATGCTGATTTCTAGCTAAGTGCAAAAGCTGTAGCTAAAACAAACAAACAAACAAACAGAATATCTGAGGAAACCTTAAAGATCACAGCCAATTAGGATTCTTTTTTTTTCTTTAGCATAACATTTTTTATATTACAATTTTCTTCTCTCTGAAGGTCATTCTTAATTGTTTCTAATCTGATAAAAGTTTAGTGTTGTCTAAATATTGACAATATTTCTCTTGTAATTTTTAAATTTACATCTAGACCTTTTGAAATCTCTGGGGTTGGCTGTATCAAAATATATAAGAAAAGTCAGACTTTTGCATTTCTGATCTTCATAGTAATTTTATTTCCTTGAATTCAAAACTTTCATGATTTATCAATCAAGTTGTAAAATCTGTAGTTACTTACTTTGAGGCACATATGCTACTCCTTGATCTAAAATTATATTATTTGTCACATTTCTTTATAAATTTCTCCCCGTATAACACAGACTACCACATTTGTTTTTTAGAAGCTAATAACTAAAACTTGTTTTCCCCTTACTAACAAAGACACTTTTCCTGCTGAGACTTAAAAATATTACCTGGTTTTTCTTCTACAGGTTAAAATGAAAACTGCATTAACCTTCAACATAAAAATTAAAAGAAAATTAAATACTAAATGTAAATACAAACACATAGCATACAGATTGGTAATGTCTTAATTTGGGCACATTCTTACTTTTGGAGCCATTGTTGATGGCGGTGGAACTTTTAAAAGACACAGGAATTATTGAAGAATGTACTTTGGAATCACTGATCACTGTGCTGCTTTAGGTATTTTGGAAAATGGTGTGGTAGGGGGAACCTCAGAATTACTGAAATTTTCTTCAGACCCAAATGCTTGTGGAATTTAACATAGTGCAATGAAGAGAAACTCTAAATACATGTTCTCATGTCACCTTAAATATATGAAATGAATAAGCATATCTTAATGGTTATTATAAACTAAGAAGCCTCTTCTGATTTTCCATGTGATTTTGAATAAAGTATATTCAGATAAAAGTTTCTTCATAAACAGTAACTTATGCATGGAAGCAGTTCATTATTCTCTAATTTTAGTTACTATTTGCTTCCAGGTGAATGAATAGGTAAGAAATAGCCTTAAAAAAGCATTAAACTAGAATTCACAGGCCCTATATCTTGGCCATTCTGACCTTTGACTAATTATTGAACTTTCTTGGGCCCTTTATTTCTTCATCAGTAAACTATAAATAGCAATAACTTATTTAGATGAAGTATCCATACTTAGAATTCTTTGGGAAATTACACTTATATTGTATTACTTCTACTCACACTGTGTTTTAAAGCATATGACAACATTTAAACTGAATAAACATGTGCCACTCATTGTAAATATAGTAGGAAAGAATCAAATATCAGAAAATTTTCTCAAATGTATTTTGATGACAAATCCAATAAAGTTCATATACATGTAAAGGATGGGATGGCAGTGCTGGATTTAATACTAGTGCTCTGATTACAATCATTCCAAGTATCTTGGTCATTTTTTAATTTTAGTGTAAAAAGCACTCTTCTTATAATAAATAAGGAGAAAATACAACATTTGCAAGATGTTAGATGTTTTTATTTGTAGTCCATTAGAACGTTTGTCTCTGGACTCCAAAATTTATATTAGAGCATTATAAAACTTCAACATTTTGAAAGAATAATTTTCATAATTTTTTATATTGCATACTACAGTACATATGTATTTTTAGATAAAGGTAATATAATAAAGAGAACACCTGTTGGATTTGGGTAGAAACCATGCTCTGCCACATTTGAGCTTAGGCAAGTAAATTAGGAGTTTTCCTTGCAGACTTCCTGTTCTCTTTCTATGCATTTATGTAGATACTCATGTAATTTGTTTTCATATTGTCAGTACATACAAGTCGATCTCATTCTTTTAATGGCTTTATAGTATTTCACAATATGTTCTTAGATAGGTATTGGAACATATGGATCTTTCCTCTGTCCTTCTAACTCTGGGACCTTGAAAAATTATTTTCTCTATACTTCAGATTTTTTAGCTATAAAACAGGAATAGAACCAATTTGAGAATTCAGTAAAATGCATACACATATACAAACACAAAGGCACAAAGTAATCTTCAATAAATGTTAACTTTGATAATGAGGTTGATTATGTTGTCTTTTGACTTTTCTCCTATGGGTAAATCTCTTAATTCTTTCCACTACATTCAGGGAAAATTCCTTGGTAAGATGTTCTAACACACCAAGTTAGTCTTCATCTACATTCCTCCTGCTCTTTAGTTCATGTATGGAATTCTGTTTTAATGATCAAAATATATTTCCAAGGTTCAATTAATATCTTCTCAATTCACTTTAAAGATACCATTCACACTGATTCCAAAAACAAAACAAAACAAAACAAAACCTCTGTTCACCTTATTAACTTTCATTCCCCTCCTTTGTTGTTCTAGAGTGTTGTTGTTTGTGTCGTTTTTGTTTTGTCTTCGTGGATTTGGTTTTCTTTGAATGTCTAGGTTGGCTGTTCATCTTTATATTTGACAATCCCTTTAATCCTGCCATTTCAGCTCATTATACCCATTGTCCATTAATTGTTTCAGGGGACAAGATGTGTTGCTAGTAAAGACACATTAATAGCTTGTCATCCCTTTAGACTTTAGTAGTCACCAGCCCTGGGCATGGTACCTCTGATGCTCACTGCTTTAACCTGTGGTCAAACACTGCCTATACCTCTACTTAGCCCACATGGAGGTGTGCCATTGTTCAGATGCTCCAGGCATAATTCCCCATTGGCCCCAGGCAGTCCTACCTCCTGTGCTTGGTTCCCACTGACTCTAAAATTAAAGAGCCTCTGGAACTTCTCCCATATCCATGTAGTCTTCTGAATATGACGGGGCTGTGATATCCTCTGATCATTTTCCCATAGATCTGATCACATCTGCTTTCTGTTTTTTAAGAATTCCTCAACATTTCTGGTCTGCTCATGGTGATACAATGTCAGAGATTAGGATACATATAGAAAAGAACTTCTGGCTGAAGGTTATTAAACCCTTATAAAAAGATTTTCTCTGGGAATATTAATATAGCCTTTATGAAAATAGGGAATGAATTGGATACCCTGTCAGTCGTTTCCAATTCTTGATTCAATTGATTTTCTCTTGTAGGGTATGTTAAGTAATCCCCCAAATCATTTAAAGTCTAACGTAGACAAAGAGCTACAATAGTGTAAAAAGTCGTATATCTATGGAATTTAAAAAATAAAATCAGTGAAGATGAGAATAAATTCTGGTAACATTCCCTTGGCTCACATATTGAATAGCCCACTACTTGGCCCCATGTCACCTCTGCAGCTGCTCTTCTGATCTCTATCAGTCGAGTGAAATAGCCATAGAGGACTTCTTTTCTGAAAGGGCACTTCACTTTAGAAAGAACATCATAATGTTTATGTTAACTTTCAAAATCGTTTTTATTCATTTATTTAGGAAACATTCGTTGAACACTTACTGTTAACCTCCAGATTTCAGCACCTTAAAACAATATGTTTTGTGTTCATATCACAGTGTAATACAAGTCATTGGGAAAGCATTTCTGCTTGCAAGAGGTCCAGTGTTCCAGATTTCTTTTACCTTGTAGTTTGCCTTCATGGGTCCTCTGTTCAGCCAATGGATGGGGAAAGAGAATGAGGATTACATGGGAATATTTATCATCATCATCATCATCATTATTATTATTCTTCTTATTATTATTATTTTATATTTTTTATGCCTACAGCACCTGGTCTTCCTAGGTGGTCTCCCATCCAAGTACTAACCAAGCCTGACTCTGCTTGGGAATTTTTTATAGGCCAGATATGAACACATCATACACATCACTTGTCACATTTTTTTGGCTCGAACTCCAGTAAATGGCTGCACTTAACTTCAGGGAGACTAGGAAATGGAGTCCAGCTAAACACTCATGAAGAAGAGAATGCTAACAATTTCTGTTACACCTGCTTTGTGCTCTACTCTCAAAGAGATAGATATTTCCTCTAATGAAGGAATAAAGTATTGTACATTTCATAAGGAAAGCAATAAAATATCTAAGAAGAAAGGGAGCAGTTAGATCCACTTGGGGACAAGGGGTGTTGATCAAGGAAGGTTTCACAGAAGAGGGAGACATCTGAATTAAAACTTTTCTGGTAAAATTTTCTCAGCAAGAAAATGAGGTAGGCACCCCATCAAGAACAAAGGCATGACAATACAAACAAGGCACAATGGCCTAGCAAGGCCATGAATCCTTGAAGTGATAAAGGAGAAGTGGTAAATGATGAAGCTAGAAAGTTACACTGAGATCAGGCTGTGGAAGGGTTTTAGAAGGCATCTAAGGAGATTGGATTTGTATATATATATGCAAAAGGATGCCTACAGAGGTAGCTTTAGCAGGGAGTGACATGATCATATTTGTGTTTTAGAATGGTACAGTCATTCATTTGACAGGTGAGCATCTCCGTTTTCTAGATACTGTGCTTACTGGAGATATAAAACAAGAAACACATGCCTTGCACTGAGGGTAATAAAGAGAGTTCATGGGAGGGAATAAGATGAAAGTAAAAAGATCAAATAAGAGCTTCTTTCTTATTCACAGTGAAAAGAGATGATGCCTAGAACATGATTACTGGCAATGAAAAAATGGAAAGGACTGAATGGATTTAGAGATAACCTGTGGAGTAGATGTGATGGAACTCCTAGACAATCAGATGTCCTACATGATGATAAGATTTGGAGAAAAGGGTCATAAAGGTTTCCAACCTGAGAGAAAATGGGAAATACCAAGGGAAGAGCATCATGTTCAACAAAAAGCTTATGAGTTCAGTCAAGGACATGATTTTGAAATATCTATGTGGTAGTAACCAGGAAGTGATTGGAAAAGGAGTTCTGATGAGCAGGAGAGGGGCCAGCACTGGACTGTGATAGACATATGAGTTACATTTTAGATTTCTATAGACTGCCTAACAACAGAACTCCAGGAAGTAAAAGATGGGTAAAAGACAGTAGCCCAAAAAAAGGTTGACAAAGAATTATTAGAATTGGGAGAACATTTTGATAAAAGATGTGGTCAGTTAGCTGTTTTTTCTTAAAAAAAAAAAAAAAGACTATAACAGGACAAGACTGAGATAACCATTACATTTTGCTGTTACAGAGTTTTTAGGGACATTGCAGAAGCCATAAGGGCAAAATCTATGGGGAACAAGAAAAGGGAGTGCCTTGGTTGAAGGAAGAGTTAATATTGTACAGGATTTGTGAATCTTGAACATATTTATAGTCTAAGGATAGAGAAGAGTGAGTTTGAACCTTAAGACGCAGAAGGAATCCTAAAGGATATGGAAAGGAATAGATCCTAAAGCACAGGAGGATGGATTTACTTTCTGAAACAAGGCAAAAAGAAGTAAGGATTGATTAACTTAAAGTTTGGAGGTGAATGGGAGTGAGGCTGTGAAAATATAAGGGAGTTAGGGAAGCTGGTGTGAGGTTACTGGCGCTTTTAGTAAAGAAAAGCATAGTAAGTTGTAGGAAATGAGACTAGAAACCAACTGTGGATGCTGACTGAGGAGGAACAACACGGGAGGATCCATGTTGATTTCTAAATCATTGGTTTTTAGTAGAGCCAATAACATATATATACCGTTTTGTAGGTAGGAGCCTCTACAGCAAAAATAGAAAAGAAATGGTCAGATGTATTAGTAACAGCTTGGCAAAACAACAAAGGAATCAGGGAAATGAGTTTTATAAGTGTGGAATTGAAATGGTTGTCTCAGGCTAGGGAAGGAAGCAGATCCTGAAGGAGGCTGTTAGCCTGGGGGAGTTTGGAAGAACCAAGGGATCAGAAGTTGTGAACAAGTTTAGTGGAAGATATAAGTACTTTTGGTAAGTGATGTGCTTTATAGTAGATCTAGCTGTAAAATTCAAAGGTAATGATCATGAACCATAATAATAAGTCTTACCGCTTACCAGTTGTGTTCTTTGGTATCATATTTTGTGGTTCAGCTAATGAGATTCAGTATCTCCATCTGTAGAATGGGATTGTCACCTTTAAGAGAATATTTTTAAAAACTATATAAATTAAATCATATATGAATGTCTACATATTCTTCCCTATTCACATTTAAATAATAATTTCATAAAGCAGACAGAAAAAAAATATTTCTTCCAAATTCCTTTAACAATCGATGGGGAGTTTATCCTGATGTCTCCATTTGAATAAATAAATTTTCTTCAAGTGAATTCATTTAGATTCTTTGTAGTGAACATACTGATTATTAGTAAAATTTTCGAATATGTCCTTTTAAAATTATTATATATGCTATTTTGTTATAATTCAGTTTTTTATTTATGTATACACACATACATACTTGGGAATCTTGATTGGCAGCATGAAGTTCAATTAAATAAATTATTTAACCACAGCACAAGAGCCATTTGCAGTTTTAAAAAAACATATAAAACAATATTCCAATGAATTGTCCATGTATAGCGACAAATCAGTAAGAAAGGACAAACCAGCATAGTGAAATAGATAAATCAGATTTAGGCAGGGTAGTTTATTGAATTTAAATTGTGCCCAGTTGGCCCAAGAGCTATATATAAGCAATCCATCTTACGTTGTTAATGGGGGTTCTTGAAATCCACCTGATGTTTGCATTATTAAATTTCAGTCTAATGAGCACTGCTAATACATATTGAAGATGGTTGTAAGGAGTAGAATGTGAATCTGAGCGGGATAATTTGAAAGAAACATAAGCTGAGCATTTTACATGACTCAGGGGGTATATCTACAATTACACATATAACCAAAATTGAATTTAAATGGAATTTCTATTATCCTTGTCCTTCTACCAGAGAGAATAAAGTGTAAATGAAGTAAAAGTCTTTAGAGTTACTGGTGGTTTGTTTTTATTATCTAATTTAATAGATTCTTGCAGTGATAGAGAGTGGCATAAAAGTTTTAATATTTCATGACTTTAAATGCATTCTAAGTATGTATTAAAGCTTGTAAATGGAAACAGATGTCTGCGTTATTTGATATAGCACTTCACAACACCATTATATAAGTTTTATATTTTAAAAAAGTGTCGATATTGATGGTGAAGAATATTCAAAATTGAAGAAAAATAGTATGTGGTGTGCATTTTCTTTAAATTCCCCTTTTAAGCCAGGCTTTATACTTCTAAAGGATACATTGATTTTGCATAAGAAAAATATATGCAGCAAAAACTAAACAGTATGTTTATTTTTTTAAATCACAGTTTGCATTGCTGTTGTCATTATAATAAAGGTTTATCCAAAGTTTAATGCTGGCACAGTTTGATCCTTTTTTTTTTTTTTTTGACGAGGCAATACTTTTTTAACTTAATATTTCATCAACTATAATGCTATTAGAGACTTATTTTCACTTAGTTCACTCATCAGGCAGTGAGACGGCAATAAAGGAGAATCGCTCCTTTGAGACGTTAATGCTTTGGAATAAATGATGTGCTAGAACAGAAATTTAATTAATTTACAGAGTATATTGATAGTCCCTTGTTACTGTGCTGTATATTTTTAATCTTCTTTAACATCTGTAGTAAAGTGTTTGAAAACCCCTGCAGTTGAGCAACTAGTAGATAATTAAGTAATAAGGGAAGAGGTTTCTAGAGGGAAAAAGATTCTTTTTACCAAATGCTGTCATAACATGAATAAAGAACTGCTACTATGATATGCAATGAAAAAAAATAATATGCTACCTAATTTGATACTGTTCCAAAGATATTGTAAGCTTCTTATATTTAAAATATGAGTTGTAGCTTAAGAACTTTTCTCTGAAGTTTAAAGCAGATGCATTGCACTGACAAATCAGATGACCAACAACTTTTCCCACTTTTTAAATGCGATTGTTTAAACTTATGTTGCTTAACTCCATTTTCCTTTTTGTACAGAGATTAGCTTGAAATAAGCTTCAAAGATTCTAAATAAATATTCTAAATATACTGAATAAGGATACAAAAGATATATTTCAGGTTTTCAGACATTTTGCTTTTTTCTTCTGACTCCTTCACAAAATAATATGTAAGGAATCTCTTTTCCCTTTCCCCAATATGTTCACTTGTGATAGAGACAAAAAATAAGTGCAGACATTTTATTGTTTTCGTTTCAGCAAAAGCTGATGAAGCATTGAAAGCCAAAGAAAGAAATGAAGAAGAAGCCAAGAGAAGAAAGGAGGAAGGTAAAGGCATATGTTTGTTTTGTTTCAAAGCATTCGTTACAGTGAGGAGTCACTTT
The DNA here is from genome assembly GCA_003508835.1 of Eonycteris spelaea. Taxonomy (NCBI): domain Eukaryota; kingdom Metazoa; phylum Chordata; class Mammalia; order Chiroptera; family Pteropodidae; genus Eonycteris; species Eonycteris spelaea. The sequence continues at coordinate 2,110,760 of PUFA01000001.1, forward strand.
GCATGATTCTCTTCTTTCTCTGGATAAACTTTAGGATATAATCACCTTAGGGGACACCTCATACTCTTTCAAGAGCCTAAACTGACACAATATCACACCATATTCAAGGTCTTGGAAACTAATTAATGCTTAACATTAGTTAACATTAGCATAACATTAATATATAAGCATCCCAGCATATGTTCTGAGGAAACTAGAAAGATATCAAATCATGAAGTAGAGCTGGTGTTGGTTTGTTTCCTTCTGACTTTTATCTTTATAGTGAACAAATTGTTAAAATCAGTCATAAAAAATGTATTGAACTTATCTGTACATTTTGAAAAGTTTTAGCAGTGATAAAGTCCCCTGGCCAAAAAAAAAAACAAAAAAACTTTAAATGATGAAGCTCTTAAGAGAGAACAACAAAATACAAAATGTCAGAAATAGTCATAGTTCAAATTAAGAAATTCACATCAAAATTTTTTGGATTAAATGTTTTCTTTTAATAATATTGAAGCCACCACCCAAAAATATTGTGCAAAGAAATCTAACATTTTTATTGCCCATAACAAATTTTTACTTCACCTTGAGTTTGCTATGATTTATGTGAGTGAAGATTTTGTGTTTTTCCTTCATGGAAGCTTTATATATACTGTCGTAAATTATAGTGCTTTGAACAAGATTCAGGCAAATCTTTCTCGATGAGTTAAGCTGATGATTCACTTAGACTGGCAGTGATATCACTTTATTGGTTAATTAGCAGAGTAACTGTTTTCTCTGTGAGCTTTCATGAAGTTGAAGCCTAATAATGTGTTCCAAAATATTGGCTTTGAGTGCTGTTGTCTAAATCTGAAAATTGAAAAATTTTCCATAGTACCTATCTTTTACTATGATAAACAGGAAAAATTTTTCACTGTCAACTTCCAGTTGTGAGCTAAGACCCAATAGTACCTAAAATGTTTGAGGATGATGGTTTAGAATGCTTCCTAGTAGTATTCCATCAGAGCCATGCCCCCAAAGCAAATAAAAAGAAAAAAAAAAAACCAACTTCTGTAGATTTAGGTGGCAGGACCCTACGAAATCAGTATATTCAAACTAAACATGGACTGTTTTATAGATATACATGTATAGTATTCTCACTTTATTTCACCCCCACAAGTTCTAACTTTATGTCCTTGTCCTAGATCAACTCATTTCATGGTAAATTTAGAAAACAAGTAAATTTTAACAGCAAGAATTCTCAGTGGAAGTCTTTTGGCTTTCTAAAGTGCACATTTTGCCGGTATTAGTAGAAGCAATTTATCTGATTTCAGTTATGTGTATGGTCACCCATAGTACAAATAGATACACTACTAGATGCAAAATAGTCTAAGCAAATTATAATATTTGAGTGCTCATATGTAATGTGGTATTCCGATCAATGTAATTAATTAATAACAAAATAGCCATTATAAAACACTACAGTGCTGTAAATTATAAGTGTGGTACTTATTACTAACCAACACAGTGTATATATCTTGCAGTAGTTATTAGTCTAATCCCATTAATTCAAATCTCAATTAGAGTCATAATCAATTGAAAAAGGATGGCACTGATATGATCACTACAGATATTGATATTTCTAAGTGATTTATTATTTTGAAAAATATATAATATGAATGCTTACCCTAGTGGAAGAAACTTTTTAAATACTTTCTACCCCTTCATTTATATGGTAACAATTGATATTTCTAATAGTCTCTTTTTTTCCATTACATTACTTCTAAACATCTCACATTTTAAAATTTTCTTAAGTAGCTATAGATAGTTGAATGTTATATTGTAATTTTTTTGAAAGTATTCTTTCATTTAGATTTTCAGTAAGTCACACTGACTTTGTACTTAGTCTGTGATATACAGTAACCTTTTCCATTTCAATACCTGAGAATTGTTGGAAAAGCACATCGCTCTAATCATAGCTGTTTTAATTAGTACCTTTGTAAGTTTGTCATCCTTACTAGAATATAGACTCTAAGATTGTACAGGACTTAGTATCCATAATGCCTAGCACATACTACCTATGTGGTTTCTTAATTATTATGTAAATGAATTAATGAATGGCCAGTTTATTTTTCATTCTTTTAAATCTATGCTTAAGTAATTTATCTTAAGCTTGCAGTTGATCCAAATAACCTAATCGATAAGGATAAAGGGAGTCAAATATATGGTGATGGAAGATTTGACTTTGGGTGGTGAACACACAATGCAATATCCATCTGATGTATTATTGAATTGTACACTTGAAACCTATATAATTTTATTAACCAATGTCACCCCAATAAATTTCAAACAATTAAAAAGAAAATAAAAAAGAAATATAACAACAAAAAAGAAAGTGTAACCCATCTCTAATGTCCATTTTCTAAGACAGAGCTTCACACATTAGTCTATTTTGTAAAAGAATTATAGCCATTGAAAAAGAAACCAAGGAATTTCAAAATACTATCAAAATTTGCTAGTATGGATTTTTCAAGTCTTTACCTTAGCTCATTGAATTTTCTGTGCGTCCAAAAAAGAAAAATAATAGGTAAATTATTGCCACAAATGTTGAAGGAAAATTCTGCTGGTAAAATAACCTAATGACACTAATTTCAAAAGATAAAATATGTGTTTCATTCAGTAGGTTTTCTTTGCTTATACTTTGTAGGTAAAAGTAAATCACTAGCTAGATTGTTGTTGTTTACTTCCAAAATTGTTTTCTTATGAGTTGTCTAGAGACTTGAATGTTATCAAATTAACTTTCCTGAAAATGATTAATGTATAAGCTACATTTATTTTACTTCATATAATTAATTTAGCTGCAAATTGAAAACTGAGATACATCTGCACATGTATGTGTATATATTTCTGCAACTGAAAGAATAATAATCTTATATTTCCAGTCTATAAGCCACTAGTAATTCACTCCATCACATCATTTATACAGTTCATCCCTTAATTTCTCAGCATACTGATATGCACCAGAGGGTTGAAAGTATTGTTAAAATGTAGATAGATGTTATATGCCCAGTTCCCTTTATCTACTCTGTTAGCTCAAAAAAGCTATCGTATTAGCATAGCAAGATCTGTGCTTTGCAAATACATTCTGACTGTTATGCAGCCCTTTCCTTTGAGTGTTCTTAAATCAATATCATAATTATATTTGCAAGTATTGTACTCAGGATAAAAGTCAGGCTACTCTTCAAAACTTGTCCAGAGTAACTACTTTGCCTTCTACCCTTTAAACAGTCGGGCCCCGTTTAGCATGCTCTTCATGGTCCTTCCACTGCTCAGTAGATTTTCCATTTACTGAATATCACTAGTACATTAGTGTGAACCCTCTTTCTTGAACCATTTACTGTCTAAATCTTCCCATTTCACTCGAATTATGTAAAGGTTACAATATTTAGTAGTAAAAGTCAACTGTATATTTAAAGTCTAGGATTACAGCTTCCTTCTATAAATATAAGCACTTTTTAAAAAAAATCTAGATTATAGTTTAGGCAAAAATGAATAGTATCAAATCTTTCAATTCTGTTTTCTTTCTTATTCTTTAACCTAATAAATGCTTCGCTTTGACTTTTGCTTTTTCTCTTTAGGTGTTTGAAAATGTTCAGACTATCTTATTACAATCATTTCAACTTTTATCCTATTGGTTTCTTTTTTGTATTATTGAATGCTTTGGCATAACTGCTTAGGTTTTCTGTATTTTGTTTTTATATTTAATATAGTTTGATTTAAGTGTTCTAATTACGTTTTAAATCCAGTTATAAAGCATAATAATCTTTCTTTGCATTTTGACTTCTCTCTAATATGAATTTATTTGTTCCATCAGTATAGTAGCTTTTGAATTCTTTGTCCCCTTGTGTTTATTCAAAATAGCTCTGCCCATCTGTTAGTTTTCTACTTTAAATATTTTTGTTTCCAAAAGTGTTGGGCATACCATTCTAAATTATTCATGGAAATAGTGGACAGTCATAATATGAACATAATACGAGGTAGTTCAAGCCTCATTTGTTTAAGCTGAAATTCATCAAACTTTTTGCCACATCTGATTGACAAGAGGTAAAAAGATTAGCCTTAATTTCATCTTTTTTGTTGTTAATCCTTTGGCAAAGGTAGGGGTAAAAGTACTAGTAGCTGAAAGGAAACACAGAGGCCAGACAATGTTCTTTACATATTTTAACTGTCTTAAGCCTTATGGACTCTCTGAGATTTGTGCTGTTATTGTCTCTTTCCTGTAGGAGACGTAGGAAGCTAAAGCACAGAGTGCTTAATAACCTCTTTCTAGCTCATAGGTGGCAAAGCTAGTTCACAAAGACAGTGTGACTCCAATATACATGCTCCCTCTTTAAACAGCGTACATAAATCACAACACTTACAATTAGTGTTCAGATAAATACGATGTAATTAACTCCTCCTCTATCCTCTGCCTTCCTCTCTGGATCTCGTCCTCTCGCTCTTAAGCATTTATTTACTGTGTTTTGCATGTCCTCAGATTTGTACCCATATTAGGTTTCCTCACATTAGGTTTCTGGGACACCCAACAGGTGAGGTACTCCAGTCAGAGGAACATTTTGTGAGAGTATCCATGACCTTTTTCATAATCTCTATCTGCTTTTCTCTGTTGTAACTGGCTGGTCTGTGTTACACACTTATTTGTTAAATTCATACCAGACTTCAGAACCTGGACCACAGCCAGACCTAAGCGTCTAGTTTCTCAGGTCCCTTTCTCAGAGATCCCGGCTCTCTCAGTGCTTCGAGGTCACTAGCCTAAAGTACACTTAGTACTGAGTCTTACCACACTCAGGAGAGAACTGTTATGACCCCTGTTTTTCCCTCCACTGTGGTTCCTTGCCTAAGACCAGAGAAGAAGGTGAATGTTTGGGGTTCCGAAGTATCCTTAATTCCCTCCAGAGACATTTTATAAGAAGGTTGGAGTAAAGTTAGAAGGGTAAAGTTAACGGGTGCCATGTTATCATTTAGGAGTCACTGTTTATTCAGTTGGCATGTTGATATAAGTAAGTTAGACAGAAATAAGAATTGTCCTTTTTGTCTTGTCCTGGATTGGCTGCCCACTGTAATATTATTTCCTTGTTAGGTTTTTTTTGAAATTTTTGAAAATTTACCCCTTCCCCTCTTTGTCTTACTTTATTAGGTAGTAAATCCGTTCCTAGATTTTAAATAGCCTTTTAGGAAATTTATGTTCCCATATATTGGATTTAATAGTTCTACATCTAATGTAGTATTTTTAAAAAAATATCTGTATAGTGTTTTAACACATTAGCTTAAATATTGGAGAGCTATTTAAATACATGAATCTGCTTAATTCAAATGCATTACTTTATCACATAGTTTTTCCGCAAGTTCTTATTTAGTCAGAAATCACTGAAGAACAAAGTTTAGCCTCGCCATCTGTCTTATTTCTCTCAGCAGTGACTTGGCCTTCATAGTCCCCTTGATTCCAAGTTGGCAAGAACTTAATTGTTGAACAGTTTTAACCTTTCTTTTGTATATAGTTTTATCTGTGTCATATTACATAGCATCAGCTATTTATTGCTCAATTTTTAAGCTTCCAGTAAATGTGTACTAATTCACTTTTAACTAACTTTTTAACAAAGCAAAGCCTCCTTACTTTCCTAATAGCTCATTAATAATGTTTTGCTTCATATACATCCAGCTGTACTCTGTATGGACTTGGAAACCGATTTAGATCACATTTTACTTATTTTAAATGAGATGTTCAGGTATGTGGAATGCAGATACACTGATATCTATTTAACAATTACTAGGCCTCCAGTGAGTGACCATCATATATTTCCTTAACAATTTAAATATTTTTTGCATTCTACACACACCACTTTCAAGACCAACTCAGACTACAGCATTTTTTTTTCAATCAAATATTTCTGATATAAATTAAGCATTAGGAGGCTGACATACATGTCTAATGCCCACAGGACTGCAATCCCGGGAGTAACCTAGAGAAGCCATTGCAATATGAGGAGTCGGTTGTACTTGAATGGAACTAGCCCCAGCTCTGCCATTTACTGGCTCTGTGACTAAGTTCCTTAACTTCACTGTGACTCTAAAATAAGGAAGATGATAAAAAACGCCTACAGTTGTTACAGATAGAAATGGCATATAGTATTTGAAAATCACTTTATAACTACATAGTACTGTGTATATATAAATTTTTATTACTCAGAACTGCCACACAAAAGTATATAATGATCATCCTTTTACCATTGATTCCTTTATCAATTCAGAAATTATCCTGATCATCCAGTACATTCTGAGCACTGTTCTAAGCCATATGAATGGAGCAGTAAAAAGGAAATCGAGGCGCCTGTACTCAAAGAGCTTACATTCTAGAGGAGGAAGACAGGAAACAAGCAAGAAAAATAATAAAATACAGTAAATTCAAATAGGGATTTGTGTTTTCTCATTTTATGTGACCTTAAGTGAACCTTTTAAACCCGCTTTCCCCATCTGTTACTAAATAAGGATGATAATAGTCTAGCTATCATATAAGAATATAGTTGTAGTATAGTAGATTTGAAACCATTTCATAGACTTTATAATATTAGTTGTTGCTCTTTTGTTGTTAATTTTAAAAATACCTTAACAAGTGCTCCTCAATAATTCATTGGTAAAAAAAGAATTCATACTGGGAAACATAAAACCACGTATCAAAACTTATGGACAGAAGATAATGTGGTGGGACTAGCTTATTCAAACCCATCCCCCTTCTGATAACAGTTAGAAAAGCTGGCCAAAATATTAAAACATGTGTTTGAAGGCATCAGAGAGTTAATTAGGCAATAGAGAAGTATGGGTCCCAGTCCAGGAAAGAAAAGTGAGCTCAACATTTGGAACCAGTTTTCCCCTAGAGATGATTCCAGTCATGGCATCTGTCTGCCAGTTCTTGAACAGGTCACTAAAAGGCAAAGAATCTGGGCAGAACTTTTGAGAGACTTACAGAGCTGTGGGGACAAAATCTAGAATTCAGAGTCAGTCAAGGAAAGGAAGACTCTGATAAAATCTCCAGACTTTGGGTTAGACTCAGATAACTCCCTAAAAGTAAGAATGAACCCAGAAATAGGACCAGTATGTACTGAAGCTTAGCTTTGATTCATGTCCATTTCCAATTGAATTTAGATGATTTAAGATTACTACTACCTCTAACCAATTACCAGAGCAGATATAAATTCTGTCTGGAAGAAGGTAGCATTATCTTAAGCCTTGAATTCTTTACAATTGTTTCTATATGACACCCAGTAAAAATAACTAGGCATATGAAGAAACAGGAGAAGATGAAGAATCACGAGAAACAAAAGGGCAAGAGAAACAACAGTCGGTAGGAATAGATACACAGAGTATCAAAATAATGGAGTTGGTAAATGCAGATTTTCATGTCACTTTGCTTAATTTGGGGAAATAAAGGACAATTTCAGGTGAGAATTGGAAACTATTAATAAAATTAAAAGAAAGTATTAAAAGTACTGAAAATACATTAAGTGAAATCAAGAACTTAATGAGGGCTTAAGTTGCAACAAGGCAGAACAGAAAAAAGAATTAGGGAACTGAAAGATAGACTAGAAGAAAACATCTTGGATGAAGCACTGAAAAACAGCAGCACAGAAAAGACAGGAAGGAGCCTAAGAGATATAAGGAATATGAGGAAGAGCTTTATAATGAATATAATTGCAGTTCCAGAAAAAGAGATTTAGGGTAAGCAATATTTAACAGGAAATGGCTGAAAATTTTCCAGAACTTTCAAAAGACATCAAGGTACAAACTAATGAAGGACTAGACACTCTTATCCAGATACATACAATTAAAGTGCACCTAAGCACATTACAGTAAAAGTTACATAAACCAAACACAAAGAGAAAATTTTAAAACAGCAGAGAAAATGGATTATATTCAAAGGAACAAAATGTAAGACCAGAAGTTGATTTCTCTACAAAAACATGTAGGAAGACTTATCTACTCCAATATCCGGTACAATGATATTTTTAAATTCTTGAAAGAAAATAACTGCAAGCTTAAAATTCTAAACCTAGCAAAAATATTCTTCAGGAATGAAGGTGCAAAAACTGAGTGAAAATGTCACCAGCAGACCCTTCACTAAAGGAAATGTTAATTTAAAAAAAATGAAAGCCAGCTGTCATCCCATCTGCTGGAGATTTCAACAATATATATTTTGTTAGGTATCATGGCTATTTGACAGTATAGATAAGTGAAATAATAAATGACCTTAAGGGACTGTGGTATAAATTAAGCGCTATGCAATTTTCATAGGTATGAAAAGAAGCACTTATTTCTACACTCCAAATATTTTGAACCACAAACTTTCTGATACTTACAGCTTCTGTCTTCTCAGATCAATCTATGATTACCCCCCAGAATTCAACAGTGGTAGTAATAAGAAGCATTTTCTAATTCAAGGTGTATTTTTTAGCACAATTTTGCATACCTACCAGAGTATGCGCCTGAGGGATGCAGAAATGAAAGACAGGGTTCTTTCTTGCTCTCAAGGAACTTATAGTCAGTTTAGGAAGGTATGACTAATGTACCTGAAGTGGTAGCAAAGAGCATAAGACAATATAGTTATTAAATAAATTGGAGATTACTAAATGAGACACAAATTTATAAGAAAGCAGACATTACTCTTTTCTGTTTTAAAAAAGGTTGAATTGTGCACTAAAAACGTATAGAATGTTATTAACCAATACCATTTCAATAAATTCAGTTTTTTAAAAGTGATTCTCTGAAACTTTTAAGATTCATTTAGTTGCTTACTAGATATATACTCTTAACCTCAGTTTCCTCATCTATACAATAAGCTACTCACTGGACTTAGTAGATGTGAACCACTTAGAATAGTGCCTGTGAGGCAGTGTGTATTATTTAAGAATTAGTTCTACTGTACTTCAATTATGTATAAGATTGTACCTATTTTTACCTGTATGGCATCCTAGATATTTTAGTAAAAAGATGAGATTCTCTATTGTAATTTTTCTTAACATAAAAATGAAATATCTAATATAAGAAATCTAACTCCCATACAAAAGTAATTTAAAAAGAGTAAAATTTTCTTTGTTGATATATAATTGACATAATAGTGTAAGTTCAAGGTATGCAATGTATTGATTTCATAACATTTATACATTGCAAGATGATTACCACCTAACGTTAGCTAACACTCCTCTTATGCCACATAATTATCATTTCTTTTTTGTCATGAGAACAATTAAGATCTACTTTCTTAGCAACTTTGAAGTTTATAATAGAGTGTTGTTGCTTATACTCACTATGCTGTCCGTTACATTCCCAGAACTTACCTATCTGCTAGTTGCAAGTGTGTACCCTTAAATAACATCTCCCTAATTCCCTTACCCCAACCCCTGGTAACCACCATTCTACTCTCTGTTTTTTGAGTTCGGCTCTTTTGGGTTTTACACATCGGCGACATCATACAGTATTTGTCATTGTCTGTCTGACGTATCTCACTTAGCACAATGCCCTCAACGTCCATCCATGTTGGCAGAATTTTCTTCTGTCTGATGGCTGAATAATATTTTATTGTGTGGATGTACTGCATCTTCTTCACTTGTTGACAGGCGCTTAGGTCATTTCCGTATCTTCACTATTGAAAACAATGTTGCAATAAGCATGGGAGTGAAGATACCTTTTATACCCTGTTTTCATTTCCTTTGGATTTATACCTGAAGTGAGATTGCTGGATCAGATGGTAGTTCTATTCTCAGTTTTTTGAGGAACCTCCGTATTGTTTTCCATAGTAGCTGTACCAATTTATATTCCCACCAATAGTGCAAAAGGATTCCCTTTTTTCCACATCCTAGTAAACACTTTTTGTCTCTTCTTGATAATAGCCATTCTAACAGGTGTGAGGTGGTATCTCATTGTGGTTTTGATTTGCATTTTCCCTAAGTATTAGTGATGTTGAGCATCTTTTCATGTACCTGTTGGCCATTGGGGTGTCGTCTTTGGGAAAATGTCTGTTGAATTCCTCTGCCCATTTTTAAATCAAATTGTTTGGGTTTTTTTTCTTACTAAGTTGTAGAAGTTCTTTACTTATATTTTTTAGATATCAACCCCTTAACCAATATATGGTTTGTAGATATTTTCTCCTATTTCCTAGGTTGCCTCTTCATTTTCTCATGTTTGTTGATTATCTCTTTTGCTGTGCAGAGCTTTTTAGTTTGATGTAGTCCCACTTGTTGATTTTTGCTTTTATTGTTTGTACTTTTGGTGTCATTTCCTCCCTCCCCCCCCAAATTGCCAAGACCATATGTATTTGTCTCTTCCTGATGCATTGACCCCTTATAGTTATATAATGACCTTCTTTATTTCTCTTACTGTTGGTGGCTTAAAGTCTATTTTCTCTGATAAAAGTATAGCTACCTCTGCTTTCTTTTGCTCTCCACTTACATGGACTATCTTTTTCTATCCCTTCACATTGAGCCTGTGTGTGTCCCTAAATCTGAAATGAGTCTCTGGTAGGCAGCAGATAATTGGATCTTGCTTTTGCCCACTCTGTGCTTTTTGATTGGCGAATTCAATCCATTTACATTTAGAATAATTATTGATAGGTAAGGATTTACTAATGCCATCTTATTAGTTTCTTTCTGGCTCTTTTTTGGTTGTATTTTTTCCCCTCTGTGATTTTTCCTTAGTGGTTTGCTCCGTTTCTGCTTTATATTGTGAATCTATGTTTTTAGATAAAACAGTACATTGTAAACTAAGAGCAGTTTAACTTTGATCGCATACAAGAGCTCCGCCCTTCTACTCCCTCCTTTTATATCTTGGTGTCATAGTTTATCTCTTCTTTGTGTCTATGTTGTTACCAATTATAGTAGCTACAGTTATTTTTAATTATATTCTTTTCCTTTAACCTTAATACTATAGTCAACACACCATATATAACAGAATTAATTTCCTAAATCTGACAGTATATTTATCTTTACCAGTGTGTTTTATACTTTTGTACCTTTTCATGTCAGTAATTAGCATTTTGTTTTAGCTTGAAGAACTCCTTTTAGCGTTTCTTGCAAAGCACATCTAGTGCTAATGAACTCTCTCAGCTTTTGTTTGGGCAAGTCTTTCTCTCTTCTTCATATCTGAATGATAACTTTGCAGTACAGAGTATTCTTGGCTGCTAGCTTTTTTCTTTCAGCACTTTGAATATGTCATCCAACTCTTTTCTGGCCTGTAATATTTCTGTTGAGAAATTTGCTGATAGACTAAAGGGGATTCCTTTGTAGGTTAACATTATTTTTGTCTTTGGCTGTTTTGGGGATTGTCTCTTTATCTTTGTTTTTGACAGTTTAATTATAATGTGTCGTAGAGAAGATCTTTTTGCATTGAGATAATAAGGTGATCTATTAGCCTCATGAACAGGGATGTTCAAGTCTCTCCCCAGGTTTGGGAGTTTTTCAGCTATTTCTTTAAATAAAGTTTTTTGCCCTCTTCTCCCTCTCTTCTCCTTCTGGAACCCCAGTTACAGCAAATCCTTTAATAATATCCTTTCGTTCAATGTCATTTCATCATGAGAAATCAATTCCTGGCCCGGACCACTGTCTGTGTGGAGTTTTAATGTTCTCCTCGTGTCTGCATGGGTTTTCTCCGGGTACTCTGGTTTCTTCCCATATCCCAAAGATGAGCACATTATATTAATTGGCATGTCTGAATCGCCCACTGTGAGTGAGCGAGTGTGTGTGTGAGTACACCCTGCAATGAAATGCTATCCTGTTCAGGGTTGGTTCCTGCCTTCCACCCTGAGCTACTGGCATAGGCTTTGGTCCTCCATAATCCCCAACTGGAATAAGCGGATTGGAAAATAATAATCTGACTTGTTTTTATTAATCTTTCTAAATATATAGATAGCTCACCCTTACCTCAATGTTTAATATTAGAAATGTTGTGGGTCTTTATTTAGAAATTTGGTAATGTTTTTGTGACCAGAAATATGCCCTAGGAACTTAACTTTTTTATATCACTTCGCCTATGGTAAAATTGGTTTTGTTATACATCGTTTCACTTAAAGTCACAGTTTCTAAGAACTTATCAATGATGTTAAGTGAAGACTTACTGCATTCTAATATTGGTACATTTGATGGAGCCCTATGGATCGTGTAGGTTTTAAAAACTCTTTTTCATTCATTTTTCTTTGTTCCTTTATAATTGAGGTATTTCAAAATTTCTCACCTATAGCTCACTTACTCTGTCTTCCATTTAGTCTACTCTGATATAGATGCTCTCTTCTGCATTTTTTTTTTCTATTTTTATTTTGTTCGTAGAATTTTTCAGCTGCAGAATTTGTTTGGTTCTATTTTGTGATTTCTGTTTCTTTGTTAAGTTTCTCAATTTGTTTCATGTTATTGTCTCCCGATCTTCAAATTGTCTTTCTCCATTTTCTTGTAGCTTATTTGAGTTTCATCAAAACAGCTATTTCAAATTTTTTATCAGCAAGATCACAAAACCCCATGGCTGTGAGTTCAGTTATTGGAAGGTTATTGTTATCTCTTGGTGACGCGTTGACTTGGTTTTGCATGTTCCTTGTGGTTTAGTGTTGCTGCTTTCACATTTGAAGTAGCATACAGCTCCTCAGATCTTTACGAGTTGCCTTTTGTTGGTCCTGTTCTATCTGGGATTTTCTCTGACTTTGTATGGATACACGTGCTTCACACTTCTTGCTCCCTCTTGTGGCAGAATCGTTAAGCTTTTATGTCTTCTCTCATTCTTACAACCCACCAGGCTGGCTGCTGGAAACTTCTCTTTCGTTTTCCAGAAGGTGGCACTGCAGCTCATGATTGTGGTTTCTCCCTTGCCCACAGAGCCTGGTCTGTTTTTCTGCGAGCACTGTCTTTACCAGAGCTCACTCTCACTGCCGCACTCGGGAGCGCACTCAGGGAGCTGGCCGCAGAGTGGGTGGAGGTGTGGGTTTAGCACTTGTAGCATAGCGGGTGCTCGTGGGCTTAGTGAGGGATTCTCAGGTGGGGTTCTTCCATAGGTTTATCACTTACTTCCTGCTGAAGGTCCTAAGTGTAGTCATCTAGAACTGCATCCCTTTAATGCCACCTAATATTCTTATCTGCCTTTTTCCCTCTACTCCTTCCCCCCAGTCATGGAGTTCCCACCTCAATTCTCTGGGTGCTGCTGGAAATAAATGGGTTTCTCTAGTCACGTCCTGCATAGCTGGGGAAGCCAGGCACTCACTGCTGTCCCTTTCCCCTGCGAGAGAGGTTGCCATTGGCTGGTTCATCCCTGAGCAGTGTTGCCGCAGAAGGAGGGACAGCACTGGCAAAGTTCCTCTTTCTGTCTCAAGCGCACCCAGTTTGGGTTTTTTCGTTTTTCCTCCAGTAATGTGCTGGATTTTCCTCCTTGGGAAAGCTGAACTTCTCAAAGTCTCTCTTATCTTTCAAAAGTTCACTCCTACATCTTCTAATTGTGGGAGTGCCACTGTGAGAATACTTTAAAGGAAACTATGCTGCAGTCATGACTCCTGTGGTGCACATGTGAGTTTATCTATGGAATCAGAAGCCAAAGATAGATCAGTTAATACCATACAAAGTCTTACACTACATGTCACTACCTTCTCAGGGAGATAAAACAGTATGGCAAAGATCAATAAAATGGTTTTAGCCAAAGCCTGCTTTTACACTACGTGTGAAAGATCTTCTGATGGTCTCTGACTTATAATGGTTTGACTTAATAATTTTTTGACTTTATGATGGTGCAAAAGCAATATGTATTCAGTAGACACCATACTTCGAAGTTTGAATTTTGATCTTTTTCCAGGGTAGCGATATGCAGTACGATACTCTCTCATGATGCTGGGCAGTGGCAGTGAGTCACAGCTTCCAGTCAGGCACACGATGATGACGTTAAATAACTAATACTCTATGTGTACTGTGTTGCCAGCATTTTTTAGATATTGGTTCTGAGCATGTTTAAGGCAGACTAGGCTAAGCTGTGATGTTGGATAGGTTAGGTTCATTAAATGTGTTTTCAACTTATGATATTTTCAACTTATGATGCGTTTGTCAGGGTGTAACTCCATGGTAAGTTCAGGAGCATCTGCACACTTGTTTATTGAATAGAAAACTGAGTTGAATAAGCTGTCAACATTATCTACCAGTCAAGTCATCTTACAATTACTTTTTAACAGAAATAAGAGATATATCTATTTGCTAAAGATCAAGCACAGGCCAGTGTTCACATCAGGAAGACAAATTAACAAGTGCATGAATCAGGTTCTATCTATATGAGATGAGTATGGCTCAGCCTAAGTAAGAACACTCTGTCTTGTTTATAGTATCAATATCTGGAAATAAGAATTACCTGTTAATGGAAAACAGATAAAATTCAAATAATTTTTGTAATTCATAATTGTTAACATTAGTAAGGCTCAAGTCTTATGAATAACTTTAATGATGTCAGAATATGTTCACTATAACAAATTAGTATCTCTAATAAAAGAAATATGACCAAAATCCAATTACAGTGTGTAAATGTTTATCTCCTACAGCATACCTTATAATCTGCCTTTGGCCATAAGATGTATAGCTATAACATATTCAGAGATAAATATTTTAAGGATATTAAATTATTGATTACATACTAATCAATATGTGTTATAAATAATAAAGTCAAACCTAGTTTCTAAATAGAATATTTTATCCCCCAAATATTTTATTTCCCAAAACATATTTTTTGCCTTATTTGCAGACTACAAGCTTTAACCCTGCTCGTAGAGGTTCAGAATAGACATCCAAGAATTCTGTTACTGAAAAGTTTTACAGAAAATCAGCCTTGTTTCTCTCTATTAGAAATATATTTATGTGACCATTTTTACTGTAATTGACCTTTCTTGAAAGTACATATAATTTTATTTTATTTTTATGAAAATATGTGGTATTCTATGGCTTTTATTTTCTAAACCCGTTACTAATTGATGGAGGGAAATTGGAAGATTAATATAAAACATGATAAAAATGGCCAAAATTACAGCTTTTCCAATGAAATTTACTTGGTATAAAATTAATAAACAGAGTGAAGAATATTGTTCAGAGAAATTAGTTTGTGGAAACCCTGATTACTTGTACAGATTTAATATTATTAGATAACCAACCACTGTTTAGAGAAAGTCGAATTTGTTTATATAAAATCATCATTTGATCAATTCTGGACATTTCCACCTTACTCTAAACTATTATTACTCCAAGATTATCAGCTGGACCAAATTGAAATTATTTCTGATGTCAAGAAAAAAAAATTATTTTCTGTCATCCCCTGCCAATCTTGGATTTTTATCACAGCAATAGGGCAAGAGGGATTGAGGTAGAACTGTAAGTTAGACTGTACTAGAAGAGAACTGAATTTCAAGAAACTCATATAATAAAAAATCAGAATCCTAGACTAGAAAACCAAGCAGAGGCTAAGTCAGAGGATTTGGGGAATGTCTGACTAGAACCCAGACTTAAAAGGTATGAGCCCATGGAACAAAACTGTATGTCTAAGGGAGTTGGACGAAATGCTAGTCCTAGCCCCCGAGCTTATGTTGCTGAGTCTTTCACTTTCTGAGTCCCAGGACTCTTTCTGGACTGTCTGCTTAAGATAGAACTAGTCTCAGGGTGTTGCCAGGGAAGGCAAGTCAGCAGTGTGATCAGTGTTTTGGATGCCTCAGACTCTCTAAGGCTATAAGAGATTGCCACAACAATATTGAGAATGTTAAGAAATAGTTGGCATAACAATAAAGGAGAGGATTCAGTCATCTTGTTGAATTCTACCCAACTGATTTAACCGTTATTACTTGTAATTTGGACCAGCCTTGTATAGTGCTGCTGACCAAGGCAGAGAGCACCACAGTGATGATATATGTGCTCATTAATCTCTGAACTAACACACACTAAGACACTTCAAGAAAATACCACATGAGAGTTATTCATGAGAAAAAAAACAAAAATATTTATGTAAACAAGGGATAATAAATCTACTTTGTGAACCATCACTAAATAAGCTCCAAAATATAGATCAGTGAAAAAGAAAATTTTGTCATAGTCTAGGTGTGCCAAATAATTGTTTTTGTATGTACTTTTACCCAGTGTTTGTTTCTACCCACCATATTTATAGATGATTGTTTGAAATCAAGTTGATTTTTAAATGCAGGTTATTTTATAATTCCAGAGTGAGATTGGTTTCTATTCATTATCTTTTTTAGAATGTTAAGAGAAAACCACTGACCAGCATCTACTTTGTGGATTGAAATAAATCAGTTTTTTTCCTGTCTAAAACTACTTAAAATAGTCTCGTTGAAAAAAAAAGAAAAAGTCCTTCATCTTTCAACTTTTCTTTCTAGCTTTTTTTACATAGAACACACGGTGAGGTATATTACACTTTGCAACCTGCTACACATATGCGTATGTACATATAACTGAAAAAAAATTACAAAAAATACATATCCACTGCAATATTTTTTCCTGATTGTATTGGACTTTCAAACAAAACAAAACAAGCAAAAAAATAAAAAAACAACCACTAATGGGTCATCATTCTCAGTTAGAAAAACATTGCTCTGGAAGAAGTTCTATATTTCTCCCTTCCAAATCACTCTTATACCTTAAATACAAAAGTTTGAAAAGATGTCTTGCATATGATTATAGTTAAGCTAAGATAGTAAATTACTGTATACATAGTTGGAGTTTTCTTAAGGTAAATTTTTAAGGTAAGTCAATATATCATAAAAATAGAAAATGAATTTCAGCCATTCAAAATTAGAAGCATCCTGTATGAACTCAATAAGTAATTCTTAACTCTTTATAGATCATTTCCCTTGAAGTATCTTTGAATTTCTAGAGGACATTATGTGACCTTATTTAGTATATAATTCTCTGTAAAGTTTCTAGTTAATGTAAAATTTACAGCTTATAACTGGTATATTATATATGTAGGTGATATATTTCTTCACATCTTTCATTTGAGTTTATTAAGCTAGGTCAGAAGTACCTTCCCTTTTAGCACTGTTTTCCAACACAAATCACTAAACACTAATGGAATTCATGTTAATGGGAATTTGATAACTGAGCCAAATCTGACATCAGGATGATTTAGATTATAAACTTGAATCCAAGTTATGGAAATGGCCTGAATTCATCTAATTATGTTTTAGAAGCCAATCTATATTTAATTATTTCTGTGCTTGCAAGTCTTAAAATTTCTGAATAAAATTTAAAAATAGAATTATCTGAGAAATGAAAATCCAGATCTGGGTTCAACAGACTTTTGAAAAGAAAGAAAATTTAAAAGATAGAGTTGTTTTTTTTTTCCTCGCCAGATTGTTTAAAGTGTATGTCTTCCAGTATAGAAATGGTGTTCCAATTTATGATAACCACAGTAATAATAGTAGCTCATACAGGTAGTAAGTTGGAGAAGCAAATATTTGAATACTGTTCTAATGCCAGAGTCCAAGATCTTGACCACTGTGCTGTATAATTTTCCACTGTGTTATCCTGTGATGATATCTCTTGAAATGGATATTTTCTTCCCCATTTCCCACCCCCTATAAACCTTTACATTCATACATCTTTTTCGAGATGAGAAGCATGAAGACCAGAAGATTTAAACTGCCAGATTTTAATCTAAGTGTTTTAATTTTTAAATTGAGGATTGATATACTACTTAGACTTTATTTTGAAAATTTCTCTCTTGAGTTTGTATATTGCATTTTGTTTTGCCTAGTCATTCTTTTAAATATAATTATATTTTAGTAAAAATGGTATAGAACTAATTTGTAGGCAATGTGAGCAATATATAAAAGTATAAAGAAAGAAAGAAATACACATGATCCTACTCACCAGGGAGAAAATTTCTGCTAACACTTTGGCATATCTTTCTAACGTGTTTTTGCTTCTTTTTTTTGTTACAATATTGAGATCAAAAGCCTGTATGTGAGTTTAAATATAAGAGACAAGAAGTCTTGCTAGGCAGGGGAGGCCACTTTATCTAGGCCTCCAAATTTTTACATAGTAAAAAGTTGCCAATGGAGTATAAACACACCTTACGCCACCTCCCACTTCACAAATCCATCTTACTCTTTTCACCCCCACATACATACAATTTTGTATTCTGCATTTTTCACTAGTTATATATTTTCTTATGTTATTAAGAGCTCTTCGAAAACAATTTAATGTTATATAATAGTCCATGATTATAGATATGCTATAACTTAAGCATTTTTCTATTCTTGGATGTTTATTTAGATTAGTAACAGAATATTTTGTCAGGGATTTAAGGTGTGTATCAGTAACAGGATGTAATCCAGGTATTGGAGCTTAATGCTGTACCCATACAAGTACTTACTACCAGTACTATATATGTGGAAAATCATTCCATTTGTTTATAAAGGTTCCCTGTGCAATTTTATAGAATTTGTATTTTCAGAACTATAATCCATGATGGAAAGAGAGACATTTTAGACCAGAGATGGAATAATACCAACAACAAAAACAACAACAACAACAATAATAATGGCTGTTCTTATTTGTATAGTATTTTACAATTTTCAGTGAACATTCACAAGCCTATGTTATTTAATTTTTCTGAATTCTGCAAGGTAGGGAGTATTAATCTTATTTCATAATTATGAAATTAATGAACTCCAAAACAATTTTGTTAATGGACAATAGCTGTTTCTGTACAGGGTTTAATGACTGACTCTCTCATAGTATAGGATTCTTCATTTGTTTGTTTAGTTAATGGAACAGAGTAAAAATACTACCTTAAGGCTAAATTCACTCAAGGCTGAAATGTAATGATTTTCAGTATTTTAATAACCATCAGTTGCCCAGTCTTGTTTTTTTTTTAGCTTTTAAAAACATTTAGACCCATCTTTTAAATAAAAGTTAGCGAAAACTGGATATTTTCCCACAGTAGTACTAATTCATTATCTGAACACAATGTTACTACAAATCACAGTTTCTTTTTTAAATTGGTTCATATTTTTGTCAAGAAAACTTTAGGTCTATGCATAGCATGACAATCTCTTTTCCAAATATAGACCTTTTTTTAGGAATTCTTCACTAGAATATGTAGAATGTTGCTTGGCTTCCTTAAGCATTATTAATGTGAACTGAAGTGTGGAAAAACATTTCTGATTTACTCTTAGTGCTTCAAAGTCAATTTACATACCCCAAGAGTGGTGAAGTACTCAGAGAAGGTTTCACATATAATCAATGGTTTGGGCACAGTAAACATCAAAGTTGTTCATCTGAAGGTAGAACTGTCTGAAACCAGGTTGTTCTGAAAAAACAAACAGAAAATAAGTTTATTTTTATACACACAAATTGCTGTTGTGGGAGTTAATTAATTCTTAATTAAAGAAAACTTATCTGCTACCATGTCTTGCCTATTGTAAATAATGCTGCAGTGATCATAGGGGTGCGTATATCTTTTCTAATTAGTGTTTCAGATTTCTTTGGATGAATACTCGGAAAAGGAATTGCTGAGTTGTGTGGTAGTTCTATTTTTAATATTCTGAGGAATCTTTGTACTATTTCCCATAGTTATTACATCAATTTACTATCCCACCAGTAGTTCAGAAGAGTTCCCTTTTCTCCACATCCTTGCCAATGCTTATTATTTGTTGATTTTCTGATGATAGCCATTCTGACAGGTGTGAGTGATATCTCATTATGGTTTCCATCTATAGATGTGGTACATATATACAATGGAATATTACTGAGCTATAAAAGAGAATGAAATCTTATTTTTGATAACATGGATGGACCTAGAGAGTATTATGCAAAGTAAAGTCAAGCAAAGACAAATACTATATTTCACTTATATGTGGAATCTCAAAAACAAAATAAATAACAAAACAGAAACAAATTAATAGATACAGAGAACAAATTGATAGTTGCCAGAGATGAGGAGGGTTGGGAGTGTTAATAAAAAAAAAAAAGTGAAAAGGATTAAGAAGTACAAATTAGCAGTTATAAAAATAGTCACAGGGCTATATTGTACAGCATAGGAAATACAGTCAACAATATTATAATAGCTGTGTGGTGTCAGATGGGTACTGGACTTTTACCAGCTGATCACTTTGTAAGGTATACAAATGTGTAATCACTGTGTTGTACACCTGAAACTAATACAATATTGTATGTCAACTATAAATGAAAGATAAATTTAAAGAAAGAAACTGATCTGAGTAGTTATCCCCATTTTTATTTTTTCATAAAAAGAGAAAATATTTAGTTCTGTATTTTGCAGCCTCAGTGCAAGTTTAAACCACAGGGAGATATACTTCACACCCACTAAGATGGCTATAATCAAAAAACAGAAAATAACAAGTATTGTTGATAATGCGGAGCAACTGGAGAGAATGTAAAACATTGCCGTGAAAACATAAAATGGTAAAGACACTTTGAAAAACAGTTTGACAGTTTCTCAAATGTTAATTTACTGACTCAGCAATCCTGCTCATAGAGATATTTAACCTAAGAGAAATGAAACATGTCTATACAAAGACTTATACACAAATATTCATGCAGCATTACTTACAATAGCCAAAATTAGAAATAATTCAAGTATTCATCAACATGATATCCATCTAATGGAATACTATTCAGCAAGAAAAGGTAATGAACTAATACATGTTACAGAATGAGACTGGAGAACGTAGGTTCAAAAAGCTAGACATGAAGACTGTATATTGTGTAATTTACTTATATGAAATGTCTGCAAAGGCAAATGTCCCAGAAATCATGCTGGAGGTGGGAACAGGGAATGCTTAGCTTCCGTTGGCCTCCTCCTGTGTTTTAAAAAAAGAAGGACACTCTTTCCTCCTGTAGGGCTTCCACCTATGTCCTTCTCTGTACTTGGAAAGCTGGAAAGTTCTCCTGCTTCTTTGCCTGGTTAATACATGCCAGTACTCCAGGTGTCAACTTAAATAGTGTGTGTTCAGGGGAATGTATATCCTTATTTCACAATTTAATCGTCTTATCTTCTGGCACTCCATGCTGTCTTTTCATGGTATTTATTACCATTGTTAATCATATGCTTATTCAACAAATACGCCTCTCTAGTCCTGGGCTACAGGAGAAACAAAACGTGGAGCACATTCTAATGGGAAGAGACATATAATAACAAATAACTATATAAGAAAAGACGATAACTGGTAGGGAGAACAGTAGAACATGGAAAGATAGATTGGGGGAGGGATGTCATTTTTTATGTGGTATTTTCAGGAAGGGTTTATAATATGACATTTGAGCAGAGTTTTGAATGAAGAAAATACCCACCTTTCGAAGTAATCCTTTTTTGGTTTCCTCTTATTCTTGATTAACTCTACCCTTATAAATCAATATGTTTGAAATTTGAATTATTCAATGTTGTGTCTGTTTGATAATATTTTAGAATAAGAGATGAAAAACTGTAAATAATGTAGCTTTAATCTTTTGCCAACTAACATTTGTAAACTAGTATTACATAGCATCTTATCACTCCAATCATTCTGGCAAGTTTTAAAAAAACATTAGCATTTTGTCCAGAATGTCAGAATCATTTTACACTATTCCAGATTCTATCGCACATCTATGAACTTATAAAAAAAAAATAGTAATTTCTTTTGTAGACATGGTAGAGAATAAGAGCCTAATTTACTAACATGAGAAAATTAAACTTTCAGACATAATGAAATTGAGACTATCTTAAACATCATACAAAAACACAGTTCTCACTACTCCTCTTCCCTTCCTACCTCAGTTATCAATCTACTTGTCTTTATGTTCATCAATATATCTGCAGGGGGTTGTGTGTTACCTATTGAGAATAATTTTTTACTCATAAGGACGGTGTTGAGTCTCTACAGAGCTAGGATATCACTTTTATAACCCCTCCTTCACTTTCCACTAATTATTTCTTTTTAGCAGTAGCTTAAATTAACAAGATCAAAACCTGGGTAAATTTCTGAAGGAAAGAAAAGCTGGTTAGTAGAAATGACTGTAAATCAGAAATCTGGTTGTTTTGTCCTAGAAATTCCTTTCTTTTCTGTTCAACTTTAATATATGAAGTCCTCAGTAAAGATTTATTAATTGGTTATTTTCTGAAAGAAATATATCTAGGAAAGGGGGTTGAAAATGGAGAATGCTGTTGTTTTCACTATTTAATATGTAGAAGGTTGTTGACTAAAAGATAATAAGAGAAAATTAAGCAGAAGAAACTTATTAATAAAAGGAAAACAAATTTATGGAAGATATCAGCATCATATGGCATTGTGTCATTGTGGGTTAATTTTCCTAGGTCTTTATTCTTCAGATTACTAATTATAATAAATTGTATAAATCCATTGTCTTAATGAGATCATAGCAAACAAATAATACCAGCAATTGCCTTATGGGCACAGTCATTAGGATATCTGAGAGCTTTTTAAATATAGTGTATGGATTCCCAGGCCTCACCCCAAATCGAAGAATCAGGACACACCCCAATGGTTATTATTTAACCAGCCAACACCAAGCCATAGATTGGCATTTTTAAACCACAGCTCCAAACCGTTCATTTTATAGCTAATAATTTGAGATGTTATATTTTTTGCAAGTGAGATTGGCTTTATTGCATCCAATTATTGTTGTCTTCTTTAAGGGGATCAGTTTTCAAAACATACGATGAACTAAGCCTGGTGACTTTCGCAGCACCCAATTTTGTTTTTGTTTTTGCCTTGCTAACGACATTTTAGCCAAGCTTGATACCCGACTTTATTCACTGGATATGACTCCAAATGCCTAACAATACTGACAGAAACATAATCCAGCCTACAATTTGACAACTTTTAGATTATTCAAAAGATTGTATGGTGGGCTCTGAAAATTGTATTGTGGTTGTGTGGTAGGCTATGAAAATCAAAGTGTTAAAGCAACATCTCTATCATTTGAATAAGTAATGTTGAGGGAAAATACTTATGTATTCTGGTTTGTTTTTTAAACTCAGTCACATTATTTGAAGTCTCATCTCCTCAACTGAATTATATATATAGCTCCTTGAATACAGAAACCATGTGATTCATACTTTTTTATGTTCTCAGGGCTTGCACAGTACCTTACTCACAACAGTCACTCCTAACATTTACTGCTAATATTTTCCCATTAATGGTGTCTCCGCACTGAACTAATGAGCCTTTTACCTGTGACATTTTGTGATAAACCACACACACTCACGAGGACAGTCATGTTAGTAATATTGCTGGTAAAATAACTTATTTAACAAATCCATCACACCCTTAACATTGGCCTTATTACTAACAGATTTTTGAGCCAATAGGTATTAAATTATATTCTAGAAATACTGATTACCCCTCATTTTCTTTTCATTTTTAAAATTACAGATCTTGCTTTCAAGCGTTTGGTGTTTTTAGTGAAAAGAATGTTTTCCTTAGCACAAGTCAGGGGGTTAGAGTTCAGCAGCTTCAAGTTCATCTTTCACGTGTATTTGCTTAGTGTTCGCCTTTGGAACCAGGCAGCCTTCTCCTAGTGTACAAAACTGTATGGGAAGAAAGGATTAGAAATCATACAAAGAGGAAATGAGATTTTTTTTTGCCTCTAAAAATTAAAGTTTCCCATCTGTTATGATATCTGGGCATAGTAAAATTCTAACTGTAATACAAAGAAATGTGTTATATTAATAGGTTTGGAATAAATTATTTTGGAAAGATAGTGATATATCATAAATTAATACAAATTATTTTGAATTTCTTTCAAAAGAATAAGAAGACCTAAAGTTGAGAAGGTCAACCAAGTGTACGTTTTTTAAGTGTTTTATTCTTTCTCTAGATTAATTAATATAGACGTTAATTAGCCTGATCATTTAATCAATCTAGAATTTAATGTATTTAAAGTCAAAAAGATATTTTGTGGATCTTCCTTTTATTACTGAAATACCTAAGGTGATATTTGGAGAGAAAAAAAAAATCACACATTGGATTTGAAAGTTCGCTGAATGATAAAATTGTATTTTATCTTCTAATTTTTATATTACAGTCTCTTAGATGGAAATTAGACGAATTATAAACAGCATAGCCTGTTTATCGGTGACTGACATTTGGGCATTATGGCATTGTACTGAAACCATATTCAATTTATGCATTTTACTTGAATTTGTTTTTGAACTACTTTACCTTGAAATATAACTATCACAGAAACTGTGAATGATATGTATTGGGATTTTGGGGGGGTGACGGTTTGGAAGAATAACACCTTAATTTCACTTCTACTGCAAAATAAAAATTTGGGACACTTTTCTAAACTCTCTTGGATTATATTTAAAGTCTGTTATCATGACAGACCTTCATCATATTTTTCAGTGTGGCCTAATTCATTATCATGAAGTGACTATCCAGGGGTGTTGTGATCTGCATAATCCAGAGCATATCATCACAGGTGTCTTTACATAGGGCTCTAATCTCTGGGGAAATGAAATCCTCTTGAAACAGCTAATTTGAATCTAATTCAACAGAATTAAGATTTTCAAACAAAGGATTTAAGAGAGATAGCTTACGCTCTTAGAAATGGTTTGCAGAGACAGAAAACCACTTTGCTGTTTTGAGGAAGGATGCCTTCGAGCTTTATTTTTATAAGCTGTTTTGTGAGCTGCTGGGAAGCAGTGTCATTTAGCTTGTCCTGTGACTCAGCCCCACAGAAAGTTTGCACAACTTCCTTGATCGTTATAGATTGCTCTTTGTTAACATATGTCTAAGTCATGTTAGGTATCAGGTAAAGCTGTCATATTGGTTCCCACCACTCTCTGATCCCCAACAAGCTAGAATTGGTAATCCTGTTCTGTGCATTTTCAGGTCACCTTGTACTGCTATGTTCACATAGCTAAACACTGAAAAACAAATCGCAGGCACTCACTACAACTAACTCATTGATAAATAAACTTTAATAGTTTCTAGTCCAGCTCTCCCATCTCTCATGTTGGAAAATTGAGTTGCAAATGCTTAAATTGTTTACACAAATCACACAAGAGAACAGAAACTAAATCGCATGATTGGGGAAGGTCTGTGAGTTTGGAATTCAGGTTGGTCGATAGCATTGAAGTTTTTCTCCCACACTTATTGGATCAAAGAGTCCTTTATCCTTCCTTTTTTCTGTATTAAATTAATTCGGATGACATGGGTTAATAAAATTATATAGGTTTCAAGAGTACAATTCTATAAAATATCATCTGTATATTGCATTGTGTGTTCACCACCCAAAGTCAAATCTCCTTCTACCACCATATATTTGACTCCCTTACCCCTTTCCACCGTCCCCCGCCCTTTCCCTCTGGTAACCACTAAACTGTTGTCTGTGTCTATGAAGTTTTGTTTGTTTGTCTGTCTTGTTTGTTGCCTTCAGTTTTATCCCACATATGAGTGAAATCATATGGTTCTCAACTTTTTCTGTCTGACTTATTTCACTTAGCATGATAATCTCAAGGTCTGTCTATGTTGTTGCAAATGGCAGTATTTCATCTTTTCTTATGGCTGAGTTATATTCCATTGTATGTATGTACTACAGCTTCTTTAGCCATATCAGTGCATTGAAGTTGCAGTCCCTAAGAGAGGTAGAGCAAAGCAGTCCACAGAACTGCTATGTCACAAACTAAAGACAGGAATCAAGCAAAAGTAATAAACTGATTGAGGTTATCTTGAATGTGAAACTGTGTGCAAATGTTGAAATCTTAAAACTATTGACAGTGTCCTTTTTATAATTGGATCATTTCCCCTGCTTTTTATCATTTAGATAATAATAATGGTAATAATAGTAATAATAATGAGTGCTTCCCTGGAAATTGAGCTGCAAGAGAGCGGAGACCATGCTTGTGTGTCGACTTTGGAGTGCCCAGCATCCAGCACAGGTCAATTAGTGTAATAATCAAAAATGATGACTCCCAGAGGGATTCTAAAAACTCAGTTCATTTTTAAAATGTGACATTGGATCTTATCATTCTAGAAAGTTAGCTAATAAAAGGCTTTAGTTTTATATTTCCTGTTTATTGTCTGAAATGCTTCTCTTTGTTTTTGTCCGTTTCATTGAAACTAATAAATTCTTTCTCAGTAGTGAATTTAATAGAAATTAGTGTGATAAGCTTCACATTTATGAAGAACATTTGATTGTATAGTTTTCAGTCTTTTATTTTAACTTACTTTTTGGTAAGATCCTTAGCAACTATATTGATCTATTTGTGTTTTCTCCTACTTATTGTCTAATAATATTTATATTTTACCTGTGTAACATAAGGCTTAATCCAGCAAATATTATTCTTTAACTCAAATTTTTAATATAACTTTCATAATGAAATCCATGATGTCATAAAGAAATTGAGTTTTTCAACTTCTAGTTTTCCATTTTAGTATTATTCTCTTACCTATTGTTAAGAAACAGTTTTCCTAAAACAGCTCTTGGATTTTTCGACAGATGGAAGTTTATCTTAGATCAAAACAAAGCTTCTGTTTAAGTGTAGTCCTGCCTAAAGGCAAGAGAATGGAAATAGAAAACGTAAAGCCCCCTCCTTATCCTTATATTTTGTTTGCAAATCTCACTAGTTTTTAGTGAGCTAAAATGGATGGAACCTATAGTACCCATTAAAGAAGATAGTAGTTACACTTTTCTCATCAACTATTATGCTTTATAAAGTCATTTTCACCTTTATTGTTGAAAAATTAGGCCTTAGAAGTATAGTAAACAAATGTAATACTTTAAATAAAATTGTTTCTCATCCCATTGGAAAAAAGTTCTTATTTCTCTACAGTTATAGTGTTTCTACATTATTTTTATTGTAATTGTATTGCCAAATCAGGTGTGAGATTAGATGTTGGATGTTACATGTAATCTGCACAAAAATCAAATTATTTAACCTCTAAGCCCACAATACTCCCTCCTGCTGGTTTGCTGTTAAATATTCAGTATTTTCTTGTCATGAATACAAATGGAGGACAAATTAGAATCTACAGACAGCTGACCTGAGCTTCAGATTAGAGACTGGGGGGCTTGTGCTGTTTTAAATGTTTTAATTATCATAGTCCCAGTAGCCAGTTGAAGGACACACATAAAATCGTTTTTAACAAAAGGAAAAGAAAAAGAAAGAGCTTTTGCTTCCTTCCTCTTAATATGAATGTTTGAGTGTGATTATGTTTGAACTTCCATTGAAACTATATTAATTTGGTGCATTAAATTAGGTCTACCAGTAGCAATACTTTTTTAAAACAGTAAACATTTACAGTAATATTTTTAGTTGGTATTTGTTTTCCTTGTAGGAAAGGTGATGTATATTCCTCATTTTATTTCATAGACAATAGATCTGTGTTTATTTGTAAAGCATAATTTAGATAGCAGATCTGGTAGTTCACATTCAGTGTGGTGAAAATGTATGGGAATAATGAACTGATTTACATTTGATAGCATGTATTTGCATCAGCAAAGCATAGAAAACTCAAGTAAAATGAGCTAAAGAGATAATTGTGGAAATTTAAAATATTTAATGTTTCATAGTTTGAAATTTATTCTTAAACATTGCTGCTTAATTGAAAACTTCTACAATTTAGAGTTTAAAGATTATGAAGTAATTAGAATATTATATTGGCTGATAAAATAAAAAATTTATGGGCACTTACACAGCAAAAAAATAAACTTTAAATCTTTAAATAAAGACAGATTTAAGTAAGTTTTTTATTTTAAATATTAATATTCATTCTCAAGAATATATTCTGATGCCTACAGTCTTGAATTTGCATTTTTTGTTTCTTGTATATGTTTGTGTAATGTTGATTTGATTAGTTATGCCTCACTAGTAAGCAGTGAAACATTTTTATATACTCTTGGGAAATAAATTTGGCAGAAAATCAGCATGAGTAGATTTAATTATCACTCTGAGACCTTTTCCTTTTCTAGCTTAGTGATCCTGAAACTCCATGTGTCTCACTGAAATCTGTGTGGACGCTAAGCTTCGCTTCCCAATTTGTTCCTCCACGCAATGATAAGCCAAGCAATTACTGGTTTATTGATTTTTCATCATGGCAAATTTAAAGTTGATTTTTTCCTGAAAAGGCAGGGGCGATTAAGTGTTTCCCCTCGGTTTAGTACAAGAGAGCTATGTGGCAGAATCTAATATCCTGAGGTCAACCTCTGCAGGCAGATAATACGGTGTCTTGGCCATGTGTTAAAGAGAGAAATCAGGGCTACAAATGTGATAGGATATATGTGGAGACAGTTTAATTTGCTCCATTTATATGAACAAGTCATGTGGCACAGGCTTGGAAAACATCATTTTGAATGAGCTTAGAAGTGAAGCCCACGTGGGCAGAAAGAATGAGTGAATACAAACAAGAAAGATGTTATGGGTTATTAAGGGAATTTCACTGTCATTTTTAAATGAAAATAAGTAAACCATTGGTATATAAGATGTTCAAAATGGAGTGAAATCCATATATACCATTACAAAGACTTGCTAGTCTGTAAAATATAAAAATAAATAACGTGTCATGAAAGAAAATCATGAGTAAACTGTGCATACTGGTATTAAAAATATATACATTTTCATCTCTTTAGGCAGTTCTCCAGCAGCAATATATTTTTGTGCATTTCAAAGGTAGAAAATTTTAAGTCAAATACTCAATGCTTGATTCCAAAATAATTTATAAAATGCTTTCATCAATATTTGGAAATAGTATTATTTCATAGAAGCTACTAACTACTAATTATAGATAAATAGACGTTGTTATGGGAAACTTTAAATCTAAGAATAGTAAGGCAGCTAGCTGATCAATAATTTGATTGAATATTTACTATAATTCATATAAAAATGGAAGTGTTGTAGTTTTAGTTTTTCCTGTTATAGCAAGCACATATATTTGCTAAAATACAAAATAGAAGATACAACTCTGTGGTAGTTTTTCTTAATCAATTAAAGTTAAATATTTTACCACAATGTTGAATAAATTAAACCTGGTCCTAAAACAAAAGAGCCAGTTTTTCAACTGGTTTTATTATTTTTCTGTATGATTCCTCAATATTAACACATTAGCAATCCATATTATTGCACTTTTATCAATATGATTCAGAAAAATTTTAATTGTTTTCCCTTGGTAACCTAAGAATGAAGATTGTAGGTCGCTTCATTTATCTTGTTTACTAAAAAGTTCACTTAGTTGTGTTGTCATTCATTACCTGAAGATAATTGTAGGTTGTACTTAAGGCAATAACTGAAATAATTCCACGTTTTTAATATTCAAATGTTTTTATTTCTAAAAAAATATATAAACTTTTTAAAATCCCTTTGAAATGATGGTCCTAAAAGCAAATATTTTATTACATACTTTAAGCCAGCTTGGTTCTGATTCTAATATACCATTTTAAATCTTCCGCATAGGGTAAAATATGAATATATCAAGATCATTAATAGCATCCGCTCTCTCACTAAGCACCAAAGCAATGTATAACACCAGAGCTCTGCCTCTGATCAAGCCTTTTCCTGTGAATTAAAACGTGGCCACAGTTAGATTGCACTTTCCATTCAGGAATCCCTTTTCCACTTACTTCATCAGTATATGAACTCTGAGGTTTTGTGGTATTTTTTTTTTCTGTCACATCTGACAGTAACTGGCTACATTTTTGCAGTTGGTGACTCTGCCACCACAAAGTTATGTTTAGAAAAATTTGTGAATTATTTTTAGTCATATGGTAGGTTTACATGAGCTTATTATTTTCCAGTGTAAGCTGACTCTTATAGATTAGATAGGCATGATTTTCATTGACCTGAAGTATTTATCCAAAGACATTTTCCCCTAAAACAATAAAAAATACAGAATAAGTATCAAACCACTATGTTGTACACTTGAAACCAATGTAACATTGTATGTTAACTATAAATTAATTACAGAAAAACTTCTAGCTTTAATTAAGAAGAGTTTTCAGTTGGGTTGACGTGACATCCACATGTATGTAAAATTCCCGTATAGTACTTTAAAGAATTAGGGCATGATCTTAAAGGTTTATTTATAAGCATCAAAGAAAAACGTAAGTTTTGCTTCATCAAATATGCTCACTTGACTGTTTAGCAGCCATATGGATTATCATTTCTTCATGTATTAAACTGTACCACAGCCTCATCCCTTCCCCAGAAACATTACAGATATTCACAGGCTAAGAAAATGCATATATATGATTTTCTTTAAATGTTCTTCCCTCTACCAGCCTTCAAGTAAATGTTAGTTGATTTAATGACTAATTGATAAATCATATTCTGATGTTCCTTTATCTGACTTTTAGTGTTGACTGAGCAGCAGTGACCTCTTACAGTAAGTGGCTGTTTAAAGGGAGGGGTCAATATGGAAACTGGATCTCTGCCTTGGTATTTCATTCCTATCCTTTCATTAGCAAACCCCATATCTGTTCCAAGCACTGTGTTAAATGTGAGGGCTCTGAAGACAAATTAGGTAAAGTTCTTGCTCTAAAAAAGTTTTCAGCCTGTTGGGGGAGGGGGGATATATAATGTGCATAAATAAGTATAAAACGCAATAGAAGTAAGCTCGAGTGAGGAAATACAGGTAGACTGCCTGTGAGAAGGGGGAGATTACTTGCAGCTGAGAGAATTGGGGAATGCCTTGAGGAAATTGCTTACATTTTTCAAATCTGTCAGTATGAACAAGCCTGGAGTAAACATGTAGGTGGTGGGGGAGGTGAGAGAAAGAACATTTTTTGAATTTATACCGAGTGTTTTTACCAGTGCTAGTACCTAAACATAGGTTACCTAATTTCAGCCCCACAACAACCCTATGAATTATGTATTCTCATTTTATAAATAAGGAAATGTGACAATTTAAGTGACTTACTCAAGGTCATACAACTAGTAAGTAGTAGAGCTGGAACTTGAAAATTTATGTTCTAACTTTATATTCAGAGCTCTATTTTACTGTGTTACAGCTAACTAGCCCACACAGCAATTGGACCTTGATCTTGACGTCCACAGCAACATGCTCTCAACTATACTAGTGCTTCCCAAACCTGGCATACATCAGAGTCACCTGAGAGTGGTTTTTAAAATATTTAGATTCCAAACACCTTATATTTTTCAGAATTTCGAGAGAGTCAACCCAAAAACCAATATATTTTCTTAAAGTTTCTCAGGTGATGTTGATTTTTAGCCAGCACTGCTGCACAGACAAGCATTTGGAAACAACAGCTCTGAGCAGTTGAACTAGCCAGTTACGATCTTGATTTACCACAAGAATGAATATGTAGTCATGTATTCATATGAATCATATTTCTTTTCTTAGCCACTCACTGATTATTTAAATAATCAATGGGATAACTTTGAAAGTGCCAACATTTCCAATCAGAATTTGCAGAATAGGTGTCATTCACTAGGAAGAAAACCCCAGAGACAACGGTGGAGCACCCTTTTAAGAAAGTCTGCCTCACAGATGCTCTTGATAACAAAGAGAACCTTATTGTGAGCAAAAACATATACCAACAACCCTAAGTTGAACGATTCAGAAAAGTCAGGTTTTGAATGTGAAAAAGTTTTAGGACTAGCCTAAGCAATTTCATTATCTTTGTCTCTCTATATGTACAAGAGTGATATATAATTTTTAAAAGTCTGTGTTTAGCCTACAAGAGCTCTTTTAATGAGCATTCAAAAATTCTAAGTGATAAGAAAGCATTGTGCCATAGTTGGACAGCTTTTTCTTTCTTACTGATTTATAAAAGGATTGTGTATTACAACCAATGGCATCTTAGATTTGATGAAATATATATTAGTACCTGTATCACATTATTTTATTGTACTGTTTTATCATTTAATTTCTCTATTGTGACCCACTATGTTCAGCTCAGATAAGCAATTCTTTGTGATGATGACTGACAAGAGGATTTTTCTCAACCAATTCCTAACATTGAAATTTTAGACATTAAAGTGGAGGTGCTCAGATATTAGAGTATATCAACATGTTATTAGAAGCTTTATACTCTAGCAAGGTGTCTGTTATAGAAATAAAATTCCCTGATAATTTAAAAAAAAATTGTCTTTCTGACAGATGAAAAAAGCCATTCCCATATTAACCTCTACTGTTAAATGAGTAGCTTATTTCTAACTAAGTTAAGCCAGGAGATCAGTCTCTTTGTTTAACACTTCTTAAAGTAAAAGTTAACATCCTGCCTTTATCTAATTGCTATCAAAGACATTAGCCTATTTGGCTCTAGCATGATTCAATTGCATGAGGTCATGCAGCCTAGCTGTAATAACTTAAAGTGCTTCACTTGGTGATAAGAAAATATATTAAAATGCTCTCAGGTTCATTAGTTATTGCCTAAGGTCATGTTTTATGGTCGATCCATTTACTAAAGTTTGTTGTAATAGCACTGACCTGAACGCACATTTTTAAGTCTTTTGATATAAGAAACATAATAAGTCCTAAGAAATTGTGTTTGTATTTTAATCCACTTAAAAGTTGTTTATTTTCCTTTTTAGCTCTTGGTAGAAGAGTTGGAAATATATTTAATGACATCTTGTCACTAAAATACACATAAGAGATTTTTCCTTCAGCCTTAATTTTTAAGATGTTTTAAAACCTTTAATAAAAAAATATTCTGCTATATAATGTGAAGCCTTGTGTTTAATTTCATCTTTACTTTGATTTCAAATGCTTCTCTATTTCATAAATAACCAAATGAGAGCAGATCCCTCCAAGTCCACCCTTTGTATCCCTCATGAGCATGTGTTGCTTCATTAGGCTGGCTCAACCACCTGGTGCGGAACTTTGGTCACAAGAGACGCTCTCAACATCTGGCATTAGCTATGATCTTTGTTTACATATGCTTAATCTTTTTATTGACATTTTATAAGAAAAAGAATGTGGGACAAATTAGGAAGGTGTATAGAACAATATAAAATAAAGCCATAGTATATCTGATATGCCACAGTATTTTGCAGTGTATAGAAGAAACAAACCAGTAAATAGAAGATCAATATGTAAAATTAATTTATTTTAGAACTTAAGTGTAATGTATATGATATAAAAGATACATTTATGGAATATCAGTTGAGTTATTTTTATTTAAAAATTTTTAAAATAAATATGACAAAATGAATACGTTTAGTGTAATTCTTTAAAGAAATTATATTTAGTGTAATTCTTAAAAAGAAATTATATATTTATCTGCTATTAAACTTATGTAGCTTTTTAGTATCTTTAATAAATTTTTTAAATTAGAGTGATTTGATAGTTAAATAGGAAAGTGATTGGTATCTTATTAACTTCTGAAAAATAGTGTAGTTGAGTTTCTGAACTAGGAAATATTGAGATAATGTATGAAAGTATTTTCTTCTCACAAAAAAAAATCAAAGAACTTTATCCATCATGTCTTGAAAAAAAGTAAAAGGAAATATTGTGTAACTATAACTAAACTAGTTACAACGAAAACAAAAGTGCTATGGCTTGTTTTTAATTGAAAATCTATTTCTTTATTACTTTAAAAATTTTTAAATAAATATGACAAGACAAATAAAATTATATTTAGTATAATTCTTTCCATCTTCTGTGTATTTAAAATGAAGCAAAATGAGTACCTTGTGCAGAAAATAAAAGCAATGTGTTGTGACATGTAAGGTTATTCTTTTGTTTACATATTTATAGATAGTTATTCCATGTAGCAGTATTTAATATTTTTATTAGCAAATTAAGAATGAATTATCAAATAAAGTATAGCTGCCATTTATATCCATTTAATTTAGATAAAATAGACATTAGAGTCCATAATGTATATATTTACTTGTGATATCAGGACAGTGTTCAGATCACATGTTATGGCTCTGTAGGTGGAGAGAAATTTCTGACCGGAAGCCCAGAGATGGAGACTATGACCTTAAGTTGCTGACCTGCTGAGTGAGTTTAAGTAGTGTTCATACCCATGTACACTAGGACTGTGAAGATTCTGTAACTGTTAAATGCATTGCTTTTTTAACTTAATGGGACAAAGATTAACAGCAACATCAAGCACCAATTTAATGTAACAGATTCACTAAGTGTAATTTTAACAGTTGAAGACAAGCCTCTCTAATAATTTGTGGGGGGAGTGGAGATATCATTTATTATTCTGATACTTAAGTGAGGTCAGTACATTAAATTATATAAAACTTTTGTTTTTCATTTATTATCTTTAGCTACCCTATTTTGAGGTCAACCAAAACTGTTAATTTTATCGTGGTTTTCCCAGTTATGTGATTTATATAATACATATGTTATTTCCTGTTGTCTACTAGGAAATAGGCCAAAAGAGAGAACTCTAAAATAAATAAAATAATAGCCTGATAGTGTTATTCTTTTGTCTGTATATTTATAGATATAGTTTTCATTTTCACTGAAAACTTCTTTGCCAATTAAAGGCTTTTTTAATTTAGCGGATGTAAAAATGAGAAGGTTCTTAATGTAGGTAGCACATTAGATAGATGTATAGTGTGTAGAGTATAGCACCCTATTTGTGGAAAGATGTCAACTTAAACTGGCCTTCACAGCCAGATAATTCAGTCATTTTCAAAGATGTCCAGGATTATGGGAGCACCAAGGGTTTTTTTTTATTAGTTAGTTAGTTAGTTAGTTAGTTAGTTAGTTAGTTTTTACCTAAGTACATATGGCTCTTTAGATCCCAAATGAAGAACATTAGGGGTTTCTATATAACTGTTAATTGTATTGAAATTGTATCGAAATTATGCAATTATATATAAATTGTATAACTGACTGGCAACTCCTAATGGGGGACTTTAACTTAAAATTTTAGTTAGATTGAATTACAGCAATTTAATATTATTGGATAAATACTGTCATCTTTAATTATCAAATTATGTGCCAAAATAGTAAAGTGAAGATAACTCAATGTAGTTTTCATATATGATCACAGAACATACCGATGGTGAAACCTTTAGTACTTTTGACAATGGGTTGGAACATTCTCAGTAGAATGTTCTTATGTTCTTTATTCAGGTTTGCCTTCTGTGTAGAATCTGAAAATGAGGGTGCTATATTGATATGTTGAAGATAATTTTTCATATCTCGGCATTTGTTTATGAAGTTTTTGTGGTAAACTTCTAAGTTATATCTAATATAAGCTTTTCCTAACAGTGTTAAATAATAACTTAAGACAGTTTTTTTAAAGACATAATATATTTTCAATCAAATAGTACTTTCATTCTGAAATAGGATAATTTTGAACAAATCTGGCCAAAGCTCCTCTTAGGCTGTTTTCATTACAGAATTCTCTCCAGATAGCTGCAGATGGTGTAGGAAATTGATCTAAGTGCATTCTGCTCCAGGACATTCTCCAGAAGTAGACTGGGGGTGGTGAGGTTCTCTTGTTATTTTTCCTTTCTTTTTTTCCTATAAATTGCCAATACATTGTGGTTAAATTACTTTTGTCTCAGATACTTTTCAAGTTAACATTTTATTTCTCTTCTAAATGCCATTTTATCTCTTCTCTTTCCCATTAGAAATAAGTAAAATCATAAAACGATAGATTTGTAAGGAATCTTAAAGATCATATATAGTTCAGCTGTCTCACCGCTCTCTTTATAACTAAGAATTCATTTTCCCTCATGTCCTTCACCCCCATATCAACCCCACTCCACCTCCCCACCCCTGGACTTATCAGAAATACGCACTCATGAAGGGGAAAAAGCAAAACCGTGTACAGAGGAAAAGGGTGCTTTTAAGACTACAGTTCAGCGAAAGCAGCTCTAAATGTCACCCTGCTTTAAAAAATATTTTTTTGAGTGGCCATTTCTATCAGGAAAACTCGTTCTGTAGGGACAAACCTTACTACAGAAATAGGCAGAAAGAGGCAGTCTAGTATTTTATGTTAATTCACTCTACTCAGTGGTTCCTGACCTGACTCCGGGGGGTTTGCAATAGTGTACACCTTCATTTATCTTCAGTAGAGGGGGGAATTCTGGGAAGCAGATTGAAGTAAAGTAAGACTTGTTAAATCCCTTTTAACAAATGCTGCAAGAAGCCCTAATCATCACCTACTGAGTTGAAGCAGTAGGTCATTGTTCACAACTAAGCAATTGCTGAGTTGAGTACCTTACATTGGAAGCACCAATAAACTGTCATTCTCCCAACCCAGGAGTAGAAGTCTTTGAAGCAGTTTTAGTCAGGATCTGTATTCATGTTTTGAGGTTGACTTTTAATTTGTTTTCTGTTGGAGGGTGAAAAGGGAAAGAAAAGTCTGAACAGAGAATATTGGAAATATTTTTGACCCATGCTTTCCATTTGGCGTTTCTTCAAAACAACTTTTTCTTTTTTTAAAGAAGTGTTCCATACATGGACCAAACTAGAGAAAATAGATATTTTGATCTATCCAGAGAAGTCATATTAAGACAGACTTAAAGCTCGAATGAAAATCATACCTGAGTTTGTGAAAGGAAGAGGGGATAGTATTTAAAAGGTTTAGCAAGGGGATTCTTGAAATTATGTTATCACTTCAAAATAATGATATTCTCTCTTTTATCTTGATTGCAGTTAGGGAGAAATTTAAATGTTTTGTATTCTTGGCGCTTACTTAGCAAACAGAGGAGCAAGGTGGCCCAATCAGGGCAAAGAAACCTATAATAAGCCTAGCACTGTGCCTCATCAGTGTTCTCTCACTTAGTTTTATGCTCACAAATCTGCTAAGTGAGAAACATTTTACAGATAAGGAAACTGAGTCTTGGAAAGGTTGAATAGTTAGCCTTACTACTAACAGTACAAGAACTAGGATTCAAACTCAGCTTATATATCCCAAACCCTTGATTTTTTTTATATGTTGTCTCATTACCTTTAAAAAAAAAAAAAAAGAATAAATTTGGCTCTAAACAACAGTTGACAAAGCAGCATATTTTTATTGTCACAAATCCCACTAGTCATTAATCAACAGATATTAATGAATACTTATTAAGTACATACATAACATTAGGTATGAACAGGCACTTCTAAGATCTTTCTCCTCAGACAGCTTCTATCTTTGATATTTAATTCTGTGGGTGCCTTTAAAAGAGTATACATAATCTTAATTTATCACATGCTGTGTATTTTATTCCTATAAAGCAATATCTCCAGTGTGAATTATTCATGAAACGTTTGGTTCCTGATTATGCACACACTGCCCTCAGTCACTCAAGAAGCTCAGGTAATGGAAATGTGTTTTAATGACAGCTTAAATCAGGGGTCAGCACACTACAGCTGACCTGCCAAATCCAGCCCACCACCTGGTTTTGTAAATAAAGTACTATTGGAACAAAAGTCACACTCATTGTTTGCATATCGTCTGTGACTGCTTTTGTTCTACATTAGCAGAATCTATTAGTTAGGACAGAGACTGTATGTCCTGCAAAGCCTAACATATTTACTATCTGGCTCTTTATAGAAAGGTTTTGAAGACCCCTGGCTTAAATCAATATCATAAGAAAAGAATTCTAATACTGAGATATAATTACAAATACAATGCAAATTATAATGATACACATATATACACTGTATATCTCCACATGTTTATGTGTTATAGAGACAAAGTATAGTTTAGTGTGCCTTGAAAACACCTGGAAATTGGTAGTCCACTCCGAGTTTCTGATTCAGTAGATCTGGAATGGGGATAATTGCATTTCTAACAAATTTCCAGGTGCTGATGGTGCTTTGGTCTAGGGGCCACAATTTGAGAACTGCTGGATTAAACCTTTAAGATGGTAAAAGGGCAGCAAGGACCCATGAAAGCATTCACTGAGATAGCCCAAGTCTTCTGAAAATGTATCAGTCTTTCCAGAGAAGATTTGTGGCATTAAGAGAATTTGTTTGTTAAGTAGGGTTGAAAAAGAATACAAAATAGATTATATGCTGTAAAAATTTATAATGGCATAGTCAACAAATATAAGATAATATGTTGTGAAAATTGTGTTGAGACTGGAAAGATGAAATGGTCCTTTACTATTTTATATTGTTTTTAGTTGAAAGACCTACATGCTCATGCTGACCTTTCTAGTTACTTGGCCATATCACTTATTCATACCAAACATAAGTTCTTCATGTAAAAATGAAGAAAACGGTGCCTATCTCACAGGGATTTTTGAAAAAACCCATCTATATGAAAGTACTTTGTAAAGTTTATCCAGGTGTTAGCTAGAGGCTATATAACTTCAAAATCTTGGTTGTGGTAGGTAATAGAGAATATACCTATTAGGAAGTGATCCCATCATTAGGATAAAGGAAACATTAAGAGTATGTTAGAGGAAAAAAATGATCAACACTGACTTCACTGAGTAATTAAATATATTAGTCTCATTTGTTATGTATTTCATGTAAATTCTGAGGTTTGGCCTTCAGATTTCCATTAATTTGGACTATTTAGACTTTTGAGGTTTTCATTTGTCAAAATTGTTAGCTCTTGGGTATTACTAACACAAATATTGATGTGTAACTTTGGCCTGTTGGCTATCAATGGAAATCAGAAAATCAATAAACTTAATAGCTGTTCATTACATAGTTGATGCATTCGCAGGACTGTGCTGAGTACTGCCAGTGAGTAATCAATTCAGTCAAAATCTATTACCAGGTCACCGCCAGAAATTTTTTTACTGTGCTATTTTTTTATGACTTTCTACAGCTACTGCAGCACTTTTTTTTTTTTTCATGAAGCAGTCTTTTGTTCTTATGGGATTCATATTGCTTATAATTTGTGGTCTTTCTACCCGATTGGAAGCACTTTGCACCTAGGAGATATCGTTCCTAGATTAACCCTCCCTTGGTTTAATCAA
The DNA here is from genome assembly GCA_003508835.1 of Eonycteris spelaea. Lineage (NCBI taxonomy): Eukaryota > Metazoa > Chordata > Mammalia > Chiroptera > Pteropodidae > Eonycteris > Eonycteris spelaea. Next base: position 2,149,598 of record PUFA01000001.1, read on the forward strand.
GGCTCTAGCTCTCAAGTCAGCTTCCAGCCTAAGATTAATTTCATCTAGTCCATTCGCTCAGCCATCTTACACTTACTGAATTCCTTCTGTGTGCTAAGTATTATGGGAGTACATATCTCTCAGATATTGTGTAGCATATCAGCTAATGGGGAGAGGTATAAAACTGTAATATAAGGAGAATAAAATAAATACCGTATTGGGGGTTTAAAGAAACAACTAACTCTAATCAGTAGGAATTTGGGAAGGCTTCATAGGGAGTGGCATTTGGGCTGAATTTTGTAAAAGTTAAATTCATTTTGTGAAGACTAGATGATAGACATTCTAGCCTTGGGGAAGAACTCTAAAAGAAGTTTTGCATACTGTAGAAGTTCACAGAAGAGTTTCTCATCAGACTTACAGGTCAAGGGAGAATTTCTGGAGAAGTGAATGCCGAGCTGGGGATTAAAGAACAAATAAGAGACATCATGTGGTTTTCAACTTTTTCTGTCTGGCTTATTTCGCTTCTCACCATTATCTCAAGGTCCATCCATGTTGTCGCAAATGGCAGTATTTCATCTCCTCTTATAACTGAGTAATATTCCATTGTAAATAGTTACCATATCTTCTTTATCCAGTCCTCTATTGTAGGATACTTTGGTTGCTTCTATGTCCTGGCCACCATGAATGATGCTACTATGAACATCAGTGTGCAAATATCTTTTTGGTTATATGTTTTCAAGTCTTTGGAGTAAATCCCCAGTAGAAGGATTGCTGGATCATATGGTAGATCAATTCTTAGTTTTTTGAGGAACCTCTGTATTGTTTTCCTTAGTGGCCATACCACCTAAAAGCAACAAACAAACATGACAATCAGAGACTCATGGATGTGGACAATAGTCTAATGGTTGCCAGAAGGTGGGGGTAGGGAGGAGGTAGATGAGGTAAATTTTGTGGTGACAGAAAGAAATGAACTATAGGCAGTGAACATACAATACAATATTTATGATTTACTGTTGAATTGTACGCTTAAAACTTACCGGATTTCGTTAACCAATATCACCATAATAAAGATAAATAAACTAGATAGATAGAGGATAGATAGGTAGATAGAAAGATAGATAGATAGATAGATAGATAGATAGATAGATAGATAGATAGATAGAAACATTAAACATTAACTCAAACATTAAAAAAAAAAAAGAACAAGTTAGAGTTATCTAGATGAAAAGGGGAAAGGACAGGAGAGTTCCCGGTAGAGGGAACAGCACTTGTGAAACATAGAGACAAGAGAACATGGTTTCTCACATAATGGAGAACTGAATGGAGTTTTAGCATGGCTTAAACCAAGCAACTCATGTAGGGAAATGGTGAATACCAAGTATAGAGGCCTTATCATGTAGAGATTTATAAGCTTTTCCTTAACAAAGAAAAATCCTCCAGAAGTTTGTTAGGGCTAGATATTTACCCAGAGAGATTTTTATAGGTGATACCATGAATGTTTGTCATTCTAAAAACAGCATTTTAGTAGCAGCACTTTGAAAGTCCATAAAAGAGTAATGTTATTTGATTAGAGTAGATGGCCTTTTTTGTGTATGAAATAAAATATGACAGTTCTTGCTTTGTAGCAGGATTAAGATTATTCTCTACTCAGGAAAAAAAGAGGGGGATGTATAATTACAAGAATGCTGGAGTTCTCTAATTTTAACCAAAAACTTTTTATAAGAATTCTTTTAACATCTCAGTTTTTAATTCTGGCATTAAGGAGTTTTGTCTTGGTTCTTTGGGCTTGGTTTGGTTTGGTTTTAAATATTAGCCTTTCAGTGAGAAATATTAAATATATTTGGACTTTGCTTCTGAGAGCTTTAGCCAACTTCAAGGTAATGATAACCAGACTATGCATGGCCCAATCATTGGATACCCTATTGCAAGGCCAAAGATCTCCCCCTTCTCTCTCCATCCTGTTTTCTTTCTCCTCTCTCAACTTTTTCTTTCTTCTTTCTGTTTCATTCCTTTTTTGGTGTGTTTCCTCGTGTCACATTTGCTACCCTACCCTCTCCCTTTCTGTATCTGTTTCTCTTCTCCTAGTTTTGCTTACTCACTTTTCCACAATTTATAACTAAAGTCTCTGTTGTATATGTGATAATAAATATTTGTTACACTTAGTAAATGTCATGTTGTTCTCCTCTTCTTCTTTTAAAATACACGTAGATGGGATATTTTACATTTCTATCCAGATACATTTCTATTCTTCATATATGTAAATATATGATTTACTGACTTATATTCTTTTTTTTTCCACTACAAATCAATGAATGACCTTTGGCTGAAAAAGACTAACTGATTTGTTCTTCATTGAGTGTATACAAAAGGTGAGGAGGAAGTCGTTAAGGATTACTCAATTGCTATCAGTGTCTGCAGGTGCTTTTAGCAGAGGTGGGGTTGGAATATTTCTTTAGCTTCTCAATGACATAGAATATATTAAAATAATCTGAGAGGGCTTCATGGAAGAAGTAACTACAGCAATAGCCTTCTACTTGATTTCTAACTCCACAGCATTCTCTAGGTAGAGGCATCCTCTGTGAGCTAACATCCACCGTAGCAATGTTCACTTGGCTGTTCCATTCTCATCATAGGCATTACTACCTCATTGCTACACACCACACTCACTCACTTTTCATAATACATTAAGAAGACTACATTTTGCAAAATTAAAGTTGAAAAATAATCATCTAATACAAATACACTATACTAAAAACAAAAGAACTATTTATATAAAATGTCAATTTTGGGTAGTGTCTTCGATACCACCAAATAATTGTCAGACTCTTTAGTAAGTACTCATGGCAAAAATGATTATTCCATGCCGTAAGATTCATAAATGATCCTTTAATGTAACACTGACATTCTGTCCCAGCCATGTGTTATAGTAAATAAAACATTGCCTCAGAGTCAGAGAGATCCGACAAAAAATCTAGTTCTGCCATTTATTAGCTGACTGGTGACTTTATTTTCATCATCATAAACCTCAAGTGGACATGTTAAACCACACATCCACCCCATTGTGTTTCTCTAGTAGGCTCACTGTCCCAAGTCAGGTATATGACATCTCTTCTTTCCCTTTAAACCTGCCATACCCTCTTTTCTCTTCTTATGCTCAGCTGAAGACCTACCTTATACTTCATTGACAAAATAGAATCTATCAGACAAGAACTTCCTCATCTTGCCACCTATACACATCTGTAAGCCTACTGGAATTTGATCTCATCCTTTTCTTCCTCACTCTTAGATAGGGGTATTAGCATTTTCTCTAATGCTTTATCCAGGCTCCTCTTTGTCTGGTACTTTTCTTCTTTGATGATCACCTTCCCTTCTAGCATCATTGGTCTCTTCCTGTCTTCTTCTATATCATTTAGTAACAGGAAACAAGCATCTCTAGGATCTCCCATTTTAAAGTAACCTCCTTGAAACCTGTGATCATTATTTTTCTCTGCATTCACAGCCAAATTATTTCTACATGTGTGGTTTCCACTACTTTACCTCTTCGCTTTTTTGAAAATATACCAGATTTATTGAAACATAATTCATGTACCATGTAATACTTTCATTTATAGTATATAGTTCAATAGTTGTAATATATTTAAAGGGTTTTGCAGCCATCACCCAGTCAATTTTAGAACATTTTCATGACCTCAAAAAGAAACCATGTACCTGTTAGCAGTCACTTCTCATTTTGTTCTCACCCCCAGGTAGTAGGCACCCACTAGTCTCCTTTCTGCCTGTAGAGTTGGCCTATTCTGGACATTTTATGTAAATGAAATCAGTCAATATATGGTGTTTCGTGACTGGCTTAATTCACTTAGCATAACATTTTCAAGGTTCATCCATATTGTAGTAAATATCAGTTTTTCATTTTTTTTTTATGGTGTGAATCTACCACATGTCATTTATCTGTTCATCATCTGATGGACATTTGATTTGTTTCTCTTTTGCTTGTTATAAATAAGGATGCCATGAGCATTCATTTACAAATTTTCATGTACATTTATGTTTTCATTTCTCCTGGGAGTATAATTGCTAGCTCATGTGGTAACTTTATGCTTACCCCTGATAGGAACTGCCGAGCTGTTTTCCAACATGGCTGCATCATGTTATATTCCCACCAGCAATACACGAAGTTCCAACTTCTCCACAACCTCAACAAAACTTATTACTATTTCCTCTTCTTGTTATAGTCATCCTAGTGCATGTGAAGTGATATCTCATGGTTTTGATTTTCATTTCCCTGATGGCTAATGATGTTGAACATTTTGTGGACTTATTGGCCATTCGTATATGTTCTTTGGGAAAATGCCTATTCAGATCCTTTGCTCACTTTTTAATTAGATTATTTGCCTTTTCATTAATGTAAGAGTTTTTTTCTTTATATATTCTTGATATTCAACCCTTATCAAATATGTTTTGCAAAAATTTTTCTCCTATTTTGGTTGTCGTTTCACTTTCTTGATGGCATTCTTTGAAGCACAACCATTTTTCATTTCGATGAAGCACAATTTATTTATTTTATCTTATGTCACTTGTGCTTTCGATGTCACACCTAAGACGATTGCCTACCTCAAGTTTTCAAATATTTGCTGCGATAATTTCTTCTAACACTATTCTAGTTGTAGGTCTTACATTTAGCTCTGTGCTCCTTTTTGAGTTCATTTTTATGGATGGTCAGGGGAAAGGGTTCAACTTCGTTCTTTTGCATGTGGATGTACAGTTGTCCTAGCACCATTTATCTCTCTCATTCGCTTTTTGACTAGCTTTATTAAATATGAAATACATTCCAAAGCCTGTTTATAGAATATATGAAATGTATAAAAATAACAACAATACAGCCACCTGCACACATCCCAAATTAAGATACAGAACAGTGAAAACCTCTCCTCATTGTTCTCCAGTCTTATCTATCCTGAATTCTGTGCCTGTTACTCTCTTGCTTCTCTGGGTCGTTTCACCACATTTGTGTATTCCCAATAATATAACATTTAGTTTTAGATGCTTTTTAACTTTCAATAAATTTAAAAAAAAATGATATATGATTTTTATGGTTTGCTGTATTTTTCTGTTTAACATTGATTTATATCCATAGTAATGCCCATAGATATGGTTTATTCATTTTCATTGTGTAAACTATTCTATTTTCTGAATATACCAAAATCTATTAATTCTCCCGTTGCTGAACATTTGGGTTTCAGATTTTTTACTATTATAGACATTGCTGATATAAACATTCTGGTACCTCTCTCCTGGTGCACATGTGTAAGAGTTTCTCTAGGGTATATATGCCTAGGAGTAGAATTGCTAAGATATAAGGTAGACACATCTTCAGCTCTACCAGATAATGCCAAATTGTTTCTAAAGTGATCGCTGCCAGTCTTTACTCACGCAAGCATTGAATAACATTTCTGGTTGCTTCATATCCTTGTCATACTTGATATTTCCAGTCATTTATTCTTAAATGACTTTTATTTTTGTGCTATTAAAATGATATCTTTTTAAAATTATATTTCTGTTCATGTCGATATGCACATATTATCTGTAGATACTTTCAGTTATTTTATATGGACAAACATTATCTAGTAATAGTGACTTGTTGTTTCTTCCTTTCCAATTATATAATTCGTTTTTTTTTTTTTTTAATCTTACTGTACTGACTCGGACCACCAATACCTAATAGAAATGATGATAGTTTGCATTATTGTCCTGTTTGTGGAAATAAATATATTGTTTTTTAACTTTATACCATTAAGTATGATATTTGCCTTACCTTTTTCACTTTCGGTTGGTTTGGGGGTATTTTTGCAGGAAGTAGGTGGAGATTTCCCTTTTAAGTTAGAGATCTTTCCTTTTTTCATACTTTGTTTTTAATTTCAAATAAATATTGAATTTTGTTAAAGACTATAGTTCTTTGGCTTAGTTTTTCTCCTTTAATCAGATAATGTTATAAATTACACTAACATATTTTATAATGTTGAACCAAATCTGCAATCCACATTAAACATGGTTATGATGTATTATTTTTTACACTCTTTGATTTCACTTGCTTTTATATAAATTATACATCTATGTATATATACTTATATATTTTTTTAAATCTTTTACCCTTTTTGCATCTTTATTCATGATTTACTTGCATAATTTTTTTATACTATTCTTAACTGGTTTTGAAAGTAAGTTTGTGCTAGCCTAATAAAATGAGTTAGGAAGTCAGTTTGTGTAACATCAAAATTGTCTTTTCCTTGAGGGTTTGGTAGAACTTTCCTATAAAATTCTTTTGAACCCAGTGTTTATAGAAGGTTTTTTTGTTTGGTTGGGGTTTTTTGCAAATGATTCAATTTCTTTGTGAGTTAGAGGACGAGTTATTCACTTCATTTTTGATTTTTGTGGATTTCTTACTTCATGTGTTCATGTGATCTTAGAATACATTTAATTTGATTTTTTAAAATATTTTATCCAACATTATTTGTTGTAGTCAGCAGAAGTATCAGAGAATCTTATCCTCCACTATCTAGGAAACAGAAGCCTTCTTTTAAGCATTATCCCTCTCCATGGTGACTATATCATTCCATTAAAACTACTTTGATCTACATCATCAATACTCTCTAATTTGTCAAATCAAGCAGGATTTTTCTCATCACATTCAACTTTTCAGCAACATTCAGCACAACTCCCCACACCATTCTTTTTTGGAAAACCCCCTTTTTTACTTGATATGGCATGATACTTACTGATTTTCCTGTCAGCGCTGGCCAAGGTCTGTCTCTCCATTCTACTCAATCTGCAAGTGTTGGCTTTTGCTGGAACTCAGTTCTTTTTTTTTTTTTTTTTCACTCTAATTTTTCTTATGAGGTGAATTTTCCATTGGAGTAAATTCCTTGTATGTACTTATTACTTCCAAATATCTTAACATGCAAGAATCTCAAAGTCATTATCTTTAAAACTAAACTCCTAAATTCCACCCCCAAGTCTTCATCTTAAAAACTGGTACTCCCTTTTTATCCTTTTACTTGATCCATAAACCTGAAAATCAACTCAATTTTTCTTTCCCTCACTATCTACAAAATTCTTATTGTTTTTGTCATCTAAAATATGTCTCCATCGTCTCTGCTACTCCTGGTCTGGTAGTCATCATCTCTTGCCTAGACTCCTATAATAGCCTCTTTTTAACTGGTTATTCTCTCTTGTTGTGCTAGAGATAGGCCAATGGCTACTTTAGGCTGAGTGCTCTGGAAAGCCTTGATGAAGAACTGGCATTTAAACTAACTGTGAACAATAAGAAGGAACTTGCTATGCAAAGAGCATTCTATGTGGAAAGAACAACTTCTGTAAAGATCCTAAAGGGGAAACAAGTTTAGAATGTTTAAGAACCACAAAGAAGGCCAGTGTGGCTAGGGAAACGGTTAGAAATTTGGTTGAAGATATTAACAGAAGCCATATTATGTAGAGTTTAGAATAAGAGTATGGAGTTTGAATTTTATTTAAAATGTGATAGAAAGGCATTGAAAAGTGATCATTTAAATTGAGGGTATGAGAGAAAAATCAAGTCCAGAAGTTTGATAACAATGTCAAAGACTAGACCTAAAGATTTGAAGGTCATCAGCATATAGATGGTATTTATAGCTATGGGTCACCTAGAGAAAGGTTAAAAATAAAGAAGAGATAGATTGAGCATTGGGATACCCTAACATTTAGAGGCACCAATATAGGCAAATGAGGAATTGTGACCAGTGAAGAGAAAGAAAACTGAGAATGTGGGGTGTCATGGAAGCCAAATGAAATGAGGAAGTCACATTGAATCATGGGTTGGAGAAGAAATAGAAGTATAATTCTGCTCCTATAAACGTCACCATTTTGTAATTTCAAGAACAATAAAAGGTAGCTTTTAAGTACTCTTAAGAAATTCTTGAGAGCAATAACAGGTATCTGCCATTTTGCCAAATTAAAAAAGAGAGAGAATCTTCAAGGATCCCCCCTCCTCAATAAAGTCATGCCCCATTCTTTAGCAACAACAGGCTATGTTCAGCTCATCACTCAGTAAATACCTACTAGATTCCTTTGTGAATCCTTAGTTTGATCCAAACACTATTTTTGTTAGACTGTCACACATGTTTGGTTCCCTAATTCACACTGGTTTGGCCCATTGTTATTTTATGGAAGAAATTTCAGGATGGTTGATAACCTCTTGAACCAGATCAGATTCTCTTAGAGCTCACAGCATTGCAAAGTATCTCCTTCACAATCAGCATATGAAGGAACAAGTAAACTTGTGTTGTTCAGAAGCATCTTCCTTCAATCGTCACTTTTGAACAAAGATTTTTGTAGTGAGTAATTTTCATTTGATGTAGTACTGGCTTTATGAATTTACTAAACAAGATTTTTAGAAAGGGGGCAGCATGGAGACACTGAAACTTATCATCTAAATCCATTTTCAGACTATTTCGGTCAAATGGCTTTCTGGCGTGTTGGACAGTAATTGCTTCCAGGGACTTGTTTTACTGTCTGACTAATCACTGTCTCACTGCTTCTGGGTTATTGACCTCCTATGTCCATCTGGCTGCCAGGATCAAGCCCTGAGTCAGCCTGTAAAAACTCTTCTTGAAATGTTTAAAATTAATTGTGAATTTGCTGTGGTTTCATTTTCAAAGGTTTATTTTTAGTGCTAGTATTGTTATATGGTATTAGTTTGGGTTTATTAAACGAGTTTAAGTAGGCCCGGAAGTGTTTATGTATGTGTGTGTATGTGTGTATATATAAATTTTATATTTTACATTAGTCTTCAGGGATTATTTTATTTGTATGTGTTTTTACAATTTTTAGTTACAGTTCACTGATATCCAACATAACTAATATTTCCTGGTTATTTCAGTTACGGAAGCTACAGACTGGCTAATATACCTTAAGAGGTTTATAAATGTCTCCACTTGTATGGACCCATTATAGATTTTTCTGCTCAGATTTTGAAATACTACGAAATGATTGCCACCAGCACTGCCATCTCCCCATTCCCAAAGATCTCTGACAGATCTTTAGAACACCAATCACATACTGGTAGTTGAAGGGGACCCATAAGAATTAAACTGTGAAGAATAGATTGCTCAGAAATTACGTTCCTTTGGTTAGGGATCGTGCCCTAGAACCACTGTCATCCCACACTGGGCTGTCGTTGGCAGATCTGCACGTGAAGCACAGAAGCATTGTGCATTGTCTGCCACCATCCCACTTTCCTTTTTTGTTCTGCCCCTTTCACTCACATCTTTAGAACCCCTTTTTCCTGCCTTATTGTCTGAGTTTAGCTCCCACACGATTCCAGTCTTTCCATCATCAGTTCCTTATCTCTTGGATTTTTTCTTTCTCTAAATGTATCAGTCCTACAGGGCCCTGTTCTCTTCTATGGAACAATAACCTCATCTTTGCTAAGTGCTTCCTCCATCAAGAGATATTTGCACTTTAGTAGATATCATGTCTTAACTCAGAAAAGGAGATAAAAATTTAATGGAAAGACTTGCTTAAGATAATACATAGTTAGTTGTGAAGCTAAATGGTTAATATTACTTTGTTCATATAGCTGATTTCCCTCACAGAGGAATAGGCTTAAAATATGTATCTCATTTCTCATTTGTTAATTCCTTTATTTCTTTGTTTATATTCTACTCCTCATCATACCTGAAAGTTCCTACATATGTCTCAGTTTAATATGGTGAATGTGGGAATGGGTATGATCTGCTTTATTAATATCAGAATATGCTGGAGACAGGTTAAAATATGGACATTTTTCTTCATTTTTTATAAGAGTTATGATCATTATTGATGTGAGATTTCCAACTTAAATGTTTGCTACCCTCTTTTTCTTCAAATAGAATTTAAAGTATCAAACTCACCAGAATATTTTAATTGCAAGAATTGTACAGCTATAATTCTAATTCTATATGCATATGATTCATAGTTCTATTATATAATTTTCATCATTGTCAAGGAGATTTAAGTCCTGCAAAAACTTAGAAGCCATAAACTAAACAAATATATATATATATTTCTTGATGCAGCTCAGTCAACTATTTTAACATACAGAAACATGCGTAGTCCACTCTACTTTAATAATATAGGTAATGTGGCATTTAGGGCTTTTCTTGATTAAAAGCCAAGAATCTTATTTGCATTTCTTTGAAGGGAAAAACTGTAATGAGGACAAAGTATTAGCAAAATGATGGACCAAACATAGAGGAAATCATAATTACAAACTTCAGAGTTCAGTTTAGGATGTGTGTATATGTTAGTTCTTAAATGATAGTGGGGAATAGAGATTATTCATCCATTTGGCTTCAGGTCTACATACCTTAGTTCTGTTCCCCAGGCAGTTAGAATTTCTCCCAGTAGTTCAGACTCTTAAACATATGTACTCACTCTTGGTTCTTTACAGTCCCCGAAAAATTGCTTCTTCTATTAGTCTGTCATCCTTTGTTCTCTCTTCTGGTTTTTCTTTCATCAGTTACAGCTGATTATATTTTCTAAACTACATTCATTAACCAAAACAAAACAAAAACTTGCCATCAACTTTTTTTAGTCATTTAAACTATTATTATCTTATGTGGCAACTGCTTTATAAAGTAACATAAATGTGGCTCAACTTTTTACTCTAAAACCAGAAAAATAAAATTTATGAAGCAGTATTTATTTGTGATAAATAACATTTTTAAACTTGATCAGTTCCCAAAACCATTTTTAAAGTTGATTAATTAATTATCAGTCTTTTCTTGTTTTAAATGTTGTACCTAACAAACTAATATTGGAGAGTGTCTAATGTTATTAATCATTTGTATTTCAACTTATTCCTGAAATTGAATTTCATTATCTATTATACTTTACAACCTAATGCAAGTGTTAGGAGCAAAGTTTCTGCTAAGAATCAGTTTTATATAAAATGCAAATAACATAGAATAATTCAAAGCAGCTTTTAAAAAGAACAAAGTCAGGTGATTTATATTCCATGATGTCAAGATATACCATAAAACTACTGTAATCAAGACTGTGGATTACTGTAAGGCTAGACATATAGATAAATGAAGTGGACTAGAGAAACCAGAAATCAACCCTCATATATATGGCCAAGTAATTTTCAACTAAACTACCAGAGCCATATAATGGGTAAAGGAAAATCTTTTCAATAAATGGTGCTGAAGAAAACTGGCTATTCTTAACAGAGAAAATTAATAAACACTAATTTTATCTTATATAATACATAAGAATTAGCTTGAAATGTACTGTAGACCTAAATATAAAGGCTAACCTGTAAAACACCTAGAAGAAAATATGGTAGAAAATATTTGCAGCCTTGAGATAGGCAGTTATTTCTTTAATAGACCCCAAAAGCACAAACCATTTTTTAAAATGATAAAATAGACTTTATGAATTTAAAAAGTTGTTGCTCTTTGATAAACACCATTAATAACAAAAAGGCAAGTCACAGAATGGGAGAAAATATTAGCAGTGCATATTGTTAAACGGTGTATATTCAGTATACATGAAGAACTCTTATAATTCAATAAGAAGAAGATATCCTAATTAAATAATACACAAAGGAATTAAACATACACTCTTAAAAAGAAGTGAATGGCCAATAGTGTACTAACAAATGCTCAATAATATTAGTAATCAGAGAAATGCAAACCTACCATAACTCAGTCATTCCAATATTACATATTTACCCAAAAGAAGTGAAAACATAGGTCCACACAGAAACTTGTATATAAATATTATAACAACTTTATTTGAAAAGCCAGAAACTGGAAACAACCCAAATGTCCATCAACATGTTAATGGATAAACAAAATGTGCATATTCATATAATAGGATTGTACTAGTAACAGAAAGAGCAACAGATACATCCAGCAGCACTGAGCTATCACAAAAATATGCTGAGTGACATCAGACATGAAAGACTATATACCATTTATATGAAATTCTAGAAAATGCAGACTAATACATACTGGCAGAAAGCAGGTCTAATTGTTTGGAGTCAAGATACAGACAGAAATTGACTGCAAAGAGACACAAAGAAATTTTTGGTGGTGGTAGAAATATTCTATATCTGGATTGTGATATTGGTTATACAGGTGCATACATAGATCAAAAAACTCATTGAGTTGTATGCTTTAAGTGACTGTAGTTTTTATATCTGAATTATACCTTAAAAAGCTAACTTTTAAAATTGCAATATGAAGTAGTTAGTGGTTTCGTCAAACCTTATACTCTGCTTTTAAGAAAGAGAAATTAGTATCTTCTACCAGCCACTACTATTCTCCCTACCCTATCTTTGTTTAAGAGATCAATATTGTATAAATTTGATAAGCATTTACAATAAGCATAAATAATCGTAACTATTCATCATGTAAGGTTATCAGAGATTCAAAGGCTAAGGAACCACGTGGTGAATGGAAAATGTGCAGAATTTGAAGTACGAAGACTTGGTTTCGGATCCCAGTTCTCCTTCTTATGGTATCTCTTAAATTATGAGAGTATCAAATATTTGATACTCTCAAATATCTGATACTTGCAAAAAGAGGATATGATTTATTACCAAGAATTATCTCTGTTTGAGGATCAAGGAAAACAACAGATGCAAAGGCACTTTGTAAACATAACAAATCCCTGTAGTTACCAGCTCATAATGACTTGCAAGTAAACATTCTAGATCAAAGTTCCATTTTGCACATGGGTTCTGTGAGGGCAAAAAGGAAGTAATTTTTAACCAGAAATCTCTAGCACCTGGCATATATAAGTACTAAATACATGTTTGGCGAATTAATGTCAGTTCTTGTTTCTAAACCCCAACATTTCATCAATATGTTCAAGGAAATAAAGGTATGTGGAGCCATGGACTATTTTCTATAAGCTTATGAGCCCAAACACATAATGCTTATAAGAAGAGGTATTAGAACTTGCAATTTTATATATACTAACAACTTTAGTGTTCAAATAGAAATGTTAGGTGCCTATTTGCTTCTGACATCAGAAAGAAAAGATCACAAAAGTCTGGATCTTAGGCTGTCCACTTACCCTGACATAACAAGTCCCCTGGTTGAGAGATTCAAGTTCTTGTAGAATTAAGCCTCACTACTTCTGATCCATGTGTAACATCCTATTAAAGATGAAATCTAATAAAAATTAGCCATGAGAAGAAACATAAGATGAAGTCGAGCTGATCATCACCTTCTTTATCTTAAGATCACGGTTCAAAAACATTTTTTCAGTAGAAGATTCCTGAATATACTCTCTAGTCCCTACCCCTATTCTATAATGTTAGGGGTGGACTGCAAGTGTGCAACTCCAAAAGGTGACTGGGATGGCACGAACATCACTGCTACGGACATTTTCTCATTAAGCTTTGTTTCACTAATCTTAATGCCACATATGCACCCTTTCTTGGGCTAGTGGGCTGCCAGAACATAGCAACATGCAAATAAAAGCAAAAGTCTTATTGGGGTGATATAAGAAGAGAGTTGTGGAGTTGTTTTTTTTTAATCTCTTCTGAACCTAGGAGTGAGTATAACCAGTGCTTTTGGGAGACTGTAAAGAGAGTCCACCTTTTCCACCTTCTCTGGGATGGGAGACTGAGCAGATATGTTGCCCTTGGGTCAGTACTTGTTTCTGGAATTTTGTCTTCATTTTAATACCATCCTTCAATAAACTGATGCATCCACTTTGCAAAATATAAGACTATGGAGTTATTATATGCGCTTATAAAAACACACTCTTGGATAAATTGTTCTTTTGATATTCCAGTACGCTTTCATCTCATCAGTTTTCAAGTTTCAAAACTTTTATTTTTTAAAGTAAGGATTTAAACATAAAACAGTAACCCTAGGTAAAGAACTAAGGGTTTTGATATTTCATAGTTATTCTTTCTCTTTTCAGTAGTTTGACCCTTCTATATGTTGATAATGACCAGCCACTATTCCTGTTTTCTCTCTCTTAATTTGTTATAAAAATTATAATTTTAATATGATAATGTACTACATTTTAATCATAAGAAACTGTAATGAAGTCTTTATATTTGAACCTAAACTACAATATGAATTTTTGAGATCTTATTTTAATATTAGCATCTATATTTTATAATATACATGGTGTGTGTGTGTGTATGTGTGTATTTTGTACATACATTTTACTACATTTATATGTTCACAGAGATTTATACAGAGGGATTAAAATAACAAACAGGCATAGTCATGGGTGTTCGTTATATATAAAGGTTATTGGGGATGCAAAGATATAAAAGATAGAAGAACCTAGTAATTGCCTTTAAGATCAGAGCACAAAGCATTAGTTTGGATTTTACAAGGCCAGCCAGCAACAAAAGAGCAGTAATTTATGAGCTCAGCGTAAAAGAATAGCATAATTGCATTAAAATTAATGCTAATGAACACTAAAATGGGGAAGGTGGTTATGATGAAAGTTTGTATTCATCTTCTCTGGTTTGAATGATGGCTAGTGGCTTGATTAATGGCTTAATTTCTATCAATTAGCGGGGAAAAATCTCCTGCGAGACAAGGGTAAATTGAGCATTGAATTACATATCTTGCTTTTGTGTGCTAAGAAAAAAGAGCTGTGTATCTCTGATATTAGCCACAGTGACAAATGTGGTGTGCCCTGCGATGTCTGCATTAGCTCTCCTGACAGGCGAGTTGTGTGTGGTTATGGGGTGTTTGTAGATGGCTGGCAGACAGCATTCACTGCAAGTTCCTTAGAAACATACAGCTCTTTCCATCTACAGAATTTTAATTAGAGTCAATAAGAATCCTAGAATTAAAATGGACAGCAGACAGCAACTTCAGAGTCTGTATTCTGCCCTGTTAATCTGGTATACCTCAAATTATATTTCTTTCTTCTATCCCACTAAAATAAGAAAACCTCCAGTAGCTTTAGCTTCGTTGGAATGATTGTTTCTTACCACTCTATTAAAGTGGATTTGACTACCCATGTTTATTACATTTGAAAAAAGCATAAGGCAGTAGTCTCTGGAGTTGGACCACATACATAGTGGTTATTGGTTTAGCCAAATTCACAAAAAACCATTATAGATTTTTGTAATAACAATTTTACACAATAGATAAAGAACGTCTCTAAAGTGGTAATTTTACTACTCCGGTTGTTTTCAGGCTTAAATGAAAGAATGCTAGGCTTTCTAAAAGCTTTTATTTTTCTTATTCATTAATAGAGGTTTCTAGAATGTGACATATATAAAACTTTTTCATATGTGAAAGATTCTGAAAACATACATCTGTAATCTAGCTCAAGATAATGCCAGGAGACCCAAGATAATATATGGCATCTCCTCTACAAATAAAGCTACATTTTATTTTACTGAATGAATAAGCACTAAAATGTAGAATAAGAGCAATACCAAAAACATTTATTATTTCTAGTAAATGAATAGGAAGGAGAAAAAAAAATAATTTGTTTGGCGGGTATGGATAAAGGATTTGTTTGACTAGGAAATAATGACTGGATCACAATTCAAGGATTGGATCCCATTTTTTTTTGGTTAACTAGCTGTGTGACCTTGGCCAAGTTACCAAGTTTCTCAGCTGTACAATGAGAATAATAATAAGTACTATCTCTCACAGTTAATAACGGTTAGTGAGGTAATCCATGTGAAGTGTTTTAGCATAGCAGAGTGCCGTAATATAAACTTTTGTTACTGCTGCAGTTACTTCTTCTGCTACCAGAAAAGCTCATTTAGCCTCTGTGAACAACCATTTTAAATGAAAAATTGGGCCTCTATGACCTTCCCTCACCATAAAGGCATTCCAATATTGATGATCAAAACAAAGTGTCTGTAGACTATGGACACTAAACTAAAAAACATGTTTCCTTTTAACGGATTTCTGCCACACAACTACCATCTTGGGGAGTTTGCGTTACTAGACATCCATTAGGAAGTGACAGGACTCCATCTCTTAAGTCTCTTGAGCCTGGGAAGGCCATGTGCCAGCACATGCCCTTCCCCACTCAGTCCGCAGCATTCAGTGCGTCGTGGTGTCTCTGTGGGTGATAAGATTCAGCCTGGACCTTTGTGCCTTCTCATCAGTGTGCACAGACCTGTCCCCTCCTTTGACCTTCCCCACAGTGCTGCCATGCCACAGACGATGCCATAAGAGGTGTGAGCTAAAACTGGTTTACTACCCAGCTCAACTCAAAAAAGGTTGCTAGCTAGAAACCGTAAGGTCGGAAATTGAGAGGTTTATGTACAAACTTTTTAGCCAACTTTCATGTCTTTAGTAATATTACTAAATTTACTAGTACTATTACTAGTAAAAGCTGTCATTTATCAAGTACTTTAAATGCTTCCTTAGCCCTATACTGAGAACAGGCACCATCTCCCAGATTTTCATAGATTGTTCCTCCATGTGCTTCTTTGCTGTAGAGTTCCTTCCTGGTGACCCCATCTGAAATATCCCCCTTTCTCCTTTCGAGCCCTCTGCCTCGATCTGTTTTCCTTGACATTATATTGTTTATTTCCATGTTTATTATCTTTCTCTTTCATTAAAATGTAAACTCCACGAGAGGAGAAACTTATTTGTTTCTAAACCCTAATATGTGGAACAATGCTTGGTACATTGATTGTGCTCGAATATTTGAAAGGAGAGAGGGAGGGTGGGAGAGAGTCAACCTCTCAGCCATCCTGTGATGTTTAAGCTATTATCCTCTTGCCACAGAGGAGAAAACTTGGATCACTTGTCCAAGGTCACACAGCTAGTAAGTAGCAGAGACAGGGTTTAACCCAGATTGTATGAACCCAAAGCTGTTAAAACTAATCATTTAAAGACATTAAATTTTTTAAGTTATAAAAACTTGTGATAATTTGACCCGTATCCCCCATGAAGTTATATTTTTTAGATGGCTCTTTGAGTGTCTTCTAATTTAGTTTTTCAACAAATGTTTATTGACTGCTTACTAAATAATCGAGTGTAATACAATAAGTCCCAGAACTGATTAAAAAAAATGTATATCTCCTCTAACTGGGGAATGAAACTTTCACTCATGAAGAGGTTGATATCAGTGCAAGGCAACATATGGTAAGAGCCAAACAAATTATGGAAGAGACCCCTTTTCTCACAGGTGGCAAGGGAAGGCATCATCAAAAGGTGGACATTAGGTGTAGCCTTAAATTACAGGGAGGATTCAGAAAAGTCGAGAGTATTCTAGGTGAGAGGAGTTAAATGAGGTTTTCAGTGTGGATTTTGTCTTTAATAAAGCCTGGCCTGATACCCAGGTACTTGCACTTATTAAAATGTTTATCAGAAATTCTTCAGTAGTACAGTCACATTAAAGTTATTCCTGTAACTTAATTTGATATGGGAAGCAGTTTAATGTAAGATGAATCTATCTTGGAGCCCATCCAAGGGGGTTGTTATTAGAGATACTTCAGGAGTCTTATTGACATATGTAACTTGGTACTGTACCATCAGCTTCCAGAAGCCTAATAAACAACAAGCTATATTCTACTTTAAAAGTTTTCCCCTCTTTCAAATTGTTTGTGGATATCAGTTCTGGAAATTTATGCCCAGGGATATGGGACTTATAAACAACCTTAAAATGTTAGGGTTAGATAGATTTTTAATGTGTGCTTTGTGTGCTTTGTTTTGAAAGGGAAAACAATAGCTGTGTTTGGTTAAAATTTGTGTTCAGAAGAAATTGTTTTAATAACTAGAATTTCAAGTAAAATTTTTGGATGTTTTATTTGTTAACAGGTTTTCTTGAATAGCCTTGTTTGTGTGTTTTTAGTTTAATAGCCAGTTTACTCTGTTACTTTTTTTCATTCTTGTGAAGCACATGAAAATGCCTTACTTACCTTTCAGTATCTAAGTGTTTTGTTTTCAGTATCTATATTGTACTATAAAAATTAATTTCATGGATATTTTCATTCTTGACTAAAATCTGAGTAAATTTACACTGAAAATAAAATATCCTTTTATATTATTCATGTATTTATAGTGGTGCTATTAGTATATTAATAGTATTTTTTTTCCTGGAAGGGTAGCATAAGTAACTCAATAACTATGAGACCAACCAACCCAAACTCTTTGTAACATAAAATGCATTTTACCTTTGGATAAATTTATACAATATTAATATTCAAAGGAGTCAGTCGAAGATGAGATTTTCATGTGTAAGATACCTTCCCTGAAACTCATGTCTTTTATTCCATGATTACGTCTTGGGCAATAGTGCCATCTGCTGCTCTGAGCCTTGCATTGCTGCCAGTGTAGAGATCAGTTTATGTTTATAATCTACAAATAGCATGCAGATTAAAATTTTGTCTTTTCAAATACAAGACTTATATTGGACCTTGTCATCTTCATTTACTAATCTTAAATTTGTGTACCATTCTGTAAATGTTGTGTAAATCATGTGAAATTGATTGTCAAATATTACTTGAAGTATCAGGTGACCCTAATTTTTGTAATATAACATCAATAGTAATCCATAAAATATTTGATTTTAATTTTTCATTACAAAAGGAACAAAATGATTTTCTATGTAATGAGTTAGTATTGATTTTGTAGGTCCGTTGTGACTTCGCTTTCTGACTCCATTATTTTTTATTTTACTACTATGAAATATGTCTCCCTTCTACTGACATCTCACAAAGAACCTATGGAAGTCACTTTATTTACCAGTAGTATGTTTATCAAAAAGCATCAGTTGCTCATAGATATATTTACTTCATGTTTGCCATGTTAATATTGAAAATCATCCTATAATTTTGATTCTTCCAGTAACTTTGTCACTTTTCTTTATTTTACCTCATGGCTAATAAATATAAGATAACTGTAGGCTTGGCATTCATGCCAAATATATAAACAATAACTTGTTTTAATTAACATTTTTCCTAGTCTTAAAATTGTTGCATAATTTTTAAATGACAAATTGACGGGTACAACTTAACCTGAATTTCAAACAATTTACTATATGTTATTGATGTGTTTTATTCTGCTTTTCAAAATGACAGGATTATACTCAAGACATACATTTTTGGACATTAATATTAGAATTTCGAGTATGAAACAGTTTAAACATTTTTTTATGCCTGTTATTTTCAAACAGCATAGAGCTGAGCTATTATATGGCTAAAAATGTAAATCTCCCATGAATCTTTCAAATTTTAATTTAAATACCACAAGTAAAATGGTTCCCATGTTGAAAGGTAAAAGCTATGCTGGTTTATTTTCATGTCGTAAGTCCGGCAGACTGGCCTTCCCCTATCTACCTTGTCACTCTTTTAGTCCTGTATGAGCTTTAAAAAAAAAAAAAAGGTAATGTTTTATTTTTCTCTAATCTTTCTCCTTCCTTCCTTTATAAGTTCTCCAGTATTGTTTTGTCAAACATGCTGACTGGTTTTATGTCCATATTTAAAGCTACAAACACTACAAGCTTTAGACTTAGTACTGTTTGTGAGTTCACCGTTGGCACTTTAAACTAATGATGTGCTTTGTAAATCCAAGTGAGGGAATGTGTTAAAGAAAAAATTCAAAGGGTCAAACAGTTGATACATGTAACACATCATCCTGAAGTCATAAATATTGTTTTTTGCTTGGGAATTAATGATTGTGAAATAGTTAATTAAGAATTATACAAACAAATGTGTTTTCATATTGACACATTAAAGCTGGGTCACATGGAATGGCATCCATTATAATTTTGCTCTGCTATATTAACACTATTATACATGTAACTAATAAAAATATCCACTGGTACAGGATGTGTTCATATTAATAAATTAGCTGGGCAAAGAATCTTCTCTCATCTCACATGTTCAATTAGTATATTGCATAATTAAAATACACGGGAGCTTTTATTCTAAAGCACGTAGAACTGTTTGCTCTTCCATGACACGCCAACAGTGCTTGGTTCTATGTACGAAAATACATTCTTCCAAAGATGGGAGCATTGGCTCCGGCAGCTGTTACTCCCAGACATTCCATGCATGATTTCTCACATGAGAAAAGGCTGGCTACAGCTGTCAGGGACACATCTTCAGAAGCACTATCTTTCCCTTAAATAAACCGGAACTTGCATAAGACTGTATAAGTATGATATGTGATTGGCCAAAAGTTGAGACAGAATTTTTCATAAAATGTTAAATTTTTATTGAACTTATGAAACCAAAGTTATTTTCATACTCTCTGAATAAATCCAGCTATTATCCATAAAGTCTAAAATCCTAACATTTGTACTATTTTTGAATCTTTATTTTTGAATTAGCATTGACGTTCAATATTATTTTATATTAGTTGCAGGTGTACAGCACAGCGGTTAGACATTTATATAATTTATGAAGTGATCCCCCAATTAGTCTACTACCACCTGGCACTATACATAGTTATTACAATATTGACTATATTCCCTATGCTGCACTTCACATCCCCGTGGCTCTTTTGTAACTACCAATTTGTAATTCTTAATCCCTTTACCCTTTTTACCCACCTCTCCTAACCCACTACCCCACCCCCATCTGGCAATCAGCAGTTTGTTCTCTGTATCTATGAATCTGTTTCTATTTTATTTGTCCATTTATTTTCTTTATTTCACATATGAATGAAATCATGTGGTCTTTGCCTTTCTCTGTTTTACTTATTTCACTTAGTGTAATACCCTCCAGGTCCATCCATGTTGATGTTGTTGCAAATATTAAGATTTTTTTATGGCTGACTAAAATTTCCTTGTATGTGTATACCACATCTTCTTTATCCAGTCACCTATTAAGGCATTTAGGTTGCTTCCATGCCTTGGCTATTATAAATAGCACTGCAGTGAACATAGGGGTGTATATATCTTTTCGAATTAGTGTTTTGGATTTCTTCAGATAAATACCCAGAAGTGGAATTGCTGGGTCATAGGTAGTTCTGTTTTTAACTTTTGAAGACCCTCCAAACTGTGTTCCATAGAATTTGTTAAACAAAATCCCAACATTTTTAGATGCTTTAGCTGAGTCTATAGTCGCTCCTAATTCAGCTATGTATTAGTATTAGCTTAGAGCAAGAGTTTAAACAGCAAAGGTATTAACCATAATGTTGCATTTTTTCCTGTCCAGCTAGCATGTGAAAAAAAAGATGAAATGACACATGCACATGGCTATTAAAGAGAGCACTAATTATAAAAGCAAAAGACAGGCAGCAGCTCAAATGCCATCAATAGGGCATTCGTAGTAAAAACTACCATAAAGCCATGAAATAGATTACTATACAGCTGTAAAGTAGAATGAGGACATCTCTGTACTGTTATGGAGTGACAGTGAAGACGTATTGTTAAGTAAACAGGTAATAATACACATGGGAACGTGTAGGGTGCTATTTTGTGTGAGAAAGAAGAGAATATGTATACTTATATTTTCAGAAATAAACAACGGAAGAATAAAAACCAAAACCTAATAACAATGATTACCTACAGATTGAGGGTAGAACTAGGGGAATGGGAATGGAAAGGAAACCTACCTACACTTCTCTGAATGTTTTAAGTTTGTTGCTTTAGAACCTTATAAGTGTTTTATGCAATTAAAAAAACAATATTAATCACAAAGACAAACACAAAGTAAGACCTAAAAATAAAAAATGAACTGAAACAAATTAACCTTAACTGTATATCAAGTTGATAGCACAGCCAAAAGGAGAATTATTTCAAGTGACTTCAGGGCATAGTGTTTTGACAGTTCATCAATGGAATAAATTCTAAGATCAAAAAGAAACAAAGAAATATTAAACTTGCATTAATTCATCTTGTTCTTATTATTTTGTCTTATTTTGAAACTAATACATATTCCACTCACATATTAGGAAAAACGGGTACTTTTGATCATTATCATTAAGTTCTTTGATTTTAGAGTTAAAAGGTATACAAATATAAAATCAAAAACTAAAATCCCTAAAAACTAAAAGTCCTGAATTTTTAATTCGGTTGGTACTATGAGCATGAACTCGTGTTAGTGTTTCTCTCCTAAAACTATGTCCAGATTTCCCCCATACCCCAAAGTAGAGCATTCCTATGAAACCTGTTGTAGGCCAAAATGATGTAAAGCAGAGAAGCAGTTACCATTAATGTTTATGAAAAAATTTTTGAGCATTCCCAGGCCTAAAAAATAACCTACCAAATCTTACCAAATAGCACAGAAAACTTAAAATAACTTCGACACTCAGTGAAAGCAGTGCCGCTGGCTGCCCGGTGCGTGCTGTCTCTACAATGGCTCGCTGCAAAACAAGCACTGAAAGAAAAGCTATTTTCGCTTTTCGCCTTTCTTTTCGTGAAGTTGAAAATCCTCTTCGTATTTCTTTCAGTTATTGAAAGCATATACTAATTTAGGTCTTTTGTAAAAGTGAAGTGGCGTAGTGGGAACTTTCGAAAAGCAAGGGACACCTGCATTTCCTATCCCCACTGAAAAGACTGTTACTACCAGTAACAACAGCCACCCCTACTCCCCAAGTTATTGTTTCTAAATATTATTCCCCACTAAAAGTAACCCAGGCTCTTTAGAGAAATGGCTAATTTTTACATCTGGGACACGAACTGTACTAGATGAGCCTGGAATGTCTTGTCATGCCTTGACATCTAGGGCTCATATCAAAAGGATGCAGGAGCCAACTTGAAGAGGCTCCCACTACCCAAAGGTAGAATAATTTGAGCATCAAAATATTAAAATTGCTACCATGGACTGAAATACCTTAAGTTTACAAATATTATTAACTCATAATGGTTATCTTTGTACCCGAATTGATAGAGGGAAAGAATTAAAACATTTGTTCTGCCTTTTTCTGTGCAGACTATATTTCACAGTCGCCAAAGAGTGAGGAAAGTTCTTCATTATAGAGAAATTGGAGCTAATAAAAGCAGGAGGAATAATGGAATTAGAAAACCACCATTTTGCAACCAAAAATGATATGATAGATCTAAGCAACGAACATTAATATCTGCTAAAACCTTTAAGTGAAAGGTTGATAGAGAACCTTAAAATAGGAAGGTCAGGCTGACATCACCACGGACCCCTGCTCAACCTTAATTAATATTGCGGAAAGTGAGAGAAGTGCATCCTGCTATGATGTGATAGGCATCACAGAGCACCACCTATGGTATATTATTCATCAGAAGAAATCAAAACTGAATCTTATCAAGCCTCCTGATCTAACTACAGGTTTACACAAACTATGAGGGATAGAGGAACATGTTAAAATGACACCATGAGAATAAAATCAGCCAAATCTAGAATGTGGAAAATTTTAAAGGATAAACGACCCAGTTTCTTCAATAAACAAATGGGAATGAAAGGAAGGACAGTGGGCTATAAGTAATAGACAAGAATTTAAAACACCTAACAACAAACGTAATGTATAAACCTTGTTTGGATTCTATTTCAATCAAACCTATTGTAAAAAGACATTATTTTTGGAAAGGGAAAATTAAACATGGAGGGTATAAAGTGATATTAAGGAAATAATTATTGATAATATTGTTGGATGTGTACATGGTATTGTAATTATGTTGCTGTTTTGTTGGGGTTTTTTTGTTTGTTTTTATCTTAAGCCCTATCTGAAATGCCTACTAAAATATTTAGGAGTTACATGGTATGATATCTGGAATTTACTTTTAAATGCTCCAGGTCTACCCCCAAAAGTTGAAGTGGGGATAGATTGATTATTATAGAAGCTGGATGATGGGTACAGATGGATTCGTTGTGCCCTTATTCTTTTATGTGCATTTCCATAATAAAGTGGTTTTTTTTTTTTAATTTTCCCACCAGATTAGCCTGGATTAGCTTAAATATTATAGCACTGCCTTCTTAGCAATGTTTTTAGATTTTAAGTGAGAATTTTAGTGTGTAGAATGTTGCATTTGAGGATCTTAGAGGGGAAATAAAAGTTTCCTATTATAGCTTAACTGTAATGTCTTTTCCTTTCATCCAGTTAAATTTTGTAAGTCGTAATATTACTTCATAGAAAGAAAGAACATTGCTTAGGTATAGTGTCGTTAACAAGCTTATATGCCAAAATACTGACATTGTACCCTCCTTTTCAGACCAAGCCACCCTGGTAGAACAAGTAAAAAGAGTAAAAGAAATTGAAGCCATTGAAAGTGATTCTTTTGTTCAACAGACATTCAGATCAAGTAAAGAAGTCAAAAAGGTAAGTTTTCATCCAGGCATTATGAATAAGCCTTTAGTTTCCAACTGAAGAGATGCTTTATTAATGGATTTCACTTAAATGTAAGTTCTTCTTCTAATAGATGAAGTAGGGTGAGAGGGTGTCAGCATGTTATTGAGAGAGAGAGAATGAATCAGTGAGAATCAGTTTAACTTTAACTTGTCAAAAAATATACTGTAAAAATGTATCTGATGCCATTTTTACTTTAAAATTCACTGAAAAGACAAAGTAAAATGTCAACATGATAATTCTTTAACAGTAATATGCATATTGTGAACATATACAGTTTTCTTTTCAAACATATGTATCTACTTTTTGAACTGGCATTGCTAGAGAAAAAGTCAAAAAAGAGCTTTAACAATAAAATTATTACCCAAATAGTAATATATGTCTACAGTCTTTGCCCAGATGGGTATCACTTATTCGACTCTAGTAAAAGGAGCTTCGAATGGCATTTTATTTTTGTTGAATATTTTATGTATTCTTTCAATCGTTATTAGGGCTGCTTTTAGAAATATGTCTTCCTTTGGTAGGAAAAGGCATTCTACAATGAAATACATGTATTTTTTAATAATGTACATATAACAAAGATGTGGTATAGTTACCAGTTATTCAAAAATATTCTATATACATATAAATATATTAATGACTGTATAATGTCATACAGGTGAATGTATCATTTTTTCTCTGATATTACATATTTGAGTAGTTGTAAGTTTATAGGTATTAAGTAGTTTGGAGGTATTTACATGTTTGCAAATATCCATTATTATCACCTTAAGATAAATTTTTCAAGGTGAATTATTTGCTAAAGGTTATTATTTATTTTCACACATGTTCCCGAGATCATCCTCTTAAAATGTTGCACAATGCAAAGCCCCTCCAGAGATGCAAGGAGACACGTCTGCCTCTCACACCTTGGTTAATGGGTCCTATCAGACTTTTTCATGTTTACCGACTTCAGAGGTGAAAATTAACCTTTTGTGTGTCCATTAGCATTTCTTTTGTTACTAGTGAGATGACCATCTTTTCAATTACCATATAATTTAGTCTGGGGACATGAACCAAGTACTGCTGGTATGGGGGTCCACAGAACTAGACAGCTTTGGTTAACCCAGGGGCCTTGCCTTGTCATTTTGTCAGTTTCATTTGAACTTTTTGTAGTTTGCTTCCACAACTCCTAAAAATTGGAGCTGTGAAACAGACATTTATAAATGTAGTTACCCATTTTTAAAATATTTTACATATTAAAAGATCATTCATATGTCCTAATTAAATTGTAATTTATTTTAAAAATTACTTTCCTAGTTTTTGTTTCGTGAAGTACACCCAGTGAGACTTTCCAGTTCTCACCAGACTCGCTTAAGATAAACTAGCATTTTCTTTCTGTGGAAATACTTATTACTCTATAATTAATGCACTGAGTTTTCTTCTAAATAACTTTTTCCTGTTGGGTACTAATTATTAATATAATTATTTTTAATCCCCTTCTTTTCCTCCAAGATACTAGCAGCTCTTCCAATAACTAGTGAAACTGGCAATGAACAAGGAAATTGATCAAAAGCCCACTTGATGTAATAAAAAGAGAATGGGCTTTGGACTCAAAGATCTAAGCTCGAATCTTAACTCCCATACTTCCTACCATGATTTATGATCTCAAGCAAGCCTCTTGACCTATTTGAACTTCAGTTTCCAAATTCATAAAATAGAACTAATCAAATCTCTTTTTGGAGTTTGGAGGATTAAATATAATGATTATCTAATATCTAGCATAGTTCTTGATCCAACAAGTGTTTATTTTTAAATTACATACACTAGCTAGCATCTCAATTATTTGACATATAAGTATACTCTATAAACTAAGCGTAGTGCTTGAAAACTTATACTCTAGGTGCTCAATCTGTGTTAAGTATGAACACCTTACCCCTTTACATTTCTTCAGTAAGCACCTAAGTTTCCCCAAGTCTCCTTGCACACCAGTAAGACAGACCTTTTGCTGAAAAACACGGAAATTCTTAGACATCTGGTTTCACCTTAAAAGTCTTTTGAAATGTATAAATGTAATAATATCTATATATTTGAGTTCTACAATTGGTAATGTTTTTACCTTATTGCATCCCCTAGAAAAGTTTTAAATGCTTATTTCCCTATAGGTTTTTAATCTTAAGACAGCTAACTAAATCCAAGAGAAAAACTCTTCTTTCCAAATCTATAACAAAATCCTATATAGTTACATGGATGGCTTCTAATGGACCAATATAAAGGAATTTCACCTAAATATCTGATCTAAGGGAGCACCATAAATAATGATTTTAATAATTAGTTTCTGTTTCCTTTAGTTTTTCGTGCTGAGTTGGAATTTATTCTCACCTTCAATATAGCCTTTTCTGTACTTCTAATTTAGATGCTACCATTGGGTATTGAGAGGCCTAATATGGAACAGAGTTCTCTCCATGTTGTAAGGAACCTTCATAAGTCTGTGAAGGAAATCCACCTTCAGTTCCAGCTGTCTTTAAAAACGGGTTTCCCTTAACAGTAATCCCCAGAAGGAAATAAAACCAATGCTGAAAAGCCTAGAATTAACTAGTTCTAAGTTGGTTAAGTATGACAGAGAAGCAAACACAGCCTAGAAATATTATCAGTCCAGCACTGTGAGCTGAGCCACCTAGAAATATATTTAGTTAAAATATTTTACCAACATTTTTTTTTCTTTTCTCTAAAATCAAAACCAAATTACAGTAAACCTTGGGTTTCGCAATTGAGAAGCACTGGTCAAAAGCATGAAATGTAGAGTCAGACAGACTCGGAACCACAATTCTGATTCCGGCATTTACTGGCTATGCAGTCTTAAACCATGTAATGTCATTACACCTTGGCTTTCTTATCCTGAAATGGGGATAATAAAATCTGTTGTGGAGGTTTTTAAAAAGATGAACAAGATACTTTACAGAACAGTTAGCCAAGTGCCTGGCGCATAGTGAGAACTCCTGAAATGAAAGCCGTCACACTCCCCTGAATCCTGAGGCCCGTATTCATCTCTGGCTTCCTTAAGAGGAATTTCCATTATGGTTGGACCAGAGGTTGTTTTATGTAATTTGTTATGGTTTCTAGACCCTAAAATTCTCACTTGAGGCTTTGGCGACCTATTGTATTCCTGAGAAAATAGTTAAAAATTACTTCAGAGCATTTACACAGTCACTTACTGGTTCCCGTTCAGACGTTAATTGGTTACTTGGCATTGGACGGCTATGTTTCAGCACAGCTTTTTGGAAACATTGAAACACTAAGCAAATGATGTAAAATAAAGTTGCATCCTAACCCCACTTTTTTATATTTGAATAATAATTTTAAATAATTAAAATAATTATGGCTACCATTAATACTAGACAGTTAACATATATAGTATATCTAACATCCAAGTACACCTTATTTACAGATAAGGAAGCTGAGCCTCAGTAAGTTTTATAACTCATGCTCAAACTGCTAATAAACAATAAGAAGCAGTATTTAAACCAAATTTGTCCAATTCCAGAGTCCATGTTTTTTCTACTAATTAAATGTCTCTCATAATTGTAAGCTCAATGTACCTTCCCTGTCGCAGTATAAAGAAAGAATGTGGCCTCGATAGGGGAATATGCTAAAAAGCCTCAGAAGATGGCATTTATCTTGGTGAATGTACAGTACTCTAAAGTATTCACCATCTAACATTGGACTTTTACTAGTCACTGTGTTTCAAAATGATCAGAAAAGCAGTGATGGGCCAACAATGAATAAATTCACACTCAACTGTAATATAAAACAGAAGCCAATTTATTAGTTTAGAAAGTGATATCCCTTTTCAGTTTCTAAAATGTCTGTCTGCAGTATAAGGTAGAGATGCAGGATGCCCGAGAAGCTGAATTATTTATCAGGAGATTACTTAGCAAAGGGAGGTAAATTATCTTGAGGACTCTTTCCAATCATGGGGAAGTGTGATGGGCTATCCCTGATGCATAGCAGAGACTGACTCTTGAGGACTAAATTACCCATGACCCAAGTTTCAACATCTTTCTCTCCTGGAGAGTTCTACACACATTGGTATAAAGTTTGTATCTCTGAAAAAAGGCTTTCCTATGGCAGTCACCCCTTCAATTGGTAGAGTCTCTATCTGTGTTAATTCCACTAATTAAGCTAGGGAGCTGTTACCAGAAATGTGGCTATTACAACATGCTAGACACTGTGTCGCCTGCAACACATATCGATTTAACTAGTTTAACCCTCTGCAATCATATTTCTCTTGGGTGAGTAGATAATCCAATAGCTCCTGCTGTGTCATCGACTCCAGGAACCAAGATGCAGCTTGTTTCCAGCTGCTGCCCCTAATAACCTTGCTGCCAATTATTCAACCCTAAAATGGTTATATCTAGTAGATAATCCCTCTGTGTTCAAAAAGAAGATCATTTATTCTTTTACTTGAAGTACAATTTAAAACAATTTTTTCCAAACGGAACCACCAGGTGGCAGTGCTACTCAAGGCCGGATGTTTGAGAGTGGCCATATTGAGGGTTTTTTAACAGTCAAACTTCCTCTCTTATTTTCCCCACTTAAATAAAGAAGAAATTAATGGTTCTCCTCACACATTTTTCACTACCCATTATTAAATAATAACTTCCATGTTCTGATTCTAACCTCTAAGAACCTATGTGTGTATAAGAACTTCTCAAGAAAAACGTTAATGTGTGGTGTAGGTAAAAATAGAATGAGATTTTTATAGTAGAATGTTATCTCTGCCACAACTTTGGCGACTAGAATAACAGCACTCCACAATTTTTCAAGGCAGTTCAACACAGATAGCCAGTCTTCTAGCTAAGCCTATCCAAGCATGGCTAAAATGTACAGAATGACGTGCTTTAATATTCTCTGCACAGCAGCATAGACTACCAAAAAATGATGTCCTGGACCTCATTAGATTTGAATACTTCCCACTTTTCCCTTTGCAGATTATTTGTCTTTACTGTTATACATCCTCAGATCCTTACTGTTATAAAGGGTAGATATAACATCATTAAGACTGTGAGCCTTCTAGGCTTAGTATGTTAGGGACCATAGAAATATTTGAGATCTGGGTGAGGTGGGAATTATTGGCTCCAAAATGTAAGAATAAAACTGCTAAATCAAATTTTAAAAATAATTCTTTAAATTTTCTATGTCACTTGTTACAATTTGTGATTATTATTTATTTTGGTATTTATTTGTTAGTAATCTGTCAGCCCCAGTAGCAAAATGTAATCTCCAGTTGGGACAGGAACCAAAACTGTTTTATTTTCCCATGTATACCCAGTGCTTAGCAATTAGTAGTGTTCAGTAAATACTGATTAAATAGATGGATCTCTAATTCTAAGATAAGTTATTCTAAGAAAGGATTAACTCATTCATGCATATTTTATTTTCTAGGTGTTTTTCTCAGTGAAACTTGTGTCATACTTCAGAGAACTGAATGTTTAGAAGTATATACGTCAAAAGAAAATGGAAATTGAAAAACTATAGGTGTAGAACCAATAGTTACAGGAAAAAAAGGCTAAGAAGTTGAATTAATCTCCCAATTGTCTTGATTTTTTTTATTTTATTATCTCTGAAAATTTGCTGCTAAAAGGCCGCTTCCCTGGCCTTCTTTCTCAGGAACAAAATATTGGAATTAACCCAAGTTAGCACCACACTGCTGGCTCCTTTTATGCAGGAACGATGATTTGTTAGTCTTCTTGTCCCCAGTACTTGACACAGTACCTGGCACATAATATGTACGATGGAATATTATTCGGCAATAAAGAGGAGTGAAGTACTGACTGATACATTATACAACATGGATGAACCTTGAAAACATCATGCTAAATGAAAGAAGCCAGTCACAAAAACAAAACAAAAAAAACCCCACATGTTATATGATTCCTTGTATATGAAATGTCCAGGATAGACAAATCTGTAGAGACAGAAAGTAGGTTATTGGTTGGCTAGGGGCAGGAGGGTGGGTGAAAAATGGCGAACGGTGACTGCTAATGAGTATAGGGTTTTGCAAAGGATGATGAAAATGTTCAAAAAATGCTTGTGGTGATGGTTACAAAATTCTGTGGGTATACTAAAAGCTAAATGAATTGTAATAATGTGAATTATATCTCAGTAAGACTTATTAAAAAAAAACTTTGAATTTGCTTTTTATATCTAAAGAGGCCAACTAAATGCTGAAGATTTGTTGCAAGTTTATTTTAATTAATAGAATTTAGATATATGAAATATATTTTTAATACTATATACTAATAAGTACAATTTCTTAAGAAAATTTTGCTGATCATAAGATATGATAAACATGTTCCCAATGTTTTTATATTTGTTTGCTTGTTTTAGGAATAATTATCTCTTATTCAGTAACCTACGTAGGGCCTTTTTGTGATTAGTATCATCTCGAGAGACTACTAAGCAATTATTATTCAAACTCAGAAATATTATTAAAGTTCTAATTGTACATTGTGATGCGATTGATAATATGTGTTTTATGTTTCAGTCAGTGGAACCTAGTGAAGTGAAACACGTAACTGCAGCATCCGGACCAGCATCAGTAGTTGCTGATCTACCCAGTAATGAAAAAGAAATAGACCCCGGCAGCATCCCTACTGCTATCAAGTACCAAGATGACAATTCTCTGGCTCATCCGAATGTAAGATCCTTAAACCGTAAGAATGTTACCTGAAGTCTAGTTGACTGAAATTAATTCAGACTGGTGTCCTTTTGTGCTGGAAACAAGACCATTTAATGAAATGGATTCATATGATCTGATTTACTAAAAATAGGTAGCTGGCCTCCAACCTTCAGAACTGTTACATGTATTTAAACGTGGTATGTCCAACTCATGTTGCCTGACTTCTAGAAGTATTCCTTCTATCATTAAGAAAATAGGTAAAAAGAAGATTTTCTTTTGTTTTCAATCTGGCACTAAAAATCTAATGTAGGCTCAGCTCTAGTTGGTTCATTGGCTATGAGCATGTCACTAACATTATATTTTGCTGTCTTCTGTCATTTCACTGTCTCTCAGAAATATTGTAGGACATAAATTTCACAAAATAAGGTATAAAATTGTTAACCAAGTATTGTTGATATTTGTCCTTTTACTCCAAGACTGTCTGATATTAATTACCAGTGGATGATCTTTAGTTAAGAAAGAAGCTCATCAAGAGTTAAGCAGTATCCAGATCTTGCGCTGAAGGATATATTCTATAAATGTGATCTGTATCATGTAAGATCGAATCCAAGTTATTGGCAGACATTAACATTTTTTCTTTTTCTTTTTCTTATTTCAGTTGTTTATTGAGAAAGGCGATGCTGAGGAAAAGTGGTTCAAGAGATTAATTGCTCTTCGACAAGAAAGGCTAATGGGCAGTCCTGTGGCCTAAATAATACATATGGTTGAATTAACAGTAACATTGGAAATTTAGGTTGATAAATCCCAAATTACCTTTATACTCTTAAAGAAATTACCCAGTGATATAAAAAGTTAATCCCATTTCATTCGTTTCTCATGTGGGCTCGAATATTTGTTGTTTGAACTTAAACATTGTGACTATTAAACTAGTGTAAAATTTAAGAATGTATGAAAAGTCATACTGTTAATAAAGCTAATTCTAGAAATATCATTGTTAAAATAAATGGCACATAGTAGTGTTTCTGAGTAAAATTTAAAAAACATCAAGTTGTCATTTAAAGATAATTTTGATTAACCATGCATATATAAGGATCAAACTATATGCTATAAATATGAGATTTCATCTTCCATGTGTTGTGAAACTATTTTTGAATCTTTTATTTCACCTTGCTGCAAAGTTTTAGGTACAGTTAAAAGCACTATAAGCAGAATGAGCCTGTTAATATTAAAGGGATAACATTGAAAAAAAATCTCGAAAATTAAATAAAATAAAGTGATGGTTTATTGCTTAGAATTTCGCTTTTACGAAGCGCTCCTTTGAAACATGTTAGCAGATCCCAGCTCATTCTTTTAGAAATCACGTGTTCATGCCAGACCTAACCAGTTGGCCAAATACCTATGATGAGGAACCATTTCTGAGAATACTGGTAAGAGCTCTCACTTCAGTCTTAACCAGCTGCTGTTCCATGCAGAGAAGGCCAGCTAATCATCATCTTGATAAGGTTATCTGTCCTTGTACAATACCTTTCTCTAGTGGCCGAATGCAAATCAGCTATGCATGCCATACTAAACATGGCAGAGGTTAGGACTTTTAGGCCTTACCGTACAAAACTAGTTTTTAATAGCTGACATGAATATTTCCCTTTCCTATTTTGTCTGTTGTCCCACTCTATGAAGACTGTACCTCAGAACACAAAATAAATATGAGGAGTCCTTGGGATAGGTTTACCAATCTATAGGACATTTTAATGCCATCTTTTTTTTTTATTTCTGAAACTACTAAAATTCTACTTCCTGTTAAGAATTAACACTGTAAAGAGCTTACACTTAATTGCAAAAGGCACAGAAAATAGACTGATGATAAAATACTCTCTTCATACAAACATGTTTTCACATTCTAAATAGATGCTGATGTTCTTTTTTTCCTTAGCTATAAGCGCCCAGTATGAGCTCAGGTTTATGTGGTTTTTAATACAGATATACAAATTTTTAGTGACTTAAAAAAGGAATTACAGTTTTTGAAATATTTTGCATTTTCTTCTTTGTGTAAGTTGTAAACATTAAAAGTATTACCACCCTTTTGGAAAATATATGTTAGTGATCGAGGTGAGAATATGGGTAGTCGTTTGGGCTACTAGTGATTCTCCAGAGAACCTGGCTGGGCATTTTTTTCTCAGTATAACTGATGTTCCTCATCTGTAAAGTACTGAAAATATTATAATCGACTTTAATTATGTTTAACACTAGCATTCCTCTATGGCAAATAGCCCAAATACAGAAATTTGAATTACAATAGATTTGTATCTTAAAACTAAATTTTTCATAGAAATAAAGAATCAAGTTACTTTTTTAATTAACTAGACTTTAGTCTCTACAGGAACTCAATGTTTATTTCCCTTCTTCCTGATTTCCAATATGATTTGTTTTCATTTATTATTAAGTGTGTTTACCTGCATTCCTATTGAAGACTACAATATTACCACACAAGCCAAATCAAATTTAATGAGAAAGACGTCATAAAACATTATCAAATGAAATTCACCAAACACAGGCTAGATGATGCTTCCTGGCCTTTAATATCCAAATATAATGAGTCTATAAAACAAAACAATACCTTTTATGTTGCTTGATTAATGATATCAATTTGGACTTAAATGAAACTTCAAAGTGTTTTTTGAAATGTTCATTTTGTACTAAATGATGAGTATTAATAATACAAGTTGGGTTTTCATTTCTGAAATGAGTACATTCTCAGGAAAAATGGAGTTAGAACGCTTTTTTCCTGGTATTCCCTAATTATGAGGAGGAAGGTACCTAAAGATGTAAAGACAGCACACTCTGAGTTATTCACTTACATTGCTTCAGCATCCTAGCATGTGGAATGGGGATAATAATAGTGGACCTGCCAAATTGGATTTTTCAGTTGATTAAAATAACCTAAAAGGAAGCCCTTCATAGAAAAAGTTTACTACTTATGCCAAGGTAACATTTCGGCATGGTAGCCATCTTAATGAACTGTGGGGCAAACAGTTGCATGGAGAGTGATTTAAAAAGCTACACCTCAACATCACTGTACTCCTTATATGTACATTTTAACTGCCATGGCCAGTTGACCCCATTCTATCCGTCCCCAGCTTTCCCTGATCTCCCTCCTTGCCAAGACCACAAGAAGTTCTACTTGCTCTATAGTTAGTTACCTACCATCTATTTACTTGAGGAATCTCAGGTTTTTCAGTCAGATTTACCCACTTTTCTATAATACCTGTCTTGTGCTGGGCACAATAAGTACAGTTGGGTATACCGAGGTGAATCGAGTGGGGATCCTGCCCTTGATACACTTAAGTATGAAGCCCCAACATGTTTATGATGTAAGAGATATAATAGTTGGTGGCATAGGAGAGGACGGTTGCAAAAAAGAGAAATTACTCCAAGTTAGAAAATTAAGGAAAACTTAATGGAAGAAATTACAACTGAATAAAGATTTGAAAGGACAAAGTTCCTGAAGTCACAAAAGCTCACAGCCATCCAGTTCCATCTTCCAAATAGCTGCTCTAGAAGGCTGGGGATTGTCGGTGGTTCTAACCCAGAGAGGAGCCCCTTTAGTAGAAGACCTAAGTGGCCCTGCCCTCTTAATCTTATTAAAAATCCGGGAAAAAATTTAGGTTCCCGGTTACCTTCCGGCCTTCTCTGTTCATTTCGTCTTTTAGATGGAGAATCAGCTAGCCTTCATTTGGCCACTAGCATCAACAGTCTTGGATCACCACTGCTTGTCAACCAAGATGACATGACCCAAGATATACAATGGTCGCTGAAAAAAGACTTTAGATAGCTCTTAAGAATTCCATCTGCCAGTAAGGCCTTGCACAGCTATATGGACTGCTCTGTTTTCCCACTGTGTGCTGTTATAGAAAGTATCATTATGGAACTAAAAGACCTAGTTCACTTGCCTGCAGGTAGATTCTTCCCCAGTTTTGCTTTGCTTTGGGCATCAGTGAAAATCTTTAAGTGAGCTAGTAAGATAAGCAACAAAAGCTAGAAATGAAATAAGACGTGGGACATTTTTGGTCACTACACCATGGATGAATTGATCTGTCCTGCACCCATATTACTCCTTCTTTCCCTCCTTTCCCAACCCCAAAATTCCTTATGAGCATTACAGAAGAGATTTTAAACCAGCTCTTGGCCATTGATGCAGTGTTTTATGTAGAAAATGTTCAAGTGCCATCCTTTAAAATGTTAGCCTTGCTCTTTGGAACTCCCTTATGGAATAATGGAGAAACAAAGCATCTTGATAAGAAAATATCTGAGTTTTTACAGGTGAATAAAACGAGGTAAGAAAGAACACTGTGAATTCTCAAATCATCTTCACCTTTTATCAGGAATGGACATTGATCAACATATTCAGCTGTATTTGGTGAGTTTTTCCTAAATCTAAGAAAATGTTCTATCATACTTCCAAGTTATTTTTGCTGTTATTGTATCCCCATACATGACACAAAGAAGGCTTTCAATAAATATTTTTCAATGAAAAAAAGAATGAATTTTTCCTCTCAACTGAGCAGTCTTTTTAACAGTCTCAAGCTATTTGGAGCAGTGCAAAACTAAATTAGTGTCTGGGTATATACCCAAAATAATTGAAAGCAAGAGCTTGAAGAGATATTTCTACACCCATGTTCAACGCAGCATTATCCACAATAGCTAAAACATAGAAGCAACCACAATGTCCATGGACGGATGAATGGGTAAGTAAAATGGAATACGTACAATGGAATAGCCTTCCTTATTGAGGAAGGACTTTCCGCAATATGCTATAACATGAATGAACCTTGAGGACCTCATGCTAAGTGAAATAATCACAAAAGGACAAACGCTTTATGATTCAAAGTCAAAATCACAAAGACAATGTATAGTGGTGGTGGTCAGAG
Organism: Eonycteris spelaea; assembly: GCA_003508835.1. Lineage (NCBI taxonomy): Eukaryota > Metazoa > Chordata > Mammalia > Chiroptera > Pteropodidae > Eonycteris > Eonycteris spelaea. The sequence continues at coordinate 2,185,405 of PUFA01000001.1, forward strand.
GCTAGGAAGAGGGATAAAGGGGAATAATTGTTTAATAGCTATAGAGTTTTAGTTTTACAAGATGAAAAGAGTTATGGGGATGGATGGTGGTGATGATTGCACAGCAATGTCAATGTTTTGTACCACTGAACTATACACTTAAAAATGGTTAAGATGGTAATTGTTATGTGTATTTTATCATAATATGTATATAAAGATAGATGATAGATAGATAGATAGATAGATAGATAGATAGATAGATAGATATGAGTTTTATAACCAAATTAGTTTGGTTTCTTTGATTTACATCTTCAAATCGAGCTGAGCTGACAAGGGTCTTAGATATCTTGGGGAAGTACAGAGTGCATAGTGCCTTCTCTGTTGCATTAGGGACTAACAACAGTGGGGCTAGAGTTTAAGCAAGAATTTAACTAGTCCTGCACTTGCCCCAACTTTCTTTCTGGTCTTTATTTTCTTTCTTTCTTTTTTTTTTTTTTTGGTATAAATAATATCTCAAATGATGTGGATGTGGTCATTCAAGACCTTGCTATCTCCTGTGATTGCTCTCACCGCAAGCTATAGGTCACTTTTCAAGAAATAAAGGCTACTAATATGGTAAGACAGCACTTTAAACTCAACAGTGTACTATTTTATTTTTAGGTCTCGAAAAGGAATGGCAAAATGATCCTGCTGCAGTTCTCAGAGTGATGAACTGAACTGACCCTCTCTTATTAGCATCTTGGAACATGGTACTCAGGCTTAAACCCGCAGTGTAAAAAACCTAGTATAGTGCAGACTTCCTTACTAAGTTTTTTTAAAAAATGAACAGCTAGAATCCAATGTCTTGAATAAAATCCATAATACAGTCTGTCTACCTAAACATGTTCCATGAAAATTATGTCATAAACTTAAAATGGAATTGAAATCATAAATAATTGGGAAATAAATGTTTTCCAAATACCAGCACGATGGGTTGAATGACCATATTAAAGATTGGGTAGATTTTTAAAAACAAATTCCATAATTGGATTTATTTAGCCTCATGGTAGCATTTCTCTTTCCTTTTTCTACTCTAGTAAGTCTAATTGACCTGGAGAAGATAACTCGTACAATAACTATTTATTAATAGTTTGAAAAAATACTTTTTCAAAATGCTATGTATTTGAATCAGCTGCAGTCTCATTACATTAGGTGAAAATGGTAAGTCATCCAAAATTATAATCTCCAATAAATATATCTTTCTCCATGTTTGGAATATTTCATTTACAAAAATGTATATGTACCTACCATAGGGCATAATTAGCATCCCAAGGCCTGTGTTACTAAATAGCTGTTCAATCAAAAACACTTGAACCCTCAAGGAGAAAACCATCTTTACATTAACACTTGTTCTCCTACAATCATACTTGTGTCTCAAAGGTCATGTGGCTGTTTTTAGCAGAGGTGCTCAGAGACTTTAAACTTACCTTCTTTATAATTAATAAAAGAGGATGACAAGTGATTGGTTAATAGGTTAGCATTCATCACAGCCTAGAAAATACCAGAGACTCGGTTTCTATTTGAGATCCTTAACGTTTCACTTTCTAAGTATTTTTATCTTGCTATCATAACTGTGTAATATAATTCCCAAGAGACATTGTTCAAGTAATTCCTAAATCCCTTTGAAAGCCATTTGCATGTACTTTAGAGAGCTTTGAAAGAGTTATAAAAATGTTACACTTTTATTTTTTGAAAACCTACTTTAGAATTCCCATAATCTATGACAAAAAAAAACCTCTGTCCTTTACTAACAATGGCAGCATGGCTTTGAGATGTATTTTCACTTTTGGGGTTAAAAAAATCAATATAATTTAAATGTCTGGGGTTTTGAATATAGATTTCAGTTCATATGTGGAATTTTTAAATTAAATATAAATGGCCATCATTTTACTAAACTAATTCTTTCTGCTAAGTACTTGAACATTTTTTAAATATTTATTTATAGATTTTCCAGAACATAATTTAAACATGTCAGCTACCAAATGGTCAGTATAATTTATTAAATCTCATTTGCTAACCTTATATACTGGCAATATGCTGATAAAAGATTGCACAAGTTAAAAGTTTTATCAAGAATTAAGATTTTTAAGTGATAGCTCTACATTTTTTGTGATTTGGGTTGTGGTGTGTGTTTTGTTTGTTTGTTTGTTTTTGTAAATACTGAAGACACAAAAGGAAAGGAAAGGAAATTCATCCGTATGCAGCCAATTTTTGAATGCAAAGAAATGTCTGCCCCTCCTATTTTGCAGCTGCTTTGTCTGTCCCTACCAGGCAACCATATTATGGTCCTTCCCAGCCTTGCCTGGTACTTAAACAAATGCACCTCTGTAGAGACATTGACACATGGGCTCTGTTTTCAGACCAAGAAAACAGATTGGTTTGCAATTAACTTTTTTCCCTGGGTATCTGCCTTGAATAACTTTCCAAAGCTGTACATCTGTATGCATCATTCTTTTACATGGTGCCTCATTTTAAATGGTGCCTCGTTCTTTTTCATGGCTGCATAGATTCCTAAAAGAGAAATTGGTAGGGCATACGGTATGTACCTTTTGCATATAAACTAGTAAATAACAGTAACAATAAGTAAACTTTCAGAGTAGACAATTTCATGCAAATTAAGATGCTATTAATCTTAAAATTGCTAAAAAACTAAAAAGTCATCTATAATTAGGGCATGTTTTATGTAGCTAGTTCTCGCTATTGTTTCTCCAGAATCATTCTTAACTTTCTATTCCTTGCAGTATCCCAGGAGCCTGACCTTCCCAGACTGTATCACCCAGCTTCCCCTGCCCTCTGCTTCTGGTTAGGTTCAGCTGATAGGAGGTGATGGCAGGAAATCAAAGGAAGAAGGAGAAGGTCTTGGGTATCTGTACTCCTGCTGGGCCATGTTTCCATGTGGCTGCTTTCCTAAGGCCACAACTCTTGTCGACTGGCTCCTTCCCAAGGATACAGCTTTCACCATATTATGTAACAGCTCCCTCCTTCTGCCCCTTCAGACCTGGAGGCTGGAATTTTTCCTGTAGCTACTCGTCCCTGACTGGCTCCCTTAACCCTGCACACACCTCTGTAGGTAATGCCTTCTTTAACTCTGGAGTGTGTCAGATGAAAGCTAATAAACTTATCTTCAAGGGCAGTGTATCAATTAGCATTAATTAAGTATACCAATTAGTTTAGTTTCACAAACAATGACAACAGCAGCAATGATGAATGGTGGCTTAATAAGAAATATGTTTATTTCTCTCTCAAAGGAAAGACATTTAAAAGCAAGTATGGTGGAGTCATATGTCAGGACCCCAGGCTCTTGTTCCACCATCCTCAGGAGGTGGCTTCCATCTCGAGGTTCAGCATGGCTGCTGCATTTGTACCCGTCATGTTCACATTCTACATGCCCACATCCCAGGCAGCATGAAGGATGTACTCCCTTTAAAGAAGACTCAGAAGTTAAAATTAAAGGATACTTAGAAGTTTATATCTCATCAACTAGAACTTAAAATGACTTCCCGTGTTGCAAGAGAGACTGGGAAATATATTTTAGCTCATCATAGCAGAAAATATCCTGATAATTATGAATCGTAAGACTGTTCTTGAAAAATACGGTAAAATCCTGAAGAAAGTTAGCTACATAGCCCATCTACCCCATTCAAATTTCTATTAACTTAGAAAACAGGTTCATGGAATACTGCTGGGTGGCATGTTGCCTTTCTCAGCTCTCCGAAGGTTACTAGACGAGCACCCTTTTCACAAAGTTGTATTAAGCCGCAGTAGCAATAGCTCCTCTGCACCCACATTTTAAGCAGAGCGAGTGGTGTTTAGCCCCTGAGAATTCCTATTCACCATTGCTCCTCAGCTCTCTATCGTGGGCCAATACCAGCCAGTTAAGAGTGGTTCTCTGACACTGAATGTATCACATTCAGATCTGGCATGAATGTTTCAGCTTGTCTTTATGTCATAATGGTGTGATCTCTTGGGGTAAGGGTCCAGGGAGAAGGAGGCACCGAATTATTGCCTTAACTCTGATGCCTAATCACTTCCTCTTCCATTTAAGTAATTCCCACATCTTTATTCAACTTTTTTCTCCTTTAAAGGTAATTTTAAAAGCCATTTATTGATTCCATGTAAGCTCATGGAAAATGCTCAATTCAATTCTAATTCTACATTTGTCAACCAACCTTTGATCAATGATTTCTGTCTCCACCAGCAGGGTCTTCCTGTCAACAAGTATTTTTAATTTACTGAAGATTGATTTAACCAAGTGCATGACCTCACGTGAGTGAAGCAATAAATTTGAATTTTTGCAGCCTGCTCTTGCTCCTGAGAAGCCAAGCGAAACCATCTAAGGTAAATGAGAGGCATATTCTAGCCCTCTCTGTTCTTAGGAGAAAAGGCTGAAAAGGAGTCTGCCAATATCAAAGTAGCAGATCAGCTAGAAATTAGGCACAGAAGCCCCAGTTAGTAATAGAGGTGTGTCTGCCCCTATTATATTTATATTTCGAGAAACAAGTGAGCTGGCAGGAAGGGGCAGGGTTCAACAAGAGACATAGATAAGAACCCCAACTCCAACATGTAAGCCATGAGTAACAGTAAGTAATAGAATATGTGTTGCCCACAAAACGTATCTGTAAATTCATGGATACTTCTCCCATTGAAAGGTGGGGTCTATGTCCCCTTCCTTGAATCTGGGTCAGTCTTAGTGTCTTGATTGTAACCAACAGAATGCATCAGAAGTGGCACATAACTTCCAAGGCTAGTTCACAAAAGCTTTATGCCTAATTCTCTTGAGATACTCACCCCTGGATCTCTGAGCTGCCATATAAGATGACCAACTACTCAGGGGTTGCCACGTTGTAAGAAAACCCAGGCAGTATGGAGAGTCTGCATTTTGCTGTTCTAGCCGACAGTCCTAACTGAGGTTCCAGTCAACAACTAGCATGTGACTCCTCCAGCCACAGGGTCACCCTAGCTGAGGCCCTAAAGATAAGCCATCTTTATTTCCCTGTCAAAAACCCTTAGGCACAGAATCTACGAGCATTATAAAATGGTTCTTTCATACCACATGAATGGTTTGTTACAGAGCAGTAGTGACCAGAACACCAACCCTATTGAGTTACCGAAAATCTGGTTGAACCACGTACCCATAAATACATGTTTATTGGAGTCCTGCTGAAAGCTGGGTGATTGCCACCATTAGTAGAGAAGCTACATGGCATTATTCGATGAATATAAGCTATGGAGTTCAACCTCTACTCTACCTCCTGAGCCCCTGTTCCATGACCTAGTAAACACAAGTAGTAATCCTTATCTTGCAGAGTTCCTGTGTGGATTAGAGTTGATGTATATAAACCACTCAATACAGTGCCCAGCAAAGAACCAAAATCGATTTTTAGAAAGTTAAAAATAGTAATGCTATTATTTGCTAATTCTATATTCCCTGTCATTTCACTTAGAATGAAGCTTTATTCTCATGTGAGTGATCTGATCTTATAAAGGCAACTCACCAAATACAGCTAAGTTGAACAGACAAATTGTAAAAGTGTTTGAGTTAAATAATAAATATAATTAGAAAATGAGAGTGCCACGTAAAAATAAATACAGTTATTTAGTGCCTTTAGCTAAAAATCAGCATGTCCCATAAAGCTGACTGCCGTGCATAAGACTGAATGAACTATAATCATCAAAATGACTGAGAATTAAAAAAGAAAATTAATTCCTAAAGGAAATCACTGTAGATCTCATTAGTTTAGGAAAAACCCACCTTAGGACTTTAATTAAAAATAATATTTATTCCAAATAAATGAGTGCTGGCAGGTTTCCGTAGAATCCATAATCTTGGTTATGCTAAATCTTTTCTTATATTAAGATAGACATCATTAATCTTATGTGAGATGCCCTCCAGTCTGACAGCCTTCACAGCACTGGGGAGATTTCGTACAGCAGCCTTTTTATCTTCACAAAAGAGATGTAAGTCATGCAGATACCTAAGGTAAAAAGGTCTAGGCAATTAGAGACATCGCTCTGAGAGCGACACTGGCATTTTATCATGTTAGGAAGCATCTCTCGTAATGAGTCTGTTCTCAAATGGAGGCCAGTATCTCAACACTACCATCACATTAACACTGGTTATTTTATTGTTGTATTTATTCCTAACACTCTTGGTTCCAGAAAAGTATCAAGTGTTTTATAGACACATTTAGAGAATATGACAAGATAAAAGAGAAATTTCAACAAATCAATGAAGAAAATAGGCAAAGGAGGGAATGAGAGTAGAAAAAGTAGGAAGAAGTGACAAGGAATGAGGTTAATAGCGAAAGTGCATACTGTAAAGTTCTGTAAAGTTATACACTTTCTAGCCTGCCAGCTGATTGTTGGCTTACCTTTCAAGCCTTGTATAATGATTCATTTTGAGAATTTTGTTCTGTGCCTATTCTGGTTATTTTTGTATACGTTGCTAATAGATGCGTGCAGTGAGTTGAATAGTGTATCCCAAAAATTCATGTCTACCTGGAACTTGTGAATATGACCTTATTTGAAAATAGTATCCTTGCAGATGTAATCAAGTTAAGATGAGGTCACACTGGTTTAGAATGCACCTAAATCCAGTGACCACTATCCTTAAAAGAGAGGGCAATTTGGATTCAGAGACACACAGTGGAGAAGGCCTTGTGATGACTGATGATGGAGACAGATAAGAATGATAAAGGGACAAGCCAGGGAACATAAAGGATTATCAGCCAGGAAGAGGCAAGAAAGAATTCTCTCCCAGAGCCTTGAAAGGGAACATGGCCCTGTTGACAACTTTACTTCTAACCTCCAGAGTTCTAAGAGCCTAAATTTCTGTAGTTTAAGCCACTCAGTGTGTGGTAGTGTTATAGCAACCTTGAGAAACTAACACTTAAACATTTTTCTTAAGAACCGAGAGTACGTGTCCAATATAAATATAAAGGTTTGAAGGGAAACAACAAAGTAAAAGAAATGAAATTCTAAAAATGTTGCCTAGTAAGCTTTTTGTTTAAAACCTATGGCTCTCCCATCCATGCTGGCTAGTGACAAAGCAAGTAGCAAGTAAACAAGTGACAAATATCGAGAGAGAAAAAACAATCTTGGAAGCATCCAGCCACATATAGTTTAACATTGTTTTTATAGGGATAAATAGGCTTTTGATATTTTATTGCATACATTGTTAGAGTCTGATATTTCTAAAGCTAGATAGGGAGGACAGTCTTCAATAAATAAAAATTGGAGTGCAAGCATTTTAGAGCACAGGCAAGATGATATTAGACCTACTTTAAGACTGAAAAGAATTAGACAGATATATATAATACCCAGAACCTGATAAACTTGTGCTAAGCTTTTGAAAACCAGATGAAAACATTAGTTTGTAATCTATCCTGCAAAAATAGAAGTACTGTCTCATGGCCCTGATAATTTAAGATACAGACAGCCGGTGATGAGGTGGTGACTGGTGTCCACTCACAAAGGCCTTCTGTTAGGAGTCAGGACACTTCTCAACTCTCACGGCACAGGATTTGCCATCAACACAGTTTTGAGTTACATTCAGAAGCAATATGTGGAAATTACTGGGCTCAGGTATCCATGAAAACTCACACTCTCAGTAACTAGATCACAGACTCGAAGCTTGTGTGCCAGATCCAGCCACGGGCCTGTTTTGTTTGGCCTGCTCAGATATATTGTCTTTAATTAATTGCTCACTTTAAAACTTTTGGAGATATGTGAGATTCTATATCACCAGAAGGCATGGCTTTCTGCAGGGCAGTCATGTGGAACAGTATAGTGGTTGCCCCTCTGCTGAAGTCCAGCCTCCGGTGATCCACTGTGCCCACCCTTCCGAGGGGCCGTCGGCTGCACATAACCATGGCTGTCCATACATACAGCACAGGGATAAGAGGGCAGGCTCTGGGCCAGACTCCTGGGATTTCACTCCTGCATGTACCACCCTGAGCAAACGGTTTCTCTTCTCTGACCCTTAGCTGCCTCTCCTATAAAATGAGCATAATAATAGTGTCTATCTCATTAGATTCTTTGGGGGAACTAGGGAGCTAAAACATGTAAAACACTTAGAGCAGTGCCTGGCACACAGTGGAAATGCAATAAATTGTTTGTTTGTTTGTTTTTATCAATTTTTATCATCAGCTTATCCCGCTTCCCTCATCTTTATTACTTGTGTGGCCCTTATTGGGAGTTGTGTTCTTGACTCCAGCTCTATGTAAAGCTCCACCCTCAGTGGGAGCTAGAGGAGACAATGTACAGTGGGGAAGCAGGGGTTATACCCCTGTATTGATTAGGAGCCCAGATTCTACAGCCAGACAGCCTGGCTTCCAGTCCCAACTCTTCTATTTCCTAGCAATATGTCCTTAGACAAAATACTTAACTCTCTAAAGCCTGTGTTTACTTCTGTAAAATAGTAATGGAACTGTTGTGAATCAATGTACCTGGCACATAGTGCATTTTAGCTTGTATTATCAAGAGCACTCAGCAGATCACAGCATTCTCCTGCCAAGCAGCAACCCCAGGCCTGGGCTGTCTCAGTTTCTCCCAACAGGCTGCCAGTGCCATTCAGGACTATTAGCCTCGCTGGAGACTATCCCTAGGGAGTTTCTAGGTCTGAGGGAGAAAAGAATTCAAAGGAAACCAGGGATAGCTTGGAGCCACTCATTATGAACTCTTTGTTACCCCAAAATATATGTCCAGAGATGGTATTAAAATTTGCATGCCCTTGAAATTAAAAACAACTCTCCTATGATGGAAGCAGATTTTCCCTAGCATTTCAAATAGTAAAAGCATCTAAGCATATGACAAAGAGATAAAGGCATTTTAAGTTCTTAATGTTTTCCAAATAATTTTCTCATTCCCTGGACAGACTTCTCAAATGATTGCCTTCACAGTGGGACATCCACCCTCAGCTTGAATTCTCTCCAAATATTATCAAAGATTTAAAAATAACTTTTAAATTAATGCTTTAGACAGTCACATTAAACAGTTCCTGAGACAGATGACCTCAGCAGTATTTCTTAAAGAATGCTTTCTACTATTCAACTTGTTTTAGACTCTATGATTCTAAAACTTTTCATTTTTTTAAAGAAGTAACAAAGTGTTTCTTCTATACACAAAAGAAGTATAGACAGTGACAAACATCAAAGTGTTGACTCAATAGGAAAATCCTCCTCATAAAATTGTCTGCAAAAAAAGTATTCTAAACCTCACTGACAATAAAGATTTTAAAATAGCCGAATGTTAAATTGATTTTAAAAGCTAATCAAGACATATACAAGAATGGTCGTAGTAGTTTTAATCTTAAAAGCCAAAAATAAAAATTAAAAAATCTGTCAAGAGTAGATCAATTAAATTACTTGTGGTAAATTAATACAATAAAATAATACACAGAAATGAAAAGAAACTGCTACGTGCAACAGTATGAATGAATTTTATAGATATAATATTAAGCAAAAGGAGCAAATCTCAGAATACCCGTCACCTTTGAGAGAGATGGACTGGAAGGAAGCCTGGGGGAATATTTCTGGGGTATTTTGGAAATGCTTTATATCTTCACCTGGGTGGTGTTGACATAAATTTTTTTGCATATAAAAATGTATTAAGCCATACACTTAAGATTAGTGGACTTTGTCTTATATATTTACATTATACCTCAGCTTAAAAGTGAACAAAAAAACTAGTCAGGCTTTAGCTGTGGATTTTCATCAACTGCACATGGCTCTCCTCAAACTATGGAAAGTGAGTTTTGCCACTAAAAAAAAAAACATTAATATAACCTGTTCGTATTTTACATTTTCATTCAAATTCTTTGTCTTTAGAATAATAGCCTTTGTTTTTTTCATTAAAGAACATTTTTGTTGTTTGTTTTTCAAGAAAGTTCAAAACCCTCTTTAAAAAACTAAATCCATTTCAAAGTTGGGCAGTCCTGATAGCTTCATGTTCATGTAATTCCATCATCAAGTCGTTTTCATTATAAAAACCTACTATGGGTGTCATGAGACCAAAAAACGGTATCATAATGGTCCGAGCTGGATGAGAACCACTGTCACTTCAGTTGGTACTCATATATTCCTGTCTAGTGGAACGAATCCAGCTTGGGAGGGGGCTGCCACAGACAGGTGTGTAACATAAGAGGGCACCAGTTGTATCATACACATTGCTGATTTGTGATTTTATTAAACAATTTTTACCATTAATGAAAGTATCTTGAAAAAGGCACCTGTTCCTAATTTGAACAAAGAACAGGACTAAAGGTGACCCTGACAGGATGTTTGAAGACCTTGGGACCTATGCTCTTATTAGATGAGTTACTTAATCATTATGCACCATTTCCTCATCTTTCATCAGAGTAGAATGCAACCTTGTTAGACTGGTAAGACAGCTTGATGAAAAGATAAACACTAAAAACAAAGTGAGTTATGCCTTTTAGAGAAAATGGATTCGTGATACAACTAAACTTTAAAAATTTTGGAAAAAAAAGATCATGGGGTTAGGACAGGGGTCCCCAAACTAAGTGCCTCAGTAATAGTTTCACTGTACCACTAGGGCCAAAGAAATGCTGAATAGTTCTGTTTATTATGTAGCAAGGTCCAGACAATTTAAGTATTTATATTCTCAGAATTCAGTAGCCTTGAAAAAAATAGTGCACATAAAAGAGAAAATAATTTTGATATCATTCTTAAATAATCACACTAATAGATGTGTGCAAGTCTAGCACAGCTCAACTTCTCAAACTTAGGAAACAGATTGAACTCTGCCACCAGTGTTTCCTGTTCCCCATAGATTTTCACAAGGTACTTCCTTTTCTTCATAGCAACAACCTAGCTTCCCAAAGACATCACATCATCTAAAGGAATGCAGCACACTCTAATATTGAAATATGTGAACTATTTCAGGCTAGCAGTTTGCACAATCTGATATTGAAATATGCAAACTATTTCAAGCTAGCAGTTCGATCGATGTCTAGCATGTCAAGTCTCTCTGTTTCCCTCAAAAATTTTAAATGTCCCATGGTGCCTCCTGTGAATTTGCTGACATCTCACTTCCAGACCACTTTTGTGCACAGTTTAAGATAAAGAGATTAAGACAACAAACTCATAGACACATTGAAATTAACTGCAGTAAAGGTGTTTATAATGGCCTAACACTTATGGCTCTGCAGAGCTATAATTAAGTTTGAAAGTCCAGCATTCAAGAGCCTATTTATTTATTCTTGGGCTTTTGAGATAATGTATTCAAAAGCATTTAGAAAAGTCTGATGTGCTGTAACAAGGGTAATTGCAGAGTTGGCTGGCGAAGGAGCTGTCCACTAGAATGTAAGTTCCAAGAGGTCAGAGAGTTTTGTATCCCCAGTGCCTAGAATAGTGCTTGGGCTATAGTAAGGCCTTCATAAATATTTAATGAATTAATGGATGAAAGAAAAGAGGACTCGCTGACGTTTTGAACTCTTTGGTGTTTTTAATAGAGTTGTAGAATTGGCTTAGGTTTCGTGCTTTTATCTGTTCTTTCAACTTGGTCAGTGACCTCCCAAATTAATCATAAGTTGTATGGTTATAGATGATATATGTAAGAGTGCCTGGTAGATAGAGGTGCTCAGTAAGAGGTTAACTTAATTTTTTATAAGGAGGCAAAGTACGGTGGTGGAAAAAATATAAACTTTGGAGTAGGACTAATCTGGATTTGAATTAACTTTTGAATTTGAATGGACAATTACCAAATTTCTCTGCATCTCACTTTTTTTATATGTAATATGGGGATAAACATAACATGTTTAGCACTTAATGTAATGTCTGGAATGGGGAAGTGTAAGTGGTAGCTGTTATTCTAATAGCTTATCTCATCCCTCTGAAGCAAGTTTCAGGATATATGAATAGACTGTACATTATATACACCAAGATATACACCAAGTACACACTTCCTCAGGACCTTTGCACTGGGCTGGAATGCTCTTCTGATAGATGTCCACTTCCAGTAAGTTTGCTCAAGTTCACCTCTCAAAGAGGCTTATGCAGAACTCCCTACTTATAATCGCACACCTCCATTTTTTCTGCTCAGATTTTCCCCCTAATATCTATCACCTTTTAACATGCTACTTTCTTTGTAATTTATTTTCATTCTACTCTCACAAGAATATAAACTCCGGGAAGACAAGGATTTTTGTTTGTTTTGTTTTTTACCAATGCTTCAGTGTCTAGATCACACAGGTTAGGCACCTAATATTTGTAAAATTGAATTGATTTGAGTATATTCCCACTGGATTTTGTACTTTTTAGTTTGGACCCATTATTTAGTTTGTCAACATGATTTTTGAGAAATGATTACCTACTTTCATCCTACATCTTTTATTGTGACACATCATCCACATTGCATGCAACCAGCCCCTTCCAGGGAAAACTTCAGGCCCCCAGGCCAATTCAATTACTAGCCATGTGAACCTTGGCAAATTACTTAGCCTCTCTGTGTTTTGGTTGCAATATCTATAAGTGGGGATAAAAACCATCTCTATTCTGTAAAAATCTTGTGAGGATTCAATGAGCTAATGCACATGCAGTGCCTACAACAGTGCCTGGCATGCATTCAATAAATATTAGCTATTGTCATTCGATTTACAGACAAATCCAGGACTCTCTCCCCTTTAGTCCTGCTCTGCATCTCTGTTTCCCCCTGCTTGAGTATTGATTCTCTCCTGTCCATTTCTTTTATCTCCACTTCTTACTCAATCTGAAATGGATGAGGTCTTTCAGATTCAACTCTCCTCTTCCCTCCACCTTTTTTCTTTAAAAACATTTGCCTTTAGGACCAAACTACTTTTAGAAACCCCACGTAACTTCTTGATTAATCTGTGCCACTAAAATTTACATGTTTTAACAATGAGATTCTGAGAAGAACCCTCATGGGAACAAGAGAGAAGAACATTTTCTCACGAGTTGCTTTTTTGACCTAAATCCAGAATTATTTTAATACTGTCACTTATCACCAGTAACTTACCCCATTTTATTTTAGTTTTTCAAATGTGGCCTCCTTAACATCTTGAGTTGTACTACTTTAAAGAGAAAATAATTTCAGGTCCTCTAAAGCAATTTTTTTTTTTTGCCTTAAAACTAATTTAGAAAATTTTCTTAATAATCTTCCCTTGAGAATTTTCTGAGGCCAGAAAGGAAGAAAATATCCTCTTCCCTGGAAGGGCTGTAGTATCTTGGCTTGGGCTATGAAGTCTGCACTACCTCATGCCACCAATCTTAGGAAAAGGAGGCTGCCAGAGAACTTGGCTAAGGGTAGGGAGGTAAAAGGTCCAAAGGATTAAATTTCTAGCTCCCAAAATAGCCCATAAGTACTCCTGCCACCACCAAATCAGGCCCTGCACGCTTCTTCACGCTGGCAAAGTGCCACCTCTCTGGCTCCATCCCAGGAGGCCCCGTGGATCCATGGATGGTCCTCTATCTCTAGAGAAAAGCGCCCTAGAGAGGCTGGGGAGATGAGTGAATTAAAGGTGGGTACGCAAGGTGCGTTTTCTCCCTTACAGTCTTATCATTCTTTCTTTAATGTTCTCTCTTCTATCTTCTCCACCTGTCTCTAGGTTCCTGAGAGGCCTCAGGACAGTGTTTTCCAAAACTCAATAAATAACAGTGTCATGATATCCTTCCTCCATGTCCAAATCTCACTTGTACTGTTTCTTTAGCTTACTTTTTCATTCAAAATTTTAAAGATTAGCTATTAACATATAGCACTGCTTTAAATTTAAAACCAGTTACATTTGACATACACAGAAGACTCACATATAATTAAAACAGAAATGTATAGTAATGAAATCGTAGTTGGATAGGGCCGCTTGCTGCAAGCCTTCTGAGTCCTGCTCTGTTAGGTAATGAATGCTGGAGAAGTGTTAAAGACATGCAGGTGTCAGTGTTGGAGCTGATCTTGAATTAGAGACTAGAAAGAGGACTGAAAAGAGAGCAACTTTTTGACCTTATTTTTAAGTACCATGTGTATATATAACTTAAGCATTTCTTCCTTTGGGATATACTGCTTTGAGTTTTAGACTCACAAAAGAAAAGTAAGTTTTTTGAAATCTGATAGACCCCTCCATCCAGTTTCCTTCAAACAGTGTACGCTATTTACTAACTGTACTAAAAAATTCTTTGCACTTTTTTCTTTCTTTTCTTTCTTTTTTTTTTTTTACCAACGACCACGGAGTATTTCAGATATAGGACTCTTTCCTGTGGATGGAAAATGTGGCCAGTGAATGGGTCTGGATACCATCTAATCTAAATCTTGACCCATCCCCATATTCCTGAAAAGAGACCAAGAGCAATTTGCCCAAGGTCATACAAAAGACTGTGTAATTTTTGTGTTCCTGAAGGCCAGTGAACAAGCAAGCTATCTTGTCCCTCAAGAGCCTCCAGTAGGTTTGGCTGGCTGGTCAAGGCCCTTGGCTCTGCTGTGTTGAAAGCGGTTGCCATGGCTGCGGCGTATTATTCCTCCTCCCGCCTCGTTTGGTGACGTAAGGGAACCAGCATCCAATAGGAAAGCAGGTCTGCGTCCCGCTCCGCCTTTCCCCGCGAGCCCGCCTTCGCGGCCCAAAGAGAAGCGTCGTCTGGGGGCCGGAGGCAGGCTCCGGTCGCGGCCGCGGCGAGTTACATCGTCTTCCAATCTGTCCGCGCCCGCCGCCGACCGAGACAGAGCCAGGATGTTCAGGATGCTGAGCAGCAGTTTTGAGGATGATCCCTTCTTCTCGTGAGTGTCGGGGGCCGGGAACTCGCGGTCGCGCGGAGGTTCAGGCATCTTGACGCGAGCTATTTTGAAGGGAAAGCGAGTTTTAGAGGACGAGAGGGAATTTGGAGGGCTCCCGGAGGCAGCTTGAGGGAGAGGACTCGGGGTGTGAAGGAAGGAGGAGGAGGACTTGGAGGCGCGTGAGGGAAGGGAGAGATGCATTTGGGGGCGCAGAGTGGAACAGGAGAGTTTAAGGGGACGTGCGGTGAAGTTAGAAGGATTCGTGGGGCGTGGGATGGGAAAGGACTTGGTGACCCGAGGTGGGGGCGGGGGAAAGGATTTGGGGCGTGAGGTGCGGAGAGGTCCGGGCACACACACACCCGGGGTACGAGCTGCTCTGGAGTTGGCCGATTTCGGATGACCCGCTTTGCTTCCCGCCTTCGGAACGACGCCTTCCCAGTTGCAGGGGCTTTTCGGGTGACAGTAACTGCTGTCTCGGTAACTGCCACCTTGGTGGAACTTCTGGCGTGCATTACGCTCACAGGACCCTTTTCACCCTGTTTTTAATTTCAGAGGAGGGGCGAGGAGTATCTTAGAGATGACGTCTTCGAAAAGTGAAACGGTTTTAAAACAGCTTTTTTTCACAAGTGTTCATAGGAGCACCACAAAGTGGGAGGGTTGTGGTGCCCTCGCCTCCAAGGGCTTGGAAGTTGCCATGTGCACTATTTGTTTTCTTTGCTTGCTTTCTTACAAAGCTAGCCTTGTTTGGGAAAGGACTCCTCTTTCTGTCAGAAGTACAAATAGGGCAAGGAAACGGAGAGGGTGCATTTAGCACCTCGGGTAAACCAGTGCCAGCCCTCTGAATAGTTCCAAGTGAAATAATGAGATGCCTTAGGAAGAAGACATCCAGAAATTCTTTCATTATGATCTAGTTTTCTGTTTTTTAAAAAAATTCTTCCCTTGGCGAAAATATAAAAGTAATAATCTAGTTGGATCGTTAAAACTGGAAGATTTGTGATACTTTTTTTGCCTTAGTGTCCTGATTTATTTTGATCGCTTAAATTCTCTCTGCAACTTAGGGACTTTTTTTTTAAGTTAAAATGTTAAGTTTACTACATAGATTTTGTTGTTGTTTTTAAAGGGAAATACTATATGGACTTAAATGTACTATTTTAAAACCAAATAACATAAAAGTAATAACTGAAAGGATAATTAACACTAGAATTGGTGAAATGATTAATGTAGAAAAAATAACATTATTAACATTTAATCTAAATGTTATTCATTATAATTAAGGTGTATATGAACTCAAGCAAATTGATTATCCTGGTTAGTTCACTTGTTTAGGAGCTGTTCGGACATTGACAATCAGTGTCATTTTAACAAATTTCAAATTTTGTATTATGACTTGTTCTTTTAAAAGCCTCTGAGTGTAGTGACTAAATATACCCATAGATTAGTTGAGCCGTTGAAGTGGTTCTTATGTAATTGTGACATCAATACAGTGGGTTAAGAAGATTATGACAGACAACTTTTGGGTTCTATTATATCCTTGATTACATCAAAAAGAGCAATGGGCTTAATTAAACTGTAAATGTATGATTAGCACATTCTTCAAAATGTCTAGCAAAAGTGTATTTTAAACTCTTGGGTGACTTCTCTGAGCAAAGGCAATGAGTCCAAGAGTCAGGGTCAGAAATAGTAACAAACCACAAATAGTAGCATACATCTAAGAACACTCTTGCCCTGTGCTTAGGGTGGAAAGGACCATCAGTTACATGTTAGTAGGTCTTTCAGTCGTTACTCTCTGTAGCCTTCCTTAAATGTAAGAAGCCACATCATAAAAATTTAGGATAAAATTATTGTAATTAACTTTATAAAACTGATTCATGCTTGTAATTTCTTTGCTCCACAATTAACTGTGAAAAATAAACATACTTTGATGAGGTTAAGGAGAAAAAGAATCTAAGTCTATATTTATTTCAAGTAATTGTCATTTGACCCACTCCTTTTACCCCAACACTAAACAGAATGACTATTTCTTACTTAAATCTGAAGAATTCATAAAGGTGACCGAATTCTTATTAAATCTTCCACTAACCATAAGGAACACAGAAAGGTTCCATGCGCACCATCTTTTATATAAATGTTATTCTTATTGCTAACATTGGGTTTCCTAGTGACTAGTTTAATGTTTGACATGTAGAAAGTATTCAATAAATATTGTGTAATGATAATCTGATGTCCTTTATGCTCTTGTAATTCATCTTGTATTTATTGCTGATATTATTGATTTATTGCTGGTATTATTGATTTCGATAGATGCCATTGTTGATATTGGCACTTTCTAATTTAAACATTCCCATTTTCTAAATAATCCATTAGCTCAGAATCAAGAATATCAATATAATAATACTTTATTAATTTATTATTCAGAAGTGGGAAGACAAAAATATACTTCTTGGATATAAAATTAGAATTATGAAATGATTTGAGACTGGTAAAGTACTTTGGTCAAATTGTCCAATATTTAAAAGCTTTGAGTAAAAAAAACAAATTTTTAATCTGAAGTTTTGAATTCATTTTCAACATTTACCTTCCCATAATAGTACGTGTTAACTCTTTCATCAGATAATTAAAGGAAAACTTTAAAAGCGATATTGTGAAGTTTGTTGTTTTATTATATGTTTGTAACTTTTTAAATATTGGTATCTTACTATGTTTCAGAGCTGAAGTTATTTCAGTAAAAATTACCTTACAGTATACCTTTATATGTACCTTCTTAAAGAAATAGCGCTTGTAATTCGGTTAAAAACACAAATGCTAAAAACTGGTACTTCCTGGCATGCCGTTTTCTCTCAAGAATACTGCTTTCCCCTCTCATTTGTATTTGCTCAAGAAGCAATAGAAATGTATGTATGGGCAGGAAAACTAATTTGAGGTTAAAGTGGGTGACTTTGGGTATCTATCCTATGCCCTATAAGAATTGATCATTTAGCATAAAAAATTTACATATATCTAGTACAATCTAGAAATGTCTACTTGGTACAGAAACATGAACTTTGAATCTCCTGAGCTACATAAATGAAATTCTGATCGTTCAAGTCTACAAAGAATAGCTATGTTACCACTTAAGCGCTTGAGACATTAAAGGCTCAGTAACAGATTGGCCATTCTGTCAGCCTTATTTTTAATCATTAATTATTGGCATTTCCTTAAACCACCCAGCTCTTTTTATGGGCACCATATATGTGATAGCAGTCTTTGGTCAAAGAACTGCATCTATTCACAGGAAGTTGCTTTTTCCATCTCTTTGCTCTCCACAGGAGCTAACACATATCTTTAATCTCTGTTTTTAAAATTTTTTATTGTGCATATGTTGCATTTTGGAGGTAGCTGGAGGGCACTGCTTTGACATATTTACTGACCAAGTTGAAAGTGAACGTATTCCATGTACAAGATAGGCATTGACTGATATCTCCTTGACTGAGAATATTATGGTAGCAGGAAATAAAACAAAATTACTAGATAAGTTTTTGTGAACAATGTTCAAAGTTACTTACATATTCGTTTCCATATATACAGTCTGAGGTGGGGGGTCTTCATCAAGTGACATAGTTTGGTGCTAATTAGTACTCTAATTCTAATTAAT
The DNA here is from genome assembly GCA_003508835.1 of Eonycteris spelaea. Taxonomy (NCBI): domain Eukaryota; kingdom Metazoa; phylum Chordata; class Mammalia; order Chiroptera; family Pteropodidae; genus Eonycteris; species Eonycteris spelaea. The sequence continues at coordinate 2,203,793 of PUFA01000001.1, forward strand.
AAAAGTAGCTTGAGAACACTCAGCTAAAATTTGAAGTTTTGATTTTCGGGATCCCATTTTATGTTAAGACCCCTAACAGCTACTGTGATTTTTAGCACCTAAAAATTTGTTTTGGGAAATATTTTAATATAGATATTTCTTATAAATGAACTTTGCATATTTCAAGATATCGCATTTGCATAAGAATGAAAACTGTAAGCCTTGAACTGAAAGAATTTCAAAGGTAGACTGTTGATTTGGGGCATTTTTGGTTCATTAAATGCAAATATTGAATTAAGAGCTAAGGAGCACAACACGTTTATGACATTATTGCTGGATCAAGGAATGCTATTTGGCAGCATCTAATCATATAATGTTTAGTTCTATCAATAAACATTATAAATATCCACCCAGAAGTAGGGAGTGGGGGCTATTCCTGTAACACTCTTATTATCAAAGGTTTATGCCACACCACCATTTAAAACTGTGCTGCTAAACAGTGGGAAAATAGGATTGCCTTTGGAAATAAAATTCATCTTTCAGGTATTTCTTAGATTTCCACTATATGCCCTGTCCTATGGACTGTATTATAGATTTGTAGAAATTATGACCCATGCCCTCAAGATTCTCTTATGATTTGGTTATATGCATTATTTCTAGTGTCAAAACTTGGATCACCTGATGTATTTCATTTATGTACCCATACACCCTAGTGAAACTAGAGATCATTCCTTTATGAACAAGAGAGCCATTGTAATTTTCTGGCTAAGCTTTTGCTGCTGCTATGTATAGTGGAAGGAAGGAATTTCCCTTGATGAATGGGACGGCCATGTCAATTTTCTGAGACCCTTCTGTAATGAATAGCGTAATAGTTTTTACTTAGAAGCATAAATACCTTATTCTTGTAAAGGCCAAGTAAAATTGTAACCAATATGTTTGATGTATGTATGTGTATATATATTTATTTATATTTATATTTGAGTCTCAAAAACAGGAACTTATTCTAAAGTGAAACTTTACCAGATGTTAAAAAAAAAAAACTTTTATGTTGAAATTATACCCAAGAGATCCAGAATCAACCTAAGACTTAAGAATATTTTATGAGGGGAGGGGCAACAATTTACTTTTCCTAGCTTGTGATAGATTCATAATACGAAGGAAAAAAAGGTACACTTGATACCAAATGTCATTATGTTTGCTTGTGGTTTGTATTCGTGAACCTGAAAGAGGTAGTATGGCTATTATAATAGCCATTTAAATGAAAATGATTTAAATGAAAATGTATCCTCATAGAAAAACCTGAAAACTATAGAAAGTTGGGTAAAAGAAATCATGCAACCCAAGATTTTTGCTCTATCTTTATTTTGATGTATTTTTTCTATTTTCTGTATATGAATTTTTTTCCAAAATTGGAACCAAACTCTAGAGTTATAAATATACTGTTTTTCCTCACCATATACCATAAGCATTTTCATAGTCTTTAGATTTACTTTTAAAGCATCAATTTAGTGTCTGCAAAATACTGCATCTTGTGGACGTACAAAGAATACATTTTACATAAATCTTTCACCATATTTCAAATTCTTACTTTAGATTAATTTATGTGCACAAAATATCCAGTTCATAGGGTATAAACTTTATAAAGCCTCATCATATTTTATTTCAATTTATATTCTTATAAGAATTAAACCTTAATTTTCAAAAAAGGACACTATGCATGGATAGAAATATGTAAGAATATTAATTTCCTACCTGAGAAAACAAACTCTTGTATTAGGTTAATTTTAAAAAATATTAAAACAACTGTTTACTACCGCAAGAGATTTTTGGCTTTGATTATAAAGAATTTGGGGTTAGTCAAGAGAAATCTTAGTCTTATCTACAAGCAGTTGCTGTTCTGGGTAGACGTCAGCTGAACTTACTTCAGGGTTCAGACAGACTTCTTCCTGAATGGTTCAGACAGGTGCAAAAGCCAGACTGAGCCCATTTTTGTCTTAATGCTTTTTCCAACAGGCAGCCTTTTGTTCACGTCACTCAAAAAATAAAGATTTTTTATGCATATAGACTGTCTATTCCTATTTAAATAAAAAGAAACCTGGGCAAGATTTTAAATGAACTACATTTAATTACTCAATTTTTAGCCTGATTGTAATGCAAGTAGAAGAATAAATCTCACTAAATTTTATGTTTCTATAGGAAAATGACATTTAATACTCATTTATCCATAGTACAAAATCTGGTATTCTCTGAAGTATCTTTCCTCGTTGTAGTTGAGTCTCATCCACATATCTAAAGTGAAGGTTAACTGGTTTTCTTATGTAACTTCATATTAATAAGAACGGGCATTTTAATCTCCCTCCTTGTACCCATATTCTAAGCTCTAAATATTCAGTGAGTATAGCACTCTAAGCAAAAGGCCTCTTTTGAATCATACATTTTAAAACACCAGATGGTATGAAACCCTTTAACTCTCATAGTCCTATTTCTTTTTTTTATTCTTTGAAGATACTTTTACTATTAAATGTTTTAAACATATACTACAAAAAATATAACATATAAAAATACTGTGTACCCAATACCTAGAATTTCAAAATTTACACCTGCTATATCCATGTCTATTGCTGCTGATGTCTCCAAAGTGTTTTAAAAGAAAATTCCAGACTTCTTGTCATCTCACTTCTATGTATTTCCAAATAAATCTCTGACAATATGGTTATCTTCTTACACAGCCACAATACCATATTCACGTCTAACAACATTAACAAGACTTCCAATTGCTTGGTATCTTCTGGCATTGAATATCATTGAGATATTAAATACTTTGGAATAATTTAGTTTTAGAGGTAAAAATTAGAAAGAATTTTTTGTTGTTTTATACAATAAAAAAGAAAAGTTTTATTAGAAGGGAAAGTACACTTCCAATGTGGAAGTGGGCCTGAGCAAGAGAAGTGTGGCTCAAAAGGCCAAGAAATTGTTTCTTAGACAACTCACTTAGGGTCTTGAACTACTTGAAAGCTGTTCCTTTAAGTAAAAAGTAGAGAGATACATACACCAAATTCTGATTCCTTCATTTTAAAGTAACTTGATCATCAGATGTTGGTTTGGGAAAACATAAAATAACTCCTGGTCTGCCCTCTACTGTGCTAATATGTAAGCTAGCTGCTCATTGTGTGCCATCAATCAATTTTTTTTCTTTTTTTTCTTTCTCTTTTTAAAATTAAATTTATTGGGGTGTCATTGGTTAATAAAATGATATAGGTTTCAAGTATATAATTCAATAATATATGTATATTGCATTGTGTGTTCACCACCCAAAGTTAAATTTCCTTCTGTCACCTCATATTTGACCCCCCTTATCTTCCTGCTCCCCTTCCCCTTTTCCCTCTGGGTGCAACTTCCCCATAGTGCTAGTTACCTGTAATTCCTCTAAAAGAGTGATCCGCAAAGTTTTACCAGGTGGAAAAGTCCAGAATGGTATTCTATTAAATTTTCTGTGCCTGTCACTCATCAATAAGACAAAAACCCAAAACTAAAAATCCCACAAAAATTCATGGAAAATGACCTTATTTATATTTTTCTGCATTGTATGTATAATATCTGTACTTGTTTGTTTCTTAATACGTCAAAGTTTATTTTTAATTGGAAAGGATATGAAATATATGTGCTATCTAAATAAACTTAATGTTCATGTCTTTATTATATTATTTTCCTAAGTGAATTTAGTACAGCTATATTTCTCCAGTTAATACCCAACATTCAACTAAAGAGTCTCTTCATTCTCAGAGACTCAGTTACTAATTTGGTTAAGAACAGTTTAATTTCTGGATTCCTGTTGAAATTTTTGTATTCTCTTGTACTAAAAGCATCCTAAACTTACACACACTGAAGACTACTTTCCTCTTATGAGTCTGCATAAAGTTTATCAGTAAGCAGGAAGGAGGCTGGAAAGTAGTCACAGCAGTGTCCCCAAGTGGATCAGTGCACAAAGGGACAAGAGAGGTTGGACAAGAAAGCAAATGGAGAAGAATACTGACATGTTAAAATATTTTAGAATATGGATTTGTCTACCGTATGCTTTGTAAAGTGGTTTTCAATTCTCCAGACCAGAAGTGGTCCTAATGTAGAGATGACTGGAAATTGTTATGTCAGTCAAATATGCAGAGAGTTTGCTATTTATTTAAGTCATTCATAACTGTATATTTTTCTACTTGATTCCTTTAACACTATTGATATTGCACAAGAATAAACAGATCTGTAGAACAAAACAGTCTGGAGACACTCATATATAGCCTCTCTGATAGATTTATTTAGAAAATACTCATTTTTTAAATTTTTTTGTTTTAATACTTTATAATATCTTCAGATGTACTTGGGAAAATGGCACTTCTTTCTGAATAGAAGACTGGATTGTGATTGCTGGAACTATTGATGCCTAATTTCTTATTTTTAGTAAAACCTCACTGCTGAGATACTGTTTCTGAACTGCAAAGCAGCAATTTAATATAGTTTAATGACAGTAGTTAAAAAAAATCCTTTAGATAGGTTAAAAACACCTTTCCACGATTTATGGTAGAATCAACTTATTCATTCAAAACATTCCTCATAACTTTCTACACTTGATTTTCGGAAATTATATTCAAGTTTAATTAAGGCAGTCAGGCTTCAGATCTACACAATGTTTTTGAAGTACAGTTTCTGCCTTAACATATGTTTAAAACTAATGTCTAGTAACAGCTGGGAACTATTAATTTATTAAAACATAAAATTAGTAATGTCTTACCATGAATATCAAAATTCGGCGAAGTAATATACTTCAGGGTGTTCACTGAGCAAGATAAATAGGCATTTTTTTATAGCATTTTAGTGGGGGTTGCCACATGATAAGCTTTATTACTATTATGAAAGAAAAGCACATTTCTGCAGCCTGGACTAAACATGTGGATTTGATTTGAAATTACACAACTTTTTTCTCATTTCAATTTTTTATATTTACACATGTACTATAAAACTTTAACAAATGAAAAAGGCTTTTAAAATTTAGTAACATCCAACATCTGGCAATTAATACCTTATTTTATAAAGGACCAAGGTGCTTTACATTTTCAAAAGTGTGTTTTTAAAATATGTAATACATTCTTATGGCAAAATTCAAAAGATGCAAAGGAGTACATGGTTAAAAAGACTCCCTCCTCCCGACGGTGTGAATATACTATACCACTACCGAACTGTACATTTAAAAATGGTTAAAACGGGGAAAAGCTTATTGAGCTGTACACTTAAGATCTGTGCACTTTTCTGTATGTGCTACACTTCAACAAAATAGCTTATTAAGATGTGGCACATACATACAATGGAACACTACTCGGCTGTAAGGAAAGATGAAGTACTGCCATTTGCAGTGCCATGGATGGATCTTGAGAATACCATGTTAAGCGAAATGTCAGAAAAAGTCAAAAACCATAAGATTTCACCCATATGTAGAACAGAAAACAGAAAAACAACAAATGAACAAACAAACAAACAAAACAAAACTCAAGACTCGGACAACAGAGTGGTGGTTACCAGAGGGAAAGGGCAGTTTGAGGGGAAGGAGCAGAGGGCAGAAGGGGTTAAAGACGTGGTGATGGAAGGAGACTTGCTTGGGGTAGTGAGCACAATGCAATATGCACTTGATGTATTATGGAGGTGTGCACTCAAAATCTACAAAATCTTACTAATGTCGCCCCCGATAAATTTAATAAAATTTAAAAAAAAAAAGACTCTCTCTCCCCTTTGTCCCTCAACTAGTGAACCTCCCAGAATTTACCCACTGTGATCAGTTTGCTACATAGCGCCTGGGATTTTTTTCTATACATTTATAAGCGTATACACATGAATTTTTTTTAATACAAATGAAGGTATATTATATATCTTGCTAATCCTTTCATACCAGTGCGTAAATATCAGCCTTGACCTTTTAAATGTGGCATAATATTCCATTTATATTCTTTTAAAGTGCTGAAGAATGTGTATTTGGCCTTTCCTATCCTTATTCAGTTATTCCATCTGTGAGCCAGATAATTTAGGACAGAGGAGTGACCAAGAGAGTTGTGTTCCCTTTTCTCAAGAAGCTTCTGATCTAGCAGAAAAGACAAGCAGTATTTTCCACATGTTATTTTAATTTCCACTAGTCTTTGCTTTATAAAGAGGGGCTAACACAAATAGCAAAATTTTAATTTTAATTATTTTTAACTTGAATTAAAATTTTCCCTTTTGATTACCAATAATGGTAATTATTGTCTATGTCTTCCCTTTGAGGGAAAGAATAGAAAGTAGAAAAAAATAGTGGCGAGTACTTTTAAAAAATGATAAAAATACTTGGAATAGTCAGTATTATTCAGAAGTACTAGAAAGGGATTAAAGCTGACAAAAATAAAATAAGTATACCTTCCCACCTACATTGGTTCAGTTGCAGAAAACAAAATTTACTCTAGGAACTTTAAACAAAAAAATTTAATACAGAACATTAAATGGCTTAGAGCAGCGGTCCCCAACCTTTTTGGCACCAAGGACCAGTGCTCCTATGAGAATCTAGCACCTATTGATCTGAGGTGGAGCTGAGGCAGTGATGCCCGCACTGGGGAGCAGCCGCAAATACAGATGAAGCTTCGCTCTCTCACTCACCTCTCCCTAATGCTGTGTGCAGCCTGGTTCCGAACAGGCCACAGACCGGGACCAGTCCATCACCTGGGGGTTGGTGACCCCTGGTTTAAAGAATTATTGTGATAGCTGAAGAAATAGACTCTTGATTGAACTTTTGGGGATGACTCCAAAGCCACATCACAGATCTAGACTACTGAGGGAGGAACTGCCACTTTTAGCATTAGAAATTGCAGAATTGGGACACTGTTGCAGCTGCTGCTTGCTCTGAAGCCATGTGTACCTGTTAGTACCCATACCGGCAAAGTGGATTTCTTATGCCTGCCCCCCAACACCCATAAAGCTGTAGTGATCAGACCCACTGGGTTCTGCTAACTCCATTACAGGAAAACTATGTACTTCTGTGATCATGCTTACCAACAAAGAGAAGTAATAGTTACACACAGACTGTATTGCATCTCTGCCTTCCAGTTCTCAGATAAGTGCCTGTGATTGGTAGAATCCAAATCTAAACTCTTAGCTGCGGTGGAATATAGGAGATTAAGTTTTTAGCTTTGTAGCCTCTCTGGTATAGAAAGCACATTGAAAGGAGGTAAAAAGGCATTGAATGTCAATCTACCTTTTAATCCTCCCTTCCTTCTCCCAAACTGTATCTTCCTTTCATCCTCAAGCCTGCTCAATCATTTCTGGCAGCAAAATGGTCTTTACCCTCTGTTTGCTATTTTACAGCAAGTTAGTGAAAATAATTATATATGACAAGGAAAAACATTAAAGTTTGCACCACTGTACCCTCCCCTCACTTCCTTTTTGGGAGGATAGATTGTGGCTCTCAGGGTACTCGTTTGCTGTACTGAATCTCAGAAATGGAGGAACAAAGCAAGTTGTACAGTCTAGGGATCTGTGTATAGAAGGTTGTGTATGTAGTCAACAATACTGTATTGTACATAAAATTTTTCTTAGGAGAGTTGTGTTCTTACTGCAATAGAAAATAAAATTTTAGGAAGAGAAACTAACTTGATAAGAAGAAGAGAAATCTATAATGTTAAAGGAGAGCTTTTTTAAAATCTATATAGAAAAGGACAACTGCCAAGGTCTGAGAGACAGAAAATGGACTCTCAGATACTGAACCAAACTGTAGAGCTAAGCGCACATTCCAGCTGTTCCCTCCTAATTCAGACCTATAAAAGTCACTTAAAATATTTGTAAAAATTTTCTGACATTCATTAATTTTCTTATCTTGTTCTTAATACATAAATAACTGCAAACATTTGAGGAAAACCAACATGAAAGGCAAGCTACACTAATCAAACAGAAGAACCAACATTTAAGGAATCAAAGCTAATAAACAAAGAAGACTACAGAAAGTGTAATTAATATCTTCAAGAGACTTTAATCTCTAATGTGGTCCTGGTCCTATCCTTAGAACCTATTGATATGTTATTTTACATAGCAAGGGGGAATTAAGGTTACAGATCAAATTAAAGTTGTTAATGAACTAAAGATAAAGTAACCTTAATTATTTAAGTAAGCTCAATTTAATCATGAGGGTCTTTACATATGAGTCAGAGATTTGAAGAAACTGTGCTGCTGGGTTTAAAAACAAAGAAAGGGACCACAAGCCAAGGAACACCAGCAGTCTTCAGAAGCTAGAAAAGCCAAGGGAACAGCTTCTCCCCTGCAGCCTCCAGAAGGAGCACAGCCCTGCTAACATTTTGCTTCTAGCCCAGAAATACCCATTCTGGACGTCTGACCTCCAGAACTGTAAGAAAATTAATTTGTGTTGTTTGAAGTCACTGAATTTGTAGTAATTTGTTACAGAAGCAATAGTAATCTAATACAGTATCCAAGTTTTATAATCCTAATTTTAAAACATACAAGTCTGAGTTCTCTGTCAGACTATAAATTCCTCCAGACCAGTCATCAATCTCTGTGCTTGACACACAGTATACATAATAAATGTTTGTTAAATTTGAACTTTCCTTATGTGAGATAGTTCCACCATTTCTTGGGAGAGTCGTTTACCATTCTTAAAGTCTCATGCACCTGGTGTATGCTTCTCTAACAGAGAGAAGCTTTGCTATCTACAGTTACTATCTACAGTTTTGAACTTTCTTAGTGACTACTGATTGGGAAGGTGTGACGTGCTCATTTAAACCACAGTTGTCTTTTTCTGGCCCAAGCGTTTGAATATGAGACTTGTGTCTCCTGATAACAGTTCCATGGGCTTCTTAGCCTCAGTTTTAACTGCTCCAGAGTAAGAGACTACTTGTCTGTCTGAGAACCCCACCCTCAATTGAGGTTTGTTTTATGCATAGACTCTTATATTTTAATTCATACCATCCCGAACAGAGTCTCAAAATTTGGTGAAAATCTGTAAAATGTTTTCTTATGTGCAGAAACAAACCTGCAGGCAAATTACTTATTTTTATGGATTTGCATTCATTTCCTTCCCAGTCTTTAGATAAAACCAACAAAATTGAAGACTTAGAATGATGGGAGTTTTAAATGTTACATGCTCTTTGGGATGTGGCATATATTAGTTATTGTTGCTGCTTAACTTAGCAGCTTAAGACAACAAACATTTATTATGCCATAGTGTCTGTCAGGAATCCAGGAGCAGCTTAGCTGGGCGGTTCTGACTCAGGGTCTCTAAGGAGCTACAATCAAGTTGTATGTCAAGGCTGCGGTCATCTCAAGCATGACTTTCGTAAAATATACTTTCAAGATCTCTCACTTTGCTGTTGGCTGATCTCAAAAATCTGTTTCTTAGCTCACTCACGTGGTCCTCTTCACAGGGCTGCCTCCGGCCGCTTTTCACGGAGTCAGCCATCATGCTAAGAGAACACTCAAGAAGCCAGTCTTTGTAAAAACCTAATTTTGGAATTGGCACCCCATCATTCTGTTGTATTCTATTAGAAGCAAGCCAGTAAGTCCTGGTAATACTCAAAGGGAGGGGATTACATGAGGGCATGAACACCAGGGAGTGGGGATCATTGGGGGCCATCTTAGATTCTACCTACCACACTTGTAAGTTAGTGAGTTCATTAGTCTACCAGAGAGTAGATAATCAAGTTTATAATATTCCTAACTGATATTAAGTTCAATAATATAAAAAAATTGTAAAAAAAAACCCAACAAATAAATTTCCCATATTAGAAGATATGAAAATTGAAGTCTTTTATCTTTCAGACAGAAAATTTAGAAAGTTCTTTAGAATAATCTACAATTTACTATTTATCATACTCCATTCAGATTATCCACTTATAACTTCCTATTCCAATTCTTCCTTTATTTCTTAAATTCTACTTATTCCCCATATTCTAAAAATAAACAAAAGCAGCTTATTGAGATATGTAAAATGTTATAAGAATTAGAATTAAAGCTGAAAGACAAAACTACATCAGAAGTACAACTACTACACAAAAGTTATAGTCTGGTGAAACTGAAGACCTAACAAAGATTCATAGATGTGTGGCTGAATAAATTGAGATTAAGAAAATAAAAAGGCAAGTTCCAGACTGAGAAAAAATATCTGATAAAAGTCTTATATCTAGAATAAATAAAGAACTCATAATCCCACAATAATAAGACAACCTGGTTTAAAAAAAAAAAATCGAACAGACTTTTTATCAAAAAAGATATGTGAATGGCAAATACTACAAAGTAAAACCTCAATGAGATTATTACACTACCACTCAAATGGCTAAAATGAAAAAGGCTGACGATACCAAATGTCAGCAAATTAGCACAACTGGAACTCTCAGTTCATATTTTTTATAAAGTTAAACATGCTCTTGCCATACAACCCAGCAATCCCACTCCTAAAGATTTTACTCAGGAGAAATGAAACTATATACATCAAGACCAGTTCATGAATGTTCATAGAAGCTTTATTCATAATAGCCCCAAACTAGAAAGTTTGGTGCTTTATACTGGGATTATATTGTGATATAATCGTGTACATACAATGGACCTGGCAATAAAAATGAATGAACAATGATAAATGGAACCAAATAGATGAATCACAGAAGCATTATGCTAAGTGGAAGAAGCTAAACACAAAAGACAACATAATGGATGATTCCATTATATGAAATTCTGAAAAAAGCAAAACTGTAGTGACAGCCTATTAGCGTTAACTGGTATTAGAAAGAGAGAATTCTCTGCAAAGGGGCAAGAGGGAACTTTTCGAGGTGATGGAAGACAGCTATGCTCACCACTACACCACCAATGCCATGGGGTGATGAAAATGTTCGACATCTTGGTCATTATGGTGGTTATGGCTGTATACGTTTTTCAACTTTTATCAAACTATACAATTAAAATGGACAAATTTCACTGTATGTAAATTATACCTGAACAAAGCTGAATTAAAACAAACAAACACAATCTCTCGATACACACAAATTCATTTAGGTAGTTTGCTAATCAGTTTCATTTGGAGTTGGTTTTTAAACCTCCAGGTAATATATGAATAAATCTGAGCTCCCTTAGGATAGGTTTATGTATACAAACTCTGCAGAATTTAAAGGAAAAGCTCTTTCTGCGTAGGACTATTGAAGACAACTTTTGATCTTCCTCATGATGACCTCAGAAGACTGGAATTTAGCATGAGAAGTGGAAAGGGTGACCTAAGGAGGATGAAACTGAGGTGGAGAAGTCTGAAGTGAGGGCAGACTGCTGGAGGGCTCCAGTGGCCTTCTCCAGGGAAGAGTAAGATTGCCTTGGTAACGTGACCTGCTGTGGTGACATGCCGTCAGTGCTAGGCATGGACCAGTGAGCAGGTCGGTGACTTTCTACCTGAAATGAAGTTTAGAAATCACTGTGATAGGGTAATAAAAATTTTAGTTTCTTGAATGGGGCGGGGTGAATAGGATAACATAAGATTAGGAGCATTGATATTCATTGAGCATGTAGAATAGGGCCTGGAACATGTTTATTGCTATATATATATTTTTAAATAAAAGATAACCTTTTTTTTCTATGAAAGACATTTAATAATAGAATAATAGGGAGTGGTATTTATATATGAGGTAAGAAGAGAAGATAAAGGAAATTGACATTCAATATATGGGTTCCAGATATTGTGCTTTGTGCTTTCAGATTACATGATTTAATCTCAACAACAGGAATATGCAATATCTCATTTTACAGCTATGGAAACTTATTAATTCAGGTACCACAAACACAGAAGGTGCCTCAAAGGTTGGGAAGGGACTACTTGAATTAAGATCACTAGTGATACGTTTCCACAAACAACACCCAGAACTAGTAAATTCAGTTGGGAGGTTGCAGAGAGCAGAGCAGGATTCTACATTTCTAATTTCACTTAGTAGGTTGGTAATTTTAAAAATGCTCGAGAAGCACTGTCTTAAGACTTAGAAGATAATTTTACTATGTGGTGGTTTCTAATATTTAGAATTCTTAGAAATAAAAGTTAGCCTCATAGAAGGGATTTATAGCTTTGTTTTGTCTATTAAAATAATGTACTTCAATGTTTATAACATAGCTATAATTCTCAATGCTCATATTTCATAAATAAAAGTTAAAAAATAAACAAGCTGACATTCTTCATTAGTCCTCACTAGAATTTATCTTGTTGACTGCCCAAGGAGGCCTCTACCTGGTAGCATTATTTTTCAGGGTTTTTTTTTGCCATTTTCCTTAGTACTGGCTTATGCTACCTAAAAAATGTTACCTTTGTGTTTTCCATTTTTATACAGTAAGGGATAAATAAGGTTGTATGTTTATTGTTACACATAAGTGAATTATAGTAGATGCAGAACGCTTTTTGTAATCATGAATACTGAGTCTTTATAAGATGATTCTGTTCTCCTAAACTCTTCTTTTTCTCTTTAACAAGCATATTAGCTCAATAATTCTTTGTAGTATGTAGCTGCCTCCTTATCACTTGAATTACAACACTTTTACATGATTCTGTGTATTTTCAACAGTGATTCTTTTAATGCACACCAAGAAAGTATGCGACAGATGATGAGAAGTTTTTCTGAACCTTTTGGAAGAGACTTGCTCAGCGTCTCTGATGGCAGAGGAAGAGCTCATACTCGTACGGGACGTGACGAAGGCGAAAATTCCTTGACTGTAAGTTTATTATTTTAAAGTTAGTGAGAAGGTCCTGTGGGAATTTGAGTAAAAGCATTACAGATTATATCTACCATGATACAATATGACTAATACTTAAGTTATAGGAATAACTTCTGTAAAGGAAGGGGGAACCTGTTGGAAACCTGAATCCTTTAACAATGGATTGTTAGCTGTATAGAATCCCACTGTGCTACCAAAACTTTTTAGGACCATAGGGTTATATATTATAAGCCAAACTTAAAGCATTATTTTTTCACATGTATACTTGGTTTGTTCTCACTTTAGAATTGCCTCCCATGTCTTAAATTAGAACAGGCAAGGAAATATCCTTCCTGTCTCATACAACACCTTTTTTTTTTCCACTTTAAAATAGCGACCAAAGTTATAGGGTCATATTTTATCTTTATTGGACCAGGAAAAATAATCTTTTGTGTGGCTACCTTGGACCTTCAAAACTTAGATGAAGTTCTTAACCGTATTTAAAAGCCTTGCATAACTAATTTCATAAGTCTTGTCTGAGAAGCAAAGCTAGAGGGTTACAAACATACTCAACTCAAAAAAAAAAAAAACCTCAGGACATTTATATATCTTAATTATTTTATTTTCTGTTTATTTTATATCTGTTGCTTTTTTCGACCTCAGGAATGGCAGTTCTAGAATAACAAATCCACAGGAGTTTCTGTGAAGATAAATCTCTACAATTAAAATGTAGATATTTGGAACTCAGTAAACATTGAATTGATTAATTGGGAAACTTTCAGAATCTTCCAGAAAAACATTTTCATATTTTCTGTTTGCAATCGCCTTAAATAGAGCAAAATGTTTTAACTACTTCTAAGAAGTTCGGTAGGTAGAATTACATTTGCCATTTAAATGAAAGTAATCTTCACATTCTTTTTTTATATACATATTTATTATATATATATTATTCACATTTCAATTAATTTTTTTTAATTCGTGAATAGTGGTCTCCTTTTATATGTATTTCCATGAAAGTCTAAAATTAAGATTAAAAAATTATCAAAGAAGGTATAAAAATCAAATGTGACATCTGAAATTTTGTCTTTTAAATGAGCATTGAAATATTTTGTATATCTTTTAGTATAACCACACATGGAAAGAGTAGGGCTATATATAGTACTTTGTATATATCTGCATAAATTAGTTGCACATAGCTTTTGCGAAAGAAGCAAGACGTGGCCATTTTTTCCCCTTATAAGTATAGGAAGGAAATCTGTTTATAATTCAGTTGTAAAGTTCTTATTGAGGATGTCTGTTTACATCAGCTGTAACTCTGCTGGTCATTCACTAGAAGTAGAATTAAACGTTTCTTTCCTGGGCACTTGTACTTAAAATATATGAATGTTAAATGAGCTAGAATAAGAGATATATAATCAAATAAAGAGATAAATTTCCAATAATATGGTTGCTTAAACGTGATTGAATAACAAAAGTCAAGTAGGAAAACAATTCTGAATAAAAAGGAAGGCCAAGACCAACATTTGAATGAAAGATGAAAAGAATTGATACCTTGCCCAATTTATGGTGGCATAAGATAACTTTTGCCTAAGATTATGAATTAATTAGTAGGCCAAAGTCTGTAACTGGCGTTACCCAGTAGAACTTTCTGAACGATGGAAATGTCCTAAACCTGCCTGTCCAATATGGGAGCCACTAGCTACAGAAGGCTTGTGATCACTTGTGCTATTAAGGAACCGAGTTTTCAATTTAATTTTAATTATTTTAAAATTTAATTTAAATAGCCACATATGGCTAGTAGCTACTTTAAAATAGGAGGGCATGATGATAGACATTCAAAAAGACACCAAAGCATTTAAAATTTTTTAACCAATACTGAGTAAAGAACATTAATCAAATATACTTGAACTTGTCATCTTAGTTCTCATTTAATAATAATCTCTTTAAGCATTTTCCAGAGAAAAATTATAGTATTCATCTACCTATTATGTAAAAGTCAATGGTAATTATCAGATTTAGATCAACCCATTTCATAAAATCTTGAGTTCCATAGCTTTTAAATAGTAAATACTGCTAGGTAGTTTTTACTTGCCTCTCACATCTAAAAACAAGTAGCATATATTTTTCTTTAATTAAATTATATTGTATCAAATATCTTAGCTAACAACCAATGTACCTTTTTCTTCCTCAAACTATATAAACCCTTTGCCAACCCAGAGTATTAAGCATTGTCCTAAGGCATTTAAAGGGCAGTGATATTTTAATTTTTAGTATTTTAATAGTACCGGTTACAGCAGGTTTTCCAAGGAATATTCAACCTCTCTTTTAGCCAAAACTCTTTTTTTTTTCTTTTGTAAATTTATAATTTATACTGGTAAGATATGGCTCTCCTTTTTTCCATAGTGTTTGACACATTTGAAATATTTATGTCTAAATATGAAAAACTTACGTAATAGAAAAAAATTAATTAATTGAAAGGAAACTAAAACAATTAAACCACAATAGCAACAGAAGACCTTTATCCCAAATTGACTTTTCTCAGGTAGGAACAAAAATTAGAAACTGACTATAGAAGATGGAAAAGGGCACTGCTAAATTTGCGAAGAGCCCAGCCGAGAAAACAGTAGGCTTCTGAGCGTGCTAGTTGTCCTAGTGCTTCTGAGCTTTTGGTAAACATTTATACAAAGATTTGCTCTCTTGCATCATGTAGTTATGTTTTAAAATGAGTGTTTTGATTAAGCAGTGAGCCATGATGCTGGTACTTTTAAGCAGAGTGGATGAAAATGTATTTCAAATAGACACTTTGACCTTTTTTTCTTTATCTTTGGTCCATTTCTTGACATTTGTCATCTTTATCAGCCATATCATGAAGGAAAACAGAGACTACTACAGAAGTAGAAGAAACATGAGCTATGCCATGTTTTTGTGTTTGTGTTACTAGCATTTTCTTCAGGTCATGATTTCTTTTAGGGCCATTGTTAAGCCAGTTGCCCTTTTGGGGAGGATTTGTTTTGTTTAAAACTACACAATTTAACCTTTAAATTTATTTAATTATGCGGTTTGTAATTCAAGATGTGACATATGAGCATGCTGACATTTAGACTGAAGGATGGTGCCAGAGTCAGCAAAAAGAAATAGAAGAATTTTATTGGTGCATCCAATACACTTTGGAGATTACTGTTCTAGATACACAGTATACATATATTTCACATCTGATATGTGGTTTTTAATGTAAGCACACAGTTTTCTCTACTTTTTAACATAACTTACACGTGGAGAAAATTATCTGTCACTGAATGATGATAAAATTATATATGCCTTTTACCCAGGAGTTCAAACTTTAATTTCAACATTTGAAACCCTCAAATGATGAAAGTGTTTTAATTTGCATACACATGTCTAACCATTTATTTTTATCCATCTTTACCTATTGAGGAATATAATTTATGAACTATTAATTTTGATGACCCCATCTATTATACTTAATATTCTTTTGCCTATCAAAGACTCTATATATTTTAAACCTATGTGTATGATCCTTTCTGAAGTCTATATTTTTTATCCCATAAATGAGTTCTTAAGAGGTATTTATTAAATTTTTTGTCCAATATTTCTACTAATCATTTGAAATGTTATTAATGTAGATAACTTTTATTTTTAATTGGTTACTGGCAAGATTAACTGATCTTTTAAAAACAGGCTAGCTGAGCACAGGAAAGAAGATATAATATTAATCATTGTACATTATGTTTTAATTTTGGTGTGAATTTGCATTTCCTTTGAGAAATATTTGTCTTAATCCATAGCAAATACTACTTCTGTCAACTGTGTCTCATAAATACTAGAGTAGTCATATTTAAAAGTGACATAGGACCTCCCTGTTTGCCTGCCAGGTTCCCATCAAGCTCTGCAATGAATAATAAGCAGATAATTGTTAAAAATATATGTTGAGTTTTTTTTGAATGAAAGGTTCTGGAATTTTGTTAGATCCGAATTATGTGAGTATATATAGTGTATTTCTTTTTCAGGCATTATCATATAATAAATATTATAACCAAAATTAATTGGATTTTTTCCCAGGCAATGAGTTCTCTTGTGCCTTTTGGTCGTTTTGGTGCTATGGTTTGTATCATGAGACACAAATTATTTTAGCAATATTTTCTGAAAAATCTTTTTTATTAACTCAAACTGAATTTTAGCATGCAATCTCACTTACTTTGATAATGGCTTTTTGGTATTTGTACTGAAAACCTGTTTCATGTGTTAGATTTATCTTGGAATGTTTAGGTGTGTGTTTCTGAAGTAAATCATGTCAACATGTATAAAATCAGTCTTCAAAAAGAAAAAGTACATCTCGATAGATGAATATTCATCTGATTTACAAAAGAGATCTCCATAGTTGTCATTGCAAATTGGAGACTTCTACATGCTTCCAATGACTTTCCAAAAGGGGAAAAAGCACCAAACTGTAGATGGACAAGCACCTTTGGAAAAGCCAAGATTGGCTGCTTTCTCTAGGTCTCAATTACCAATTTGCTCATGTTGCTTTTCTTTTGCCATGTCCAAGTCTGCCTGCTCTGCAACCAGCTTTTCTCTGACCCTGTTTTTGGGGGCGTGGGTCCTATCTTCTGTGATGCTAGTTTCTAACACACTTAAAGGCAATCTGAGGAGTAGCAGAGAATAGCATGACTTTGGTACATTTCCTGTGAATGCACCTACACTCTCATGAAAAGGTTTCCTTTTATTCTGTTGTGCCAGACTTCAACCATTTGTCTCCTTAAAGTTTGACCTATAACATTTATCCTTCCTGATCAGGGTTTTTAGTGGGACAAATGATGAAGAAAAAGAAGTAGTTATAGCACGGAGTTATCAGAAAATGATAGGAAGTTCAGCATGCTGTGAAAGCACAGATAGAAAAAGCCTGTAACTCAGCCTTTTGGGGTTAATGGTGTGAAGGTCAATTAGAGAATGCTTCCTGAACCTTAAGGATTAATAGGAGTTAGCCAGGAAAAACAGGAAGGGGAGAGGAGTGTTCAACACAGAGGAAGCAGTACACACAAAAGACTCGAGGCTAGGGAGCAGAAAGATATATAGGATCATTTGGCCCTAGAGTATGAGTTGGGGAGTAGATATAGATGAGGGTGGAGAGTTAACCAGGGACTTCTTTCTGCCCTGGTAAGGACTAAGGACCATTATCATAAGAGCAGGGGGAGCAGTTGGTTAATTTTCATCAAAATAGAAATAGAGTCAGGTTCTTATTTTTGAAAGATCATGTGCCTGGAGGGGAGAGAAGATTAGAAGGGAGCACAGTGAAGCCAGGGAGACTAGGAGGCTGTTGAAGTGTTGTGAGAAGTATTCATGATAGCTTCTACTTGGGTCATAGCTGGGGTGATAAAGAGAAATAATTTCATTTGACAAAGAGTTAAAGAGTTGAATAGATAGAGTGTGGTGATTGATTGGATTGAAGGAGCAATAAAGAAAGAGAAGGAAAGTATCATACCCATTTTTTCTGGCATGAGGAATTAGATAAATGGGAATGCCACTGAGCTAAGGAACAGAGCATTGATGCAGTATAGATAACGAAGGCAGGGATGATTAAAAGGATCATTTCAGTTTGGGATGTTTTGTATTTGAGGTGTTTGTATGTTGTCCAGGTGTATTTATCTGGTAAATAGTTGGATATATAGCTTTGAGCTGAGTTAGAGAGTTGTTCATTCATTCAACAAATATTTATTGAGCCCTCCTATGTGCCAGGAATTATTTTTAAAGTACTGAGAGTATAGTAGTGAATAAGACAGCGAAGATAGCCCTACCGTCACAGGGATTATTTTTATAGAGTGGGAAGACAGAAAATAAACAACAGAATAATCAAATAGCCCAAGTACCTCAAAATACTCTGAAGAAGATGAAGCAGGCTATTGATATAGTGACAGGTAGGACGTGAAGCAGAGATTGGTTTAGACAAGTGGCCTTCCTAAGGAGGTGATACTTGAATGATGAGAAGAAACTACCCATGCCAAGAGTCAGGAGAAAACATTCTAGGCAGAGAGAAGAGCTTGGGTACAAAGTTCCTGAAGGCCTTTAAGAGTCCATTGGAATCTCAACTGTAATTTATACCCCCCTTTTTTGTCACTCCAAGGTGCTGGACCACCTCATAACAGGTACACGTACAGCTTTTGATAGATGGTTTGTCAGTAAATTAAGAATAGGCAGAATATACCCAAACATTTTGATCTTTTCCTTCTCTTCCTCTTCCTTGGGCTAGCCGCCTTCCACCTCTTATGAGTTATGTCTCTATACAGCCCTGATTCTCACCCTAGTGTTGAAACAAAATATTCAGAACATTTTCTAACTCTCTGAAATGCAGATTAATTCTATTGCAATCCTTTGTGTACCCAAAGATAAATCAGTATCTCCTAAATGTGCCTTTGTGATCCCTACTATTTTAATTGTGCATTCTAAATATTAACCAAATTATGGGAGTTTGGGTTTCCCATCTAATTCCATTGTTACTAGCAATAAAAACTCAACAGAGGGCAGAAACAAAAGAAAAGGCCTTTGATAATTCTTTATTGAGTCCCAGCTTGGCAGACAGCAAAGGAATTTCTAGAAGGGCTAAAATATCAGCGATGAATGTACATTACAAGATTCAAGAGTCCTCCCGCTTGAGTTCCATGAATCAGACATTCTCTTTACTTTATAATAGTAGCCAGTGCATTGGGTGCTTCACTTTTTAATTTCTAGTTAGTGTTGATAAAACCTAAAATCAATAGCAGATTTTTCTAGAGCAGTTTCTCAGGCTCAACACTGATATTTTGGGCTGATAATTCTTTGTCCTGAGGGACTGTCCCTTGTTTTGCAGGGCGTTTGGCAGTATTCCTGTCCTCATACACCCTCCTCAATTATGGCAAAAATGAGTGTCCCCTTATATACCACCCCCCACCCCCAGTTACAATTGCTCTTTGTTGAGAAACCACTGTTGTAGAGGTACTCTTAACTGTTCTCCTAATGGAGCATGCCTCATGCTTCCAGGGTATGCCCAACTGAGCCTTTGATGATAAGCAGCTTATAAATAAATTAACCTCTATCACTTGGACCCTACTGTGATAAAGAGAAGGGCTGGCTCAGCTTCTGTCAGCTATGTGGTACTAGTGGAGGTGACACTGGTATCTCATGCTCAAGTTTATTTGTGTGGTGGGAAATTAAGGTAGGGGGAGAAAGAAAGATTTGAAGACCAGACTATGCTAGAGCTCTCCCAGCCTAGAATACATCACTCAGTATTTAAATATTAACCAAATTATGCTTTGAGGAAGTTGACAAACGATATGTCTGTGTATATGTTCTTGCATGTATATATGTGTGTGTGTGTCAGACACACACCTATGTAGTGCACGTATTTATAGTGTTACAGCTCCCTAATCATTTATATGTTGGCTGTTTGGCATTTTGTATAGTTATGCCTAGTCAATTATTGCATGAGATCCCACAGCATAAATTGAGGGAAAAAAAATCCAGCAGTTTTGGAAAGATTAATTTGTTTCTTTTGTGTTATTATTAATATACTTCCTAATATCCTGCAGCGTACAGATGTCAGCCCTTTCCAGGCAATGGACCGAATGATGTTGAATATGCGCAACAGTATGCAGGAATTACAAAGAAACTTTGTAAGTACTAAAAAATTGATGAGAACGTTGTTTTCAGTTATTGTATTAGTGGCTTTCAAGCTCTTTTTTTTTTAAACTGTGGTCCACAGTGACTGAAAAAGTATCTTACATCATGATCCAGTACACAATGCTTGTGTACTATATAAACATTCCTGAAACAAAGTTTCATGAAAAAATGATCATACTATTTACAATGTGCGCTGATAATTTTCTGTTTGATTTTCTATTTTACAAATGCTGGTCACAACCACCAAACTGATTTCGCACAACATACAGGTTTGAAAAAATAGCATTAATTAACTTTCAAAATTAAAATAATTCAATCTCAAAAATGTTTGTTCTGCTGAAGATCACTATTATAAATGAAGTTTATATGATTTTTGATTTTTTTATTATTATATAAGTCATCCACTTAAAAGTAATTGTATCTAAGTAATTATAACTAAGAAATTAAGTTTTAGTGTTTTAAAAAAACTGAAAATAGAAATTTCAGGAATGATGTTTAGACACTGGATTAGATCCATATAATCCAAATACTTGTGAACTAGTATTACTGCTCATACTTTTCTACTCATAATATTAACATTAAAACAATAACTTGATTCACCATGAAGATGATCCATATTTTTTAGTCATCCTATTTGGAATCTAAGGATCATTTCAGAATGATTTTAGTAATACAGCAATTTGGTACCCGAGCAAGAGATATAAAACTTCTTGGTGAATGGCTAACTAGCTTAACGTGAGCAAAATTGCGCCCAAGTATCAACCACTGACTATAAATGTATCACACACAGCATTTATATTTAAATCAGAGTCGTAAGTTTTTGATTCCAAAGACTTAAGGATCTCCCTGTGACTCACTTGTTGGTCCTCAAAGGAAAGCGATAATTGGTGCCTACAATGGAGGGAATTTAGGACCTTCGTGGGGTGCCGTTTTGAGTACACCGTACTGATAGTATACTTACTAGGACTTCTGGCTAGTGTTGTTATTTATTTGAATCCTCTGACATTAATTCTTCACATTTGACTAAACTCTCTGGATTTACGATTTATATTTACCTCTAGGGTCACCTTTCAATGGATCCAAATGGACATTCGTTTACTTCTTCCTCAGTTATGACTTATTCCAAAGTAGGAGATGAACCACCAAAGGTTTTCCAGGCATCATCTCAAACCCGACAGGCTCCGGGAGGAGTAAGTATTTGCTAAGCGTTCTTGGAGCTTTATAAGGTTGTGGAATGATAGGTTACCTATATAATTATTAACCTTTGATCTGACACATCAGGTGTGTGGGGGGGAAAGCCCATGTCACTATGAAAAACAATAAAGCTAAGGGTATACTTAAGACATTGTTTGTTTCCCCTGCCCCAGATGCCTTTTTTTCATGTAAACTTCTGTTGGTGTTTATTGCCTTTACGTGTTGACAAGATAGACAGACACTAAAAGAAGTCTTTGTTCCATGAAACAAGTGTCTACCTGCGTAATTTATATTTGTAGTAAATGAATTTTTTTTTCTAACTTATAATTTTTGAAGTGTACAGAAAGGATATTGAGAATAATGTAATAAATATCCACATTTTTTCAAATATTAACATTTTCTCTCTTTGCTTTAAGTCGTCTCTTGTTTTGTTTTCTTTTTAAGCAGAAAAACTTCGCAGATGCAATTAAAGCTCCCAGTGCTTTCCTCCCTCTTTGGTCCCCTTTCCCTTTCTCCTTCCCCCAAAGAGAACCATTTCCTGCATGTATCTGGAAGTTATCATTGTCATGCATGTTTTCACAATTTTATTACTTATATAAACTTCATAAACAATATAATGAATTATTTTACAGGTTTCTAAACTTTATAAAAATGGTTTCATATTACATGTGTCCTCTGCAACATGACTTTTCTCAATAATATGGTTCTGAGATTTATTTAAGTTGATATGTGTAACTCTGGTTTCTTTAATTTCTTAATAGTATCCAAAATATGAATATACCACAATTTTTAAATTATATTTCTACTGATAAATATTTATATATTTCTTATTTTTCACAAACTCTGATATAAGAGTTCCCATTTCTCCACTTCCTTGTTAGTACTGAGAGTTTAAAAAAATTAAATTTGCCTAATAGGTATGCATAGTTCATTTTTTAGTTCTTACATATAAGGCATGCCTTGTAATGATGCTTTTGTAATAGCACAGCGAACCCATCTCAGACATTTTAGTTTTAACTTTATTATAAGTGATATACATCTTAAATGTAAACACAGTATAAATGTGGATGTCCCACAGCAAACCATGTTAATAGTTTTTGGCTATCATTAATATTCTAATAACCCACAGAGTTCATAAGTGAGAGCCAAAGATTCAAGCCCACTAACATGACTGCTGAATAATTACTTGCCCTTACTTGTAGGAATGCTAGCATGTACTCCCATCCATTACATCATCAATGGCAATGTTGAAGGCACTAAGTTTTATATACTTAAGTTATTCTTTGTTTTAATATTTAATTATAATTTGGAAAAAGGTTAAATTGTGTTGGTTCTATTTGTCCTAAGTATATTAATTCTAAGCAGTTCAAAAAATAACAGGGAAATTTTACAAGTTGGTAGTGGAAATTAGTATCCATTATTTTTAGAATAGTAGATGTATGATCTTATCTCTATAGGTAAACAGGCCATAAGGAGTTTAAAATTATATCCATTCTACATATATTTAATTAATAGCTAATTTTTATTTTTTTTACTTTTACAGATAAAGGAAACTAGGAGAGCATTGAGAGATTCTGACAGTGGGCTAGAAAAAATGGCTGTTGGTCATCATCTTCATGACCGAGCTCACGTCATTCAAAAGTCAAAGAACAGCAAGACTGGAGATGAAGAGGTCAACCAAGAATTTATCAATATGAATGAAGTAAGTTATCAAAGAATTAATAGCATCCTCCCTCTTAAAGAACTTGATGAATATTTTTTGTAGAAACATTTCATAAGATGCTCTTTTGAGGTAGTTTATGAAAAATTGTGTAGTAAATATTTTATCAAAGTAATAAAATTATGGTTTTATTGTTTCATAGTATATCTGTTTTTATAGTAATTTTTGGTAATGCTGAGTATCATTTATCTTTTATTTTATACTTGGAAAATGGAATATTTTGAATTATTACTTAATAAGACTTATTAGACACAATGAGTTTTAAATAGTTCTGATTATCAAAGAAGTACATTTGAAAAGTGTGAAAAAGTGTAAAGAAAATTAAAATTATCTATAATCTCAACCCAAAATAACTACTATTAATGTTTTAGTGTATTTTTTCTTAATAGTTTTATAAATATAAACACATATACTTTTGCAAAATCAGTATTTTACTATCTATATAATTTATATTGTGCTTATGCTTACTTTAATTCATCATTATAATTGTGAACAGTCATCTTTGATGTTATTTTTCAAAAAAAATCTAAATGTTTACCTAAAAGTTTTATCATGAGTAGGCCAAAATTTATTTAAACAGTTCTGTATTGTTGAGCACTTGGGCTTTATTTATATAGATAAGATTTTAATTTCTGGCATTGTTAGAAGCATATATTATATGTAATATATAATATGTTATATATGTATCAGTAAATCTTTTCCTTTTCTGGATTTATTATCTATTCTTCAGTACATATATTTACTTTCAGTATCCTAGCTCTTCTCATTGTAGTTTTAAGTTACATTCATCTTCTGTTTTCAGGAGAATTTTAAATAAAAATGTGTTATCATAAAGGGTTTAAATTATTGTATCATTTTAGAAAAAGAAATTCTCTTAAGTTTGGAATTCAATAAAATGCAATGAGATGGAAGCCACAACAACTTAACCTTTCTTTCATTTTAACCTTTGTAGTTTTCTCATATTTAAATACATACAGAGTACTTCACGATAATTAACCTGTTGAAAAATCTAGTGAAGGAATGCATTATTATAAGGGCAGTCTGAGAAAACAGGTATTCATTTATCTGTTGTTGTTATGGAAGTCAGATTACCTCCTTCATAACAACATAAATTGACTGTTGAGATGAGTAACCTGTTTTTTAGGAAAGGTGAGGCCAAGTTACAAAGAAAAATGGTGAGATTATTAGGAAGTACTAGCCACAGGAGGAGTGTCCATCTACAGAGCGAGAGGATGATCACTATGAGAGGACCTAGGAAGAAAGGCTATAAGTCAGTATAGTTGGGCCAAGGGGTCCATTGGATGTAATAATATGATATCCAGGCAGATGCATGAAAAACCAGATCATCAACAGCCAAATAATCAATAAGAATATGAGAGGAACAAACAAGAAAAGGACATATTACCCTGAGTCAGAGACCTTGATATTTAAAGCAGGTTTCTGCCTCTACTTTTTCTTATTTTAATAATGTTTTATTTAACTTATACATCTGAAATATATCAACATATAACCATATATAAATATGATTGAGGAACTGTTTTATGCTTTATTTTTCACACTACATTTACATAACTTACATTTCAAGTGCTTAATAGCCACATATGGCCAGCGGCTACCATACTGGACAGTGCAGGTGTAGGCACCTCCCCAGCCTGAGAAGTAATATTTGGGTATGATCCTGCCTCTGTCTTGAGTTTAGGATGATGGTAACATCAGGCTAAAATGAAGTGTGTGGGGAGCAAGGCATTTACTGACAGTTGGTACCTTCAATACTTACCTTTATTTTGATATTTAATGTAGGTGATGCTCATGCTTTTGATGATGAATGGCAAAATGAGGTTTTGAAGTACAAGCCATGGGGACAATGGCGTAATCTAGAAAACACTAGGATGCGGAGTGTTGGTCATGAGAATTCAGGATCTGGATCCCGAGAACTTAAAAGAAGGTAAAAATTATTTCTAAAATAAATTGTATTCTTAAAAGAAGAACTAGAAAAAAATTTATGTAATTTTACCTCTGTTATCAATAAGTTCTGATTAACGTACAAATTGTTTATATCAATATCTTTTGCAAAAGTTGTAATTTTACATTATATCTGAGATTCCACACAAATTTAATTTTGTATCTGAAAACTAATATTTTAAGATTATACAATTAGTAGCTCACTAACAAATTATGTTTCAGAACTTGGGAGCTAAAATCTTCCTAAGGAAAAGTGATATGCTATAATATAGTTATTCTTGGGAAACAGATTTTAATCTGGTTATTGTAGGAGTCATACATTTTATATCAAGTAAAAATATTGGTATCTATAGGTATGATAAAGGGAAAGAGTCTCTATTTGAAAAGCTTAACAAAACTTTCCTAATAAGTTAAAAATCAGCATTTAATGGTAAATGCATTTTTAGACACTTGTATAATATGTAACAATATCTGTATTAGATATTTGGAGAAAAATTTTGCAAAAACTTTAGCCTCCTTTGGAATTACCTTTTGGAATAGCTCTGAAATATAAATGAACTGACACTACACCTTAAAGATTATAGAGATTTTTATACATTTAGTATATATTCTAGAGTTAAATTTGATTTGTTTTTCTCAGAAAAAAACATTGAGAACAATACCTAATTCCTATTGAAATCACATGATAGAGAGAAAGAGAAGGAGAGAGAGGCCTCACGAGGTCTTAGAACAACTCTGTTCTAGACCGTAGAAGTAAAAGACTGCTGCAGAAAGTGGGAGGCGTCCCAGAACCAGCAGTGGGCCAGTGGGTATCAAGTTCATCAGAAACCTTGTGCAGAATTTCAAAATTCATAGAATTTTTTATTTTAAAATACCTTTTTAGGAATTTGGAGCCCTAATCTTTCTGTAGAAAATGTGTTCCCATATTAATTTTAGATATGTGTCTCACTTTGAAAAGGTTATTGGTAAAAAACCAACGATGGTAAGTTTGCCTATGAAATCCAGGTTCCAGTTAAAGAATGCATATTCATTATAGATGACCTATAAATCTGTGGCCTTATCAGTGACAGTTTCTGTAAACTGGCACTGTGCCATAGAACTTTCTGAAGTGATTTTCTGCAATGATGCGAGCGTTATCTATCTGTGCTGTCCAAGATGTAGCCACTGGCCGCATGTAGCTATTGAACCACACTTCAAATGTGGTCAATGTGGCTAAGGAACTGAATTTAAAATCTTTTATTTTAATTAAATATAAATGATATTGTCCGTGGCGACCATGTTGGACAGCCCGGTTAAACTGTGAACAGATTCCGTAAACAGATTGAAGTCTGTCTCAGGAAAGACTCTTGCTCCCTTAAATGTTAAATGAAACAGTCTGCCATATGTTTTTCAAAACTATGAAGGAACTGTTAAAACTTTCCTTAAATTACAGTGGTTTTGAACATGTTTGTATTGATTTAAAAACCATTGGTCATTTAAAGAATGGTATTCATGTTTATATGTACATTTCTCAGGGAGAAACATCATCAAAGTCCAGCCATTGAACATGGAAGAAGATCAAATGTTTTTGTGGACAAACTCAACATCAAAGGATCACCTGTGAAAATCAACAAAAAATAAATAGCCTTGTGTTTCATTTGTTAAGTTTTGATTGTTTTAATAGAGAAAGTAATGGTGCTGGGTAATACACATAAGACCAATATCTTGTTAAATCGATACTGTACTTAGCAACTTTTTTCTGATATCTCAATGTTCTTGGAAATGCTAGCTTTATATTGTCCCAATTTTAGAAACTTTGATTTTTGGCAATGTGACAAACTTGTTAAACATCCTATCAAACTCTGCTTTCTCAGTGATTTTCCTATTGGCTATGTATACTTTCATATATTCAGGATTGAATGTGGAGCTAGTTACATCCTAAGTAAGAGAAATGTTAAACAATAGTCTCAATTTTTACGAACACTACACTAAAGTAATGTTAACAAAGGTTAAAATTACTTAGTTCAAATTTTATAATGTGTTATGCAATCAGCTAGCTTAAAGATCTTTAAAAAATAAAGCAAAATTATACTGCACTGTTGTATGAGAAATTGTTTTGATGAAAAAAGAACAATCAAATGGTTCATTATCAAAGAAAGATTTTAAATTGTTAGAATACATGAGTTTTCTTGTAGTTTCTTTATATAGGTTGTTCTGTTTTGTTCCATATACGTTCTTAACACTTATCAGACTTTACATTGACCTTTCTCTTTAATTTCTTAAAGTAGCATATTTCTGCTCTCCTTTCCCACAAACAGCTTCATCTATCTCCTTGGTTAACATTCTAAAGTTGGGAGTGTCCTTGGAAAAACTCTGCTCAGCCTTTTTGTGACATTTAGAAAAATGCATTTGGTATTCTGCAAACCTGAACGATTGATTGTCTCAAAATTTCTTAGACAGATGATGTGTGTGTTTGAGCAAGGTACTTAATAATTCTATTGTTTCCTTTTTAATTATACCATTTAAAAAATCAGCTCGAGTATTTTTATTCTAGAATTCAAGCATTAATCAGTTTTTATAAGAGTTAAATTTGAAGTTTATTAGACTATAAAATCTTCACTCTTACGTCTTTGTTGTTTCAAAGGGGAAAAAAAAGAGAAAATCCACTATCGCTCTTTAATCCTAGTATCTTTCTTATTTAACTTGGAAGTAGAATTATGTCATCATGCTTATCCTCTTCTAATTTTCTATATCATATCCTATTAATCAGTGTTTCATGCCTTTGTTAAAGATGTTTAAACCTTTCTTTTGTGCATACTTTAGTGTACAAATAACATTACTACACACTGGGAAATTGTCATAAGGCATAAATTTTAAAAACACCTTGGTATAAATTCACTTGATAGAGTGGGATTCCAAGAGTAAACACGGCAGTTATTCTCCTTTTGCCTAAATCATTACACTAACTTGTATCATTATATTCATGTATGAAAACACTTTCATAATTGTACTTAAACCAGTATAACTTCAGTGCATCACATGGCACTTAGAGATTTCATGAATACTTTTTTCCAATAAATAAAAAACTGAATTAAGTTATACACATATATAATTTCTTCTTATCTCAGAGTGCTTCCTAAGGGGTCACTTGACATATGGAGATTAAATGTCAATTTTTTACGTTCATATGCTAAAATTAACTTTTTTCCAGAATTTATTTTAACATAATGCTGAAGTCAGCCAGTATTAAAAAGAAGTCTCTGTCTATTTAATTTTTTTTTCTTTATGGAAAACCATTGATCTTTCTGGAACCCATAGTCTTTTGGAATGTAAGGATATTAACCATTTGGTGAATGTGTCCTTGACAATAAGACCAGGTTGCATTACTGAGGCTTCTTGCCACCTGAGAGAGTCTCCTGGTGCTGGCCGTCTCAGGGACAGGTTTTCATTGCTCTGTGCTTCGCTGTCACAGGGCAGTGGCAGGAGCACATTGGAGTCAGATGGTGCCCTGCATGTGCCAGTGTGATGGCATTTGGAGGTGACAGCTTTGGGCGGTGATTTAGGTCATGACAGTAGAGCCCTCATGAATATGCCTTTGTAAAAGAGACTCCAGAGAGCTCCCTTGCCCTTTCTTCCACATGAAGAGAGCTGCCTTCGAACCAGGCAGTGGGTCTCACTAGACACTAAATCTCCTGGCACCTTGCTCTTGGACTTTAGCCCCTAGATCTATGTGAAATAAATTTGTATTGTTTATAAACCACCTGGTCTATGATATTTTAGTTATAGCAGCCTGAACGAACTGAGACAGCGAGCGATCTTAGATTAGACTGATCAGGCCAGGACAATTTGGAGATTCTACTGAGGCTGGACGTAGACCCTACTGCAGTGAATAGCACCTTAACTTTGGCAATAATGTACATATTCAAGACTTTTGAGCCTCCTCTGTCCCTGATTACATGAGTTTTGCAGTAAATCTGCATTCTGATGACCTCTTTGGCCCTAATGTAATGCTTATTATTATCTCCTGTGGTTTTGGGATTCTGATCAGACTTCAGTGTCCTCTGGTGAATTTGGCTTTAAACACTATCTCTGTATTCTATCTCAGATTATTTGTACGTGAAAACTCTCCTTAGTCCTGTCTTTGTATGAGAAGTTTGCTTTGGAAGAGACCTTCTACCACCCATGTCGCTTTCTAAACATATGTTTCTTAGGTCAGTAGTCAGCCTGAGATGAACACTGCAATGTATTACATTTCACAGAACATCAGGCAGTTTTTCATGAATTTGTCAGCTAATAGATTTGTACCACTTCCTGGCTTAACTTTAGCAAAGAATCATAGTGACCGCTTTGAGACTTGTTGAAGAGTACTTTCACTTGAGAGGCATCTAAGAACACAATACCAAACAACGACGACGACAACAACAACAACAACAACAAACAAACAAAATCTCAGGAAGAGAGCCTTTGTGTTATTTATCTAAAGAGCCCACTTTGTTTATGTAAAAGACTGCCATCTTTTATTTCCATGTTCAGGGCTATTTAACATTTGGTTTATATTTATAAACTTCTCTCTCCTTGAAGGATAATTAGCCTTTTATGTTCATATTTGTATTACTGAATTAATTAAACAAGAAGGCCATTAGACTGAGGTGACTTTAATGCTCAGAAGCCCCTATGAGCAAAGTAAAATCTAGCCCATAATGCCTCAAGGTTAAGAAATTAAAACTCGAAGACACCCAATCACAAATAGTGAATTAGGCTTTCCCAAGTAAGGCAGTTGCTTAAGCTTTAGCTAATTAAAGAATTTCCTTGCTTTGCTTCTGCCTCTTCTCTGTAAAAGTTTTCCCTAGTTCCCATTGGTGGAACCCTCCTAACCACTGAATCAACTTTGCTCTAACTCATATTTAATATGCCTCAATTTATCTTTTAACAGTATAAACCTTGCTCTGGCTCACCTTTTTCCTGTTCCTATAGTTTCCTCCCTTTGAAAAATTTTAAAGATAAATTCAGAAAAAAATTCCGTTATGTGCAATCTAGAAATATCAGTCCAAATAAACAGTCTGGAGGGCCTGCAATAAAAAAGTCAAATTATTTGTGCTGCTTTTGCATAAAGTGTGGACAAGTGAAATTAAATAATAGCCTTTGTTATGGTTATAAGAAGAAAGATTTAATGATAATAGGAACTTTTAAATATAGCAATTATGAATATAAGGGTATAAAGTGTATTTTTTAAAAAGCTTTATTAAATATTTCTGATAAATGATGGACTTGGGCAAAGTAATAATGAATGTTTAAAGCCAACTACATGTCTTTTTCCAGGTTTCATTATATAAATTCAATGTTAATAAAATATTCTAGTTTGTATAAAACTGAGGTTGAACTCATGATTTCAGCTTCCTAAATTTCCTATATTGATCTTATGGATCAAATAAATTATTGATTCCACCAATTGTGTAAGGTTGCAAAATATAAAATGGTGTTTTTCCAAATAAAATTGTAACATAGCTGTTTTTTAAAGGAGTTTGATCTTACAAAATTATTATAACAATTAATTATAAGGACTGAATGTATTTGCTAAAATTTTAATTTTTCACATTCTTAGTTAATTTTTCAAAACCTTAGGAAATCTAAAATTACTCCTTGGATACTTGAACAATTTCTTAGTAGAAATGATACAAATCTTACTAAAGATAGTTTTAATTTATCTTTATTTTTATACATTATAAAATGATTGAATTAACAGAATGTGCAAATGCTTTGGATGATATTATATGTGTGTCTTTTGCCACTTTAAAACAATAGATAATCTGTAATATGTACCCATAAAAATCAAGCTAGACAATGCTTGGTTTTTGTCTTCCAGTTTTCTTTGTGGCAAAAACACAAGTTGATTACCTTGGTTAAAAGTGGTATTAATAAAACTAATTAATATACTTGGTAACAATTACAGAAAATTGAACATATATACATGCACATAATAATGAGTATGAATTTTTACTTAGGAAATTTTGTTTAAGTGGTAATTTCAGTGTAATATATTGCTTTATTTAACATAATTATATCTTAAAAACCTTAATTTTATTACCTTTTACATAATTATGTGTTTATATTTTTAGGCAAATATGCATAAAAGTTTATAAAAATAAAATTTTAAAGTCTAAATAAAAAGGTTACTTAAAAGTATATTCAACATTAACTAATTATTCAGCAACGTGGCTTACAAATCCTTTATTGCAAATTAAAAAATGAATGATATACAAAAAGTAAATTTGAAATTCATCATTGAGTCTCTGATTTCTCTTGCCCCTTGTAATTTTCAGATTTCTATTTATTTGACCTATTTATTCATTTAAGAAATATTTATTGGGCATCTAGCACATGCAAGGGAATACAGCAATTAACAAAACCAAATCACTGCCTTCATGGAACTGATATCCTCATTGGGAGTCGGACAATAAACCGGTACGTAAAATACCTGGATATATTTAAGAAGTGCGCTGAAGGAAAACTAAGCAGCGTGAGAAGATAGAAAGCGGGGAGGCGCTCGCTGTTTGGAAGAGTTGAGCAGGGAACACCTCACTGATAGGGCTTTGAACCGAGAGAAGAAAGTAAGGGAGAAGGCCACCCAGGTGTCTGGGGAAGAGCAAAGACTGGTCACGTGAGTATCGGCCAGGCGGCCCCTGTGGCTGGAGAAAAGCGCAAGAGAAGCAGCGCAGCTCTGGCTTAGCCGTGCGAGCCGCAGAGTCTTGTAGGAGCTTCCTCTGAGAGCAGAGGGGTCATTTCAGGTTTTTAAAAATTTTAGTTATAAAAAATGTCAAACTTAGACAAAAGTAGAGGTAAAAGCAGCAATGAATTCACTGAATGGCATGTTGTCAGCAGTTACCGGGTTGACAATAGACTGAACAGCAGCAGGGGCTATTAACAGTGACGCTGTGTAGACGGGAGCGCTTGAGATGGCGAGAAGGGGCAGGTTCTGAATCTATTTTTGAAGGTAGTGCCAAAGCATATGCTGACAGATAAGGGGTGTCAAAAAGCGGTGGCAAAGTGACTCACATGTTTGGTATGGGCAACTCATAGAACAGAGTTCCCATTTATGCAATGAAGACTGGGGAAAGATCTGGGAGGAAGATCAGAAGCTCCTTTGGGGGCATACTAAGTTTGAGTTGTCTCTAAGAGAGCTAAGTGGAATCATATAATCATAAACATTATATGGACTGGACATACAATGTTTAACATCGAACAATTGTCACAATTGCTAGTTCATTACTTTTCCACGTTCTTTTCATGTCATGCCCTACAGATATTTTTTATATTTGTAAAAGTATAGATAACGATTTTGAGGGTTTTTTTTTTAACTTAAATTCTGTTGGGAACATTTCTTCACATTGTTACATCTGCAAAAAAAATCCACGTTTAAAGGCCGCATCTTTTTGGGAGCTTGCAAAAGCTTGATCAGCGCCACAAAGCGTCTGCAGTTCCTCTTCCACGTCGGGAGAGGGCGCCGAGGCGGCGGAGGATGCTGCTCGGCTCGGAGATCCGGAAGCTTCTCCTCATTTTCCTCTTCTTCCCTCCTCCGCGTCTTTCGCCCCGGAAGTGTTCTTCCGGCGCTGATTGCCGGCGTGACTTTGAACGCTCATGCTGTGGTGAGCGGGTAGCTGAGCAGACCCAGAGCCTCGGGGCCTTCTCCTGTGTTCTGCGCTTGCCATGAGGGTCTTGGGAGCAGCCGCCGCCGCGGCTCTGGGGCGCGGGCCGCTCCCGCGGATCCCCGCCGCCCTGGGCTGGCAGGGAAAGCAGGTATTAGTGTCCAGATAGGCGAAACCGAATTAGAGACTGTCCGCGGGACTTTGCGGCCCTTCGGGGCATGGAAGTAGTAGTGACACCCATTCTCTCCCTGACACTTCCTTGCTGACAGCCGAATGCAAGCTTGTTACTCATGAGCAGCTTCTCGGTGCCCTGGGAGGTTGGACAGGCCTCCGATTTGGGTAAAGCCTCTTATTTCTGAAAGACCTTAAAAGGGAGAAATGACTGGAGTGGAAGTCAAGACAGTTGAAAAATTAATGTGTTCGGGGCTCGAACGCAGCGTTTCTGACTCATCAAGTGCTCTTTTCTCTATAATGTGTTGTTGGGCTGACTGCCCCCTCTTTCAACCGACCCTGGGTTATTTAATTTGGTGTTCGAACCACTCGATACTTTTCTATGGTCTTGTTTCTGCATTTTGCGGGGGCACAGAATGGTGTAGGATTATGTAGGACTTGAGCCTTTCCTATCACGCCAACCTCATTTGCTTTGCTCGTTGGTGTCCGGGAATCTAATCAACTAAGCGCCGGTCACTTGGGTCCTATCTACTATTCTACCCATCTTTTCCAAGGTTTTCTGCTTGCCTTTTCCCAGGAGGGGCTTCAGTGCATTTTGAATGTACAGCCCTATAGGAAGAGGTATATTGTGTCTCGATTTCATAAAATACAGAATTCACTTCTCCCCCGATTAAAATAAAGTTTTTTAAAATGTCATCGCTTTTGTGTAGGAGAAATTAGAAACCTTGGAGCTATTGGCACCACTACATAAAACATATAGATCCTCAAACATCCTGGCGAGCTGTGAACTACAATAAGGGAGGAAGAAACAATTAACCTAAAATTTAAACAAAAAACTTTATTTCTTGTTGGGAGCTGTCCTTCAGATTTTATCAGCCTGGGGGTATATTTTCAAACCTGTACCATTCAGTAAAAGTATCTGCCTCTTTATTTATTTGACTACATCTTTTCTGATTTATTTATTTATTTTTAGAGTGTCTTTTTTATCTGTCTTGTAGTCTTTTTTCAGTTACAGAAGTTGCAGGTTGAGACGTTTACTCTTGAGTTTCCAGGCTATCTAATATAGTTTGTATCCTTTAAGATTTCTTGGAAGAAAGTTGCCTACCAAACCCATTCTGTTGCCTGTTTCTTGTTAACGTTGTTGGTAAGTGCATTGAATTCAGCTTTCTTTTTTTTCAGGTTAATTGGAAAGTCTGCCGATGGTGTTCATCAGGTGTGATCCCTAATGAAAAGATCCGAAATATTGGAATCTCAGCTCACATCGATTCCGGGAAAACTACGTTAACAGAACGGGTACTTTACTACACTGGCAGAATTGCAAAGATGCATGAGGTATGTGGTTCATGTTGATTCGAGATTTGTTAGAGCTTGGTTTTAATTGTTTTGTAGTTGCGATTTAATAAGCTTAACAAAACCTGAGAGATTTAAAGAATGGTAACAGTTCATCTTTAGTCAAAAACATATCACAACTAGATAGCTCAAGTAGGCTTGAAATGTTGTTCTGAGGACGTGATATTTGGAGACCATCACTGGGGGTATCCTGAGTAGATGTTTTTAAGAATGTTAAGTCAATATGATGTATTCTTAAGCAGTCATTAAAATAGTATTTACAAAATTTTTAATGTTATGGAGAGGTGTTTATAATTTTAAGTAGAAAAAGGGTTTAAGATTGTATATAGTATGAGCTTAACAGTTAAAAAACACATATATCAAAAAGATTAATAAGAAAATCTTGACACTCGCCTGAAGAAATTATGTATCATTGAGTAACTTAACTCTTCATTTAAAAATATTTCTTCAGATGAAGATCATCTTAAATCACGTACTTCAAAAGTTGAATCCTTCCCACCCAGGCCTCAAAATCCACATGTAGCAGAGCAGGGAAAAAGTCTGTTCTCTGAGCATGAACTTACAGATTGGCACAAGCTGGTGGGCAGGAGCAGTACAGAGGAGCAAGGATGGCTCTAAGTCTGGGTGATTGCTCTATGGTAGCAGTTGCTGAGAATGGCAATGAAAAAGGAGGTAGGCAGTTAATGGAGGGGAGAATCTGTAATCGGTTTTCTGTTTCATGAGATGATATGGTTTGACAAATCAGGTTTATATGAAAATTGCATCAGTTAACTACCTGTGTTCTGGTTCCATCTCAGTAAAGATTTCTTTGTTCTTGGAGCGCAGGGACAGAGAGATCCTAATTGCTGTGCTTGTGTTTAGGTGAAAGGTAAAGATGGAGTTGGTGCTGTCATGGATTCCATGGAACTAGAGAGACAAAGAGGAATTACTATTCAGTCGGCGGCCACCTATACCATGTGGAAAGATGTCAATATCAACATTATAGACACTCCTGGTGAGTTCCAGTCTTGGTTTTAGTGTACCTTGTTTTGGCAGCAGCATTTAGTTCTTCACTATGATGCAGCTCGTTTTTGAGTATCAAATAGTACTCAAAAGTGTGACTGAATTCCTATTAGAGAAATCTGACTTGAACCTAGAGCATCTCATCCTTTTGTGGTATCCTTGGAAAATAGTTCCAGTAAATTATGAGAAGGAAGGTTCTTGCTTTTTACAAATTACAGCTGATTCAAAAGGTGCCTGTGCCCTTATATCTTTTTGAAGTGATCTTGTTTGGCCCCTGGACCTTATGGTGAGTGAATGGTATTGGTGGTTTACAGAATCCATATTCATATAAGAAGGCTTACATAATAAGCAGGAATATAAAAATTTTTAATTGTGCATGTTATAAAAATTCAGACTTCTCTTTAAGACTGTCACACACTTCTGTGTCTCATTTAGGGCACGTGGACTTCACAATAGAAGTTGAAAGGGCCCTAAGAGTTTTGGATGGTGCAGTCCTTGTGCTCTGTGCAGTTGGAGGGGTGCAGTGCCAGACCATGACCGTTAATCGTCAGATGAAGCGCTACAATGTTCCATTTCTAACTTTCATTAACAAACTGGACCGAGTGGGCTCCAACCCCGCCAGGGCCCTGCAGCAGATGAGGTACTGAACCTTAGAAAGAGCAGAGCGGGTGTGATGATCTGAACAACAGACTTTCATCCAGAAGGACGATTAATTCAACATCATTAAGCTTTATCCTTTTTTTTTTTAATTTATACATGTGAGTGACCTATCTTAGTAAATAGAACCCTGAAGTCAGTAGTTTGGTTTGTGATCTCGTCAACTACCTTCTCTGTAAAATGGGGGAAATATGACTTAAATTATAGGAAGGTTGAAGATGAATTTAGAAAACAGTCTGGCATTTTATACTGTTTTGCTATAATTTGAGAAGTTATAACGTAGATTCTACAAGTACTTTGTGTTTATTTAGACAAATCTAGAAGTTCATCTTCAGTGTTAACCTTTACTTGAGAAATTTTAATGAATGTCCTGGAGTAGAATGCTAGATTCCCTTGCTTTCATTTGGTAACGTGTGCTAAGACAACAGTACCGCTTCCTTTCTGTACCAGATATAACCCAGTGGTATTTAGAGCACTTTGCACAATTCTGTATATTTGACATAACCTTTGAAAAGAATCAGTTTCACTTTTCACCTTTTGTAGATGTGTAAGTGGAGCTGTAGAGTTCCTTCTCAGGTTCCACAGGACAGAGCTGATAGATACAGGCAGCAAGGTTTGTCATAGTGGAAAGACCAAGAGTGATGTGTCCATTTTGGTGTTGAGGAACTATAAGTGACCATATTGCTGTGTGCACTTTGATGAAAGTGATGTGTTTGAGAATAGGAGAGCAAAATTTTTCTTCGTTGGATAGTTGTAATATTTTCTTGGTAAAATGAAACATTTTCACTTTTTATCTTTATTTACTTGTATTTGCTTGTGGTTGGCAATAGAGGGACTGTTTTGCTAAGTCTTTTTCTGAATTCCAAGCATATTCTCTTTTAGCATCTATTTGACCACTTTGGTTTGCTCCGCTCCCAATTACCTGCTTTCTCATTTTGTAGCTCCCATTAATCAGATTTTGAAACTTCTGATCTGGCCTCTGAGTCTTAACTTTTCAGCCATACTTTGTCATACTTTCTGTCTCCTCGTTTTGCACTATTATCAGCTCACCAATCTGATATCTGCATCTCCTGTCATTTAGCCATTTTTTCTTTTTAATTTCATCAATTATATAGTTAATTTCCATAAACTTTCTGTTTTATTACAACATCTTTATGAACATAGGTAATTCCTTCTCAGATCTTTACATTTTATTTTCTTCTGGTAACTATCCTTGGAGGTTAGTATTTTCTGAGTTCATACCTCTCTTTTAAGCTATTGTTTCCTTCGGATATTTGGTGATTCCCGGTTATATATCCATAGGTATAGATAGGTACCTAGAATCTAGACTAAACAGTAGCTAGAACATGTTTTTTCTTGAGTAAGAATCCCTGCCTGTGAGTATAACTTCCATTCAGTAGTTGTTCCTGACTAGAGGTACAGGCTGATGACGAATGTCTGGCTTTAACACTTTCTCTCAGTTTTCCCCTAAGAACTTTCTCTTTAGATAGCTGTACTCAATTTCACTAGTCAGCTGATTCAAGAATGAGATATTGGCATAGCTATCCCACCATCCTTTAATTTCCTGGTTAACCATCTATTGACCTGTTCTTCCCCTTCTGTTTTGATCCAGGGTATTCTGGGGATCAGATGGGAAGACACTTAAGAGTTCTTTTTGTTGCCTAAATAGGGTTGTGGCTTCCTGAGCATGATGAGTTTGGCTGTCAGTCTGTCCAAACTGTCTTATATCTTCTGATGACACCCCTCCCAGTTCCTCAACATCTGCCATTGATTTCTTTTTATATTTATTTTGTCATTTCAAAGGGATTTGGGGAGGAAAAAGAAGGTAAATATATGTATCTTTCTTTTTTAGGTCTAAACTAAATCATAATGCAGCATTCATGCAGATACCCATTGGTTTGGAGGGTGATTTTAAAGGTATTATAGATCTTATTGAGGAACGAGCCATCTATTTTGATGGAGACTTTGGGTAAGTGTTAAAAATATACCATTAAAATCTTAGATTTTGAAAAGTATCGAACAGAAGGGTAAAGATGAGTTCTTTATCCTTAAACACCTTTTTGAAATATGGCTGGAAGAATATCCTTTAAGATGATTTTGTTTTAATGCCTTTAATACTAGTTGCTTCTCATTTTTTAGTGTTCATTCCAAGGGAGAATATGTTACTTTTGGGCTGATATATTTATATCACATTATGACATGCATGGTTTGGTGGAAGGAGGCCCACAACTTGGGCTAGTATTGTAATATTTTGTTCATTCATCCATTCATTCATTAAACTGGAAAGAAAATAGGGATCATAAATATTTCCTTTACCTACTTCATGGGATTAAAAATAAAAAGATTAATATGAAAAAAGCAGTTGAAATTATACAAATATGGTTTGGGCAGTACAAAAAGTAAGTTGGTAACTGACATGGTATTTGGTTCATCAATCAACTTTTGAGTGACCTTTGCTTACAAAGCACTATAATTGCCCGGTTGTTCTCAAACCAGGGCATTCAGAAAAGTCACCTGGAGAGCTTGTTAAAACACATTCTTGTATCCACCTTCAGAGATTCTGATTTAGCAGATCGAGGGTGGGGCCTGGAATTTGCATTCTGGGAAAGCTTCCAAGTGATGCTGATCATGTGAGATCTGTAGACCAGACTCTTAAGTGACACTAATCTGACAACGTGGAGAGTCATAAATGACCCTTCGTTCTGAGGAGTGACCTCAGTAGCCTGGCAGTTTCTCCAAAAGTACTTCTTGATGGGCTTCCTTCCTCTGCTATGGAACTGAGATTGCTCATCTGGCAGGTGGGTAAAGGGTGTTGTGATCAGTTAACTGTAGAATTTATCAGGCATCTTGTAAGCAGGTTACAGAATGGAGACTGTCCAGTGGATGAGGTGTTTCTCACACTTTATGTGGCAAGTAAATAACGAGGACAAAGTTTGTCTTATATTCCTTAGAATGTAAGGCCCAGGAGAACAGGGATTTTTATCAGGTTTATCTAGGGCTATTTTCCCAATCCTAGAGCTGCCTGGTACAGGTACATGATAGGACTCAAAAAATATCTGTAAATCAATCAATCAATCAATCTGCTTCTCCTGAATTACTAGGGCACAAGTTTCTGTGTTCAAAAGTAGAGACTTTTAAACATTGTACATTAGAACCACAGGTGGAACTTCTTGATATACTTGCCTTCTTTTCTGGTCCTACAGTACTGTGTATATGTATTTTGAAATGACTCCATAAATCAGGGGTCCCCAAAGCCCAGGCCGCAGACCGGCACCAGTCTGTGGCCTGTTAGAAAACGGGCTGCAGAGCAGGAGATGAATGGCAGGCAAGCGAGCAAAGCTTCATCTGTATTTCCAGCTGCTCCCCAGCACTAGCATCACTGCCTCAGCTTCACCTCAGTTCATCAGGCATTAGATTCTTATACGAGCAGCAGTCGCTGGTGCCAGAAAGGTTGGGGACCACTGCCATAGCTGATTCTGACAAAAATCTAAGAACCAGGGCGCTTGCCAGGAAGGAAGATATTAAGCTCTAAAGGCTACGAAGAGCATTCTTTAGACTATTTACAGTTGGTTTTTACTTTTTTATTTAGGAATATGTTTTCTGAAAAGATTATTTTTTGACATTAGTTTCCATTAAATAATACTTTGAAAATTTTTATTCTAATATCTCTAAATATCAAGTGTATCTACTTGGTTTTGTATATTTTATTTGTGACTCTTATGTATTGATCCATAGAACAGTGGACAACTGGGGCCAAGATCGAAAAGTCTGTCATATTAAGTAACCTTTTTTTACTACAAAATTAGAGTATTCTGTGTTAAAATTTGTGCAATTGGGTTTGTTAATCACCGAAAGGAATAAAGTGAGGTCTCTAAACCTGCTTGTAAGAGACTGATGTTCTGATTAATTTGGTTACTAGAATTTTCAGGTGCTCAGGCTGGCTTTGAACTTGGCTCTTCCATTTACTAGTAACACAACCCAGAGCAATTTGCTTTGCCTGTTTTGCTTACTGTCTGTCTGAACTTTAAAGATAGCCATTAGTATTATTTGCCATATTAATGCAGAAGTATCAGAGCTCTTTCTCATCAAAAAAGATATTTTAGCCATTAGTTTAACTTTTGCACTGGTGCTTTGTATATTTAATTGAATATCTTTAAAGTACCAAAAAAACCCACAAAGATTTGTTTTCTTAGTCAGATTGTTCGATATGAGGAAATTCCAGCAGAATTCAGAGCAGCCGCAGCTGACCACCGGCAGGAGCTGATTGAATGTATTGCTAATTCAGATGAGAAGCTTGGTGAGATGTTCCTGGAGGAAAAAATACCTTCAATTTCTGATTTAAAGGCAGGTGCTCTCAAAATGAGTACTATTTAACAAGAAATAGAGGGTTTTTTTTTGTTTGTGGGGTGGGGACATGATGCTTT
This sequence comes from Eonycteris spelaea, assembly GCA_003508835.1. Lineage (NCBI taxonomy): Eukaryota > Metazoa > Chordata > Mammalia > Chiroptera > Pteropodidae > Eonycteris > Eonycteris spelaea. The sequence continues at coordinate 2,244,268 of PUFA01000001.1, forward strand.
TATGTATGGGTTTTATTAATGAAATTGTAAAATTTATTAAACATGATTGATTTCTTCAAAACTTACTTGATATGACATATAACTTTTTTTAAGTAGTGAGTTACATAATATCTTTAAATGGGAAAGGAGTCATAGTTTGTTCTAGAAAAAAAGGTAAATAGCTAACCTCTTGGGTATATCCTTACTCAGAAAAAAGAAGACAAATCAGAAATGTTACAGCAATAGCTATGTATTTTTTTAAAAAAAAAAAGAAAACAAATCAGTTAATTAAAAGATTTAAATAGATGATGCTTTCATATGGTTTAAACTTATAAAAAGTATACAAAGGTACGCAACAAAATCTCTCACCCATCTCCCAGCTGCCTGGTTCTCTGCCTGCTCCCCGTTAAGGTAGCTAGTTCATAGTGGCTGGTGTATCTTTCAAGAGATTTTTTGGTATGTATTACTTTTTCCTCTATTTTACACAATTAACATTGTTTTATACAGTTAGCATACCATTTACACTATCCTATGTGTGTCTTTTCTATGTGTGTATATATATTTTTTACCGATTGAAAATTAGTGACATTCCAAGAATGTTGCCAGCTTCTAGTCCTGAAAGAAAGCCTGATTTTTTCCTTTTTTTTTTTTTTTTAAATTTTTTCCTTAAGTCGTAGAGGACCTGACTAGTCTTCACTAGAGCCAATACTCTAGAGAGTATTAATTCATTTCATTCATTGGTTTGTAATTGATTTAAAACAAAGTGTAATTTGTAAGATAACTAATCATTAATTTTTTTTCTTTTGTAGCTTGCAATCCGAAGAGCTACTCTAAATAGGGCATTTACTCCTGTCTTTTTGGGAAGTGCCTTGAAGAACAAAGGAGTTCAGACTCTTTTAGATGCTATTTTGGAATATCTTCCAAATCCATCTGAAGTCCAGAATTATGCTATCCTCAATCAGGAGGAGTAAGTCTTGGAAACTGATTCTTCATGTTACTGCACAGGGTGATGTGAAGTATGCTGTTGCCCCAGCGGCATGGAGGGGGTTCACCATTCTTCCCCACCAACTCAGTAAAGCAGGGGTTCCCAATCCCAGGGCTGTGGACTGGTACTGGTCTGTGGCCTGTTAGGAACCGGGCTGCACAGCAAGAGGTGAGCGGCAGGCAAGGGAGCAAAGTTTCATCTGCATTTGCAGCTGCTCCTTGGCACTGGCATCACCGCCTCAGCTCCACCTCAGACCATCAGGCGTTAGATTCTCTTAGGAGCACTGGCCAAAAAGGTTGGGGACTGCTGCAGTAAAGATTTGCAGATACAGTCAGATTTATTGAAAGTACATTTTTGGAAGAAGACAGGCCACATCAAGGAAGGCAGCAGCCCCGTGAGGAGGTGAAGAGACAAAAGGGAGTAAGCGGCAAGTGAGGGGCAAAGTACAGGGAATAGCTGTAACAGCACAGAAGTGGGAAGGGCTGTTTATACTTGGGCCATGATGGGAGGTAACAGGGGTAGTCCTAGGTGATTGGCAGGTGAGGTTGTTTTGAATGACATTTGGCTGTTATATAACCCTTTACCTGCTACGCATGTGCATACCTAGAATTCAGTCTGTTATAATTAGATTCATGAACTTGGCAGGCATATGTTGATATTATGATGGTATAATGAGGCTGAGTTTAGGGTAGTACTTTCTGCATACCTGTTTGTAGCTGGTTTAAGCTAGCAGCTTTTATGGCCTTTGTGCATAAGATGTAGGGGTAATTCATAAAATAGGTGTTTTAGGGATGTCCTTAAGGGAGGTTTTTATGGTTACAGAGCTGGAATTTTGCTCCTGTAGCTCATGACTAGCTACTTACCTAACATTAGTGTACGCAGAAGTACTTTAACAGTTTGCACTATGGAAGAATGTAAGTGGTTCTTGTAGTTGTGTTCGTGTGGTGTTTTTTTGTTGTTATTTTTTCATAATTTACAAAAGGCAGTCACCATTTCATTTTGGGTAACAATTTTGGCATATAGAAAATATGCCAGTTCCCCTATTATATTCTATCTGTGAGTTAGAAGTGTGATGTGTTTTATTATCCATCAAGATTTAAATAATTAGAAAGTTTTCTCGCTTGGGAGCAGCTCTTCTCAGTCATATTTTTTTAAAAGAGAACTTTAAAAAAATTTTTTTAAGAAAACTTTTTTTTAAGGTCTTAATGATTATTTTTCTTTATCAGACCATTTCTGTGGGTTTTTTTTTTCAAAGTTTACTGTGGTCCTGTCACATTGTAGTCACAAAGCCCAAAGAAATTATTCTGACTGATCTCTTTCAGTGAAATTTCACTGATGTATAAGGTCAGAAGTGTTTATTTAGCACATGTGCTTTTTTCAGATAATACTCTTTGATTAAACAAATTGATATAAAAGAAATGTCAAATATTAAATCTCATGGAATTATATTTCTTTTATTTCAGTGACTCAAAAGAGAAAACCAAAATCTTAATGAATTCCAAAAGAGACAATTCCCACCCATTTGTAGGCCTCGCTTTTAAACTGGAGGTAAGATGCTTTACTGTAATTAACTGCTATATGTAGTTTTCTTTTAGGATTTTATTTCTATTACACAATGACTCTTACTACAGATTTGGTTATAGTTTTCTCTGCTTTTACTTTTTTTTACACTCTTTTCATACTGGCTCTTTATAAGTATAGCCCATACTTAAGGGGTTGGGAATTATATTCCACCTCCTTGAAGAAGCACTGTCTACCTAAGTTATTTGAGGTTCTTCTGTATGGACAGTTATTTATTTATTCATTTATTTATATCAGTATGAACTTATGGATATTTATTTTGTACTTTGAGTAATAATCTTGTAGTCTGTTACTTATTTTGTCGGCCCAGATTGGCCAGGTTTGGCCATTGGAGCTCTTTCAGTTGGCCCCATGTCTCTGACAATACCCAGTGTTTTGCTTTTTTTGGCTACTGCTTTACTTTCTGGCAAAACAGGATGCTCCAGACTTATCTTGTATATTCTTTGCCCCAGTGCTAGAATCAGCCATTTCTTTAGGAGCCCTGGTTTCTTTTAGTGGAGAGTGGTATCAGAAACCGAGATTCGGGCATTGGGCATGCTTTTTGTTGTGTTGTTGCTTCTGTTCATAGTATTTTAAGTGTGGGCGGAAACATGGATAAGTTGGAAGTGCACAAATGGTTATTTCTGGCATGGAATTATGTTTGGTGGGCTTTTTTTAGATTTTACTTAAAAACTTTTACAATTTACATATTGATATAAAGGAAATGTCATTTGTTTCTCTAAAAGGAGAAAAAAAGTAATTTTAAATTAAAAAATAGAAGTAACATTGCAGTGACAATTCTTATGCATAAAGCTTTTAAAAATATATTTAGGAATATTTTCTTAGGATCCCCAGAATAGTGATTATTGACCTAAAGTGATGGCATATTATAATATTTAATGGCTTATATTGCTAGTTGCTTTCATATTATTAGAATTAATATATTGGATTATTTTAACCAAACTTTATTAACATTGAATATTAAAAATCATTATTGACTTAATAAATGAAAAATGGTTTTTATTTAATCTTGCCTTAATTCCTAAAATTAGAGAACATTTTTCTATATACTGCATTTATTATGCAGTTGTATTTCTTCTTTTGTAATTATCTATTTCTTTTGTCTTTCCCTTTTAAAAATTAGGGTCAAAGTTTCACAGATTTGTTAGTATATATTTTCTCTAATAAAGTTGATTTTTAAAAACAATTAGCACTTTAAAATTTATATAGTCAAATATAGTCTTTAGTCACTCATTTTTAACCTTAAAAACCCTATTCTTTGAATATACTTAGTAAATATTTACTTTTGTTTTAATCTCCATTTTTACAGTTGGTTTTTTTTCATTGTTAATCTAACTGGAATTTGTTTTGCCGTATACTGTGAGGTAGCATCTAAATTTATTTCCTCCTCTACCTCCAAGCAGAATAATTATCCAGTTCAGTTTTTGAATTTTTCCATTTTTTTATGTGTTCTTTATCATCTGTTGACAAATGAATTAAACATTTTAGATTATTGTACTATATTTGGGGCTCTGCAATCTAATTTGTGCTACATTTTAAGTTTTGGAGTGTTTACTATGTTTTTATATCAACCAGGGTGAGTTTCTTCTCATTGCCATAGTTTTTCAAAACTTTTAAATTTATTCGTTCTTCTAAATAAATTTTCAAATCACTGATTAAATGTTTAATAATTTATCTTGGGATTTTGATTCCTATTGTGTTAAATCTATAAGTTAATATGGGAAGAACTGGCAACTTTTAAATACACATTGGTTAGTGTTATGGTTCAGGAGGAATGGATTCTTAAGTATTCATTTTATATTTAGTCATTTCACAAAACTTATTTGTATAACTTTCCAGGTGATTATCAAATTTTTTTAGATGTATTAACACAGGCTTACCATTTCTAATGATATTTTTGTTGTCTTTCCAATAATTATACCTTATTTTTATGTCTTATTGTATTAAACTGAACTTATCAAATATTAGAAGTCAAAAGGATACTTCCTTATATAAATAATTTTTTTTAAAATTTCTTAATAACTTTAATTTTAGAAATGCAGAAGTAGTATCTTGGATTGCGATACCAAAAAGAACAACACAGCCATTTTACTTAACCTTTATTCAAAGCTACTAACATTGATAGGGAATATTTGAAGCTAGCTTTGAAGTTTGCCTCCTAATTTTGATTCTTATGTTTCTGTTTTATTCCTTCCCCCCTTACCCAATCTTGACTTCTAGGCAGGTCGATTTGGACAGTTAACTTACGTTCGCAATTATCAAGGAGAGTTGAAGAAGGGTGACAACATCTACAACACGAGAACAAAAAAGAAGGTGCGAGTGCAACGGCTGGTCCGCATGCATGCCGACGTGATGGAGGCAAGTACCTGCGTGTTAGACCCGAAGTTTCTCTAATGCAGGCGGGATAGGTCTCCCTCCGTGGTACCCTGTGCCCCACAAGAAATTTACTTCTAGTCGAACATATTTTCCTAGCTTCTTTATTTTTAGTTGTGCTACAGTTCTGATACAGCTCTCTGTATAAGCTAAATTTGCAGATGTTAAGAACACACTTGTACCACTGCTTGGAGTTAGCTGTATGTCCTCAGTGGCAAAGTTTAAGAAGGGACAGTTGGTTCCCAAAGACTCAACACAAATTTGGCACTTTCCTCAAGAGTGATCATTACAATAGGTTTTTAGGACAGTGTAACTGTGGTTCTCAAAGGTAAGTGAATTTAATAAGTTCACACATATCCTACACTGTTCAAAGGATTTGCTTTCTGAAATACGGCGGTGTGAAAGTTCTGTTTGATTCTAGAGCTTTATATTCATAGAACCAACCCCAGAAGGGCCATAATGGTGTTAAGACCATCTGAAGATTTAAAACCTCTGAAGATCTGGTCTGGAAGATAAATTTTGTCTTGAATTGGCTCTGAATCTGTCCTAACCTTTGTGGTGCATAGGATTGGGCCTTGGCAGGAATACCAAGTCTGTGAGGTTGTCGCTTACTCTCACCCTTTCCCAATTCAGCTTCATATCCCTGGAAAAATTTATTAGTCTAGGCAAAGTCTTTGGACATTCAATAATGTTTGGTGGCCCCAACTTTTGTATCTCCTGGAAGATGAATAGGCAGGCAGTCTTTCAAAATTGAACAGCATTGCTGTTTTGTGAGATAGTCAGCAGGGGGCAGGCTAGAGGGATGAGTGAATGCCACAGCTGTTTTATGGGCCAGAACCTAGAATTGTACATCTGTGAATATGTGCACGTTTGCTCATTCACAGACACAGCTGTTATGAATGAACTGTCAACAAAAACTAGGAAGTTTAGAGGCACCAGTGCTTTGTGCTTAGATTTCCTGTGTTTTCTTAACTGCTTGACTCTGTGAGAAATTAAGATTATTTTAAGTACAATGGCTTCCATTATCCTGCCTTTGTTTTCAAAACTTCCTTTGTAGGTTTTTCTTGTACGCCTTTGTCATACATGTCTCATTGTTGGACAGTGGCAGCACATATAGTACATACTTTTTAATTCCATAGGAATAACTTCAGAACTGTGAAGCTCTGTGTTCTGTCAGTACTATAGATCCTCCAAGTAATAATGCCGTACCTCCGAGTTTCCGTTTAAAGTAAATCTTATCAATTGAGATGTGGTTTAAGTAACGTTCTTGTTTTAAGGTATGTCATGCCATAGTTGATGGTTGGTGTTGCATTGGTTCTAGCCAGTTCATTTTTTATAGAATTCATGGAGAGATTCTGCCATGTTTGTTTATGTACAGTATGTTTATTGTGCAAGTACTCTTTAGTCACCCTGTTCTGACTTGTGTTATTTGTATCAATTTGTGTTATTTCTTTATTAGGATGTTGATGAAGTATTTGCTGGAGACATCTGTGCATTGTTTGGGATTGACTGTGCTAGCGGAGACACATTCACAAATAAAGATAATAGTGGCCTTTCTATGGTAAGTATTTCATTTCAAACTGTTTAACACTTGAGTTTCAAAGGTCTGTTTTTATATAGTACATTTAGGACTTCAGAAAAACAACCACTTTCATTGAGTACTACAGATATAAAATTTAGATTGGTTGTGGCTCTTTAAATGTCAGTTAGACAAGTGCTCTGTGTAAGCTAACTTATCTGATTTTTCTTAGAAGAAGTATTTAACAATCCTCCAAGGTTTAGTGTGGCGGGAAAAATCTCCACTAGGTACACCTAGACTGTGTAGTTCTGACTCCTCTGTGCTGAGATCTGCTTCCCAATTGTGGGTGCCTCTCTAACTGTCGCCATCGTGAGGCTGGTCCCAGCAGAGTGTTCCTTCTTTAGTAACTCAGTATCCAGAGGGTTGACCCTTCCCTCAAGAACTGTAAGACCAGACTGTAACATTTAGATTGGACTTGGGGATAACATAACAGATGGAACTATGCTCCAAAGGCAAGATGCAACTAGAGAGTCTGACTTCCTGCATACAGCCTGCTATGTGGAACTCACAGGTCACTTTCCATCACTGAAAAGGACCTTGAAAGGAAGAGCATGCTGTTAGTACATACAAAACTAAAATCTGCCACTCTAAATGGAGGGCAGGGAAAGACCAAAGAAAGAGACAGGCCACTCCAGTGGCAGCTAACAGAGTTTATTAAGGGAAACTTACATTATAGCCTCTTCTTGGGCATCTGCAAGATGAAGTGGACATTCTGTGCCCGCCTGACAGGTGCCAGAGAATTAATATATGGGGTCAAAAGAGGGCCATAGTTATGGGTACTAGTACCAGATGCAGAAATTACTTTGCATGCTTCACCAGGTCAGGACAACAACCTGTTTCAGGAACCACCACATAGTAAGAGGCAAGGGAAGGGTGCTGATTCGTGTCAGAATGAACATCTGCTATGATCAGACAGTCTCTAAGGGGCTTTGTGGTAAGCAGTCCCCATTCCGGCCAGGGTCTCGCTCACCGGCCAGACAGCAGTCACATCACAAAACAGTCTTTCCTCCATACATGCTCAGGCAGTTCCTGCCTCTGAATTCCCTTCACTCACTTATCATTTTTGCCTCTACAGGAGAGCAGTCTGTCTGTCCTACAATGTGACCATTTGTTCATGAGTGGTCCTCCTCCTGAATTCAGTAAAGAAAGAATATGAGTACATAGGGAATAGGTAATTTGCAGTGAACAAATTTACAGTGGGTCATTTATGAACAAATTGATCCAACCCTGACAGACAAGCACTATAATAGTTCCTAGATCATATGAATAGTATGTGATGGAAGCCGTTGCACTTAAAATAATATTAATTATATCAGTGATTATAGTAAATTTTGATCTAATAAATAACTTATCAGACAATAGCAACAGTAAATGTAGCCAGCAGCCAATAAGAATTCCATGTCTCAGCATTTAGAGTCATTAAATGATTGTTAAACTGACAGTGTCAATAAACTGAAGAATCTTACTTAAACAGTTAAGTAAATAAATATTGTTATTTTTGGAGGGAAGATACCATATAAATGGACGCCTTTATTTATATATTAATATAATCTTATTTTTAATGCAAACAGACCAAGATATATATTGTCTAGCTTAAAGATGTTTAATGTTTGTCCTTTGTTCTCTTGTAAAGTAGAACGTTAAAATTAATACATTCTTGACCCTGACCCATACAGTGTACTGTATTTGAATTCTCTGTTTTTAAAAAAATATTTTAGGAATCAATTCATGTTCCTGATCCTGTCATTTCAATAGCATTGAAGCCTTCTAACAAGGTAGGTGTTTGATTTAATGCTTAATATATCAAAACAAAGACATGAGCTTTCTTTCATCTGCTTCCACAGTGCACGTGGTATCTTGTGCTAACCAGCAGTCTGTTTCCTCTTTTGGTATTGAGATCACCTTTTAAAATTTACCAATCTGTTAGTAATAGTTATTCCTCGCTGTATTTGAAGAAATTGATGGCATGAAAGTATTCACGAGACTGCTTTTAATGACTCTTTACTAAGTAAAAATATATCATTGGCTCCACAGTAGTAAGCGTAACTTCCTAGATTCAGAACATAAAGGGATAGAAAAGGGGAAACGGGCATTTGTCCTAAGTGGTAGGAAAACCTCACTGTAAGGGACATTAGAATATTACGTCGATTAATTGCCTCATGGATAATAACACACCTCTAGGTTTGTGGTAGTTATAAAGTAAATGTCTGATTTTAACATGGAAAGTCTGTAAACAAGATTTTTCTCACTTTTGAATATAACAGGTTTATGATTGGATTTGATGTCATTTAGCTTTTTAGATTGTTTCATTATGTTCTGTATTCACATTGACTTGCCATTGGAATTAGTCTTGTTCTTGAACCATAACTGTTTAGTTCTTAAATTGCCTCGACATTCATAACAATCACATTAATGAGGCGTATCGAAATGAACTCATCCATGCATTGAGTGAACATTTATGACCCCTTGTCATCTGGGAACTGTTATTTACAGAACATTCTGATTTATCCTGTGGCTGCATTAACAGCTACTACTTCAACTACTTTGAGAAACTTGAGATTTTCCAGACCCTTCTCATTATAGAATTGAGAATGTTGAGGTGGCAAGAAACATTAAATCACTCTGTCTCAGAAATGTGAGGAAAGGCAAACCTTACATCTTATTAAAGATGCCACAGTTTGTCCCATGGGCTTTGCTAAATTGTTTGCTTTTCTCTTCAGAATATGCAGGGCCAGAAGGTAAAGATTATTATGCTCCTTCATTCCTAAATTCAGAGTTTATGTAAGATTTTTGTCTTGATAGTTCACAGTTATAGAGGGAAATCAAATGCATCAATATCCAAAAGGTTTTTTTGGTGTCTCAGGGTTATCTGCTTGCTGGAGTAAATTAATTTAAATCAGATAATGAAGTCACAGCTTAAAGCTGTGAGTCTCAATAGTGGGGATGGGGGCGGGGTATGATCTTCTAATACCCTTAGAGTACCTGGCTAATGCAGGGAACAGGGGAAAGACTTTGGAGAGAGACGAACCCAGGATTCAGTCTCAGCTTTGCCATGCAATATTTATGTGGCCCTGAGCAAGTCACTTAACTTCTCTGTACCTAGTTTCCTCACCTTTAAAATGTGGATGATTCTATCTTGTAGCGTTGTGGTTAGAATTTGAGGTAACATACAAAACACATAGCACAGTTCCAGGCACATGTAAATTGCTGTTAATACTGGTGATTTAGGGTGTGTTAGTTTTCTATTGCTGCCATAAGGATTTACCACAAACTTAGTGGCTTAAAACATCACAAATGTATTATAGTTGGATAGGTCAGAAATCTAACATAGTTCTTAATGGGCTAAAATATTGAGCAAGATATTGGCAGGACTGTGTTCCTTTCTGCAGACTCTATGGGACACTTTATTTCCTTGCTTACTCAGGTTATTAGCAGAATTCAGCTGCTTGTAGTTGTAGGACTGGGGCCCCTATTCCTTGCTGTTAGCTGAGGGCTGTCCCTAGCTTCAAGAAGTTATCCACCCTTCTAGGTTTGTAGCTCCCTTCCACCTGTCTTCATTGCTAGCAACAGCAAAATGAATCCTTCTCATGCTTCAGGATTTCCTGCCTCTTCTTCACTTCTCTCCAACCTACCCTTCTGCATTTCCCTTCCATTTTTAAAAGCCTGTGTGATTACATTGGGCCCATCTGGCTTATTTAAGATGTCTGTAACCTTAATCACATCTGCAAAGTCTGCTTTACTTTGTAAAGTAACATTTACAGCTTTGGGGGAATTAGGGCATAATCTTAGAGGGCTATTATTTTGCATACCACATATAGAATTACAAGTAAGGAGAATAAAGATGCATGAAACCACCTCCAAGCAGATTGTTTGAAAAGTCTCAATGTGGCTTTGCCTTACTGTTAGTCTTAACTGACCTCTTGAGTTTACAGTAGAGTTTTGGTGAATATGCTGATTCCTTTGATTCTGTGTAGGATTTTTAAAACATAAAACAGTAACATAGATTCTGCTTTCTGTTTTATGGGCAATTTCTCACAAATGGACAGTTTTTGTCAATATAAGAAAGGGCATAGAGTTGAGTCTTGCTTGGGCTTTTGTTTTATTCTTGGTATGGAAAGAAAATCCCCTACTGTCCAGGCTGTGTTCCCACATTGTTCCCAAGCTCCCGTGTTGAAAGGGTATGGCCTAGGAACTAGACAGTGTGTCACTTCTATTTCTTAACTGCCTATGTATTTCATTCAATGTGTTCTTTTACTAATCCCACTGCTTATGATGATTAGTAAAACATGTAATGACTTTTTTTTTTTAAGAATGACCTGGAAAAATTTTCAAAAGGTATTGGCAGGTTTACAAGAGAAGATCCCACATTTAAAGTCCACTTTGACACTGAGAGCAAAGAGACAATTGTGTCTGGAATGGGAGAATTACACCTGGAAATCTATGCTCAGGTAATAAATAACAAGGAAGTTAATTAAATTCACTTTATTTATGTCTTTGTTAAGAGCAGAAGTCAATAATTCTCAGTCTAATGTGCATAAACTAATATCAGATGTGGTATACTGCTTCCTTTACTATGTGTTACAAATTAATTACTTTTGATCTCTAAATCTTTTTATTTGTAAAACATTGCTGACCTCTAGAGTCAAGGCTCGATATTTGCGATAAGACCATTCACTATCCTCAGATCATGGTTAGTTGGGTTTAGGTAAATCCTGGTCCCAGCCTTAGGGAAACAGCCTGCAGGGAGAAACATGCTGAGAAAGTTGGCCCGCCAGTACCCACTCTTTTGGTCATTTCTTGCTCATTTTCTTCTTAAGTCAGTACTTGAAGATCATTATACTATAGATAAAAGAATAGGTAGATGGGGCCCATACTTTCCTGGGAAAGACCTTGCGTATATCTGAATGAAAACAAGATATAAGACTAAAGGTTAAAAATTCTGATTGTAATCATATCTTTGAAGTTGAGACAGTAGAAAATTCTGACAAGATTTATATACTTTCCCAGTGAATATGTAATAAGATGGAATAAAGATAAAGTTTTAGTGGCTATATTTATTGGAGGTAAGTATAAATTATTCTAAATTAGGATTCATTTATATAAAATCTATAAAAGCAGTCTGTATTGTTTATACCGTGTATCTTATCCTTGCAAGAAACTTAAATTATTTAAGATTTATGATTTGTTATCTATTATATTTAAATGAATGCTTCCGATAGTTAAGATTCTTAGGATTTTTTGGCAGATATATCAAAATATTATTTCCCCTGCTCTTTTTAGAGGTTGGAAAGAGAATATGGCTGTCCTTGTATCACAGGAAAGCCAAAAGTTGCTTTCAGAGAGACGATTACTGCCCCAGTCCCGTAAGTATGCAACACAGGTTAATTGAGACTTTTTATTATGGGATATACGTAGCGCTATCACTGTTAAGACACTTTTACATCATGACACTATTATGGAAGCTATATAGTTCTGTACTGTAATCAAGACACTTATACAAAGAGACACTTTGGAATTTGGCCCCTTAAGCTAAATATCAGTGAAGACTACATACACATCATTAATAAGCATACTGACACTTCATCCAGTGTTAGGGTCTTCATTTATTCCAGTTGTGCTTCCTTTGGCAGACGGCTGTTATGTTTTACTTTAGTACCATATTGTGGATGCCAGAGAACTTGCATTTGCCAAGGAATAATCTCCTGCAAGTAAAGGAAACTAATGCTATGATAAAAATTCAGAAAACGTTTGAGAAAACAGAGTTGGGTTAATATTTTGTTAGAAACAAAAGAGTCCTCATAAAGAATAGCACAAAACAAGTTAAAGTGATACAAATGTAATATATTTCATCCTGGTGCCTATTTTAATTTACATAAATTCTGATTTAAAGTGAAAATGCATAAGGCATACTATGGCTATAAAACAAGTCTGTTTTCAAAGTGGCATCACATAAAAGTATAAATGATACTTTACCTGGGATGCAATGTCATGAAGTAGAATGGTATAGTCTAACTCAATGAAGTCATCATTTCTTTGCTATAATAAATAAAAACCTGGTGTGTAAAACAGTATCATTGGCAAAAACAATTTTAATTTTAAAAATCAGCTTTCATTAGATTATAAAACTCCCACTTAAGTAAAAATAAAAATGAATGTCATTATTTAGCCTGAGAGAAAAACTTTATATTCAAACTACAATTTTAAATTATGATTTTTCATTTGTTACTCTAAAAATCATTTTCCTTTGTTTTTAGCTTGTGAGTTGCGGTAGGTACTTAAGAGCATTACAGTCTATAGTTGGTCATTTAATATTCCTTAATGTTTACATTGTTCAGAAAAGCATCATTTAAGGGATAAACCACTGAAATGAGTGTTTACATTAATGGAATCCCAATTTTATAATAGAAATTCTCTTCTAAAAAACTGAAAATAGTAAAATGTAATAAATGTAGTTATCTGGCTTATAATTAAAGCTTTGATCTGTGCTGCTTATTGCTTAGCTCATGTAAAGTATTTATAGTATCAGCTACACAGAAATCTTGCATCCACATAGTTTAAAACCACAACTATCAGACACAAGGCTCTTTTAAGGCTTATAATCAGTGTACTGAAATAAGCCCTAGACTCTAAGCTCCTAGAAGCACAAGCTCCTGTGGCTCCTTTGGTTGTTAGTGATTATAAATGTGGCCACAGAGTCAAATAAAAGTATACTGTTTTCTCCTTCTAGTATCTTGAAGTAATCCTTTCTTTGAATATGTCAACAAAGAATGTCCTTTAAAGATAAGGTAAAAATCAGTAATAAGGTTTCTTACATGTTGGATCTTAATAGGTAAATATATATATAGCCTGAAGCAGTTGTTAATCCTTCTATTGAGATTAAACACTTTAAAACTACAATTTGTTGAAGTGTTATAGGAGTTTTCTTTCATAAAACCACTAGCTCTGTCTTTGTGCATATTTTGCTATAAAAACATGGCTTGGAAATCATGATTATGATTATATAGCTTCTGTAACCTGGACCAGTGACTTAATTATTTGAAGCTCAGTATCCTATAAGAATGTTGTAACCAAGGTTGATATCTACAAAAATGCATTAGAAAAGGGCTGTTTCTTAAAATGTTGTGATATTTATATTAAGGTATTTGACATCACACTCTTAGTACTGTAATTGCATATCCTACCCTCCAGTGCCTATAGCTATCTAATTGGTTGCAAAGCCTGTGGGGTAAAGGTGCTCCAGCAGGTAACAACAAGCTGTAATGAGTCAATTGGAAAGTCTGTCTTTTATGGAACTGCTAAAACTGTTGTGGTTTCTTTACACACTCTTTTTGTTGTTGTTGTTTTCCATTAGACACTACTAGTTGACATTTTCTTCTTTTTAACCCCTTAATAAAGCTAAAATCAAATAATTTATTTTTATCTCTTTAAGGTCTAGAAAGAGGCAGTTCAGAATAGTCCTATCAGAGTTAAGAAAACAAGGCTTGCAACAAGATAAGGTTGTAAATTATGATTAAATGGTTATAAAAGAAATTATATATAGCAAGTTTCACAAAGACTGAGATGCTAATATTTTGTTTTGGCTGAACCTGGGAGAAAAAAATGGTAACCATGTCTGAGTAGCTCTGGTGCTACTATTCCAGCAGAGGAAAAAAGTAGAGGTAGTTTCAATAGTTCATAACTATAGTAATTTGAACAGAAAATTTAGGTTGTCGAAGGAAATAATCTGTATTACGGTGAGCACGAAAACCGAATGCTAAATTATAACTCAAGACTTTGCTCACTTGAAATTGTAGCTTCACTTTCTCTGGCCTTGATTGTAACTGACCTCTCCTTCAAAATACTGGGTACACTATTTTAAATATAAAATTACTAAAGGGGCACTATTTATCTAGGAATGAATTATAACACTTTCAGTAAACATAAACCATGTTGATAGTATATTTTATGGAAATTACTTACCACTTGCTTGACAGTTTGAATTTTTACCATTTTATACCATGTATTTTCAGTAGAATTCTGCCATATTATATAACCACAGGCAACCCAGGCTAAATGTCGAACTGGCTTCATTTCTGAAGATACATTTCCAAAACTGTCTGGTGAGAGAAACATGATAAATGGAATTACTTTATATATATATATCATATTAACTTTTTAACAAATCTAAATTCTGATATCTTAGTTTCTTTCAAGTGCGCACAGAAAATAATTAAGCCATGGATCTGTAAAGTTTCAAGGGCTCTTTTTTTTTTTTTTTTTAGGGCAGTAATGGATTTGCAATGACAGTATATTTCCAACTAATGTTAACATCTGACAACTTTGAGCATAGATAATTGATAGAGTTTGAAAAAATATTTCCCCATGCCTTATTTATATACCTGGAATATTTTGTGCTTCTAGTGGTTCCTTCCTGGACTTGAGTCTTTGATAGAATGTGTTATCTTCTTCATCTGGGTTCTTTCCAATTTCTCCTTCAAATGTGAAGTTGACTTCTGGTGCAGCATCTTGTCCCATTAGAGGGTAAAGTACTTCTGCTGTACAGTTCACTGTCACTTGCTGTTTGAAATAATTTTGCAAATTATTGTTCTTTGAGACATTTAAAGCATTGGCCCCCTAATGGTGGTGTTTCAGATGTGACTTCAGAGTGCCTACTCACTCCAGAGATAATCTTATCAGGGATGGCCTGGTACTTTTCTTAGAGGTATCTGAAATATATAACTTATTTTATAACCTATAAGTTCTCATAATCTTATAAATTTATCTTAAAACTTGGAATATATTTCATTATTAATGGGGTGTACATTTGCAAAGCCAGATTTTAGTCTGATTTTATATACCAGCTCCAGACTCTGGTTACTTTTTAAGTCCATTACTCTCACTCTCTGCTCCTGAAATAACAGAAATTTTCTCAAACTCAGATGTAGCAATCTGTATGTAGATGTAAAAAGAAAAGATTGTAGCATTGGTTCTGTTTTGTAAAGATGGTTGTCTAGCAGCTCAGATGCCTTTTAATGAATGTCCTTCTGTTAGCCCGTATCTCTCTTGAATTATGTGCAACAAAAGGGCAAGCTTTTTTTTACATCAAGATGGTTATGGTGCAGATTGAAACTCCTTCCTTTTAACTTTGTCTCAGTAATTTGACAGGTATATAAAAATTTCCCTGCAGTATTACTCAAAGATTCTTATCTGAACATATCTTTAGCTATTTCTTTGCTCATAAATAACTAAAACTTGCTTTCTTTAAAAGAAATCAAAAACAGAATGAGAAAGGAAAACACAAAGTGGTGATGATTAGAGTAATTTATTTCATTTCACTTGTCAACATTAGGCATAAGTTCAGGCCATCCCAAGTACATAATATGTTTAAAGGGAATTTATTTGAGGTATATATAGTCTTTTTTAAATAGCTCAAGAGAAATACTTCTGTATCTCAGAATACCCAAAAAGAGTAAAAACTGACCTTTGTGTAGTTGTTACTTTTTCAAGGCAGGGTTTCACAACAACTTGAAGATTAATGATATGATTTGATCAGCAGAGGTGATCGGGAATATTTAGAATCAAATTTTATTTAATAATAAAAGACATTTCACTTACTTTATGGATAATTTCTTCCACGGAAAACTTAAGGTGATACTTATGTCCTCTTCCTGGAATATCCTAAAATTAAGAAAATATGCTTTAGTTATAACAATAATTCAATTCTCTATATTAGAAGAATCCATTCTCATTTGTTTGAAGGGGGTAAACAATTAAAGCCTTAGACTTTAAAAAGGTATAGATCCATGTACGTAACATCTAATTTAGCCGGTCCTCCTCTATCAGGTTTATTTTGGATGAGAACAAAAGGGTGGGATAAAAGCATATGTAAATAAAATGGGTTCCAATTCACTTTCAAGCATCAGAAGACTTCAACCTCTGGATCTGTGATCCTAAATTCTCTACATAAGAAAATTTGAAACAGCTTGTAATTTTAAAGATGACAAATAGGATACACCATTGAAAAGCCCTGTGTACCTCCAAATAGTATTCGGTGAAGGTGAATTCCATCTTGAGGCAGGTGAACATGTTAAGTACTGTTTTTACTTGTATATTAATGGACCTGCAAAATGATACTTTAACAAATTTGATAACAGTAATACATATGTTCAGGTATTTTCTTTTGAATCAAGACACAATTGAGAGTTTATGCCTAATTATGTTATCTGGTCTAGTTTTGAAATAACATCTACTCCCTGTCAGCACTTAAAAGACTCACCAGTTAAATTTACATCAGATAAATAAAGAACGATCTCCAGTCCGTTGGATTTTAGTAAAATGGAAACAAGCTTGGTGATTGCTCGGGTCTCATGCATTTAATCTAACCCTTTAGCCAGAGGTAGCGCCAGCATACCATCGATGACAGCCAGCGGCAGTAGTGTCTGGGTGGTAAAAGCCAAGCTTCAGTCCACACTGACTTGGGTTTTCTCTGGCTGTTTGTTTCCCCCTTCATTTTGGTCAGAGTCTACTAAGGATTGGTTTTACAATGAAAAATCGTTTGCAAGAAAGGGGCTGTTGTGGATCCAGGTTTGGAGTAGTAGATGAAAAACGTGGCAGTTTTATGATTCTTTTGAATGGTTCCTACAGGTTTCCCTTAGGGAAAAGGGAAAATGCCACCCCTCACTAGGAAAATTTCCCCACTTACTTGTAAGAGCGCCCATGTCTGCTTTCCCGTGAAAACAACAAACAGCCCCGGGCTGTCCCCAGAGACTGGAGTGTTCACTCTCCCCAGAAATGTTAACCTCTCTAGACCTGACTCCAGCTGGGCTGGGTGGGGTGGAGGGTGTTGTTGGATCAGAGCCAGGCTGACCCCTCAGGAGTGGAGGGAGCCGGCACCCGCGCCGCCCGCCGCCGGACTCACCTCCTTGCTGGCTTGTTTGACTGTCTGCACCAGGAACACCTTGTGGGGGGTCCCCTGCTGGTAGTTGATGCAGTTCTCCGCCACGGAGGCCGCCCTGGAGGCTGGGTAGTGGGTCGGCGGGATTTCATTCTCGATGGGCTGCGGCTGGGTGAACACGGGTCTGCTCAAGCTTAACGGGACACGTAGCAGAGCGCCGCCTTTCAGCCTGCTCCGGTTGCTGAAAGTCAGCAAGCCAGGCTGGGGCTGGGGCTAGGGCTAGGCGTGGGCGGGACCAGCTCCTTCCCTCCCTCTTCCTCCTTCCTTCCTTCCCTCCTTCAGTTTCAGGAAGCAGTCTGGGCGCTGGCTCCTCGCTGGGCTTCTCCCGCGGCCCCGCCCTTGCTGCTCCTACTTTTGCTCCCAGGTTCCTGCTAGGCGAGAGCTCCTCCTCTGGTCAGGTGGGGAGGGATGGAGGTGAGGGGAGGGAGATTGGCAGAGACTGCATCCTAACATTTATTAGCCTTGCAGAGGTGCGGGGTTGGCGTTTGCCTTGTGGAGTGCCTTCCTTGGGGCCCAGTTTCTTCCTGCAAAGCGAGTCTGGTTGTTTCACCTGCAGCCTGGAGCATAACTTTCTTATACACCCCACAGTATCAGGTACAGGGCAAAGTACAAAGGAGCTCAGTGAATCCATTCAGACGATTTCTTTCCCCTTCCCATTATGGAAGTGTAGGAACAGGCTAGTTCATCACCAACTTCTGTGAGAGTTAGAGCAAGTCTTTCCAAGTAAAGGTTTGAGATACTGCAAACTTTAGCATTAAATTGGAGGATTATGTAATTTGGGTCTGGAGAATATTTAAAATGCACCAGCACCCCTCCCTTCACTAATTTTAGAAGGATGATTTTGCTAGAACGTACTTCTAACTTTTAGTTGCTTTAAAATTTAACTTTTAAGGATTAAAACAAAAATAACTTATACGAAACACTACATTGAAGTAGCTTCTAACAAAAGCAGAAGTTTTTTAAAGCTGCTTCTTTTATTTAAGCAAGCACAAACTTGTAGTAAGTAGGCAGTATATTTTCACTCTAGATTTATCACCTTCTTTGGTCACCTTTAAAGGAACTATACAGGCTATTCTTTGGATTTTCCCTAGAAAACTTTAGGAAGCTGAGATTTCTTTTCATCAGGTGTATTGGTCAAACCTTCACATTAGATTGTTGGCTTGGAGATAAAGATTCTTTGCTCTTTTTCTCAAAATGGATTTTTGAAAGTTTTTTTGGTAGACACAATATAGTGGTGCTTTTTAAAAAGTTAACAAAAATGTGTTTGTGATGTCTTCCTCAAATATACTTTTTAATTTATAAAGTCTTTCTTTGGAGTAAGTAGATTTTTAAAAAACAGTAAGCAGTAAGGCATTTCCTATCCTTTCTAGAAGTTTCACAAGTATTTAGTTAACATGTGTTATTACCAGAGTTGTGAGAAGTACAATATGTGGACCTCCTAGGTAAAGTCACCATTTGGAAACTATGAATATAATTGTAATCTCTGTAGATCAAGGATAGTAGCATAGGTTGTGACATAACAGGCACTTACTAAAAGTACACATACCAATTTAGGTTCTTTTTAAAACATAATTATTACATTAAAAAATGTAACTGCCTATTTAGATGTTAAATAAACCACATTAGGAAAATCTCATTTCTCTATTTGAGTTCTTGAAGTCTTAGTTACTAAAGCTTCATGAATAGTTTAGTCAATAAATAGATCATTATCCTCAGTGTATAGATTACCTTGAAAGTAACAAAATCATCATTGCTCTCCAGAGTCAGGTAAATTAAATTATTACAATTTTATATAACTGTGTGAACATAAAACTAAGTAAAAATACCTATGATTTGCAATTTTGGTACAACTATAAAGTCAAAATAAATCTGCAAAATAGAGATAAATGGAAAACCAGCACAATTCTAGTTAAAATTAACTTTAACGTGAGGGATGGTGTTTTGCCAGAATTAAATTGCCTTTCGCAGTATGTCAGTGGTCTGACCACAGGGGCATGGGTTCTTTTACCTTCAGCATCCCTATATTCTTTCACCTCTTCTCTATTTAAACTATTTGGGGGAGAGGGGGAACCTTTGAGCAGCACCCTCTAATGGCTTTTAAATTAGTTTATATTTTCTTATTAGTCTTCTAGAAAAATGTTTAATAAGAGTATTGGTTTTGGTGCATATCCTGGCTCTGCCATGTAATAGCTGTATAATGTTTGGCAAGTTACTTAGCTTCTCTGACCCTCAGGTTTCTCATCTGTAAAAAGGTAATAAAAATAGTACCTACTTCTATTCATGATGAAGAATAAGTAAGACAGTCGATCCATAAAAAGTCCTTCGTACAAACTCGGCATATGTGCTTTTTTATTTGGCATCCATCTACTTGATTATAAATTCAGACATGGTTCCTGAAACTTCAAGGATTGCTTGTTTGTGAGTTGGTCTTCCAGAACAGTGTTGTCCAGTAGAACTTTGAACAGTGATGGAAAAGTTCTGTCTGTGCTGGCTTGTACAGTAATCATTCTCTACATTTGGCTGCTGACCACTCAAAGTGTGCCTAGTATATCTAAGGAACTGAATTTTAATTTTATTTAATTTAAATTAATTTTATTTTATTTTATTTTAACTAATTTAAATATCAGTGGTTAGTGATTATCATATAGACAGCATAGATCTAGAGAATGTTGTATAGATGTTATATTATTGTCAGATTGAAAACAAAACTAAAAATGTCTCAAAGAATTCATGTATACCCAAGAACATGTCAGTGGACCACAGTTTTGTAATCCTTTCAGTTATTCTGTGGTGATTTGGCAGTTGTTTCTCTTCTACTTCACTTCTCTGAGTTCTGATGACTGGTTTTTTTTCCCCTTGCAGGAAAATTAACCTTTCAGCACTTTGTTTTTCCAGCCCATCCTGAAGCTCTTGACCCCTGGAAGATTATTTAAAGTCAGTTCATCAGGCACATTCACATTTAGGGTCTTTATGAAATCTGCTTATTCCATACTAGTGTCTCCCACCGAAATGGATATTTACTTCTTCCAAACCACTCACAGATCTGTATGTAGGAGTACATACTCATTAATGTTCATTTACCTGCAGGTAACTGCAGACAATTTTGAAAGAAGCTTGTGTCTTCCATCTTACGGTCTTGGAAGGTTTCAATTTGAAAGAAGCAGTGCCATGCAAACAGTAGATAGTCATGAAGTGTTTTTTTTAATAAAATAATAGCCTGTGTTTACATATGTTTAGTATGTACATAAAACGTTTATTCAGTTCTATTTATGTTGCTATTAGTGGTTTGAAGTAAACACCTGTGTCTGTGTCTATCTAAATGACTTCCTTATGTTTAATCATTATCATTTTGCCATTAATCATTTTTCAGATGTTAATTATTCCACCTGAAACACCCTTCTCTTGGATTTCAACAGTCCATGATGTCCAAGTAGTAAAATCAAGTAGGAACTCTCTGAATAAATGAACTTCAGAGCTCCTGTTTTTCAAGTAACGGTCCTCTCATAGAGATTTAGGGAGAGAACATTGCGTACTAGGAAAGGGAAGCATTCCAAAAGGCGTGCATGAGCTCTTTGGAATATAGGTTACTAGAACAAGAACCTTAGATTAACTTTTTGTTTAATGACTTGCCTTTTACTTTTCTACTTGTGAAATTTAGAGTTGGCAGAATAAAGACTATAGATTATTTTGGTGCACCCCGCCCTCACCTCTACATAAGAACAGAAAGGAGAGATTTTCTTTTTAAATAGATTCTAAACTAAATTTTATAGCAAGGTCATCATATTTGAAGGAAAAAGTAAAAGTGATGAAATGTGGATTTTCATTTAAATTCGGATTTATTTTATTTCAGTAATTACGTAATGCTGTGTTTCTTTGTGTCCCTCCCCCACCCCCAATCATTTTCAGGTTTGAATTTACACATAAAAAACAATCGGGTGGTGCAGGCCAGTTTGGAAAAGTGATAGGTGTGCTGGAGCCTCTGGACCCAGAGAACTACACTAAGTTGGAGTTTTCAGATGAAACATTCGGGTCAAATGTTCCAAAACAATTTGTGCCTGCTGTAGAAAAGGTAAAACAAAACGACAACAACAAAACTTTCTTGCATTTAAAAAAATCAAAGACAGTTTATTAGGTATCATATCATATTTCTATCACATTGTCTTCCAGGCTTCAATTCAATTACAGTCCTGCTTCTTTAAGTATTAAGCTTTCCATCTGATTTAGAATCTTTAATTTATTAAGTTCAAGAGTTATAAATATACAGTAGGACAGTGAAAGGAAATCATTTTGTTTCTTAATCATGGTTATTTCTCTTGATAGGTTGCTTTTCAAAAATTATATATTTCTCTTAATAAGTTAAACTATTTCATTGTCAGCAGTTGAAATTTGTAGTAATCATTAGGGATTTCTGAAGGTTTTAAGTGACTGAATGAAAAAAGAATTGCAAACTTATTAAATCATACTCTTTAAATGTGTATAGTTTATTGTATATTAGCAAAGGTATTTTAAAAAATTGCATTTGTAAAAATGCTTTTTAATTTTAGTTCTTACTGACATTGTGTAACACAAAAGCTATAATGTGATCTGCCAATGAAGCCAAGCAGTGATCGAAATATATTAGCTCAAAACACAGCTTGGAATAAATGCAAATTTTGGTGATGGGTTTCTTTTAGGGATTTTTGGATGCTTGTGAGAAGGGCCCTCTGTCTGGTCACAAGCTCTCCGGGCTGCGGTTTGTCCTGCAAGATGGAGCACATCACATGGTTGATTCCAATGAAATCTCTTTCATCCGCGCAGGAGAAGGTGCCCTTAAACAAGGTACGGTGTGTCCTATCGTTCACCACATCACTGTGATTACTTCCCACGTTAGACCATCAGAGTCTCGGAAGGCAGCGCTCTGCTCTTTAGGTCTTCTCTTCTCAGGGCACTGGGCGGCATGCCCGAGAACGTGGCTGGTCCTGCACAAACAGTCATAGAATCCAAGTGAGGATAGATTATGGTGTTTTCTTTCTTGCAAAATTAAAGCCTACCTTGTTCTGAGTTATCTTGTAATTTTTATATGTTTAAAATTAACAATTTCTAAGTTCTGTTTTTAACAGAAAGGATGAAAAGGCTCAGCATTCTTAGAAATATTTTAAAGAAACATTACAGTCGTGCTATTTTTAGTGACTTATTCAGATGTCAGGAAATCATAAATTTGTAAAAAAATTTTACATATGACATTTGAGGCTTTTAGGCATTTCGAGGAGAGCATAATAAGAATTCAGTAAATCTTATTCATCCTGGAGACTTCTTGCTAGACTGCTAAAATTGTCAGCCTTTCTCACACAGAATGATATATATATTAAAACCCTTATAAAACAGAGCCCAAAGCAGTTGCAAATATATCTGATTCACTGCTTTTAAAAGAGGAAAGCAATGATGTCAAACACAGCAGTTTGACATCAAGGTTATTCAACAAAAGAAGTTCAAAAGCTGTGTCTTGAAACCAAAAAATTCTTTCTTTCTTATCATCTCTTCCATACCTGTTATTATGGTCATTCCTAAGTGTCTTTAGTAATGTCTGTAAATGTCTTTAGGAAAATTATATCATGATTCACAAAACATGTCAGATGTTTTCAACATTTCTTTTCAAAATGGGCAATAGAATATTAGGTTAATCATAGCATATCATTTTCTAAACATTCTATAAATTAAGGGTTTATTGATTCTATATGAATTTTGGACTTTTGTTGTTTTGGATCTGTTCACATCTGTGTTCAGGAGTGGGGCAGTGGTTGGAGAAGGTTTCTCATACCTTGACCAGGTTGCTAATTCCATATTTTACTGAAACTACTGAGAGCCATTAATAATTCATGTTTTCATTTCTCAGTTGCACAAGGGAGAATAATCCATTTTCTTTCTGCCAACCGTCTATTAAAAACACAGTTGAACCCTTTGATCTAGAAATCCTGTCACAACCTGAAAATTATGGTAATTGGAAAAGGAAAATAAAGTCACAAAGAATATAAGACTTATTAGGCATGATTCAAACACTTGCCTCTTGTCCTCTAAGTGTTTACTTTAATAAATCTTAAACTGACAGATACGTTGTAATTACTTCATATTCCTTTTTCAGCTTTTTTGAGGTATAACTGACAAATAAAATTGTAAGATTTGTAAGATATTTGAACTGCATAATGTGATGATTTGGTAAATGTATACATTGTGATACTTTTTAAAAGTACAGTTAAATTAGAAATTGTCATTAGTTCTATGCTGCTTCTTGACCGAAATTGTTAGCTTTTCTGCAGATAGAAGTTACATAAAGTGAGATAATTGGTGTGGTTAACAGTTAACAAGGAGCTTCATTCCTTTTTAATTGCTCCTATATGAAATATAAATAATATAGGTGTATATGCCCATAATATACACATGTATATCCATGAAGAACATCTGTATATCTATGAATATTAACTAAACAGTTGACTGTGTACCATTTATTTTTAATTATTTAAATATACAACTATTTGGGTGTGCAAAGGAAAAGCACTAGATGATATGTGAATTAAGAATTTGGTTTGTTTTGTTTGTTGTTTTTATTTTTTGCCAGATAAACTTGTGTAAATAAGCAGAGTGCTAGCATTAAAAATGAATTACTTTTCTGTTTCCTCATCCAATTATTTTTTCTCCATTAATAAAAGACAAAAGTATAAAGGATAAAAGAAATTTTTTGCCAAGCTCAGTAAGAAAATCAGCATACATACATCTCCATTGAATGCCATATGAGAGTTTTAGGGTGAAATATTGATAAATGAGCTTGGTAATAGAATAGCTTATACCTATGAGCTATTCTCCATTATCAAAGTTAGAAGAAAAATAGTTCGAATTCCCATTTGTTTTTCATTAAAAAATGGAAACGAGAACTATTTCAGTCACAATTGAAACTTTGCCCCTGAGATTAATCAGTGATTAATGAACTAAAGTGTTCATTATGGCCGTGTTTCACCTTACAGACATGACCGTTGCCATCGTATGGCCAAAGTTTAGAAAGAACACTACACTTGGTCTCCCCAGAAACATCAAACTTCTAGCCACTCTACAAAAGAAATAAAGGCCTTCCAGGGCCATGGTCAGCTCATTTAACTTAACAGGGCCCCTTTTTTGATTTCCTGCCCAGTTGCCTGATGGACTGTGAGTTTGAATCCTGGCTCCGCTGCTTCATACTTACTGTGTGGAAATGAGCAAATCATTGGGACATTTTTGTTTTTGTTTTTTTTTTTTAAGTGTAAAATTTTATTAACATTAAGTTTAAAAAGCTTTACACTGGTAGTATGCCAAGACATAGGAGTGCTGCTTCTTAAAGAAGTTATCCTTTAGGGTTTGGTCCTTGGTTTAGAAGTTGTGGGACTTTGGTTTTTTGTTAATCACTAAGAATTCATGAGCTTGGTGCAGGGCTTGTAATTTTGTGCCATTTTTTTCTTTCTCACAAAAGCATTTCTCGATAATGCTCAAAGCAGTCAGGGGAACCTGACCTCATGAAGTTGCCAAGCCTCAATTCTGTCAACCCCACCAAGTTCTATCATAAGACTCAGGTTTTCATTCTCAGAAGGCTTCTCTGCCACCTGGAAGAGAAAAGAGATGATGTCGGGGTGATGCTTGGAGATAGAAATTCCACAGTATTAAATGAGAATGTTCTTAGAAACACCTGCACATACATATTTGGGCCTAATGGATGCTGACGTCTCTTCCCTCACGTCACCTTTGACCTAGCACTGTGCCATACCACCTATTTCTCAGCTTTTTGCCTCAGAGTGGTCATAATAACATTTATTGATCATTTATGTGCTGTGTGTTATGCTGAGTACATAGATTATCATATCTTCACAGGTGACTTTATAGTTGAGAAAGTTGGGACTCAGAATACTGAGTTCAGTGGCTCAAGGTCACATGCTAGTTAGTGGTGAAGCTGAGAGTTAAACCCAAGCCAGAGCCCTAGCTCCGGACCTCCTCCTCACACAGCCTCTTCAGCACCGAGGTGGTGTTATTCCTAAGCGGGATGAACCAGAAACATTACCACCTCTACCCACCACTTTAGGCTTAAAAGGTCCTGTGATGATATTGGTGTTTTTAGTTCCTGCCTTAAAAAGCTACAGACCACATGGATCTGCTTGAGGAAAAATTGTTTTTAGGACTCGGTTGTCATCTGACTATTGAAAAATGCAGGGTAAGTTAGCTCTGGAGTCTTATCACCTGGAATGGGGTGAGAGGAAGGCATGAATAAAGGCAGGTTCTTTGGAAGTAAGTTGGGAGGTGGATTTAGGAAGAAAGGAGCAGGCAGAGAGGATACGGAACAACTGCACAGGCCATTCTCAGCAGCTAAGTGGTGGAGACTATATACTTGGCCCCTCCCCCCTTTAAAATATGGCCCTTTCCCAATCTAGCTCTTTTCATAGTACTGACCTTGAAAACACTAGATAACATGTAACCGAATCATAGTATGTCTGCTCTGCTCACATCTCTTTCTGGGCGCCTTCTTCTTCATTAAATGCATTTATTTAGAGCCAAGGAAACTGCTGTTCTAACAAGAAATAAGAGTTATTTCTACAGTCTAGAATTCTTAGTCTGCTGCTTTACATGCTTATGTGGGGTCTGCAAGGCTTAGCTAATGAGGTTTAGGAGTCTGCAAATTTCAGTTATTCCTCTTTTCAGGACAGAATTCACTAATTAGGACAAACTAGTCAGAGGTAGGTCTTAGGATATGATTTGAGTTGGAAAATATTTTAAAGAAATACAAGTATATTAAATTGCCATTATAATTATTGCACTTACGCTAATATTGTCTTTCATAGAAGACACTATGAGTGAATATATAAGAATAATTGCTAATTAGCTTGTTTTAAACAAATTAATACTTGGGAAATTATGGTTTATAACAAATATTTTCTATGTCATCTTTTCTGTTTTACTTAAAATGTTTATATAAAGATAACTATTCCAGTCTGAGGCTGAAGTTTTATTCCATACTATCATAGCATCCAATTTAAGTAAAAATGTTTGAAATTTTATTATATTCTCTCCACATTGTTGCATTTAAACCTCAGTCAGCATTTGTCACAGTAAGAAGTGTTCTGGTTATGTATTAAGTGCGATTAAAAAAAATAAACATGGACATACATGTTGGGTTTTAGTGCTTAAACTGCCCATCACATCTAGTCCAATATCTTTACTTTTTAGGTGAAGAAACTTGAGACCTGGACAGATTGTGTTTTTCCAAAAGGCATATGATTATTAGGGGCAATACAGAAACTAGAACCTTGGTCTTTCTAATTCTATCAAATACTGAAATTTTTCAGCCTAGAAAAGGAAAGATAGATCTTAGATATGACTTGAGTATTGTCTCCAAGTATATGAAGGGTAGGTACTATCCTCCCACTTTCGACAGTGATAAAAGTTGTTTTTCGTATAGTTAAGATAACTGTCTGCCAGGGACCAACAGGAGAGAATTGGTTTTCATTGATCAAAGACTTAACAGTGTCTTTACTCCCGAAGATTTTCGGAAAGAGAATAAGTAGCTCTCAACTGCATAATGTAGATGGTAAAGGACGTGATCAAATGTGGTTGTAAACCCTCTTTTATATTATCCTCTGCAGCTTAATGATTTTTAAAGATAAAAATATTGTAATGGTAATACTAAAACTAAGTTTTGTCTTATTCGAATTTCCATTTGGAAGAATGTCTTTTACTGCTACCTGAAAAGTGAGTCCAGAGCACCCTGTGTATATCTGGATAGAAAAGAATTCCAGTTTGTTTAAAGACTAATAAACTAATTTTATTTATTAATTTTTTAAATCCAGCCTTGGCAAATACAACATTATGTGTTCTTGAACCTATTATGTCTGTGGAAGTTATAGCCCCAAATGAATTTCAGGGAGCAGTGATTGCAGGGATTAACCGGCGCCATGGGGTAATCACGGGACAGGATGGAGTCGAGGACTATTTTACACTGTATGCAGATGTAAGTACTGTTGGTCACGGACAGTCTTGCTTTCATTAACCGCAGGAGGAAATTAGAGTTAGCTTTTGTTTTTGGAGATTGTAGAGCAAATGGACAAATTTCTCTGGCGATTTGAGTGTTGAATTATATATATGTGGCAATTTCTATAATTTGCTGTTAGAGCAACTAACTCTTAAATGCAAAAGCTGAAAATTAGATTCATCTCATGTAGTAGGCCTTTTGTGAATATGTCATTTTCTTAAATTTATTCTTATCTTTCTCATTTTAGCTTTATTTACATAGCTGTTTTATTATGTTATCTCTAATTTATTGGGTTAATATTTTATTCCCTTTCCTGTACCTTACTTGACTTACAACTCATGGGAGAGTGTTTATCACATGCTGTAAGGCTTCCTAGAAGACACTGCTATCAGCATTATCCTTGAGGTGTCCAAAGGAAAGCTATATTAACATTTTCACAGAAGAAACACACCTGCATGCTTGAGCTTCAGCCAGAGAGTGGAGTGGGGATGAGGAGGGAAGGGTGTCAGTCATGTCCACTCTGTGAAACAAAGATCTGGTTTCTAGTTGTGACTGTCAGATGAAATTATTTTCAAATAGGGTTTCTCCTTGCAATAAAACACAAATATGTTTCTCTGCCTTTTAATCCTTTTAAACCAAGAATTGTTAGAAGCCTCAGTCTAAAGGAATTAAATGGCTAAGCCTTCTCTGTGTTTTTCTCAAATATTTTTCAGTAGGCAATGCTGAGATATCTATTGTTTGTTTCCAGGTTCCTCTAAATGATATGTTTGGTTATTCCACTGAACTTAGGTCATGCACAGAGGTAAGCGAGTATTTAAATTTTACTTTAGTGCTCTTGAAGAGACTACCCTATAAAATGATCAAATTTGTGAATTGTGTCTTTGTATGACTTGATAGTTTTTTTTTTAACTCGCAGGGGAAGGGCGAATACACAATGGAGTACTGCAAGTATCAGCCATGTTCGCCGTCTACACAAGAGGACCTCGTTAATAAGTATTTGGAAGCTACAGGTCAACTTCCTGTAAAGAAAGGAAAAGCCAAGAACTGACTTTCCTAACTTTAAGTTAACTAACTTTAACTGTGTCTGCAAGGTTTAGACACTTGAAGGGATTCCAGTGGAATGAATTCAGGCAGAAATTTTAGAAGCCCTTTCTATTATGTTCAGAAGCTTCTAGTATATCAAAGTTAATTCTTTGTATATCTCAACTCTATTGGCTAGTTTTATAGTTCATTGAAAAACCTCAAATTAAATATTATTACTGAATTATATTTAATATTTATTTTAAGGGAGGAAGAGACCTATATCAGTTATATGTCTAAGCTTAGAATGTGTGTAAACTTCCTTCCCAGTTTTTTTATCATAAGGATTTTTAACATAGAAAAGCTAAGACAATACGAAGAACAGCCACATACCTTCCATCTAGACACCATAATCAACAGTTGTTCATTGTTAAGTTTGTTAATCGGACAATAATTTGACATATTTGTTTTATCTGTTGTTCATCTGTGTGTGTCTCATACTTTTATATATTTTTTAAAAATTGTTTTTCCTCAGCACTTGAAAGTGAATTGCACATATCATGACACTTGTAGTGTCATCTTTTAATAAGCAGGCTTTTTTCTTTAAGAAAGGATTTCATATGATCTTAATGGAGAGCATTTTTCAGGTTCTTCATTAGGATATTAAAATGCCAGCTAAATTTCTAGCTGTTTTACATAAGCTGATTGCTTCAATTTGTGAGTTCTGTGAATTTGTAGCTGCCTGTTTTTAGGAGTGTAAATGTTACTTTCTGGTGGACCTATGAGTTGAAAAACAGATTCTTGCAGATGCTATTTTTGTCTGCAGCTTTAAATAATAAAATATAACTTTCAGGGTTTCTGCCTAGTCAGTTTCCTTCACCTACTAAATGCCAGTTGAATTTGAGTCTGTCGGAATTTATCATATATTGGATTCGTTGAAATTGTGAAAGAGTAAATGTAAAGCTTTGTTTTTAGAATAAGCTGGAATAGTTGGACTTCCTCTGCAGTTCTGCCATACTCAAAAATCATGTGATGTGATAGACATTATAATTCTTTCCCATAATGAGTAATAGAAATAAAATAACTTTAAAATTCCTTTGTTTTTCTTGATTTATAGATTTGGCATTATAACTTAAGGCTTCTAGAAAAAAAGATTTTTAAAAGTATAGAGCACATTTTCAAGGGACTTGCTAAGTACTTTAAATGCATTATCGAATTTAGTTTCGCTGCCCTATGAAAGCAGGCACTATTATGTCCATTTTGTCATGGAGGCGGCAAAAGTGCAGAGAAGGTAAATGACTTGTCCGAGACCACACAGCTTGTTCAATTTTCGATCAGTAATTTAGTTATGATCATTCATCATCCCCAGTACATTTTCCTCATGAAAATGTCTGTTGCTACAGTGGCATCAAGCCTGAAAAATGTTGTTGTTTTGGCATTTCATCAGTATTTCATGCTATTCATGATGACTTAGAATATTGTTCTTGATAAGGAAATACTTTTGTAGACCTTAGTACAGTTCCTATGGCTTTGGACAGCAGTCAGAGATATTAATACTAAGATGGATAAATTTTGATCTTTTTAAGTCGTTATACATTCTGGTTATAAAGATAATAGTGTCAGGAAAGAGCTTTGGTATGCAGTCCAACACCAAGATTTCATAGGCAGCGACACAGGCCCAGTTGGTTGGAGTAATTAGAGTAGTATCATGTAGGGACAGATCCAAGACCAGAATCCACACCTCTTGCTAACTTGGTTTGGCTATAGTTGGTAAAGACCACATGCCAACCAAAGTCTAGCAAGAAAGAAATTATGGAAAATATTCATAACGAGGATATTTTTATGCTACTGTTGTGAAGGATAATTGTTGACCAATATAAAGAAAGACAGTTTTGCTTGTGTTGCCCTGATTCCCCTCCCAGGTGGTGCTTTTTTTTTATTTTTTATTTTTATTTTTTTTGGTGAGGCAACCCTTGGTAGACCTCACAAATTGCAAGGACCTTGTCAGCTTACAATCCCCTTATTTTTTTATTTTTTAAATTTTTTACGCCTGTAGCTCCTGGTCTTCCTAGGTGGTTCCCCATCCAAGTACTAACCGGGCCCGACCCTGCTTCTGGGCGGTGCTTTGAAAACCACCTGGGAAGCTTTAATAAAGAAACACACAGGCCAACTCCTAGATATTCTTTATCTCTGGCTCAAGATCAGAAGCTTTCCATATGATTATAATATACAGGTAAGTAAGGTTGAAGACCACAGTGGTACTGCCCTTACCCCCAAGACATGAAAGGAAAGACTTATTCAGATATGTCTTAATATCTTTTAAATGTTTTTATTATAGTTGGCATACAATATTATATTAGTTTCAGGTATACAACATAGTGATTAGAGATTCTTATAACTCACAGAGTGATCACCCCGATAAATACAATACCCATCCGATACTGTATGTAGTTATTACAATATTATTGACTATATTCCTTATGCTATACTTTACATCCCCATGAGTATTTTATAACTACTAATTTGTACTTCTTAATCCCTTTCTCTTTTTCACTCACTCCCTCAAACCCCCTCCCATCCGGCAGTCCTCAAAATGTCATTGGTGTTAGTTTGTTTTATTTATTTTGTTCCTTAGATTCCACATGCAAATGGAATCATATAGCATTTGTTTTTCTCTGACTTCACTTAGCACGATATTCTCTAGGTCCATTTATATTGTTGCAAATGGCAAGATTTCATTCTTTTATTTATTTTTATGGTTGAGTAATCTTCCATTGCATATGTGTATCACCTCTTTATCCACTCATCCATTGACAGACACCCAGGGCGCCTCCATATCTTGGCTATTGTAAATAATGCTGCAATGAACATAGGGACGCACGTGTCCCTTCAAAGGGTTTCTTCAGATAGATACCCAGAAGCGGGATTTCTGGTTCCTTCTTTGTCTCTTGTTATAGTCTTTGCTTTAAAGTCTATTTTATCTGGTATAAGTACTGCTACCTCAGATTTTTTTGACCTTCTTCATGAAATAACCTTTCCCTCCCTTTCAATCTGTGTGTCTCTTTTGATCTGAAGTGAGTCTCCTTTAGGCAGCATACATAAGGGGCTTGTTTTCTTATCCGTTCAGCCACCTCTGTCTTTTGAATGGAGTATTTAATTTTCTTTCACTTGAAATAATTATTGATATGTAGTTATTGCCATTTTATTATGCATATTTTTGATACATTTTTTCTTAAGTCCCTCTTACATCTCCTGTAATACTGGCTTGGTGGCGATGGACTCCTTTAGCTTTTTCTTGTCTAGGAAGCTCTTTATCTGTCCTTCAATTCTAATTGGTAGCTTTGCTGGGTAAAATATTGGTTGTAGGTCTTTGCTTTTCACCACTTTGGATATTTTGTGCCAATCCCTTCTGACCTGCAAAATTTCTGTTGAAAAATCAGCTGACAGTTTTATGAGAGCTCCCTTATGGGTAAATGCCTTTCTCTTGCTGTCTTTAAGATTCTTTTTCTTTAACCTTTGGCATTTTAATTATGATCTGTCTTGGTGTGGGCCTGTTTAGGTTCTTCTTGTTTAGGACTCTGAGCTTCCTGGCTTATATGTCTGTTTCCTTTACCGGATTAGGGAAATTTTCTATCATCATTTCTTCAAATAGGTTTTCAATTCCTTGCTCTCTTCAACTTCCGGTATTCCTATGACGTGAATGTTGTTACACTTGATGTCCCAGAGGCCCCTTAAACTAGCCTCATTTTGGGAGGGTTCTTTTTTCTTTTTGCTGTTCCTATTGGTGTTTTCTGCTACCTTCTAAATCGCCGATTTGATCCTTTCATCTAATCTGTTGATTCCCTCTAATGTATTCTTCATTTCTGACTGGTTCTTTGTTATGTTTTCATCTCTGTTGTCTCTTTGTTATAGTTCTCACTGAGTTCCTCTACTGTTCCCCTAAGCTCACTGAGTATCCTTCTAACACAGGTTTTAAACTACATCGGACAGATTGCTTGTCTCCATTTTATTTAGTTCTTTTTCTGGAGCTTTGTTCTCTTTCATATGGAACATGTTTCTTTGTCTCCCCATTTTGGCTGCCTCCCTGTATTTGTTTCTATGTATTAGGTAGGGCTCCTACGTCTCCCAGTCTTAGTAGAGTGGCTTTATGTAGTAGGTATCCTATGGGGCCCAGTGATGCTGTCTTTCCTGGTCACCTGAGCCACGTGCCCAAGGTATGTCCCTTATATGGGGTGTGTGTGCCCTCTTGTGGTAGCTGGGCCTTGGTTGCTCTTTTCATGTCAATGGGAGGGATTGACCCTTGGGCGATTGGTTGTGAGGATTGGCCTGTGAGGGGCTAACCCTGTGGAACAAGATTCGCTAGCAGGGCTCTAGTGCCTGCCCTGTCTGCCGTTCAGGTATGTCCTCAGTTGCAGCTCTTGGTGCTCTGGCTCCGGCTAAAGCAGGCCACTGGCATGCCAGCCCAAGGGCCTCCTGGGAGGGGCCCAGCTGCAGGCCAAGTTCAGCCACAGCCTGTGCACTGTTTGGGAACACCTAGCATGAGCCACAAAGCAATCCGCAGATGGCCTGCACCTGTGCTGGGCTTGAGGCACCTCTAGAGGCCAAGCCAGGAACCAAGGCCGGCTGCCACTGCTGCAGAGTTTGAGGCTGCTCAGCAAGAGGTAAAGGCACACCAAGCCAGATGTTGCTTTTTGAGTTATGTGAACCTTTGAGAAATTTTAGGGAAGTCCGTAGTATGAGCTAAGAGAGGCCATTTGTATGGAAAAACCCCCTCAAGGGCTTGGCTAGACCTGCAAGTTAGGGGGCGGGGTCTCGGAATCACTTGGGCAGGGCGACCGGTGTTAACCAGGTTGATGGAGTCTCAGATATGGCGGCTGCCTGCGCACACTGGAAGATGAAGGCTCAGCAAAGGAACAATGGATTCTTCCAGCATTTCTGTCTCAGAGAAAGCTGCCTCTCTAGCCCTCGCCTAAAACCAGATAATTCAGTTCCTCTCCGGTGTTCCTGGCACTCCTTGAGCAGCTTCCCCAGCACTGGAGCTCAGAGCAAGTGAGTCTGTTACTGAGTAAGTCTGTGCATAGGCCCTTTAAGAAGAATGTCTGTGACTCCCGCAGCCTTCTGTCTCATTCAACCACAATCTCTGCTGCTTTTCACAGCCAGAAGTTGTGGAGCCTTCTCTTCCTGGCATGAACACCAGGCTGGGTAGCCCAGTGTGGAGCCAGGATCCCTTGCTCCTCCAGGGGACCTCTGTAGCCAAGATAACCCTCCTGATTCTCAAACACCACACGCAGTCTGAGACCAGCCTGTTCTGCATCTCTGTGCCTCCTACCAGTCTCAAGGTGGCCTCATATATGTCCCCAGTTGTAGAACTTCTTTATCCAGACCTTGGGTGACACACAATGATGGTTCTGTAATTTTGTTTTAATTTTGATGTGGTTGTGAGAGAAGGCGAGCACAGCATCTGCTTTCTGCGCCATCCTGACTGGAAGTCTATTACTATTCTTTAGTGTTAGAGTTGGGCTAGTGGTTCTAAGTTTGATAACTTTACCTTTGAAGACACAGTCAATTTTTTCTTATTCCTGTCCTTGCTCACTCTCAGGTTAATTATAAAAATCACTAAAATTTAATTCTGAAGTTATAAGATTTTTCATATTTTAATATTTTTGAAATATGGATGAGTCTTAAAATTGCCAATAAAACTAGGCAGTAACCAGGTAGTAGTAAATTGTGACATGTAGGAATACATCCCTTTGTAGAAAACAGTTATTTGCATTACTAAAACTATAAATTGTTGAATTAGAACTGTAATTACTGCTTAAAGTATCTTCAAATAAATAACTCTAGAATGCATCATTGAATAGTTAACTGTTTCAAAACAGTTTATTGTGTTCATCCATTCATTTATCCATTCAAATAAGTGCCAAGCAGCATTGTAGCACTTTGAAAGCAATGAAAGGTCACAGAACAGAATCTAAGCTGAGAAAAAATGATGTAATAAACTCATATGTGATGAAGAACTATCATTCAAGGGCAAATATAGAAACTTCCGACTTTCAAAAACACAAATTGTTTAACTTGTAGCAATTCATAATTTAAGTAGGAAAAATGAAACTGAGTAGGATCAAGTGTAATGTAGACAAAATCCTGGCACTATTTTGTATATCTTAAAATTCTGAAAGCTCTAAAGAGACTAGGAATGTGAATGTGTTGCTGTGTATGTCATTGGCTCAGAGTAATAGAGAAGAATTTAGGCTCATTATGAGAAGAGGGCTTAGGGAATTTAGAGTTTCTCATTTTATATCAAGATAGGTGAAGTAATTTTTCTCTGTTGTTAGCTAGCAAAATCAGTAGTAGTAAAACTCAAATCAGCAATTCTAGAGTTTGCACCAGAAAAGAAGTTCTAGTGGTGATAGTATTGAGAAATTTTTAGTTGGTTTGACTTTTGTGGGTTTTGTAAATTTGTAAATTAGGTAATTGTTTGTATGCTATTTGTGTGTGTAGAATTCCCCTTCATAATCTATTATACTGAAATAAATCTGTTAAAGGGTCACCTTAGAGTCTTGTTTGTAAGTCTAATCTTGCTAATTAAAAACGTCTTTATGAGGATGAGCTGAGACTCTGGAAAACTAAAACTCCATTTCTAGGCCTTAATGTGACACTAAAAAAGTGATTAAAGATCACAGGACATTGAATATGCTATTATAATGCTCTTGGCACCTTTTTTGAAGGTTATTTAGAGAACTTCAGTTAGAGGAGTTTATCATTTGTTTTTTGGCATGATTTAATCATTATAAATTGATATTTTAGAAAGAGCATTTTCTCTGCATTATCACTTGGCTGGGAGAGCTGACGTTTTCTTTAAATGATTGTTTCCAGTGCTTCAGAATGCTTTTTACAGTTTTTAAAATCAAGCGGACATTGGAGAAATTAATGCAAAGGGTTGAGATTTTAAATAGAAAAATATGTAAATTGGATCTACTGAAAAGTAACTATATCACCCATCTTATTTTTATTTTGTAAGAATCCACATCTTTAAAATTTTCCTCTTCAGTGTAAACTTTTCCATTTTCTAATAGTGCAGATTCAAAAGTGTTTTTTGGTATATTTTAAGGCTAATACTTGCTAACCAATTACTTATGGCCAAGCAACTTGGCTAAAGGCTTTTAGACACAGATATAAGTATCCCATTAAATGATACTAATTTTGAGAAGCAAATGATGGCTATATTTCCAGGATCAATTCTTCCTACCCTAGGAACATACTCCACTGAATCTTATTTTAGAATATATTGTGTTTGCTTTTATAAATTACTTAGGCCAACACTAGGTCCACATTGTCTT
Source organism: Eonycteris spelaea (assembly GCA_003508835.1). Classification (NCBI taxonomy): domain Eukaryota; kingdom Metazoa; phylum Chordata; class Mammalia; order Chiroptera; family Pteropodidae; genus Eonycteris; species Eonycteris spelaea. The sequence goes on from PUFA01000001.1 coordinate 2,280,076, forward strand.
TATAAGAGAAAATTGTAAATATTTGATATACATATTTTCAGTTATTTCACTGTTCCGTTTAATACATGTTTGCAGACACTCGGCTTTATCTGTGAGACACTATATTTTTATTTTTAAAATATGAATTAAGCAATATTAAGAGTTCATTTAATTGCGGGTTAGTACAGATTTTATCTACATAGACAAAGCTACATGCACATTTAACACATTTTATTTAGAAATGTATAAACATTTAGTTCAAAGTAGCTATCAAGTTAAAAAGAATACTTGCTTGAAATCATAAAATATAGTAAAATTCCTTTTAAACATATAATATTCCTATAATTTGCTTTCATTGAAATATATTATCTTTAAACAAGCCCCAACATCTTTTAACTTTTGAGTATCATGGGCTTTCCCTCATTATTAGAAGGCCTTATACCTTAATTATGTAATAGAATAATGATTTAGGCTACTTAGTACTGTCATTTTGGTTAGAATTTGGAATAAGCAGATCTTCTTTTCAGAAATTACTAAGCTCTGTTGGTGCCACAGCCGATCCTTCTTCAGTTCCAGAGGCTTCTTCTGGCGTCTGTTGCTCTTGACAGTGGTACTTCACTTTAAGTGCTTTGCTAGGGTACCAGACCAAGCGAATGCGACAGGGAATGAGTTCCTAGAAATAAGAGTTCAAAAATACTATGATCTGCAAAAACGTCTGGCAAAAACACTTCTGTACATAAGTTTGCATTTTACCTGTGTTGAGAATTCATGGAGTAGAACAGTATAATCAAATTCAATGGCATCATCATTTGTTTTCTAGAGGGAGGAAAAAAGAGTGAGTATAGTTATTAATTGTAGGTTTATATTAGCTCAGAATTCAGAAGGCTTATCTCATATAAATTCTTGTGTCGAACGGATGCTTTGACTCTCCTGACGCCTCTTTGATTTTAGCCTCACTTCCCTTTGGCGGTATCCTGCGTCAAGCTACCGAAGTCATAGATTCTTACTGTTGTTTGTCACTGAGTTCTAGGAAAGTCTAGTGAAGTGGCTATCACTTTTTCTAATATTTATGGGTTTTGATGGAGGCTAAGATCGTGGGGATAGGGAGAATCTTTTGACAAGCTTAGGAATCTAGCTACTGTATACGCACCTCAAGCTGACATGTTACCCCTGACATGCCAGGTAATAAGATGGGCAGGGCAACTGGTACTTCTAGAATGCTACCATTGGGCCAGGTTTGGTGCTAGGCACTTTATACGTGTTTAATTGTGATTTTCCTGACTGCCTTACAAGAGTATGTATTATGAACCTGGTTTTACAGGGGAGGGAACCTGTAAAGTGCCAAAGGAGGATTCAAACCCAGATCTACTGACTCTATCACTCATAGTCTTCATGCTCTATCACACTGCCCCTAAAACCAGTGCACTAGTATTTATAGGAAGGCTGGCATCTTTTCACTTCTCTTATTCACTTGATTTCTCTTAAGCTTTACTAGTAACTAAACAGATTTCCTATTTTGTTTTCAACACTTCTGGTTTTGGGGGGAGCAGGTGGGGTAGGCAAGGGTGCTTATCCGTTTCTAGTAAAAATGGAAGGAGAGAAAAACAAAGCTCAACTTGGATTATAATTTTAATCGCCAGGGTTTTATCGAGACTATTAATATTAAAAAGCAAAGATAGACAAAAAGAGTAGACAATTAAGTTTTGTCTTCCCTTTGCTTGCTTCGATGGAGCTTTTTACCAGCCATGAAATTTCCAGCAGGTGGGGAGGGTGCTGGAGGAAGAAGATAGAAGTGAGGGTCTGGATGCATCAGAAATTGACTGTTTTGCTATGGTGTCTGCATCGTTGGGCAGGTTTCCCTCCTGCCTGGCAGTGTGCGTGCGAATATTCAAAGCAAACATGTGAGGCAAAAGCTGCGAAGTCAGAGGATTCATAAAAGAAATCTCACTATCTCTTTTATAAAGTAACAGTTTCTGGAGTCCTCAATGATCTGTTGGGCACTGCTGGGTTTGGGGCTGTATACAGCCTTGCTCGACCCTCATTTGATGATTCTCTTGACCTTGGAGGGAAATAGTTATCTCAGATGGCCCACATCAGTAGGCTGCTGCATCGTATGATTTTTGCCTCAGACTTTTGTGTTGCCTGCACTATATCTCAAGACCTGACTGTTAACCATGTATTTCTATAATTAAAAATTGGTTTTACCTAAAAATGTGAAGTGTTTTTTCAGGTCAATGCCTTCTTATTCAGTTTTTGAAAATGCTGTAGGAAATCATGGCAGTCTCCAGATTTTTAAAAAAGAGGCAAGTCTTGAAACAAATGATGGGATTCCAACTCCGTTTAACAAACTATCCTGCTGAATATACAGAATGCTACCCATTTTTTTATAGGAAAATTTGGATTATTCTAAATCTGGAAACCATGTGCCATTTATGAAGAGCTTTCTCAGTAAAGTTAGTGAAATGGACCCTTACATTTTGTTTTTATGGATTCTTCTTCCTTCAGGAGGATAGATCCTTAAACCAAATCAAAAAGCAGGGCGGATTAAAGAACCGCAGAGGGCACAGTGCACAGCCCAGCTTGGTAAGGCATTCCAGGGTCAGACTGCCCTCACCAACTCGGGCTCTGCCAAGAAGTCATTATTTTTAATATTATTCAGAAATAATCTCCTTGGCTTCTAGTCAAGTCATCACAAATGCCAAAATTTTGTAGTCCAAATGATGATTTACTGTTATATTTTCTGGTAGCTCACACTTTCATTTTCCTAGAGACAGACTGGAAGTGTAAACATTTGTTCCCTTTTACTTATTTATTACCCACCTCACCATCCACCCACCTACCCACCCCCCTCAAAAAAAAGAGAACAGTCCCTAGTAGAACCAGCATGGTTTAAGTAGAGAGTAAGAAAGCTTAGGTTCTTAATACATGCTATCAAAAGTAGATTTCTTAGCTGAATAAATAAGGTAGGTAAGATGGTTTCTATAATATATCCTTGGCCAGTGGGGGCCCCTAGTTAGGGTATGACTTGAGCTGACTGATACTGATGCGCTACAGGTTAGACAGTGTTAGGTGCTGACAGTATCTGGTAATGATTGATGAGAGTTGGAACAATGCTCAGTTTTACTTTTCTCAGTTCATATTAAAGGCTAGGAGTGTAGGGAAAGTCCTTATCCATTTTTTTTTTTCCTGTGGCTAGAAATCTCTCCCCTACGCTTGGCATAGTCCTTAAGGTATTGGGAATGACATTCATTCTTTGGTTCTAAAGCAATAATTGCTCCAGTAAGATGGGTCTCATGTTATATTTGTATTCGGTCCTTTCTTTAGAACTTATATATTGTTTCAGTCCTTTCCTCAAGCTTTGCTCATTCGAGGCTGTGAGTTTATAAGCCTGCACTTCCTTACACAGCTGCACTGAAAGGTGAGTTTAACCCTGACTGTAAATATAGTAATGCCCACCCAGCAGGCATTTGGAAAAACTAAATCCCTACACTTGCCTGAGCTACCCTGGGCCTCAGAGCTCCTTCATCCACTTCCTGCCACTGTGCTGGGCAGCCTTGGTCTTGTCAGCCCTACTGTTCTGCTTCTAGGCTTGAGGACAGTGCCTAGATTTTACTGACTTTTTAAAATTGTTGCTTGTTTTGCTTCTTGCTGTGTTGCTTCTTTGCTGAAAATTCATGGGAATCTTCAGTGGCCAAGGAATAGCAGAATTTACAAATCTGTAGATACGTGCATACTTTTCTTTAAGAGTACTCTAAGCTGAAATGCCTATCAACCTTGAAACCAAATTTTCCAATTGCTTCAGTGATTTAGATTTATGTGAGTTTCAAGAACTTCAGTAATTGGTTAATCCTCACTCAATAGGCCCTAAGAGATAAAGCGATTTGCCGTGGATGACCCAGCAAGTCGGCTGCGCATTCATTTATTATTTATCTAAAACCCAACCCCACAAGGTAAAAAGAAAGAAAAAAAAAAAAACTAAACTAAAACTCCTAAGTAGTGACATTGCTTCTGATCAATTGGCATCTTTGTTTTCTTGACTCCATAATTACATACGTTCCTACTTTCCCACCCTAAGGTTGGTTGCGGGATATAAATGGACAGGTGATGGACTGTCTAGGATGAGAGAGAAATGAGGCTGCTGTTTCCGAACTATAGTATGTCCTGGTGATAGTCTGGTAATATATCATGTACAGCTAAAAAAAAAAACAAACAAAAACCACTGACATTAAAAGATCCTCATTTTTTCTCTGTTGTCTCTGTTGATCTCTTCCTATTGAATTTTCTTCTCACATTCATTACAATTCGTTTTAAATTATCTTGACGTCATTTTCTACACTGTAAAGAAAAGTTTCCCTAACTTTTTAGTTAAGGTAAAAGCTTCTTGAGGATATATGTGATATGATCATCTTGGTAGATGAGAGACAGAGAGAAAGATGGAGAAAGTTTGATCTAGTTACACAGCAACAATAAATAGTAATTTCTATTAAAAAGCACGCTCTAAAAGGAAAGAAATATGTCCATTTGGAGGAGTAAAGAGAAAAACTATGTTTTTAGTTGTGTTTTACAAGCGGCCTTTGGCAGGCATACCAAACTATTATGGGTTTTACTAATATGGACTTGATACTGGCAATCTTCACACTCAGAGGATACTCTGTGATGAGCCATCCATGGGTGAAACCATCTCTTCACAGGCCAATGAAGGCAATGATTTTAGAAATTTGTGCTTATGGCTGGCTCAGCTTGCCTCTCTCAGAGTAGTAGATTTTGCTTACTCTGGAAATGCCCGACTGTCTCCATCACACTTGTCTGACAAAAACTCCAACCCTGGCTAAATTCAGCTCTCTGCCTACTCTGTATGCACAGCACAGAGTGACTGGTCCTCTCCCAAGTTCATGACCACGGAACTTTAAGGGGCCTGCTATGCCGCATGATACTCAAGTCCATGCACTCCCAGCACCTCCTCTCTCAGCTGATGACTTTGCCTTGTCTTTCACTGAGAAGATAGAAGTGGTTAGAATAGAACTTCCACAAGCTGCCAACCACCATAGTTACCTCCTGTGGGCACCTGACCTCTCCCGTTCCTGTCTAAGAGCACCTCCTGGATTGATCTTATCCTCTCTTGCCCACTCAGAGGTATTAACGCCAACACCTCTTCCTTCTCTTTCCTACAGGCCCTACTTTGCCCCTCTCTACTGGATTTTTCTCATCAACACATAAATATACTGTTAAATCTCCCAAGCTAAAAATACAACAGGAAACAAACCTTCTTTCAGCCCTATGCTTCTCCATTCCCAGCTATCGCCCCTTCCCTTTCTTTTACTTCACTTTCTATCCAAAAGTTTTTAAGAGAGATGGAGCGTCCACTTCCTCTTCTCCCATTCTTTCCTGAACCTACTCCAGTCAGGCTTTGCCCACACTGTGCTGGAGAGATGGCACTTGATAAACTTTCCATTGACTTCCAGCTGCCTAAAGCAAATGGTCAATTCTCAGTCCTCATCTCACTCGACTTTCCAGCATCATTTAACACAGTCCGGAGATCCTCATCTTTGAAACTCGTTTCTCACATCCCCAACCTCTAAAGTTAGAAGTGCTCCAGGACTCGATCCTTACACACTATGTAACACTCATTCTGTGATCTCCACTCTTGTGCCTTTAAATTCCATCTACATGGTAATGACTCCAGCCCAGACCTCTTCCCTGAACCTGGGACTCTCATATCCAGATGACTATATAAATTCTCTACTTGGTTATAGAATTTAGTATACCCAAATTAAGCTAATTCTTCCACAATCTGTTTTTCCTATAGTCTTCTCCAATCAGTAAATGAAATCTCCCTTTGCAGTCACTCAAGCTAAAATCCTATGAATCATCCTTGACTTTTCTCATTCTCTGCTATCCATATCCAACTCATCAGCGAATGCGATCGGTCTATCTTCAAAATAGATCCTGGATCCAAACACTTCTCATCACCTTCACTGTTACCGCCCTGGTCCAAGGTACCACCAGGCCTTGCCTAGGTTATTGCAATACTTCCCTGGTCTTTCTGCTTTCACCCTTGTCTCACTACAGTCTGTTCTTAACAAAGCAGCCAGAATGATCCTATTGCAAATCAGGTCATATCACTCCTCTGCTAAAAACCCTCTATAATGAGTACAAGAGAGGTCCTTTTAATGGCCTCAAGGTCTTACATGAGCTGGTCCCTTCCATTCGATCTCACCTGTGGCATACTCCCCTCATCACTCAGTTCAGCCACTCTAGCCCCACTGATATTCCTCCAGCCCACCAGCTACATTGCTTCTTCAGTTGCCTCTGCCCGAAATGCTCTTCCCTTAGGGAAGCATGGCTCACTTTCGCTTCCCTTAGGCCTCTGCTCCCACGTCACTTCTGCTCAAATTAGAGGGACCTTATTTAGACTATATGTAGTAATTCTGAAAATACCCTGGATTCCCTTTTTCCTACTTATCGCCATAGCACTTGCCACCATTTGATACATAGTTACTTGTTTATTAGTTTACTGTCTTTCCTCTCTCTTCTCTCACTAGATTTAGTCTCCATGAGGGCTGCTACATTGCGTTTTTTGTTCACGGCTATATCCTCAGTCCCTAATACAATACCTGGCCCCATTGCAGGTATTCAACTATTTACCGAATGAATAAAATGCAGTGAAAACTCTCACCATGAAATTAGAAATTCACATCAATCAAGTCTAAGAATACTGCATTGGCTGTATCTTGTGGAACAAGTTACTTTTCAGTTTTTCTTACCCATTGCTTCACACTGCTGAGCTGCGTCATGTAGTAGTGTAAAAACTGTGTTGTCTTTTCCCACATCACGTAAGAGCTTCCAAGAAAAGCTAAATCCCAGATGGGTCTCAGAGAGGGATCTATATGGCCATGACTATCTGAGAGAGAGAAAAAAAATTTGTATTAAGGCATTTTGGGGACCAAATTTCCAAAGTTTCAGTAATGAAATAAGGGCTTATGTTGAGTCACATCAGTCATCTCTTTCATGGCAAGACCTTCAGCAAGATTTGTGTGTGTCTACACTCTGTGGAGATTTATATGCTTCGACCTGCCTTGTTCAATAAAGCCAGTACAGAACAGTTCCAGGGCTATTTGCTGTACTATACAAATGCAAAGTAAGAGCTATACGACTACTCAAAGTTATTCTAAATTCTATAATATAAGATTTTGAATTGTTCTCACAATTATTTAAAGCGAGATTTAATCTGAGTCGTCGGAGAGCTATAATGAGACTTATCCAAGCTCCTGAGTTTCAGAAACACAAGGAGCAGTATGCCACCCCCAGGTTTTTGAGAACACTTCGTCTCCGTAATTGATGGGGCACAGGTGCACGCGGGAGCGGAGACCATAGGTCTTCCCACGTTGACATGAATCTGTCCAGTCTCTGGGCAAATGAGTGAACTGTGGGATGGGAAGAGCTGTAGCAGTCAGATGTCAAGCTTAATACCCAAGTGCAAGTCCAGAGATGACTTTTGTGGTTTGGAAATTGGATTTGCCGCTAAGTGCCGAGTCTCGACGGCTGCCCACACACTCTGCTGAGCCCCAGAGCGAGTGAGCCCTGCTTCGCTTCGGCTGAGTCACTGCAAAGGGCGGCGCTCGTCCGCATCAGATGGCACCGCTGCCTGTTAGCTCTGGACCTAAAATAAGTTAAACTTGACTCCGCTGCAGCCTCCCAGCGAGGCACCGAGACAGCTGGCTCGCTCGGCCCTGGTGCAGAAGGCCGTGATGCCCCGTGGAGGCCCTAGATGGTTATCTTGTCACCTCGAGTTTCCAAAGCCACCACCAGAAACCTCTAATGTCATCTCAGGTTCTGCACTCAACCCAGGAAACTGCACTCATTCATGCACGTGCTGTTACAAAGACCTCCACCAGTTCCTTGGGGATTCACCTCTTGCCTTGCCCTCATCTGGGACGGGAAGTGGGGAGATTAAAAAGGCACAGACACTCCGTTGCACTGAAGGCGAAGAACGGGAAAACGATACTTCTGAGTTTTGTTTCAATAACGAGGTCTCCCACATGCTACAGTTGGATTAACGTGCCATTTGTGGGATAAACACTTTAATGATCATTCTTTTTAAGATTTAGTAATTACATATGTTCCCGAATACAGAATTTCCAGATACTGGTTCATACCGGGGATGCTGGCTACCTCCAAGGGGTTTTTAAGTTGCTTCATGTGCTTGTAAAGCAAGTGATCCTCTTGCTGTCGTTTGCTCTTCTCAATGAACCGTGTACAAGTGACATTAATGGCGGGTCTAGGTTTCTCATTCCTGAAAAACACTTGAGCAGAACAATTCCCCAAACGCTCTTCACCTTCCTGAAATAAAGATGAGGAATCGAATAGATCGGTTTCAAATAGAATTAGATAGGTTTGTTCCTTATCCCTCCCCACCCACCCCAGTATATAAACTAAAGACACACAAGACAGAAGTTCCTTGTACATGGCCAGTACACGCTGGCATGGATAGATGTAGTGGTCTTTGCTTTGTAGAAAGTGACTTCTGTGCTCATAGCTGAGCACCATAGTCCTTCACTCTTTGCTGTCACTTAAACTGCTTTCTGACGGTGCGCTTATAAAATAATGATGGGCTTATTTCAAAGAAACACCATTGATATCTCTTAAGCATTGCTTGGTCCAAACTTCTAGGATGGTGGGTCCACCGCTGTGCACCAGCATAATGCTCAGGTGGACCTCAGGCTTGCTAACTTGAACCAAAAGATGAAGCTGGTTCCTATTAACAAAAATGACAGCATCTTCATGCTCACTCGTAAGTTTGGTCTTCTTATTCCAATTTTACAGATTAAGACAATCAAGTTTAAAGAGGAACCTGCTCCATGTCTCACGCTAGTCAGTGGGAAGCCGGCACTTGAGCTATGTCCGTCTGTCGTCAAAGCGCTGGCTCTGTGCTAACTTCATTTCTGTTCTCAGATCTAACCCGGAGGACATGGAGGCAGAGTCACCCTAGTGGGGCTGATTTAACTATCTCAGTGACCAAGGGATGTTTGCTTGCTTTAACATCCGAACGTTCATGCACTGAGAATTCTGACATCACCCTTGTCTTCCAATCCAGGGACATCTGGAGCTGGATAGGAGATGCTTCAAGCAGACATCAAATGTATGACTCATTTCTAGGATAGGGTTTCCCCATCCCTTAAGAAAGGTCACTTATTCCTTAACCTGACAATAAAAGCCAGGGAACCTAGTCCTAGGAAAATTGTATGGATCACTTATTTAAAGTGGGTAGAGTCCCAATTAAAATAATGACCAAAAAATAAACTTTAAAAGCCCACAAGGAAACAAATTGTAATCATAATTGGGTCTGTGTAGTAAGCCCATTTCTAGAACAAACTCAGAAGAACAAATCAGCTTCCCACCACCACCCAGTGCTTATTTTGAATTTTGAAGGAGGGCCAATTTCAGCGGTAGGATCCTAATGGTGCTGCATAGAGAAAGAGGTGAAGGGAGCATCAGAAAGAGGCTTATCAAAGGCAGACGACAGAGCTGGTTGTTACACATTCTCCTTTGATGTCAAAGCCATTTCCATGGAAGAGAAAACCAGGTATCTCCCTCTTTTGTTTTCCCTTCCTTCCCTGTTCCCAGTCAGCTCCACAGAATTAAAGCAGTCAGTCCTCTAAAGATGAAAGAACCCCTTCCCCCGGAAATGGAACATTGCAATTAGCTAGCTGTGCTCTTCAGAAAAACATATTTTTGGTCAAAGTAATCTAGTAAGTGTTTTCCCTGTAGTTTTAATCTAACACTTTTACCTTGCGACACTAGAAAAAAAGACCATCTTTCTTATGCTTTAAGGACATTTTTAATGCTTAGGTTAATTAGCGAAGTCAGAGTATATTATTGTCTTGTTAGGACTTGTTTCTGAGCCCTGGGTAATCACTCTTTCTGCCAGAGGCACTGGGCTCAGGGGTCAGAGCTTGCCCTCCCTCTGCCCCCAACCCTGCCACCAGGAGACATTTCAATGCCGGATGTGGCCTGCTCATCCCTTCTGCTCAGCCCCACACAGAGAATTCCGGCTGGTCTCTGCTCCACCTACGTGGCTGCCTCCCAGCCTTGCCCAGCACAAGGAAATTCATCTGGCTCTAATTTCTGTATGAGTTTTCTGTTCACTCTCTTCTCGAAAACAGGGAAAAGGAAATCGGCACACCATGGCCCACCTCATCAGAACTGTAGCAAAATAAATGATGCCTGTGGCACACGCTGGTCCTGCTCTGCTTTACAGAATGCCTCTATGCACGGAAGCTTCTGGAACTGGTCTCATGCTATGCCCGTCTGCTAACAAGAAATGTCACCAGCTGACGGGAAGAGGAACAGGTTGGCATTTGAGACTGAGTTGTTCGGTGTTAGGGAGGGGTACCAAGGGGAGCTGTGAAATTCCCTCCCCGGGGGAAGGAAGGAGGAGTGATGGCTGTGTGGGCTGTTTCAAATGCACCCCCGCATAAGGCCATGATGTTGAGAAAGTGAACTCTTGAGTTCTTGCCTAGCTCTGGTGTTCAGTTCTTGAAAACAGAAAGGAAACAAAGACGGACAAAAACAAAACCGAACCTATAGGTCACTAAATAGTAATATTCTCACTTTTTAAAAAATAGTTGCATATGAGTTGCTAAGAAGATACTCTGTGAATTACGGCAGCTTACCTCTGGGTTATAGCGTTCCGTGGTGAACGTCAGGTCAACTTTACATTCCTTCTTCGAATTAATCTGGAAAATAGAAATCGAGTCTTAGCTAGTGGACGCTCTGCTAACATCTTCATATCCAAGAACCACACTCTCGGGATAACACGACACGCATATAGAAGCTGTAGCATTTACACCTGAACAAAGTGCTGTTTCAGAAGGCGGAAAGATCTCATGTTTTGGTCTGATCCCGCCATTTGGCTTGCTAATTGACACCTTCTCACAAAGAGAAGGAGGTTGAGAAAGGCACACCGTTGCATTGCGGCTGGAAGCTGACTCTGAGAGAGCGGCAGGCTGGGAAATAGACGTGTGTGTGCGGGGGCCGAGGACCCCTGGGCTCCCCAGCCGTGAGCGCCTCTGCGCGCGCCGCGCTGGGCCCTGGGCTGCGTCAGGCAGGGACACAGGCCCCAGCTCTCCCGTGCCGCTCACGTAGAGCAGGGGGGCCGGCGACGAAGGTGAACCCAGCAGCAAATCCTGGGTTTTCAGGTGGTGATAAGAGGGAGGTTGGGGCAGAAGGGTCTCCTTTTACTAAGCGGGTGAGGAGGACGGACTGTTCCAGGATGTGACCGCTATCCTGCCAGCCCGAGAGCTAGACCTGGGCCAGAGCAGAGGGCGCTTCCCGTGCATCCCCCGAGAGCCGGTGACCCTCCCAGCAGCAGCTGGTTCCTGGAACAGGCTGTTGCCCCGAGCGAGCACACAGGCGGTTTCCCTGACCTGTAACGAGCCACTGCTTGGGTCCCCGCCATCCTGCCCTGTTCTGTACAGTCCTTCAGCACCCGCCCAGCGGCTTGGAGGACGTGCGCGGTGTCTTGCCAACGCCTAAGACTTCTTCCCTTAGTAAACCCTGTCAGTTGCCAGGCGGGAGTGGCCTGCCTCTCTCTTCGCTCTTTCCTCGCCCTCATCTTTTGGAGATAGCTTTTGGAAGGTGCCTGGGGGAGGAGATTTCAGCTGAGATCTAAAGGACAGTAGGGAACCAGGTGTCGCAAGGGGAACCTACCAGCGAGGCCTAAGGTGGGACCGGGACAGGATGAATGACCAGCAGTGAAGGAAGTCCTCAGCTGCCAGGGTCCCTCCTCCCCATTAAGCGTTCACAGGCAGGCATACTTCTAAACTTTGGAAATGCGTAATTAGCCTTTTTAAACTTTAGAATTGATTCCAATGCGTGTCCTAAAGCAATTTACACTGTTCAGAAGCTCTTCATATTATTTGCCATCACCTTTTTCTTTTTCTTTAAAGAACAAAATGTTCATTCAGTACGAGGAGTATTTTCTAGAGAACTTGCTGCTGCATGAAGCTGAAGTTATTTCATATCATCTTAATTAAGTTAGACTCTGGAAACATCAATTTCCGCGACTGTTAGCCCAGGGAAACAATAACCAAAGAGGATTATCTTATCTTAAATAGACCAGATATCATCCATTCCTGTTATTCTTAAAAAGTTCTGGGAAACTGGAGAATGGAGGGATTGGATCCCGTGGCGGTTGTTTATGCAGAGAATACTTAAACACGTGAATGTAGAGATGGTGCGGGGTGTTGGGGGTGCGGGGGGTGCAGAACACAGCACAGGAGCGGTTGGCTTAGGGCTCATTTTCAATCTTGAAACTGGTTCTGGGATAAGTTGAAACATTGATTTCTGTGTACAAGATGCATGCACACAAGTCTTCTCATGCACTGTGTGTCAGGCACCCAGGACAACAAACAAATGTAACAGCCAGTCCACCCTTCCCAGAAACCTACTTCTAATGTGGGAATGGGCAAGTCCCAGCCAGGCAGTACAACTCATCGGTCTAGCCAAATGCTGTCTTACGTGCAGGGTGCTAGGTTAGGGAGGCTTCCTAGAGCAGGTGTGGTCTGAACTAACTCTGAGAAGCAGGTGCTGGCCTGGCAAAGCTGTGGGGTTGCAGTGTGGTGGCTGACATTCCAGGGGAGGCAGCGAAGCTAGAAAACAGGCTGCTTGGAGAGGCTGACTCGAGGTCAGGAAAGGCTCATTTTTTAAGAACGAGGAGATGAGCTGGATCCCAAAATCTGTGGTCGCCCTCATACAGTAAACCTGACTGCAGTGCTCAGGGTGTTATGAAGAGTAAGATGTGGCATTAAAAGTGCCTGGGTCAGGGTAAAAGTTCAATGTCTGTTCCCTGTTTTTATCATTACTAAAATCTATAGACATAAGGGAGAGGATGAACTGTACTAGAAACGAGAGTCTGGCCCAAGTTTGAGGTTTGGGAAGAAGAGTAACACAAATTCTTATCAAGGTTGCTTTTACCCTGGTTGATTCCTGAAGCTCCCGATGATTGGTTAAAGGGTATGAAGTGTGACCTGCATGATAATAGCTGGGCAAGGCGGCTCCCCACAGCATCTGTCTGTCTCCTGAAGCTTGGTATCTTCACCACCCCCACCCACGTCAGAGGTGCACACAGAACTGGGGGCCTGCTGCCTCCGCCACCCTCCGCCACACTGGATCCCCCAGACAGCTAATACTCATAGAAGGCAGCACTTCCACTTGCCAGCAGGTTCTAAGCCTTTACCTGCTGACTGCACCCGCCCCAGGGCCCTCCTGTCTGGGAGTCTGCCCTCCAGGCCATTGGGGCCCCTGAGTGCAGGGGACTGGGTCCGAGGCAGGGCCATTCATGAGAAGAGGACGGGAAAGCAGAGTCAGCAGGTGCAATCTTTAGCCCTGGGGGACATCAGACACATCCAGGAGGCAGCTGAATGTATAGAAGTAGATTCAGTACAGTAGTGGTTGGTGCCATGGACGAGGACACTATCTAGGGAAGCATGTGTACTCCAAGAAGAGCCCTGAGGGCCACCAACTGTTACATCAGCATTAAATCACTTATTTGCTATACATGAGAATGCACAGTGTCTATGAAAAAAGGCTTTACGGAAAGTAACCTCACAGGGTGATCTGATCACAAAGTCATGGTGAGAAAGGGCTCCGTTGGGTCCCCGGAGTAGAGGCCTCACCTTTCCTGACCCTATAGCTTAACAATAGATTGTGCCATGTGGCTTGATCCAGACTTGGAATGTCCCCTGCCATATAGAGTTGCACTGAAACTTATGATTAATGCATTTATGCTCACTGATCACAATCCTTCTGATCTAGCATTCTTTCCAGACTACTCCCACCTTTCTTCCTGGGTTGCTCACACCTCTGGAGGACCACGTTGCCAGAGGAAAGGCTCTGTGAGCACAGTAGACACCCTAGAACTGTCATGCAGCCCCTGGAATAATGCCCAGATTTTCCCTTAAATACCCTAAGCCAGACTGAGAAAGGCAGGCAGTTTTTGTTGTTGTTGTTGTTGTTTTTAAAAATGCCTACAGCACCTGGTCTTCCTAGGTGGTTTTCCATCCAAGTACTAACAAGGCCTGACCCTGCTTATCTTCCGAGATCAGACGGGATCAGACGGGATCGGGCATGTTCAGGGTGGCATGGCCGCAGACGAGGAAGGTAGTTTTGAAGGTAATTCACCTGCTGCCTTCTCAGATCCCCGGTGCTCTAACAATAAACACTTATTCTAAATATCCCAACTCCTGTGTGGGTCATTGGCTGAGCAGCACAGGCAGCTGGCGCCAGGGCAGGGACCCAGGCATGGAGCCCATGGCTTTTTGATAACCCTTTTAGTAAAAGGTTTATCAGTCCCTTACGTAAGCCTTGTCCACTGTTTCTGTGCATCTAAGTTAATGCACCTTTGAAATATGTCTTAACCACCCTCAAGAGAGCACATAACCTCATTAACTATCCTGTATTTCAAGGGTCCCCAATCCCTGGGTCATGGACCAGTCCTGGTCCATGGCCTCTTAGGAACTGGGCCACACAGCAGGAGGTGAGCGGAGGGCAAGCAAGAGAAGTTTTATCTGTATTTGCAGCCGCTCCCCAGCGCTAGCATCACTGCCTCAGCTCCACCTCAGGTCATCAGGGGTTAGATTAGGAGCACCAGTCCCTGGTGCCATAAAGGTTGGGGAACACTGCCATAATCCAATTCCTGCCTTGCTTTCTCTGACCTCCATGTAATCTTGCTTACTCTCCCTCCTCGATTTCAAATGCATAAAAGAAACTGCAAAAGTGTCACTCTCAGGAGTATTTGAGATCTTGTTTCCAATAGTCATTTTGGCTCAAAATAAATTGATAAATAAACTTATAAGAATTCTCTACAGGTTTGGATGTTTCTTATGTTGACACCCAAAATAGTCTTTTTAATTAATGCTACAATCATGCTCATTTTAAATAGAGCCCTTGAGATATTCTTTGACTCAACGGGGTTTTTTGGAAACACAAGGAGGCAAAGTGAGGTGCCAATACTATTTCTTTGTAGGGAAAGAGAATCCCACAGCACATCCTGTGAGCTGAGTCAAAATGGAGCCTGGTCCTTTTTGAAATGTTATTTTTCGTGGCTGATTTGATTTTCTTATTTTGTTTTAATTGGGCAATCTTGAAAGCGTCTACATTTTATTCAAAATAAGATTTTTACATGTTTTTTTGGTTGTACTGTATCATTTATCAAGATGCAGCCTTTTTATCTCCCATAAAGGCCTCCCTTTCTCCCTTCCTCTGAGTCACAGATTCCCCGAGGCAGCTTTGCTCTGTCTCCTGAGATAAGCAGAGAGGCCACAGGCCATGCGTCCCCCCCTTCCCCACCCAGAAGGGTCTTGTGATCCTGCAGCTTTAGGATCATGTTTTCCCGTCAGTAAAAATTATTCTGCAATAAGGAGGTCTTTGTGGTTCCACATTCACTTTAGGATTTATTCAACACCTAACCCTTCTGAGCACCGTTTGAGGAGCAGGAGTACAGGGAACAAACCAGTCGCAGCCCTGCCCTCGGGGCAGTCAGGTGGGGGAGGTGAACTGCGAAGATATTGTTGCAAATGTGGTTACTCGATTATAAGTGACTTAAGACCTATGAAAGGATAAGTGGAGAATTGATCCAGTCTAGGAATTGAGAATTGACATGTGAGCTGAACTCTGAAGATTAAGAAGGAATTGCTTTGGGGATCACAGAAGGGGACAGCAGGGCCACCCAGGGAGCAGCCATCAGGGCCAGAGAGTCAGGAGGAGGCAGACAAGGAAGACGGGTGGGCAGCGGGCCCTGAAGGCTATGGTGAGGGTTTCTTCCTAAGAGAAATGGAAAGTTGTGGGCAAGAAGAAACATCTTTGAAATGATCCCTTTGGCTGGAGCAAAGAGAAGTGGTGGTGGAGTGAGGAGGTGTCCAGACCAAATGTAGGTTGTAGGAGGCTAGTTGACGGGGCAGGTGAACCTGGGTGGGGAACGTGGAAATGGAGAGCAGTATGGGGTGGACAGATAGGAGTCCTACTAGAAGGGAAACAATGAGGAGTTATGTAATTCAAGACCAGAACTTATCACTAGGAGACAAGTTTCCGATTAAGACGATATTATTACATTAGCCACATTCAAGCGATGCTTGTATTTACAGCACAGTGACAGCCAGACATTTGGTCCTGTGCTGGGACTGTGCTAAGCACTTCGCGTGTCTTCATGCTACCAGAGCTCCGAAGGCTTGCTCATACCCGGGAGTAATTGGAGAAATGCAAATTAAAGAAGCAATGAGGTATTCCTGTACAACTATTAGACTGGCGATACGTTGGAAAGTGGACAGGGTCCATTGCTGGCCAGGTTTAGGCGTTTCAGACTGCTCCTGTGTGCCTGGGGAGGGCACTGGGGGCAGCTTGGATGCAGGGTGGTCCGGCCCCCTGGGTCAGATCAAGCGAACCTATATCCTACGATCCAGCAGCCCCACTGCTGGGCCTGGATGCAGAGAAACAGGTGCAGGTTATAGGGACCCATAGGAAGATGAAACCTGAACCCAGGATTGCTCCCTCAGCTTTATACCTGGACCAACGGGCACATGAATGAGCTTTTAAGAAGAAAGCCATTTAAAATGTTGAGTCCAAAGTTACTCAGTGTAGATGCCCCCACCCCACATCCTAAGCTTCTGTCTTTGTTCTTCACATCGCCAGCGTGATTAGATTTGAGCAGTAGGGTAACTGGCTCACTTAGTGGCTGGGAATCCGGAAGCTCAAGGTCGAGTGGTCTGTGGCTTGCACACAGGTTGCTACAGCCACACGGTGCAAAGCTATTATTAACAAATAAAAGTAAAAAAGCTAAATAGACATTTTTGAAAGGGCTGAAGCTGATGCTGGGGACGGTGACGAGCACTTCCTCTTTCCGGGGTCAGGCAGAACTCGGGGCTTAGTTCTTCTCCTCCCCCTGCTGCCTAAACTGTCCATCTGCACAACAGATTAGGAAACTTCATCAACCTTTCTTAAACACAGCCAGAGGCACAACACATTGGTCTAATGCCTTCCAGAATAAGGCTCTTTAGATAAAGAAAAAGTCAATAAACAAAGCAAATGCCCCTGTGACTATGTAATCTTAAGGAATCAATTAGATGCTCCACTACAGAGTCCTTTTTGATTCGGTCATCCCCCCTTCCCTGAGGGGCATACTTCCAAGACCTCCAGTGGATGCCTGAAACTGTGGCCAGTACTGAATCCTACATATTCTATGTTATTTCTATATATACCTAATTATAACATTTTATTTATTAGGCACAATAAGAGGTTAACAACAATAAAAAAAGAACAAATATAACAATATCCTATAATGAAAGTAATGTGAATGTGTCCTCCCTCTCTCTTCTCTCTCTCTCAAATATCTGATACGTGAGATGTCTCCTAAGTGTCTAACGTGCGGGGCAGCGTATATACAGCTACAAAGGGAAGATGATTCATGTCCCTGGCAGAGATTTCATCACCCTACTCAGAATAGCATTCAATTTAAAACTTATAAATTGTTTTATTTCTGGAATAGTCCATGGGTAACTGAAAATGCAGAAAGTAACCCTGTGGATAAGGAGGGACTCCTGTGTGTATAAAAGAGGGCTTATGGACTACAGCCTAGAACCGATCGATAGTCGTGGACCACTAATGACATGGTTTATGTTCTAATCTGTTTGTTTTGGTTTTTTTTGGTGTGTTTTGTTTCTTTTATAGGTTTCTTGCTTTTTGCTGCCATCATCCATGGAGAGGGACAGAATCCCCACAACTACCCCCGCCTGGACCCTCCCCACGTGTGCCTTCCACAGGCCATGCCCCGTTACTCATGGCAACGATCAACACTTTGATTTGGGCTTCCCTCGCAGTCCGGTGGAAGGGAGACAGGCCACTTTTAAAGTCCTGTTTGAAAAAGATTATAACGAAATGCCTACAAAGGACTGAACTCATCGCTGTGCGTGTACGTGCGTGCATGCGTGTGTGTGTTGTATTTTGGTAGAAAAAAATGCTCCTTAAATCTTTACCAAATCAATCGAGCATTTATTCACTGCTTGCACATAAAGCATCCTGCTAGCCACTGGGGAGGAATCATGATAAAAATTATAACTATACAGTGAGCGCGCACACATGCGTCACGTGGTTCTACACAGTGCCTGTGTATCACTCATCACAAGGCCTTTTGGAGGTAAAGACTGTTGCTATCCCATTTTAAGGATGGAGAAACTGAAGTACTTGCCCAAAGTTAAGGAATTGCCAGTCACAGAGCTAGCAAGGCTCCAAAGCTGCCACTGTCCTCTTCTGTGGCACAGAGGTTGCACAGAGCCAGCAACCTCTAAGAGAGGGCGGAGAGAAAGCCTCCTGGGGTGTGGGGGGCGGTGAGGGGGACCGAGCTTAGAACCACAGTGTCTGTAGCCGAGATCATCCCAAATTCTCTGGAAGGCAGACAGCCAGGTAGGGCATGTGTATCGTGCTTGAGTTTCGTAGGACTGAATAACAAAGTACCACAAACTGGGAGCCTTAACACAACAGAAGTGGATTCTCTCACAGTTCTGGAGGCCGGAAGTCCAAATTCAAAGTGTCATCAGGGCCTCACTCTCCCTGAGACTCTGGGTAGATCTGTCCCTGCCTCTTCCTAGGGTCAGTGGTGCCATCAGTCCTTGGCTTACGCGTTGCTCCCATCTCAGTCTCTGTCTTCAGATCGGTGTCCTACCTGCGCCTTCACATGGTCTTCTTATAAGGACACCAGTCATAGGATTTAGGGGCCCTGCTAATCCTCTTTGGCCTTATCATAACTTGAGTACATCTGCAGAGACTGTTTCTAAGGAAGGTCATATTTACAGGTACAGGACATGGGGGGCTTAGGACGTCACCACATCGTTTTGGAGGACACAACCCACAACAGCATGGAAGCGAAGGTGATCTGAGACTTCGGAAGGAGGCCCTGGATGCTCCCTTTCAGGCAAGGTATAAATGGGGCCGGAGCCAGTACAGGGAGGGAGATCTCCAGGCAGGACTAGGATTGGGACAAGTGGAGAGAAAGGGAGGAGGTGGTCAGGACAAGGGAGAGAGCGTGAGTTAATGGAGAGGAATACTCAGCGCTGGGGTCTAGCTGGTGGATAGGGGCCAGGTTAGAGAAGGTTTGTGCAAGGACTTTAACCCAGAGCAGTGGGTCTCACACTTGAGCTGCAGCCGAATCTCCCAGAGGGCATGCTGGGAGTTTCAGTGAATCTGGGATGGAGCCTGGGAAGGAGCATTTTAATGAGGTCCAGAGCTCACTGATGCTGCTGGTCAAAGAACTGTCTAGATGCTGAGTGAAACCCCTAAAGTTCTGAGGGAAGGGTAGGAAATGACAAGTAGCTCCTGTGACAGTCACTAGAATGCGGCCGAGTAGGAGACTGAAGACAGGACGGTGAGTTCCCGCCAAAGGCCTGAGGGTGTCATGAGGGCTGGACAAATGGAGGAGAGTTAGTATCTCAAGGTATGGTGACCTGGACTCTCTGGCAAATCAACCCATGATGCCTTAGTAAATAAGAAGACACGTCTACCCTCTGCTTCAGGGGGTGCAGTCGAGAAACTCTAGGGTGATGCAGGATGTGCTCCTTTTCAAGCAGGGACATTTGAAGAAGGCAGCCTGGACTTAAATCGTTTTAAGAACATTCGCTCCTTGCTTCCTGTCACATGGACAGCGATCTTGCCGTGCAACGACATTTCTAAATGCAGCGAGAAGTTAAAACTGCGCATTTTAACAGCAACTCTCCAAAGTCATGTCTCATTTTCAGTAAAAAGCTGTTTGATGTAAAGCATCAAGCTTTGTTTTCATGTCAGTGGATCAGAGATTTTTCCTCTGGGGTGTGTCTGGACTATCTTTATATAGATACAACACAATGTTTGTTTAGAAGTAAAATCGTTGAAATATTGGGTGTGAGTATTGGAAATCAGCTGGAGGAAACTGATGAGAAATGGAGAATGGGTATTTCTTCTAAGAACATATTTCTGAAGCATAACACCCCCTTTAAACTCACCCCAAACCTTGGAGCGAATGGCAAAGTGGGGGCGATGCCGCAGAGAAGCCTGGCTGTCACCTGCTGCAGGAAGCCCACTGAAACACTGTGACCCTGGGCGTCTCGACTAGATTCTGCTGGAAGCGAGTCTGCAGAAAGAAAACCCCGTGCTCTGGGGAAACTCTGTCCCTTGTTTCCCTGTCCCTGGCATTGGTCGCGAAGCACGGTCCCCTCACGTTGCCTGCCAGCTGGTTCTGACAACTTGAAACATCATGTTTTCAGGTGGGGGAGGGGGTGGGCACACCCAAGCGCTCCCAGGTGATTTTAATCTCCCCTCCCTCGCACTCTGGGCCTCCCTGGCAGAACAGACTCGGCTTCTAAATGTCCCTTCCGGCCTTCACATTTGGGAAGAAAACATAAATGTCATGCCATTCCAGTCAAAGCAAACGTGCTCATTTTATAAGGTTAGCTTTATGAGTCAGGCTCAGCTGGAGACAAGGAGACAACTCAGCGGTGGATAAAAATTGCCGTGCCGTTCTTATGCTCTGGCGGGGAGAGAGCATCAGTGTATTACATTATACCCCAGGATTATCTTATTGCATTGCCCTTCTCTCGGGCAACAACAGATAAAGTGAAAACAGCTTATGGAACAAAACGCCGGTGACTTTCAGATCAGGCCCTGTCCAGCGGGGGCCAAGGAGATCTTTGCATGTGGATGCTTGGCTTTAGTGGGTTGAGTAGCAGAGGGAAAGAGACAGAATGCTGTGTTCATCTCTGTTTGGTCAGCTCCGGGTAGGAGTCCTTGACCCTTTGAAAGGAGCCAGCGTGGACGTGGCCAGAGACGCTATTCTCTGCTTTGCCTCTAGCTCGGAGCAGGGCTAATTAGAAAAGGCTGCTCATAAGAGGGCTGTGAGGAGCAAGTCTCCCTCGTCCTCCAGAAGGGCTGGGAATGGCCCGGCCTCCTGTTCCAGGTGCCTAGTGGGTCCAGCACCCTGTACAGCTCCCTCTGTTTTCATTTTTAAAATATTTAATATTTGTGTCTTGCAGGGTCCTCTGCTAGGTCAGAGGAGGAGATAAAGAGACACAGGATCCGCTGTCTTTGCCTTGCAGAAGCAGACACACGGGCGGAGTGGGAACAAAGCTAGCTGTTGGGGAGCAAGCACAAAGCAGCACCCCCGTCAAGTGCCAGGACAGGGTGTGGAAGGCGGGCACGTCCAGAGGCAAGGTTGCCAGGCCTGCAGAGACCAGCCAGGCAGGAGGTGGAGCAGGCGCTGCCGATTCTCGGGTACGTCCTTGTCCGCAGTATACTTGCGGGGAGTTCAGAGCCACCCAGGAGCGGGAAATGGGAGGCTGAATAATCACCCACAAAGGTGCCCCTATCCTAATTCCCGGAGCTGTGAACGTTACTTTACAGGGCAAAGGGCACTTGGCCCATGTGATTAAGTTAAGGATCCTGAGATGGGCAGAGAAACCTGGATTACCCAGGTGGGCCCACTGTACTCACAAGGCTCATTATGGGGGAGGAGACAGTAGTTACGTGCAGGAGATGCTTCGCGGGCAGGTCTGAAGATGGAGGACGGAGCCGTGAGCCGAAGTGTGCAGGTGGCTTCTAAAAGCTGGAAAAGGTAAGGAAATGGGCTCTCCACTCAGTGTCCAGAAGGAACGCAGCCCTTCCAACCCTTGCTCTCTTTTTAGTCCAGCGAGACCAACCCATTGCAGAATTCTGACTTCCAGAATTATAGGAGAATAAATCCGTGGGGGTTTTTTTTTTTTCACCTGCCACGTTTGTGTAATTTGATAGAGCAGTGAAACTAAAACAGATACCAATTACTTGTGATCCTAAGTGTCCTGTTGTGTGTGGGCATGTCCCGCCTTGGGGCCATCCTGGCATCACATATACGTCCACACACACACACACACACACACACACACAGAGCGACGGTTCAGGACCCCCTCTCACAACTTGACTTGACTGACTAGAGGCACCCTGAACAACCATGGGAAGCAACCTAGAGCGGAGGCCTGCTCTGGGGGCTGACCCGACCACGCACTGTGCGACCAGCTCTGCAAAAGCCTCTTCATTCAGGCTCCATCGCAAAAGCAATCAAATGCCGAGGCTGCATAAACTTCTAGGGTGATTCACTGCCGATACAGCAAGATCAAGGGTCAGGCAGGATTTGGGGTGTGTGTGTGTGTGTGTGTGTGTGTGTGTGTGTGTGTGTGTGTGTGTGTGTTTAAAATGTCATGTCTCGTTAATATCAGTCATGTTAGGGCTGGGTACTCCTTCTCCAGCAGAAGAGTCTAGGTCCTTCAAGAAAGAGTGTACAGCCAAGCTGGATTCCGGGTGGTTAAATTCACAACCCGCCACCACGGGTCTTTATTTGGGGGCACAGCTGACTCCCTGCGATCGCACGCATCCTTGGCTATGCCATGACACGTGGCAGGACAAGTGGAAAATGTTGTGGGCTGGTAAAAAATGTTTGTGGTTCAAAACCAATTTATTGCAAGCTGGTTAAAAGCATTCCTACTTGCTCGCTCATCCGGGTACAGTTGGCTTGGGTGACTGCCAAAGTGCCAAGGAGGTCAAGACCAAAGTGTACCCCCACAGCCAGGTGGCCTTTTCCCACTCCATGCTGGACCCAGGCTCTGCAGTCAGAACCTGCAGAGCAGGTGAGTGCTGTGGCAGGAGGCCAGGTGGACCTTGGGTGTCAGCATGAACAGTGCCCAGGGAGGAAGGAGGGCCCAGCGGCTCTCTGTTCTGTGCTTTTGGGGGACCGCTGTGTTTCATCCCCAGGGCAGTGCGAGAGCACCCAAGGGCTCTGCTATTCCCACCCCCATTCTTTCCGAGGACTGCAAAGCTACTTAGGGCCTTCCTTGAGAGAAAGTAAGGATGATGTCACTTGAGTGCTTTATGACTCATCTTTCCCCCTCCCTGTTCACTGTGGCCTTTTCCATTCCCGGCTTTGCTTCTATGGCCTGCTTAATGCACTGCTTTCCTATTCTTGTGAACAACCAGCTCTGAATTATTGACTGTAATGAAGAGAAGACTTCAAGAGCAGCAGTAATTGCATGCATTATGTTGTATTTTAGTGCTTTATGGATCGAAAGGTGATAAAGGTTTTCCTTAGTAGGGTGAGTGGTCACCTGTCTTGTAGCTCTGCTGACAGGCTCTGGTCTGCTGTCAGCCACACGACAGGTGCCCACAGGAGCCCAGCCCACCTGCCCCAGGGCAGCCTGATGCTTACCAAAAGTCAGTTCTTTTGCTCCCAAACTTGCTTAAGCCAGGTGTACTTATTACCTAATTGCATAATTAAATGTTATGTAAACTGGTGAAGTGTGGGCATAAAAAAAGGTGTCAAAGAAATCCAACTTAAATGCTGTAGAAGGACTTGATCAAGTCTCCTCAAACTCTTGCTGTTGAATTGGTGTGGTGTGTCAAGACTGGGCAAGAAAAAAAAGAGGATTCTGCACTGTACTCTTTGCAAATGATCCCTCCATTTGCAAAGAGTAGGTAAGTAAACCAAAATGCAACATAGGTGTGTCTTTTCATTAAAAAGACTGCAAGGAGTGCCAATTAAATGTCCTTGGCCCTATACCAAAAGATAGGTGATACGTTTACATTTATAATGATTTTAATTTAAATTGAAGCAATTAGGGTATGAACATAATGTTCCCCCTACACTCCAGTTCAATTGTTTTAATTATGTTCCTTACTGGTCCAGTCCAGCCCAAAGGGCATTCACCCTAAGGGACCATTCTCAGAGCAATGTCTGAATGGGCTGACTTATCACGAAGTGTGGCCACAGAGATCTCAGCCAGTCTCTCTACATGTCAGGAAAGGGCTGGCCGTTCACCAGCTGCTTGGGGTGAGGGCCAGTGGTCCCAGGACTTACTGAGTGGCCAGACAAGACTTGTCTCAGTATAAGGGGTTGCCTTGAGTAATGGGGAGTAGGGCCGAGCTAGTATATCCTGGGTAGCGTAAGAACTCTCAACACCACTCAAAATCGCCCACCACTGATTCTGAGATGTGCCAGGTGATATCAGAAAAATTGAAGCCTCTTTGGTCGTGGAAGGATAGGGTCAGGCCAGGAAGGAGATAGCATCAGGTGGGAGCAGAAGCTCAGGTTTGTGACCACTCCCTATAATTACTAAGCAAAACAAAACAGAACGTTCACTTGCACTTTTTCACCAATTAGCACCAATTTCTTCTCAGAACTTCGTTGCATGTACTACCACAGCCATAACTGCATTTCACCACTAGAAGGCAACAGTGTTTCTAAAATGAGGGATTCTTGCAGAACCAAGAAATCATACAGAATCAAGGAATTTCAGAGCTGGAAGAGGTCTTTAAAATCATTTGGTTCGCTAGCTTTTTTTTCTTTCTCTCTCTCTCTCTCTCTCTCTCTCTCTCTCTCTCTCTCTCTCCTTCTCTCTAGCTGAAACCAACAGCAAGAACTGCATTCTTCATAATGGCCTAATTCATACATAAACATTGTGAGGCACTACTTACACTAACTACTGAAATGTACTCTAATAGCTTCCAAAAAACAAAAAACAAACCAAAAACCCCACAAAACACCTGCAACCTACTAAGTTGATTTCATAACCCATTAATGGTCCGTTAGTCTGTAAAACTCTGACTTGGCCCCAGCCTCTCATCTTGCAAAGTGGCATGTTGACCCCGAGGATGGACAGGGATTCCCACTAGCTATACTTCTTACCCACCCAGCCACCTGCTCACCAGGGGTCACTTCTAGGTGCATGACACTGTGCAGCAACTGAGTGCTCACTCTGAAAACGCAGTGATTGGATAAAGGCACAAACCCGAGCTTTAGGGATCGATCATTTTTCACTTCTTGTCAGTGCTACAACTTCTCTTGTAATGGAAACAGAAATTCCTACGTCACTACTGTGAAAGTCCCATGCGGGTGGTGTCTCTGCTCCTCAGTCAGGCAGCTGAGTGACGACGAAACTGGATGAATCTCAGAGGCCTTCGTGATGATCCATCCCACTCTGAATTAGGGCCCAATATCTAGCCCAGAGCCTCGCACATAGTGAGTGCTCAAGAAATAACTAATGGATGAAGGGACTGCCCCTCAGGCAGTATGACGGTAACTAACATTTTTATACTTTACACTTGGTATTTGTATCACCTTTCATGAATGACTCTTAGGAACACCTGGCATAGCTGGCAGAACGTGGATTATTTCCATTCCAAATGAGGCAACAGCCAGGGACGGGCCCTTCTCTAGGTCACGTGGCTCATTGCAGGCAAAGCAGGGTCTGGTATCTGGGTTCCCTGCAACACCCCACCAGCTGGCCTCCCACATTCTGGAAAGAGAGTCCGTCCATGGCAGTTCCCTAGAAGGGATCACACTCTCAGCTACTTCCTCCTCTGCTTCGGTCCCCCAAGAACTCTGCCAGGCTGTTATCACAAGTTTAAAGAACACCCTGCCCCTGCTGCCTTGATCACCCTTGGAGAAGAACTCTTTTTTTTACTGGGGATATTTGGAGAAGGCAGAAAAATGGAGGAAAAGAATCTCGCTGAATTCCTGAGAGGAAACTGAAACCACTTTAGCCTCCACGGAGTCTTGGCCCTGAAAATCACTGAACTCTCTTCCTTGAATACTTGATTTTATTTTAACTTATTTTTTTTTAATTGAAGAAATGATTTAAAATGTTTTCCCCGTCTCCCTCCCCCTCACGGTTACTTGACTTGAAAACATTTAAAACCAGTTTTTGGAGGAAATGTAAAGGTAAATCAGATGACCACAGGAGCTGACCCTGCCTTGGGGTCAATGCCCTGGATTCTTCTACTTAACGCCTCCACACTCTCAGTACATCTGCTTCTAATTTATTGACTTATTCCCGCCTACCCCCCTTTTGGGGCCCGAGGGAGGATCCCTTTAAAATTCAGGATCATTATACTATTTCAGATGAAAAGCAGTACCTGAGCTCTTTTTAGAAGAGAACGGGAATTTTTTCTTAACTCGAGTTTTGAGAGCTATTTTATTTTGTCAAAGATGCTGAGTATTTTTTTTTTCAAGAGGGTGACTCAATGTGTGCAAATACAAAGGATTTTATTCTTTTATTTTATATTTTATGGTCTTGGAAGAGAAAAAAATTCCTGGAATCTGACAACTGGTACACCTTAAAATCTGAGTTTGGTTTTCTATAGGGAATCCTTTGACTGGTGGTAACCAGGGGCGGATCTTCAGGAAGGCCCTCTTTGGGCTCTGGGAGGTGGCTGCTCTCCTACTTTGATAAAAGTTCCCAAGCTCTGTTCCCTCCTTCTCTGTTGAGCTAGTAAAACTAAACTTTTTTTCTCCTAAAGAGAGCAAGGATTGTTAAAATAGGTGACATGACACAGGCTGCCTCTTCCAAGGAACAATTTTTGATTTCAACTTCAATAAATTTAGCCACCTGAGGTGCTGGATTAAGTCTCTGAGGAACCAAGGCTGAGCTTCCAAAAGGCCTACCCTACGCCTGTGTCTGACACCAGGTGTAGAATAATCTTAAACTGAAAACCTGCTGACACTTTTTAAAACTACCTATTTACACACTGTACTCAATTCTAGATTCTTTGAGGCTGAGTCTGCAGGCTCTATGGAACAGGAGAATTACTGGAAAGAGCATCATTACTTTAGGGGCAGACTTAGTGTAGTTCCGTAACTTTTGTAATATTCTATTTGATGAAGAAAGCAATGTAGTTTCATTACACAAAATGAAGGCTACAGCCAGTTCCTTGAAATCAGCAACCAAACAACAGGCTGCAACGTTCTCATTCATTCTATTCGCATAGAATGAGCCCTGGTCTATTCACTCCCATTGGATTAAAGCAGACGCCAACATCACCAAGATTCCTACCCAGGCGCATGCAGAAATACCAACCACATCCTGAAGCCCTCGCTTGGTGGCCTGTAATTGACAAGCCGGTCTGTCCGTGGCCGGGCGTGGGAACTGTCTTAGATTTTGGAAACCTCGCCCAGGGCTTCTGCTGTATCCACTGGTGGGTGGCGCCCGCAGTGACACCCCAATTGCAACAACTCTGGGTACCCGCAGGCAAGATCGAGCCTTGCCTTTTGGGCTTGTTTCTCAGTTTCCCCCATGCACCTCTTCCCCCGGTATGGGAGCTGCCCTGGGAAAAATCGACGGCCTTGTAAATGCCGCAAAGAACCAGCCCGTCTCCTGGGGACTTGCGCAGCGATGCTCGCCTTCCACGGGCGCTTCCGGGGCGCACAGGCGCTAGCTGGGTCCCGGCTGCGGACGGGCGTGGCGCGGCCAGGCGCGCGCATCCCCGCGTCGCGGCCCACGCGGTGCGCGGCGGGCTCCCGCACTCACCCACGCGCGGCCCTCCTGCACGGCGGCCAGCACTCGCAGGGCGCTGGGCGAACCCGCGCGGAAGTTGAAGAAGTGCAGCGCCGCGCGCGCCGCCTGCGGCAGGAGCCCGCGCGGCAGCTCCGCGTCCTGACGCCACGCGGCGTCCTCCGGTCCCCCGGACCCGGCGGGCGCGGCCGTCGCCCCCTGGAGGGCGAGCAACAGCAGCAGCAGCAGCGGCAGCGCGACCGGCGGGAGGTGGGGCGCGGGTCCCCGGGCGCAGGCGCGGGCGGCGGTCGCCGGTGGGGCTGCATGGGCACGGTGGGCTGGCGCGGCGCTCGCAGGACTCGGGCTCAGAGCGGGCGACGCTGGCGCTCGAGGAAATAAGGCCGCGGCGGGCCCCTCCCCTCCGCCCCCAGGGCAGCCGGACACGGGGAGCCCGGCTCCCCGCTGTGCCGCGCCCCGGGCCCCTGCGCCCCGCCCCGCTCCGCAGGGCTTTCGCTGCCTGGGCGCGGGGCCCGGGCGCGCGGCGCCGTGGCGCGCAGGGTCGGGGTGTCAGGCCCCGGCCGCGCGGACACGGGGGCGGAAGTAGAGGCTCTTACCCCGAAGGGAGCGCGGCCCACCCGGCGCCACCCCGCGCACTCTGCCTGCCGTGCGACCCCGCTCCTCTCCCCTGCGGTTGCTGGAATTTCGCAGCTCAGGGTTTCAGAGCGAACCTACTTCAATTCTCCAAAACTTGGAGCGGTGCTTTCCTAGGAGATGAAACTGGGGGCACAGGTGGAGAAGGGGGTTAGATGCAGCTGGCATTGATGGAGGTCACTGTAGCACAATGACCTTGGAAGTGGGACAGGTCGCTGGAGAGCTGGGGCTGGGGAGGAGGCCGAAGTGGCCAGTAGGGCAGAGTCAGATAAGGATCAAGAGGCCCCATTAGACTTAGAAACAAGTAGGTCATGGATAACCCTGGTGCGAGGCAGATTTAAAGGCTAGGGGTGGAAGCTGGATCCCAGCGGGGTGAAGCATGGATGGGGCTTTGGGGCAGTGGCAGTGAGTGTTGACAGCTCTTCTTAGACACATGGCAGTGAAGGGATGAGATGGTCGTTTTTCACCCACAGACAAGAGAGAGAGCCCAGGAGAACCAGGGGTTAGAGGGTAGAACTTGTACTTCTGGACACTTCTAACGTCTATTTCTTCATCTCTCTTCAATTTGCCTAGGGGTCCACCCTTCCCCAACACCCACGGACCTCAGCTCCACTGTGGAGCTAAAGGAAATCCCTTCTCTTTGCCAGTGACTGGTTGAAGCCGGGCACGTGTGATTTTGGATGAGATGCTGCGGCAAGGCTAGGGATGACAGATGCGGTGCCATCTCTGAAAACATCCTCCTTCCCCTACTTCTTCCTGTGGATGTTGCCCATCTCTTGTCTGTCTTTTCTTGCTGCTGCCGATATTTATGGGATACGTACTCTGTTAGGCCCGGGGACAATGAGGGGGACAATCAGAAAAGCATCTCTGTGCCATGGAGCACACCTAGGCAGGTGGAGCCCAAACAAACAGGCGAGGGAGTGTGCCCTGTGTTGAATGCAGTTACATGCTGTGGAGAAAAACTAAGCCTGATGCAAAGTGGTTATAATTTTAAATAAGGTGGTCAAGGCAGGCTTCGCTGGGAAAGTATATTTGAGTAAGAACCTGAGGGAGATGGAGAGCCAAGTGGACATGTGTGGGAAGAGCACTGTGGGTAGAGGGAACAGCAAGTGCAGAGGCCCCAAGGAAGTTCACCTGGCATGTCTGAGGAAGAGCAAGCAAGTGCAGCTGGAGGGAGAAGATGAAGGGGAAAGAATCAGAATGAGAAGTTGGAGGGATCATAGGGATGGGGCAGATCATGAAAGACTCTTAGCCTTGTCATATCTGGAGGTGCCACCTAGAAGTGTGTGCCTATCTTTCTAGCAGCCTGTGAGTGAAGCCCATTTGAAGAATGTCTGAGTAAGGAGAGGGGAGGAACCTGGGTTCCTAATGACATTGTTGAGCCTGAATCGACTGACCCTGGAGCTCATTTCTTATTGTTTAAGCTCCTTGAAGTTGGAGTTTGTCTCCCTCCTTCAGAGGCAGCCTAACACAGATCATGATCTCCCCAGAACCCAGTCATCTCCCCCTCCAGGCATTATAGTAGTAGAATGTTCTTGAGAATGTATCACCTCCAGTTCTTATAAAGATCAGATTTTGCTTATTTTTATTCCAATGCTTTGTGCCAATCTCTCCCTTCCCCGTACTCCCGTGAATTTTCGGCTACTTTCAGAAGTAACAGGAAAACTGGTTAACACTGGCTAGTCAGTGGTGTGGAGTGGGAGGTCACAGGGGTTTGGTAACTCAGTGATTTTTGGAAGGGTTCATGGTCTCACCATCCTTCTGCACAGTTATCCTCAGCCGCTTGGCTTTTTCTCCATAGACTTGTTGCTTCATGATAATAGAATGGCTGCCACAGCTCCGGACATCATATCTTCATGTGCTGCAACCAAAGGCGGTAGCAGGGAGCAGGCTGCCAGGCTGGCAAGAGAGCTCTATCTCATACAACGTATTTTCTTTCGTCTAGGAAAAAATCTTTTCTAGAATCTCTTTCCCCCAACCCTTCTCCCCACCAGACCTTCCCTGACAACTCATTGGCCAGAACTCGGTCACACTGGCAACACTTAGCTGCGAAGGAGGCCGGAAAAGCAAACATCTGCCTTTATTCAGCCTCTGTAGTGGTGGATTGGTCTATGAGTTAGGATTAAGTTTAACGCATAAAAAAAAAAAAAATGACGTTGGCTTACACAAAAGACAAATGTTGTGACACAAAAGATGTTGGGGTGGGGATAGTAGGCGATCTGTAGTTGGTATTTCCAGGTCCGTGAAGTTGTTGGGGTCCAGGCTTTTTCCAGATCCTTGCTCCCACATCCTGAGTGTGTGCCCCCTGTCCTAGGAGTGTCCAAGATGAGCTCTGGCCATCAGCTATGGACTTCCTAGAAGTTCCACAGTGCATTCTGCTTATATTTCATTGACAAGAACTTAGTCATAGTCTTAGTTGCAAAGGAGGCTGGGAAATGAAGCCTTTATCAGGAAAGTCATGTGCTTAGAATAGAAGTCAGGGTTCTGTTACTATGGAAGAAGATTCATGTCTTATGTGGGGTGTCCCAGAAGCAGGCCCGGATGCAACGATTGTATGCAAGCACTTTAAGAAGGAAACTCTCCCAGGAGAAACCAGTAAGAACAGAGAAGGTGAGTAGCAAGCAAGGATCTCAGACAGAGTTACAAGAAAGGTAACTTCACCAGATCTGAAGGGGAGCTTTGGAATGTAAATTGCGCCCTAGAGTTGTCCCCACCCCCAGGGGATCTGTGCTTCCATGGTTCTATGCCTGTCAGTCATTGACTAAGGGCCACCTGGGTCACAAAGCCCAGGCTCTTCAGGCTCTCTTTACGTGGGTACAGAGAGGCAGTAGCACAAAGACAGCCCTCCTGAAAAGAGTGCAGGTACCTCAGGTTGGAAGCAAAAACATGCCGAGTGGTAGAGGCAGAATTTAAGAAAGGGATCCTAGGGATCCAGGCGGAACCCCAGCGGAGTCACTGCAGGGAAAGCAGACAGTGGCAGGCAAGTAGCCATCTCTGTCACAGGCCAGAAAGGGGAGGGGTGGGCATGGCTGACAGCAGCATTAGTCCTGGGAGGTGGTGAACATCCTGGAAGTTATAAACAGGAGGAAAGACAGACACACAGAAAAGACCAGGGGACAAGTGCTGTGTGAGCACGAGGACCCCTTCCAAGGTCAGTTGTTTTTAACAGCTATACTAACGACTCTTGGGACAGTGATATTGCTCAGGAACACACATCAAATTTGTTTTTAATTACGGCATTCTTTTATAAACATTTTCTGGTACACAGGAGACTATTTCCTTTGCTGAGAATTGTCTGTTTATGTCTCATCCATTTATCTGTGGGGTGGTTGGAGTTCTAAGTGATTTGTAAAAATTCTTTAAATACTAGGGAAATCAGGCTTTGGTTTATCACGAGTATTACTAATATTTTTCCCCCAGATTATGTCCGGTGTTCTGGGCATGGACTGTACCACTTTGCCAGATACCCGTGCATGGTGGTGCTGTTAACGGCACACCCCGTTCTCCAAAGGCCTGTTTTCTTGGATCACGTGTACCACTCCCACCCCAGTCTTTCCTCTTTGGGATCGTCCAAAGACTTCTCCCTCTGGCAGGAAGGAAGGGCATAGCAGAGTCTGGCCACCAGCCTCCAAGCAGAAGTAGATGCGTCCCCATCAACTGTATCCCGTGCGTTACGTTCCGTAGTTCCTTAGTCATTGTGCGGGTCATCGCGAGCCATTTTATGTAACAGGTTTTGTTGGGAAACAATGGCATAAAAGACTATAATGACTTTTAATCATATGAAAAGATATTCAGTGCAGAGGGTAAAAGAGTAAACCGAATGCAGCTTCTATGTTGGACGAATCGCAATATCTACCAAAACTAGCAATGCCCATGCCTTCTGACCCGGCAATTGTACCTCTAGGGTTTACAGTAATGACAAATTCATACGTAGACACAAAGATATGTATGAGAAAGTTTATCTCTTCATGTAGATGGGACACGCCTCGAACACCTACCTCATTTTCCGCCCTCTGTTCCTAGACCAGTGCCTGGCACACCATAGGCGCCAATACATATTTGGGAGGAAAGAATGATGCGTAAAAGGCTGGATGAAACGCTAAGTTCCATGGCTGGCTAGTTATGATGCCCCCATCTTGTGGAATGTTGTGCAGCCATCAAGAAGGAGGGAGATCCGGCTCGTGGACACCTAACCCTCTCTCAGGTACAACGCCGTTAATGGATGGCAAGGTGTAGCATAGGGCAAATTGTGTGCTGCAGTTTGTTTAAAAAGAAGCAAATACACATAAGCCTACATATGTCAATGTGGAATGTGCAAAGATGTCTCTGAACATGTTTATCAGCAGTTGGTAATAATGGGATGGGAGATGGGTAGGAGAGAAACTTTTCACCATGTACTCTTTGGCGTTTAGTTGATTTTTTTTGGTAATGTGTGTTACCCATTCTGAATAACTAAATAAATGAAATGCTCTGTGAATGCACGTCAAATCAGTTTCTTCTGTGGAGGAAGGCCCATTGTTTCCGCAGGGACTTTACAGTTCTGTCATTCAGCACAGCCAGGGCAAGCCTACCCTCATGCTTATTTGCCGTATAGTTCAGGCTTATCTTCCTTCCTCTGAGCTTCATTTTTCCATGCTCTTCTTTTGCTTCAGGCCCAGTCATGTTCCTCCCGATTAGAATGTCCAGGAAAGCAGTTGATGAGCTAATTTATACTCTGGTGTCAATGACTGCCATGGCTCCTGCATTGCTCCTCTCAGAGTATTATTTTAACAGGGACAAGTCTTGAGCCTAGAGACCTGGGTTCTGATGCAACAGCTTTCAAGCATTGGCAACTGCTCATGTGCTAAGCAGAGGCATTCAGGAGCCCCAAGCATCCACATCTGTCCTGTTCCATCCCTTTGAGTAATAAGAGGCCAGAGAGCTCAGTGGGAGGGTTTTGAAAGGTGTTAACTGTATATTTCCCTCCTCTAGGAAGAAGGAGCTGGGATGTGTCTTCCCTGGAAATGGCCACAGAGGCTTGCTGCCCTTGCCAGAGGCCAGAGAGGATTGGGCATGAGGGGACTGGCCTGCGCTGTGTGGAGAAAGACATAGTGACACTGTTGTCATGGCTATCCCCAGCTTTCCTGGCTCATGGAGAGCGTGGTTGAGGACTCAGGAGCCTGTTTCATGAGCTGCAGGACCACGTTCCCTACCTAGCCAAGCCCTGAGGCTACACCAAGAACAGGTGAGGTTCCATTGCTGAGCCTTTGAGAGGAACCCTGTGGTCCCAGAAACAGCTGCTGCCATCTTGTCCCCCTAGGACAGTGGGCCTCAGGATGACGGCATAAATGAGGCACGGGAAGAAGGCAGGTCCTTGCGGGTCTTACTGACCCAGGCCAGGCCGTGAGTCCATATGAGAAGTGACTGCTCTCAGGCTGGATAGCTGTCAACTCTACTCTCAGGATCTTTAAAGAGAGCAGGGTCAAAGGGGGGAGGCATGCAAAAAAGACCCCGTGAGAGGAGTAGGAATCCCTAAGATGGATGGAACCTGGGCCACAGCTCAGGGTCAGATCCAGGGGAGACGGCAGTGTCACGGGAGTGGATCTTGCAAAAGGCCTTGGTACCCCTTATTGACAAGTTTAAGTCCCCACCCCCACCATCGCCCTGTGGACACACACCTTCGCCTCTGGTCTCGCTAGTACAAGCACTCCTGTGGGGGACTGGAAAACAAGGTCGATGTCAGTTATTAGAAGAGGTGAAAACATCTGCTATTTTTATGTGGGATCACAGGATGTAATACGACATCTTCCTTGGTACTGATGCTTGCGGACTTTCTCCGGGAGGATAAACTGCTACCAGTGGTTGGCTCTGGGGAGGAAGCGGGGGCCGGGAGGAGTTCACTCTAACTGTTGGTCTTTGGTTATTTTTTTATTCTCATTTGCAGGTAGCACAGAGACTTAGGCCTGGACTTGGAGCCAGGCTGCCTGGTTCAAAATACAGCTCCACTAGTGTGAGCCAAGGCAAATTACACACACAAACACACTCACACACACACCTACTTGCATGCTTTTGGGGTACCTCCTCCCTCAGAGTTGTTGGCGAGGTTCGTGTTAACTAATATCTGTGAATGTGTAAAATACTTTTGGACAGTGCCTGGTGCACAGTAATGGCTGTGCACATGATCGCAATATTACTGCTATCAACTTTAAAAAATATATAATCTTGAAAAAAGTGCAATCGGCTGTGGATTTCTTTTCACAAATGAGAAAGAATGGTAGGGTCTAAAAACCACCAGGCAATTGAACCAAATCCTAGCTATTGCGATTAGCCTCTTTGACCTAATATTTTATTGGAGCTATGAGCAAGTCAGAAGAATGTGAATCTATATTCCCTTTCTATTCTTTTCCTTGGCAGAGGTGAAGGTAGGTACGACTGGAAGAATACGAATAATCGATCCTGGAGTCCTGAAAGCTGATTAACCAAGCTCAGGTGGGACCACGATGATCCTTATCTCCAAACCATGAACTAGGAATGCTGGTGGAGAAAATGCAGCTCACCTG
Organism: Eonycteris spelaea; assembly: GCA_003508835.1. Taxonomy (NCBI): domain Eukaryota; kingdom Metazoa; phylum Chordata; class Mammalia; order Chiroptera; family Pteropodidae; genus Eonycteris; species Eonycteris spelaea. Next base: position 2,314,553 of record PUFA01000001.1, read on the forward strand.
TTTTGGGGGTCTGCATCTTGCATGCTCTAAAGGAGGGGTCCCCAACCCCTGGGCCATGGACAGCTATGGGTCAGCGGTTACTGGCCTGTTAGGAACTGGGCCACACAGCAGGAGATGAGTGTCAGGCAAGCAAGCTAAGCTTCAGCTGTGTTTGCAGCCGCTCCCCAGCGCCAGCATCACCGCCTCAGCTCCACCTCAGATCATCCGGCGTTAGACTCTCATAGCAGCACTGGTGCCTGGTGCCAAAAAAAAGTTGGGGACTGCTGCTCTGTGACTTTGGCTTTCCTGATCTCGCCCGTGAGGGGAATCCACAGCGTTGCCAACACTGGGCCAGTGAGCTCCCGGAGGTACCTGCTGCAGCAATTCCCCAAAGGAGGTGTTTGGCTTTGGGAATAAGACCCAGTGCTTGGAGCTTTCAGCACCATGCCTGTGCCCCACCAGGTTCTCAACTGCAAGGACCCTAGGATGCAGGGCCGGGCAGCAGTGGGACCACTAATGACAGCTTTCTGAGTCTGTGAGGTTAAAGAGAGAGCAATTCGAGCTTGAGTTCAGTGAGACTGAATTCTTTGTGGGGCAGAACTGGCGACAAAGGTCTTTACAAAAGAGACGAGATGGGAAACAGTGTTGCATTTATTCCTGCCAGCAAGGAGCGATTTCACACGACACAGTTTAGGTGCCTGACTGACAGGGATGTGTTTGAAGGCCTCGGAAATCCAGTAAATAAGGGAACCAGCACCATCCAGTGAAACTTTCCGTTGAAAATGTTCTCTGTCTGCACAATCTGATACGGTAGCCACTAGCCGCGTGTGGCTGCTGGGTGCGTGGGATGTGGTTAGTGCAGCTGCAGAACTGAAAAATCTCATTTCGTTAAATTTCAGTGATGACCGTATTAGACAGCATAGTATAGCAATTGATTTTTCACTACAGCAATGATTTGGAAAGAAAGGAAAGTAATATTTTGGGGAGCTGTGTTTCAGACAGGATGCCAGATGCTTTCTGTAACAGAACTTTCTAATCGAATCTCCACAATTTAGAGCTGTAAGTGACTTGCCCAGAGAGAGGTTAAGTGACTTGCCCAGGGTTGGATCACGACAAGGGACAGGGAAGGGATCCACACGCAGGTCTGACCCACCCTTTCTCCAAACACCGTCTCCTGAGTTCTACAACCAGAGACTCCAGATGGACTGGAGGGGTCAGATCACAGCAACAAGGCTGACCGAGGGCTGGAAAATCTGACTTTGCGATTCAGGGAGTTGGGATTACTTTATTTCAAGAGGAGAGTGCTGAAGGAGCTACTTAATCTTTAGTACTAAATTAAAAGATCATTTTTTAGAGGAGAGTGGCAGGCTGTCTCTTACCACCACTAGCGAAAGCTCTGTTTTATTCTGGTTAACACGGGAGACATGGAAGAATGCAGTAAAGACTTGGTTCTGACATGAGGACATTTCTCTCCACATCCCAATGATCCTGGTTAGACCTTAGGACGCGTGAGGCTGACTCTGGTCCAGAAGGAACTCAGCTGCCTGGGCTCTGGGACACTGTATGAGCAGCATTTCAGCTGGCCAGAAACTGGTGGCTTCTAAGAGAAAAGGCTACGTTGGAATTATTTGGGGATCTCAACTCTGGTTGTCAGCAGAAGTACAAAATGTGAACAGCCTGTTTGTTCATCTATTCTTGATTTGGAGTTACTGCTAAGCTTGAACAGATGAATAGAACTGTTATGCAATTCTCTGCTCCACTTACCTGTGGGCAATTGTTTTAAAATTCACCATGTGTTCACATTTAAAACTAGAATTTTGATTGTGTAGCTTCGTCTACAAAGATTTGACAAGCCCATTTTGACATATAATTGCCAACAGATGGCCTTTTAAATATAATGAAATGAACATGGTCAGTATTACATGTAATGGATTTTATAGCTTTCCAAAGTAAGTCCTTGTTGTTGGCATGTTGTGCTGGTTAGGAACACAACATCTTTATAGGTCAATTATACATTTTCTGGTGAATTTGGCATGACATTTTGTCTTTCCATCAATCACTCAAGATATTAGATTTGCCGTTCCAAGAACGAATTACTCTTCTACTTGGCAACCTGTAAACTGAGACGTAAAATAAATTACACATTGGGACTCTTAATTTTCCAAGGGAAGGATGTTTAAGTAAAGCTTGAAATTGTAAAGTTTATTCTTTCCTGTTGGAGAAGATGTTATAAAAATTACAGAGTGTAATAAAGGATTTTAAAGGTTTTTTTTTTTCTGGCAATAATACTTAGAATTTTATGTTCTTCAAAGAAAAATCCCTAATAGGTATTAATAGTCCCTAATAGGTGTTCATATTTATATACCATGAAGTTCTTGCAGAGACTGATCTGTGAACACTGTTTATGATACTAGCGTTCATCAGTCAGATGCATGGACTGTATGATCAGGGCAAACTAAAACCAGTTCCACACACCACAGAGAAGGCATCTGCCCACGTGTGGCAGCTAGATAACAGGACGATGTGTTAGAAAACCCACGTTTTGTTTTCCCTCGTCACCATCTTTTCCCACGGAGTACGTAACACAACATGTGTCTAATAGAACAAAGTACTGAGAAGTAAGTCTCCTGACTAATGGATCCATGACACAATCACCCGGGCAGTATACATACAGAGGTGGGTTGAGCTCCTAGAATGTACAATGCATTGGGTGGATCTTCACATTGGAAGGTCACTCAAGAAAAGCTGTTGTTTGTGGTGGGCTTAGAAGAGCTGGCAAGTCGTGAGCACATCAAGGGGAAGCCTGTTCCAGTCAGGAGGGGGACCTGAGTGAACACATTCTAGGGAGGATCGAACATGGGGCACCAGTGAGGCTGACAGGAATGGTGCCAGCGGCTACCTGAGGTAAAGCCAAAAGGCAGAAGACCTCGAAGCCTAGAAATGGGCATTTGTTCTTAGTGGTTCCTCAAAGTCCCTGCACACCTAGGCAAGGCTGAAGGGGGTTTACAGTGCATGAGGTGAGCTGGATTATATAACATCATTGTTCAGAAAAGCTAGTGCAAAAGATGGTTTTCACTGGTAAAGAACGGAATTATGACCAGGCTCGAGGTTAAGGAGGTAGTATTGCTGGCTAAAATGAAATTCTATCTTTTGATTCTTGAAGGACTAATACATACAGCGCACTGCACAGGGCTCTGAGGAATGAGGCCCAGTCCCAGCTCAACCACCCAAACTGGCTTTAGCCTCTTCCGTATAAAGTTCTGGGTGTGGGATGAATGAGGTGGTAATAAGAGGGAACTGCCAGCTGGGGATCCTGTGGTCATTTTCTCCTTTAGCTGTGCCCACCCAGTGCAGAGACACTTGCCGTGTTGTCTTTTTTTTTTTTTAAGACTAATCTCAGTGCCACCTTGCCACCTTCTACAAGAAGCCCTATGCCCTCTTACCAGCATGCAGGTATCACACATGGCCTTATTACAGGTATTTCAGGTTTTTAAAAACTCAAACCACAAAAAGATCAATAGTTTAGTTGATATGCCTATTATCTAAATCAAATGAAACAATCGAATATATGAAATTTGATTAAAGAGATAACTCATATTTTAAATGGTAAAACAGACGTGGCAGTCAGGATAGGCTAGGACATGCTGCAGTAATAATCAATGCCTAAATCTCAGGGTTTAAAATAGCGGTGATTCATTTGTTGCTCTCGCTACAAGTCCATCGTGGGTCTCCAGGGAGCAGGTTGATGGAACAGCCTCTTCGGGAGCATTGCTCCTTGCCACAGCTGAGGAGGAAAGGGAGCAGGAGGTATTGTGCTCAGGCACCTGAAGTCCCTGCCAGAAGTGACATGTTACTTCTGCTTACCTTTTATTGGCCAAACACAGCATGCTACATGGTCATGCCTAACTTCTTCAGGGGGTGGGAAGGTACAATATTGTTATGTTCCCTTACAGGCGGAGAGCTGGAGATCTTTGGAACAGCACAAATGCCTACCACAGCAGTCATTGCCAGGTGAGGCCCAACCTGGTCATGAGTCTTTTACATACTGCGTTTGTTTGCCGCGGTTGCCATAATGAAGTGCCACAGACTGAGTGGGTTAAACAGCAGAAATATGTTGAATCACAATTCTGGAGGCTAGAAATCTGAGATTAAGTGTTGGCAGGGTTGTTATTTCTCAGGCGTCTCCTTGGCTTGCAGATGGCCCCCTTCTCCCTGTGTGTTCACGTGGTCTTCCTGCTGTGCATCTGTGTGTCCTAATTTCCTCTTATAAGGGCTCCAGTCACACTGGCTAGGTATACCCTAATGATTGCATTTTACCTTATCACTCCTGAAAGGCCCTATCCCCAAATACAGTCAGAAGTACTGGGTTTAGGATTTCAACATATGCATTTGAGGGGACACCATTCAGCCCATAACAGATATCATGTTAAAATTGGGGCCTATCTCCCGAATTGGGGCTATTAAATGGTAGGAATGTACAGAACTTTTTGATACACTTCATCCCTATACTTGGTGCCAAAACTCTTAACCAGATCCATTTCTGCAAATAGGTTATTTCTTGATATGACCTTCAAGACATATAAAGAGATGCTGTGATTAGAATAATAAAAAATATTTAAGAAACTTAAATTTAATTGCAGGCCCACAGAGGGTTTTCTTAATTCACCTCCTATCCTACACTCTCTCTGAACATATTAGTGCAGTACTCAGAAGCCTGAACTTTTTACTGGTTTTAATAATTCTCTTGTGGTATGTGTTAAAAAACCGTAGACTGGTTGTTCTTTTATTGACGATTTCCTTGCTATTGGACATTGATCTGTGCTCGTGGTTCTCAAACTTGAACATATGTCAGAATCCCAGCGGGCCTGGGATGGGCCTGAAGTTTTGCATTTCGAACAAGTTCCCAGGTGATGCTGGTGCTGCTGGTCCAGGTCCAGGGACTGGACTTCAGGTGACACTCGTGCAGGAAGTGGCAGTTGGGATGATGGAACACCCTCTTATGCTTCCTCGTCTGGGTGCCTGTGTGGGGGTCACCGAAAGGCAACCAGGTTAATTCAGGTACACCCACTGGCACCTTAGAGGCACAGGCAGACAGCAAACAGGAAGGAATTATAAATCATCCAACTAGGACTAGCTGTTTTGTATTTCTTAACCACAACATAAACCACATAAGATCGCCCACTCTGCACAAGGCCTCCTCTTGGCCTACTGTTCAGTCAGTTTGTTTTTGTTTTTAGAACAGAGGGTACAGTGGAACATTTTTTTGGACAGTTATGCCAATTCCACCAGAGTCTTGAGAAAAAGAGACTTAATCCTTTCTGCATTTCCATTTCATAAACAAAATGTCCCAGGGCCTCATGTAAACTGTGACCACTTCTGCTTTGAGAGTCACAGAGCTCCTTGTCCGACACAGCACTGCACCCCGTACTCATTCTCTTCTTGACGTCCTCGCCCCTGTTTGGGGCGGCACACTCAGGCCCTGCCGTTAGGACTGGTGGTTTCTAGTTCCCCAAGAAGCAGTGACAGCTGGGGAGATGACGAGTGTATGTGCTCAGAGGAGGGAGCTGAGGCAGACACTGCTGTCTGCCTTCCCAGCCCTGGTTCTCCTTTTCTCCCGTACTAACTGGCCCCCAGTGCTGTTCAGGGTGGCGGTGTGTCCACGACGTGTCCACTGAATCCTGCGCCGATGCGTTTGCAGCTGGGGGTGGCTGTGTGACTCGTTGCTGGCCAGGGACATCTGAGGAGCTTCTGTGTGGGGCATGCAGGGACGGCTTTTAAGAGGAGTCTGGCTCCGCTGAGGTGCTCCTCTCACCTGTTGCCCTTCACCCCTCCATCGTTTTTTCTTCCTGGAACGTAGACTTGCTAGGCTTGGACATGCAGCCCCTCCTTCGCTACAACAAAAGCTATGCACCGGGAAACTTGCAGCAGGAAGAAGGAAGGAGCCTGCCTCCTTCATGACTTTCTGAGCAGCTGCTGGCCTCCAGACTTCTCTCAGAGGAGAAAACGAGCCCGTTACTTCGGATACTGGTAAGGGCGCTGCCTCAGGCAGCATGGGGTCTGGAAGGGAAGAGAGTTGGTTAGGGGAGGACGTGAGCGTGCTCTCTGCCACGAGTGATGGTGAGAGCAAGCACCAACCAACACTTCTTGATAAGGCACGATGCCAAGCCCTGGACGGCTCCTTTTACGCATGAGGAATCTGAGTGGTGGAGCTGGCATTCTGGCCTGGGTCCGTCTGCCCTCCCTACCGCTCATCATGACTCTCACCACACCCCACCCCCCGCACCCCGTCTCTGGCCCTAAAGCCTCTGCCTTCCATGTGTGGAGTTGGGTCCCCAACTTCATGGCCCTGGCTTCAAAGGCTTGTATCTCTCGGTTGCAGACTGAATGTTTGTGTCTCCCTCAGATTCATTTGTTGAAACCCTAACCTCCCAATGTGACCGTGTTTGTGGGTGGGATGTTTGGGAGGTAATTGGGTTTGGGTGAGGTCATGAGGGTGGGGCTCCATGATGGAATAATGTCCGAAGAAGAAGAAGAAGAGGAGGAGGAGGAGGAGGAGGAGGAGAGGAGGAGGAGGAGGAGAGGAGGAGGAGGAGGAAGAGGAGGAAGAGGAGGAAGAGGAAGAAGGAGGGAAGAAGAAGGAAGAAGAAGGAAGAAGAACCCAGAGCGCATCCTCTCTCCACCATGTGAGGGCACACTGAGAAGGTTGCCATCTGCAAACCAGAAAGAGAATTCTCACCAGGAACAGACCCTGCTGACCCCTTGATCCTGGCCTTCTAGCCTCCAGACTGTGAGAAATAAATGTCTGTTGTTTAAGCCACCCAGTTTATGGTATTGTGCTGTAGCAGCCTGAGCTAGACATCGTCCTGAGGCTGGGTCCTCTCCCCACCAGCTTCCCTCACCCCTTCTCTGGCAGACGCAGCCACTACTCCAGGGCTGTGCTGGAAGCGGTCCCACCCTGTGTGCCGCTCCTCCCCTCCCACCTCCAGACTCTCGTCCCCGGTCCCTGCGGTGCAGTGGTCAGTGTCACAGAGGACCATGCTCCTAAGCCCTCTTCCCAACGTTCCCCTCCTTCGCCTTCCTCGTCAGAATGAGAATAGGCACAGGGCCTCCTCTTCTCAGAGTTTCACTTATCAGAGTGTTGCAAACACATCTGCTCTTCGCATTGTATCCTCCTTTGGTTTGACGTCAGTTTCTAGAACACCTAAGATGCTCTTATGTAAATGTACCACAGGGAAACAATATCAAGTTACGTATAAATTATATGGAAAAATGTGTACCATATTTACAAATTATAAAATCTTGGATTTGAAAGGAATCTGGAGCATCATCCAGCTTCGCCCCTTCCCCTGAGGATGGCAAATTTGGGAAGTGGGCTGGGGTGAGGAGGATGTCAGAGGACTTCCAAGGGTGCCAGGAGCCAAGCATTCTCTATAGAAAGAATAAATTATGTTTCCCACTTTCCAAGTGTATCAAGACACTGTTGTGATTATATAATAGGGATTCCTTTAAAAGTGTTCCTGAATTTGGAGGTTTGACAATGATGAATTTGAGAGAGAGCACACGCTTGCATGCATGTGTGTGTGTGTGTGTAGAGGATTGTCATACCCCAGGAGTCATGAGCTCCTCCTCAGGCAGACCTGCCATGCACTGCTCAATCTCCTGAGAAAGCTCCTGGGGAACCTCAGTCCTTATCTTGAGTTCAGTTCTGCCTCTGGGTAACATCGGCTGGTGCCCTGATCCACTTTCATGCAACTGGGGATAAGCCCTTCCATCATTTAGAAATCAGCAGTCAGGTATCCTGGTACCTCTTAACGCTGCTGTTACCTCAACCTGGAGTGACAGGTTGTCCCGATTTGTCTGGGATTATCCTAGTTTTAAAACTGAAAGTTCTGTGTTTGGTAACCCCTCTCAGTCCTGGGCAAATCAGGAATGTTGGTCACCTAACTCGTACCTATCTACTCCTTTTCAGGCTAAGCAGTGCAGTTCCTAAAGTGTTCGCAATAGAGTATGGTATCTACATCTCTGTCCAGCCTGGTCCTCCGCTCTGGCATACACTCCAGCTTGTCAGTGTCACTCTTCAAATGCAGCACCTGAAACCAAAGGAGAACGTCAATGTTGAGTTTCGTGGACCTGAAGGTCAATGCATCAGTTTTAAACTAACTGTATCACACGCGATTGGCTTATAATTGCATGTGTGATCAATTAAAAACACAGGGCTTTTTTCTGTTAAGTCAAGTTTCCTCACTTCCACCCTAGATTTAGCAATTGGCCTTGTTGACCTCATGGCAATTTTTTTTTTTTTAAACAATTTGTTCGAGCTGAATTTTTGGCCAGGGCCCAGTCATTCTTCCTGCTCAGATGATGTGACCTGTGATCCTGTGGACCATCTTCTTGGTGGTCTCACCTGTGTGCGTAGCTTCTGAATGTTTGGTAAACACGTCTTCTATGCCCTCACCAAATTGTTTGATTAAAATGTTCTAGGAAGAGCAGTGGGGCACACCGCTGGAGACACACATTTAGCTTAACATCAAGCTGCTGGTCAATCAAAATCCATAGTTTTCTTGTTCAATCACCTAGGAATAGGCCTAATTGTGTTTTGGCCCTCAGGGGCAACCCCAGAGGCTTTGAGCACATGCTCGTGTGAAAATTCAAGACCCCTCAAGTCTTTTCCAGAAAGGCTAGGGTGTCATGGAGTCAGCCTCACTCTGAATGAACACAGGTAGTCGGGGTGTTGACCTTATAATTATGTGGGCGGTTAACTCTCAGCAAAGGCCTAATCTTTAATTGGCTCTTTTGCCATTCATAGGTCTCTGAGTCAGCTCCTCTCACCAGCAAACTCCTGGGGAGTTCAGATCGATTTGCTTAGTGTTTCAAGATTTTTCTTCTGTCATGTAAAAAATGGTACAGAAATTGGTATTCTGTCACAAAGAAATTAGTACAGTGAGTACAGTTACCTTCAAGTGTAACCTTTTAGAACTTGTTTTAACTTTTTTATTCTTCTCACATTGCTGTAACTGCAATTAAGATGGAGTTTATATGTACAGAGAAATGCCCAAGTCTTAATGTATAGTTCCATGAGTTTGGACAAATGTATGGATCTGTGTAACCAGCATCCCAGTCAAGATACGGATCACATCTGTCACCCCAGAAATGTTCCTTCCCTTACCCTTTACATGACCTAAGGCTCTAACACTCTATGCAATTATAATCAGGTTGGAAATCTTATAAAAGTAAAATAAGGCAGATATACATGATTTGAAAATACCTAACAGCTTAAAAATTTCCATTCCTCTCCATGGGATAAGTAACTAAATGTTTACTGCATTGTTTCCCACAATTCCCATTGCATAATTTTCTTCGAATAGTTCAGTATGTCATACTAATTAAAGCATTTATTGCGTGTTGTAACTTGTAGTATTTTTAAAATATGTGTTTAAAATCGAACGTAAACACGGACAATCCGCCTGGACATGAGTGTCGTTAGGTATGCAAGGAAACAACGTCAGGTCCTCTGCCAGCCAAATTAACGCATGAGGCTTGCAGCCAGCAGAGATGCACACAGGTGCAGGAGTGGGCGGTGTCCGGCCTCCCCTGCAGGTTTGTGTAGGCCCGTTTGTGGACATCTGCATTTCACTGACTGCTGTGGCTGACATACCTGCTGGTGTGGAATGTGAGTGATTAGTGCAGCCTGGTTTTAAAAATAATGAGGGCTTCTCTTGCTGCATGAGATGAATTTGACTGGCCCATTCATTATAAGTGGACAGAAGACAACTCTGTAATTCACCTTGGTGAAGAGTGTTCACCATATATTATAATAGCAACCTTAAGAACACTCTGGGAAGTTCTTTAAGTCTGATAGCAAATTATGCTTTAACTATCCTGTCTCAGGTTCAGCGTTGGTGTTTTTGCCCAGCTGTGGTTAGGCTACTCAGATCACTGGGTAGTAATGAAGACAAGTTAGCAGTAACAGCGCTAACCCCTGACATCATGATAACAACAGCAACCATTCACTGACTGCTCACCGTGCAGCATGCTGTGCTGAGGAGCTGATGGAAATCATCTTAATTAATCACCACAGCAGCACCACTTACAGATGAAGTAATTGAAGTCAGACAGGTTAAGTAACTTGCCTATTAGGGTTATACCGTGTTAAAAGCAGAATTTGTACCAAGTGTACCCATCAGTGTCCATAAGAGAATATATAGTAAACTTCATTTGGGCATTTGGAGGAGGGCAATAAAGGTGTAGCAGGATGTAGGGAAAACAATGGCTGCTAACAGTGGGGGCTGTTGTGTCCCTAGGCTGATGGGACAGAGGAGGAACTGGGGGACAGTGAGCTATGGGGAGAGGGCCTTTTTCAGGAGCTGTGGTCTGTGGTTGATAGTCACAGCCAGTCATGGGGACATCCACGGATCCAGGAGAATAGGTGCTCTGATCTCATAACACGTGCCTGCCTCCAGTCTCTCGGGATGTCCACCGATAAACCCAACGGAGCCCTCTTGATGTCGGTTACATGTATTGAAAATTTCTTCTCTCAGTCTGTGGCTTGTTTTTTCACTTCACGTATACTGACTTTTTTCTACATACATTTTACAGTTTAACGTAATCAAATCAATCCTTTCTTTCATGGTTTGGGCTTTTACATCTTAGGAATTCCTTTCTCACTCCAAAATCATGAAATAGCCTCCCCTTTTCTTATAAAGGTGTTAAGATGTTTTCCGCATTAGGTCTTTATCCATAATTTTATATATGTATGTGAAAAAGTGATTTTTTTTGCCCTAGATTGATAGCCTCATTTATTGATCTGAAGTATAATTTGCCATAAATGGAGTTTTCATATGTGTGAGGACCTGTACCTAGATGTGCTCCTTGGTCTGTCTGTCTATCCGTCTGTTATTTGTAAACACCCGGCACTTGTTATTTTAGTGTTTCGGGCTTTGGGCTTCATAGGAAGTTGCATTACCCAGGAGTTCGAGTCCCCTTCTCTTCCACCATCTTCCTCTTCCTTGTTCAATTATTTTTTTTTTTGGCTGGACTTTTTCTTTCATTTTTTGCTATTAATTTTAAGATGAACTTGACGAGTTCTATGAAAAAAAATCTGTTGGGGTTTCGATTGGAATTGTATTGCATTTGTTGATTAATTTGGAGAGAATCGGCTGATTTAAAACACTAAGTTTTTTAGCTTGTGACTGTGGTAAATATGTTCACTTGTTTAGATGTGCCCTTTCATGGCCTTCGTTACGGCTGATAATTTTCTCTGGATCTTGTACTGCCTTTAAAGGACTTTTTCTGAGGTACCTGGTGGTTTGGTTTGGTTTTCTATTAAGATTAGAATCTTCTTTTCTATTATATTTGTACTAGTTGATTCTGATTTAAATACTTTTGTTGTTTTTTTCTATTGATTTCACATTTAGCAACCTGTTAAACTGTTATATTAGTTATAATAGTTTTTAAGAATCTCGGATTTTCTACCTTATGGTAGGCATTATCCAAAAAAAGTCCCCAAGATTTTCACCTTCTGGTGTACAATAAGTCCGCAAATAATGTTTCATTCAACATCATTTCATTATAACATCGAGAAAAAAACCCAAAACATTGATTTCCAGCTGGGGCTGCTGTCCGCGTGGAGTATGCATGTTCTCCTCATGCCTGTTAATTGTCCCAGTCTGAGTGAACGTGGGTGTGGGTGTGAGTGTGCCCTGTGATGGAAGGGCTCCCATCCGGGGTTGGTTTCTGCCTTGCCAGGATAGTCTCTGGGCACCCGAAACTCTGAGTTAGAAAATAATGGTCTGACTTGTTTTTATCAATCATTCTTAATGTAGTATAGTTCACATTTATTCAATGCTTAATATTATAAGTGTTTTGAGTTTTTATGGAGAAGTTTGGTGATATTTTTTTGTGGTCAGAAATAGGCCATAGGAAATTAACTCTTGTTTGTATCAATTAGCCTATAGAAAATTGGCTTTGTTATACTTCTTTTGGCTTAAAATTGCAATTTTCAAGAACCTATTGTGGATGTAAAGTGAGGACTTTCTGTACACACCTCATATAATCTCCTCTCCTGAGTCTGGGCAGCACTGTGAATATGATGGAATAGTCACCCCTTGATTAGTTATTTTATATGGCAAAAGTGATAGGATAGACACTCCTATTATTATGTTATATTATATGAAACTCAGTCTTAGCCCTGGTGAGTTTGAATAAGTACCCTGTCACAGTATTGGTCAAGTGGCAAGTGTCTGCAGGTAGCTTCTGAGAGTTGAGAGCAGCCCCCAGGTGACAGCCATCAAGGAAATGGAAACCTCAGTCCTACAACCACAAGGAGCTGAACTCTGACAACAACCACATGAGCCTGGAAGAAGAGCCTGACCTCTCTAGCTGAGATCAGAAGCAGGGCCCCACCTTGATTTCTGCCTCGTGAGACCCTGAGCAGAGAGCAGAATTCTGACCTATGGATCTGTGAGATATTAAATGTGTGCTATTTGAAGCTGCTAAGTTTGTGGTAAATTGTTATCCTGCAATAGAAAACAAATCCACATGTAAACAGTTATATCATTTGCCATTAACACGATTGTTTCTTCCTTTCCAACCCTCACTCATTTTATATTCACCTCTGGTCTTATTGTGCTGACTAAAACCTTGGGTTAGATAGAAGAGATGATATTGAAAACCCTTGAATTTTTCTTGATTATGAGGAAGTTCTTGTAATGTTTCATTGGTAAGGAGCCAGGAACCCCTGGAGGATAGCCAATTCTATGTCTTGGCCTGAAAAAACCTTAGGATCGATCTGAAACAAAACAAGAAGGATTTCTGGGGCTTCAGAAGCCATGCTGAAAGGAGACAGGAGTTGACCTACAGTGGTTCCTGCCTGTCTTTGGCGGCACAAATATCATAAAGAAAACGGTCATGATAGTTCATTAAATTTGTAAAAAGTTATTTGTAAAAGAGAGTTAAATAACACTAGAGAGTGAATGCCGTGTACGTTTAATTTTGTGTTGTCATAATAAGTAGGAGAACAGCAATACACGTGGGCCTTTTGTTTCTTGTCTTGGGCTACCTCTACTTAAAAACACTGAGCATGGATACACACGTGTTTCTGACTGTGTAAGGAGGAGAAGGGAAAAACACCACAGGGTTTGGCTCTGGCACTGAAGGTGTGGGCTGTGTCGGTGGGAGGGTGAGCTCCGCCGCAAGGCAGTGGGGCACGTGGGAGCCTCACACGCACTGCACTGCGGTTGTGCCTGTGGCCACACCGCCTTCCCCTTTGCTCTTCCAACCGAAGGGCAACGGTGTCGGTGTCGTCCCGCTGCTGCTGACCTCTGGGTAAACGGACCTCCCCCTTTTTGGTCCTCCAGCGTTTGGGTGATGGAGTCTCTGTGTTAATTCCTCAAGTCTTACATACCCCAGTGGGTCTGGTTTCCTGACTGGACACTGGATGACACTGCCTGGCTCTTTTGGTCTGGGGTATTTGTTTTATACTTGGAAGTTATTGAAACAGGTAGTACTGCAATTTGTATAACCTTAAGAAGGCATAAGAAGTATAGTCATAATTAGGAAATGACTCGGGTTGATATTTTAGAATAGTTTTAAGGATTTTATAGTTGTGTTTGAAGTATTCAAAAATTAGTTACATGAAAATTTTAATTGTAGCTTAAATAATTTAAGATAATTTAAATATATGATCACTGAATGATAGGAAAATTTTATTTTCAAAGCTTTGAAAATAAACATTAAATAAAATACAATTAAAGTGAGTGTCCTTTTGTGGGGATTCCTTAAATATAAAGAATATAATCACCTTTTTATGTGCATGTGTTAGAGATTTTGTGAGTATTAAATGAGTTATGGTCTGAAAAGCAGATGCAAACTTGATCTTTAAACAAATACTCAGCTTTTATTGTCTTTTTTTTTCCAGATGGTAAAAGAGCTGTTTGGTCCTTTCTGGGTATGAAGGCAGCTTTCTCTAGGGCTGAGAGGCACCTGTCTGTTTTCTCCTTGGAGTAAATTAGACTATTGTGTTTGGTGACCACCACTTGCCCTTGAGGACAGTTGGGGCTTACCACTGACAGTGCGATTGAAAAATTTCTTCATGGGTCAACATAGATATTGCAAGGGAAGAGAGGAGGCCAAGTCTTTAGCTCAGCAGAGAAAGGGATAATGGCCAGAAGACAAGGAGGCCATGAACATCAGGAGAAACCAAGTACTCCGGAGCTGGAAGGATCATCCTTGAATGGAGGTCTTGGCCTGGAGGCAGTCCCAAGTAGGTCAGGTCCATCCCACGAACCATGATGAATTACAGTCCTGAACAGGTACCGCCCAGGATTTACATTATGGGGATTTCTCATTGGTTTTTCAGTTACTCTGCCCAAAGGACCATGGCTACTCCCCATGGAGTCTTGGCACTATTCACACGAGTTATCATATCCTTATACTATTTGGCAGAGTAAGTTTATCCTGTCCTTTTCAAATCAAACTTTTTTTGTGTGCCAGCTCCACAGAAATTGAGAAGAAAAAACTATCTTAAATAAAGGAATTAAGCCAGAAAAGGGGGTGCGTATTTTCAGAAATAAGGGCAAAGTATGCATCAGCTATGCAAAGAGCTCTGTGCAGAGTGAGGAATGTGCTCCAGCTATACTTGGTTGACCTTCATTTCCCTGACAATGAATCAGGGATAGCATGCGAAAAGCAAGCGGAAATTTTCTGTCTATTTGAATAAAGATTTAGGTGGCATTTGACTAGACTTCTGGGATAGAAAGAGGATTTCTAACAGTTAAAAAAAAATTGGAAGCTCAGTTGTATTGACCACACTGTTTAATATTTGCCTAATGTTTAAACTGTTGAGTTAAAATAACTGAGTCCTATTTAGCACTGTGAGTCTATGATGATTTTCTTTCTTTTTGAAGGATAGAGATACATGAATTCAAATAATCAAAATATTATTACATTCTAGGAATAATATAGGAGTAAACCTTCACTGTATTTGGGATAGAAATTCGCATGCTGATTATACCCTGTGCTGGAATGGTGGGAGTGAACCCAGATATTAAATTTATAAAGGATAGAAGAGCATACTCCATTTACTCATGCATCAAGCATGTATTGAGTGCCATGAGTACCTGTGCCAGGCGTTAGGAAATAACACTGTGAGCAAAACAGATGTTGGCCTTGCCCTTATGACGATCACAGCTTAAGTAGAGGAGGAAGACGTTAATCAAACAACCAGGCACGTGACTACATAATAGCATTTGACAAATTCTTGAAGGAAAGATGCTTGGTGCTGGAGAGGTAACCTAGTGTGGGACAGGAGGTTTATTGAGGAATAGACCTCTAATCTGAGATCTGAAATACGAGTGTGAGACAGGCCAAGGGATAGGGAGAGAGTCCTGGCAGAGTTCCTGATGGAGGAATGGCCTGTACCCTCTGGGGTGGGAAGTGCCCTCTTGGAATGCTTGAGATGCTTTAGAAGGCCAGTGTGCAGGAGCAGGAAGTAGATGATGGTGGAGAGTGGCCAGCACTAAACTGAGTCCTCAAGACCCTATTACGATTTGGTTTCTGCGTTAAGAGTGACGTGAGGTCTGAATTTTAAGCAGAGGCGGGACGTGACCAGACTTTCTGAGGGGTCGTGCTGGCTGCCTGCTATGAACATAACGGGACAGGCCACTATGGATTTGGCAGCTCAGTGAGGAGGATGTTACCATAACACTTGGTTCTCAGTATTGGTTTTCTCTCCCTCTTTTCCCCCCATGCTGGTTGCCCACCAGCATGAAAGACATCAGGTTACATGATATCTGTAGCAATGGCCTTTCTTAGTGCCCCAGTACCCTGGGCCTATGATAGAGCTCTGTGGGGCTTCCAAGTTTTCAAAAGCACTCCAGGAGTGCTAAATATTGTTGTGATTACTGACTCAAGGGCATTAGGCCTCCTAAATCAAAGCTGCCACATCCTGCTATACCCCACATGCTTTTTGCTGGTGTTTGGTTTGGGTTCTCTCCAACTCAAACTCCACTTTATCTGGGAACATGATCCTACAAAGCTCGAGGGGTATGGCTTTGGCCATACTTTGAGCAATCTTAATACTTTATGAAATTCATTTCTATTTACCTCTTCACTGACCTGCAGGGAACTTTAACTTACATCATTTGGGGACTAATTACGAATTTTGAGGCAATGCCCATGTAAACTGATATGCCATCTTTCATACCTTAATAGGGAGAGATGAAATTATTTTTCTCTGGTGAAATTATTAGTGAAACTGTTACTTTTTTGTAGTGTTAATTTTTCATAAAAAGTAATAAATGGTCCTAACAAAATAATGTGGTAACAACCTTCTGGAAATTAAGCTAGTTTTATGGACTCTGAATAAGACTTAGGACTATATGTATCACATATCTTAGAAGCAGCATTCAAAACCGTTTATTTGGGGACAGGTTGTATTTTAAAAGTACTTCATTCTTCTCTACTTAGAGATTCTTATTCTATCTAAAGAGATCAAATCTACTCTCTTCCATTTTGGAGCCTGCAGAAGCCTGCTGGGAATAGGACTTATAAAGCATTAACTATGTCTGAGAGGCTGGGGTCTAAAGCTGTTTTTGCTGGCTATCAGCAAGGTCTCCAGGCCCAGAGGGAGTGCACAGCTTTTCTTAAAATTGAAGGTATTTATACAGACAGGAAACAAAGAACTTATATTCATAGTAGCATTATTCATAATAGCTAAAATATGGAAGCAACCAAAATGTCCACCACCAAGTGAATAGATAAGCAAAATGTGGTCTATACCTATGGCCATCAGATACAAGGTTTCAATTTTTCATTCATTCCATAGTATTCATGGAGGGACTATTCTATGTCAGCCCCGTTCTGGACAAACGTAGTTAGAACTGAGCACTCCAACATACACAAGCAACCAGATCCCTAGAAGGAGCCATCCCATGGAGTGCAAGAGCCTTTTAAAGATGCTACTCCTGTTGTAGGTATCTTATTTCCCAAAGTCAGGAACATTTAAATGCCAAGGGCAGGCATTTGGCTAAAAAAGAATAGTTACAAAACTGAAAGAGTGTTGCACCTCCCGATATTTATACAAGAGTGATCAAAGCAAAGTAGCCAGAGCTAAAAAAAAATGCATTGAGTGAAGACTCTGCACTTCAAAGTCTGAACAAGTGCAGAATGAAACCAAGAATTCTCTTCCATTAGGGTATTCTTCTTAGAACACATGAGAAAGGGGCTGCTATGATATGAATTGGTGGGGCTGGCACTGGACGTGGTGGATTCCTGAGGACACAAGAGTGTAGACACAGAATTCCAGAATTAGTAGACATCAAAGAAGGGACCTAGACCCTAATAATAGGCAAAACACATAGTAGGCCATTAAACCTCTAAGTGAATCAGAAGGAAGCAGTAAAGGCAAACTGTGTCAGTCCTAAAATTTGTTAGGCATTCATAATGTATAAAAATTAACGGGTTTTTATTCATTCATTGATTCTTTCACTCAGTCAAACGTGTACGGAGTGCCTGATCCATTGGGTGACTAGTGAAGCCACTCAGGGTTCTTCGTGTTGGTAAGAAATGTAGATACAAGACCCTCTGCACCAACATCCCACATATCCCTGCGTGCTCTGGCTGCTCCCCTATTTGTTGTGACACTTTTGGCTTAGGATGAACAAAGTTCAGTGAAGTTCATTATGCGTGTTTGTGTGTTTCCTTGGAGCTTACATTTGGCAGTTCTCAAGGGAGGACTTTGGTTGAACCCAGTGACCTAGGGGGGAAAAATCACAAAAGTCTGGGGTTTATTGACCAGAAAAATTCCCTGTGGTCTGACAGATTACCATTTTCCCACACAGCCCTCATGACAGAATTGAAAATCTCACTTTCAATTGGCTTAGCTGCTGCTTCTGGATATTTCTTCCATGTGTCTAAAAATCTGTATGATTTTTCAGATTAAAATATAAACTCTTGACTTCCTCCCATGAAGGATGAGGATTTAGCACTCTTGTTCTCTCCATTCTTCCAAAGTAATTAGATCATAATTTTTAATTAAATCAAAAGTTAACATTGTTGTGATTATTGCAGGTATTTTTTTCCCAGCTAAAGCATGCAGCATGCACTGTTTCCTGTGTTATACAACTTTTTTCCTCCCCTAGAGTTCAAAATTATCTTATGTTTTGATTTATACCTATTCTTAATGCTCCTCCAATGCTTTGCCAGAACAATTGATTTTCCCTTAACAGTTCAAACGTGTCAGGTAATCTATTGATTTTTTTAAAACACAGCTCCTCTGGAGCCCACTGGCTTCCTGCTCTGATATGTCATCCACCCCTCCTTTGTTGGGTTCCTGTTTCTTGAGTTCTCTTTTTTTTTTTCTCTGGTTTACTCCCTCGTTTTGGTGGAATACAGTGTCCAATAGCTTCCTAACAAAGCATGCTTGGATTGGATTGAATTTTTTCCCCTTATTTTTTAAAACTGAGAACTCGTTTTTGTTCTATGAGTAGTCTTTCCTTTTTTCATTGGTGCAATTATCTTCTATTACCTCTGAACACTTAATTATGGTTTTCCTGAAAGTTTATTCTGCTGTCTGTGCTCTTTATTTCCTCTGAATTTCTGTGTTTGATAAGGATTTCCAATAACCATTGTAAGTCTTTTCTTTGATGATCTCAGTTTTCCTAGAGAGGAGACTTCCAGCCTTCTGTCTCAGGTGTCTAAGCTGGGCCACCAGGATTCTCAGATGCAATGGTGAAAAGATGCTGTTGGATCGCCACATTCATTCAGCATGCTGACTTGCCCATAATCACCTTCTCCACTATGTTTTCTGTTGGATGGGGGAGATGCCTGGCTAGTGGGGTAGAGAAGCAATCTAGGAATCCCCTGCATTTAGTACAGTCTTTTAACCAATACCACACCTCCCGAGAGGTTCCTGGTATGCCAATCCCATGCATTTCAGGGGCTCTATGGGGACAATCTGTTAGCTTCCTTCCTCCTCTCTGCAACCCATGTCCAGTCTCTAAGTCATCCATCACTTGCCATCTGCTTTCCAGTTTCCAGCATTTTGTCTACGTGTCTCTCTGTCCATTCTTGTCACATTTTCTTTTCTTTGCCCTTGAGGATTTTTGCCTTTAACATCTTTATATTGTAATGAGGTTTCAAGGGGGAAGGGAAGCAAAAGAGGGTGTTCAATCCACTGTGGTTACCTTGTCTTTCTTCAGTGGGGAAAAAAAAGTACTTAAAAGAAATTCTGTGCAAATTCCACCCAGTTTGAGCATGTTGCCGAATCTTCATATCTCCAGGCCTAGTTCAAAAGCCTCACTGGGAAAAGGCAGCAAGTACTGTTTGTTGGCCACTTGAATGAATGTATCAGTTGCTCATAGTGCTCTTGACTCCTCTGGAAGCTAAAGGATTCTGGAAACTCAGAAGAGGAGAGAGTACAGAAGGTCCAGTGAAGTTGGGGAGAGTAGGTGCCACATCTGGTTGCACATTAGGATCACCTGAGAAGTTTCTGGAATTACAGGTCCCCGGAGACCATTCCAAGACGAATAGAAGCCTAATCTCAGGAACTGGGTCCTGGGGCATCTGCATTTTATGAAGCACTCTGGTCTTCTTGTTTCACAGGATGATTGAGCAGTATGTCCTTCTGTTCCTAATCCATCCCGCTGTATCTGGCCTCTCCAAACCTAACCCCTGTGGGACACTTCAGCATCTGAGAAGAGGTGCCAGGTGGGTACTAGACATATCAGGGAGACTACTTCTTAAATTATATAAACATCTAACCACTATATGTACACTTGAAACTAATATAAAATAATATTGAATGTCTATTGTAATTTTAAAAAATAGAAGCAATGTAATTAAAAAAAAAAAAAGAAAAAGAAAGGATTTCTCTCTCCGGACACACACTGAGAAAATGGTATATGAAGATGAGTGGGGGCCATCTGTGAGCCAAGAAGAGAGAGCTGCCCAGAACCCAGTCCTGTTGGCACCCTGATCTCAGACTTCAGGCTCCAGAACTAAGAAAATCAATGTCTGTCATTTAAGGAATGTAAAGTTTTAATTAACTCTCTGGGGCCTATAAGCCTGTGCTTCTCTCCTCATATTAGGAAACAGAGGATGCTGTCCTTGGAGGTTATAATAACAAGTGAGTAAAACTCTTGGAGAGCCAATTTTAAATTCCCAAGTGTACTGGCTATCTAGAATTTTTAGTGGACTTGATGAATCAGAGTAATGCAAAAAAGCGGGACCTCCAGGCCCAGGGTTTTAGTACCTATAAAACATATTTTACAGTTTCTGCTCAATTTTATGCTGTTAAGCTAAACATTTGACATCATATGGCACTTTAAGCACATTGATTTATGGTAAGTCAGCAATTGCAACTGTAATAAAAAGTCCAAAGTATGGGTTTTAAAAGTAATCTACTGTATTTATTATTGACATAAACAGTTACCTGCAGTCCATTTGTACATCATCTTAGATTTAACTCATGTATTAAAGATATTATGTTTCCTAGTCAACAAGGTCATCGCCAAGGTGAAAACCATATATGGTTGGAAATGAAAAAGATCAAATGTGTAATAATATATATATTTCAAATAAATGATATATAGGATTTCATCTTTCTGCATTCCCGATTAATAATCATATTCTGTTTATCTTATTTTTTACACTCACCTCCTTCTCCCTGTCCCCAGCTTCGCAACCACTAATCTTTTCTTCATCTCTATAATTTAGTTATTTCAAGAATGTTGTATAAAGGAATCCTGTCATTTAGGATTGGAATCCTAACTGGTTGAGACTGGCTTATTTTCATTCAATATAATTCCCTTGAGGCCTGATTAGTTTTATGAAGATTGTCTCATGCTTATTTCACCAGCATGGTTATAACTAGGATGGCACAATTCAATTCATTTAAGAACTACTTCAAATACAAACCTAAGTATAAGAGTATGAATTCAAAATAATTTCATAACAGGGGAACACTATTTATAATAGAGTCCATGATAATGAATGAGTTATGTCTGTTTTGGGACACAGTTTTGGACAAAAATGCATCTAGTTCATCTAAGAAGTGGTTGGCAACGTAATTAAAAAACACCTGATTTCATGAATGCTAATTTAAGAGATGTTTTAGTTAAACATTTGGAAAATTCTTTTTGCATTTACATAATGTATATTTTTAGATATGCAAGCATTTATTGAGTTCATTCTGTGTATACACAATAAGCCCAAAAGTCATGGAAAAACAAAATTCACTTGAGCCAAGGGCACAGATTTGTATTACCTTCCCTTGACTAGCTGATGTGTTCCTTACTATTATTCTTAAGAGATTATATGCTGGCTTATTTTTGTTTTTTATAAATAAACTGAAAGTTTGGCAAAACCTCTCTCTTTTAAAATACCTCAGCAAAGGAAGGTCTTCAGTTTGGGGTAAGTTCATTGCAGGGACTATTAACAGGCCATGTCGTGAGGGTCCCAAGACCATCCGCAGGTTCCGTGGCTCTCTAGAAGGACTTACAAGTCTCAGCACAAGTCCGTTGTCATGGTTATAATTTATTACAGAGCAAGGACACAAAGCAAACTCAGCAAAAGGAAAAGGTGCATTGGGTGAAGTCTGGAGGAAACAAGGTAAAAGCTTCTAAGAGTCCTCTCCGAAGAGAGTCACACAGGGCCCTCTGAATGCCACCAGCCTTGATTTATGACAATATGTGTGAAATGTTGCTAACCAAGGAGACCATTAGAGAGACTCAGCGCCCAGGGTTTTCCTTGGGGGCTGATCACATAGCATTCTTCCACTAGCACATACACAAATTCCTGACGCCCCCAAAGAAAGCAAATGTTCAGCAGAAACCACATCATTTGTAAAGTCTGGCACAGTGAGCCACATCTATCTGTTGATGGGCGAGAAGCCTCCTGAAATCTAAGTTTCCAGATGCCAGCCAAAGACCAGCCTTGCAAGCTGGTGTTTTCAAGGATAGCAGCTTAGGCCTGCTACATTAACTTTTTCTATGCATGCACCCCTTTAGCATAATACCTATCATTTTGATCACCATCTCTCTGACTACTGTGTCTTAGAACACAGTTGTATGAGACAAGTGTCATTTATTGACTTCCAGCTAAATAATATGGCAGGAACAAATGAACAAGAAAGTGGCTAGGCAGACATACTTCTTTCTCCTAACATGAGGAAAAACAATACACAACAACAAAAGCCAACACAAAAAACTTTAAGGTTGAATATTATCTGAAAAGTGGTTTCACATTCGCTACTATTTTTTTTAATTAAATTTATCGGGGGTGACATTGGTTGATAAAATTATATATATTGTGACTTGAAACATTGATATTGATATACAGAGCATCCCAATTAATAAGACATTTAAAATATTGTTTTTATTTCATTTTAAAAGCTCATCCTTTAAAAAATTTCTGAATGTGTGTGTGTGTGTGTGTGTGTGTGTGTGTGTGTTACAATAGGCACTAGTACTGTGGTACATGTGTACATTTTGAAATTAAATAAATATGTATGTATTTTGGGGGTGTGCTCAAATTGTTTTACTAATAGGGGTTTAGTGACTACTACTTTGGGTCATAGAATTTTAAAACTGGAAGGAATCATATGGACCTAGTTAAATTTCCTAATTTTAATATCAGAGCATTGTTCACAGTAGCCAAGACATGGAAACGACCTAAGTGTCTGTCAACAGATGCATTGATAAGCAAATGTATTGTGTTTACACAATGGCATATTATTCAGCCTTAAAAAAGAAGAAAATCCTATTTGCAGCATGGATGAGCCTGAAGGACATGATGCTAAGTGAAATAAGCCAGACATGGACAGACAAAGATCACATGATTCTACTTACATGTGGGCTTACAAAAGGGACCCCAGAGAACTCCCTCACTCCTCCTCCTGCCACGTGAGGACATGGCGAAAAGACGGCAGTCTGTGAACCAGGACGTGGGCCTCAGCAGACCGGATCTCTGGTGCCTTGACTGTGGACTTGCCAGCCTCCAGAACTGTGAGAAATAAGCTTTTGTCACTTATAAGCTACTCAGTCTGTGCTGTTTTGTTATAGCAACCCGAATGGATTAAAACAGGAATTAACAAGGAATTACTGATGGTAACCAACTGAAATCCACTGAGGCTCACTGGGACTAGAAGCCAAGACTCTTAATTCCCAGGACAGAGATCTAGCCGTTACACCATATCAGTCTTTCGGTTTGTGTATGGATTCAAAGCATTGTGAAAAAGAGGGAAACATTAAGGAGTTTCAAAGTTGTGTGTTAAGCTTACAGCATGATTTCTGGCTAGGAGCCTTGGAGAAGGGGTAAAGCTTAGGATTAGTTTGGGTTAAGTGGACCCTGAGACAAAGATTTGAGGGCAAGAAATTCATTTGCGAGGTGCTGAGAAAAGAGTTAACATAGCAAGTCTGAGACTGCTATCCTTAGGTCCGCTTGCAAGGTTGGCCTTAGCTGGCATCTGGGAACTTAGATTTGGGGAGGGTTCTCATATTAAACCCATATAAGAATGGCTTACTGTGCCTAAACTGTATGGAAATAATGTGGCCTGTGCTAAATACCTGCTTTCCTTTTGAGAGTCTGGGATCTGGGTACAGCCAGACAGAGGGTGTCTGTGTGACCAGCTCTGTGTCTCTGTTGAGTTCCCTGGTAGGCAACACTTCACACTTGCTGTCACAACTTGTTGCTGGGGGAATTAAGTGCACCCTGTGTGATTTACTGGGAGAGGACTCTTGGAAGCTTGTGCTTCCACGTACCCTTTCCCTGTGCCGATTTTGCTTTATATCCTTTAGCTATGTTAAGAAATCATAACCATGAGTGTGACTTATGCTGAGCAGTGTGAGTCCTCCTAGAGAACTATCAAACCTGGGGGTGGTCTTTGAGACCCCCTCACATAGGAGGTGATTCAGGAGACTATAAGAAGGGAAGAGGTGATGGCCCACAAAAGGATGCATTACCAAATAAGTGACCATAGTGGGCAATTGGGGAAATTTTTTTGGGGAACTTGGAAGGAGTGTAGAACATGCACTTTAGAGTAAACACTCACATGGTAAAGGGGAGGGCTATTTAGCCACCAACTCCCAAGTTCTGTTAATTGGCCGAACTCCTAGCCTACCCACGCACAGGCCGAATGGGCTCTGGTGGCCACAGCCAGCCCTGAAGTAAAGAGCTGTAGTTGGAAGTGAAGCTTGAATGTATGGAAATGCTATATGTCTGCACACAGCAGGGATATGGTGGGGACTTCTGTCACAGCCCATAAAAGGCATGAAATCGAACATGAACACAGGATTATTGCCCAGTCCTTTCATGTGCCTTCCCTAGGAACACAGAGAGGATGAATTACTTGTGCCTTATGCCACTAGGGAGCTTTTGTCTCCTAGGAGAGTCCTTGGTAAGCTGCAGCCTGGCTCAGTGCACTCAAGCACAGGGGGGATTTTGCCTTATTTAAGCAAGGTAGAGATAGGTCTTTCTTTTCCCCTCTCTGTCCTCGAGTCCTGCCTCAGTTTACTATTTCTTTTGTTTTACCTTTTTACTAGCTCAGTCTAGTAGGGTCAATAGGAGGCTTTCACTAGGCATACCTAGTCTGAGCCTCTGGCTCTCCTCCCAGGACATACGGCTCCTCCATCAGGCTAGTACTGAGGGATACTCTCTGTGTGGGTCCACTGGAGCTGAACCACCCTGCCTGCTCTTGATAGAGTTTCTACAAGCCCCAGGACACTCTGGCTTACCTACTGTTTCCTCATTCTACCCTCTCCTACTTGCATAACTAGAAATTCATCATCTGTAATATGAGATATTAAAAGTACCTTCCTCATAGGGTTGCTATGAGAATTATGTCAGAGAATATCAGTAAGTACTTAAAACAGAGCCTGGCACACAGTGAGCTCTCATAGTGTTAACTATTATTACCTATGTATAATTAGTTGACAGATGTGTACTTACTAGAAGAAATAGAATGTAGATTGCTTCAACCTGTCCTTTGTAATGTATAAGCAGACTAGAATGGCAATAGGAACTAATTTAGCTGATTTTCACTCTCAGACGTTCTAGGTAAAATACTGTTTCTCTCAAACAGTTACAAGTGATTTACCTGTTCAGCTCCTGAATTCAAGGTTGCTAGGAACTTTGAGTTGAAATTCTTGGTTAAGAAATAGAGGTAATACAGTGGTAACTCATTTAAGCTCACTTTCATTTTCTACTATCCATACAGTTTAATCTTCCTTTTTAAAAAAATAGCCCAATATTTACAGAGCAATTTAAAAATCCCTCTCTCCATAACTGCTTGTGGGGAAAACAGAGGTGATGGACAGAGAATTCAAAATGCTCAATTTAGAGACACAAAAGTCACAGGGCCTCACATATACAAAGAGACAAGCCAGTCCTGTGATCATGAGAGATTAGAAACAAATGTTTAATAAACATAGAAGGAATAGGACATTCCTGGGAATTTCTTCATGAAGACTGCACTTTGGATGACCTTGGAACGAGAGCATAAGCAAGAACTTGGGACTTTCAGGCACCGGGACAAAGGCTATAAGACCCAATTAGGACTGAGCTAGCAGATGACATTGTTTAGCAGAACATCCCAGTGCAGAGAGAGAAATTCAGAATAGAGATGATTTCTTAGTCACAGCTGGCTAAGGGTTGTCATAAGAAGAGATTTAGTTGTTGATATCGGAATTCAGTGTGTATCATGTGTCGTCAGTTTAATCATGGCTGTTTACTGAAAATTGAGCATTTCCTAGAATGGGGAGTTTGGCTCTTCTCAACTAATCTTTTAAGGTCTTTTTAAAGACTCTTAGAACTGCTTTTGATGTATCCTAATTGATTATCAGTTTTCTGCTGGTACTCTTGAAAATTATCTATTTAAAAATATCATCTAAATGATTAATTTTGATAACAAATTGGCCTGCTAGTGAAGACAAATAACACAGTTTTACTATGTGAACTAAAACTTTTCTTTCTTTTTGATTTGAAAATTACTTGATTTTTGAAGTAAACAACAATGACTATTAAAGGTCTATAGTTTAATACCCTTGATTAGCTATGATTTCTCTTTCCCTTTAATCCACGAAATAATCATTGCAAGGATTTTCTGGTCCTTAAGGTCATCCTAACTAATTTTTTAAAAAATGTATAAATGCTTTAGGAATTCATTTAAAGGTTGGCTTCATGAAGGTAGTGTTAGGAGAGAAACTGCGAGAACTAAGCTGTTTGCATTTCATATTTGGAGACTGTTCTAGGTGAAAAAGCCATTGCTCTTGGCTGGAGAGGGGTCCACTGAAGTGTAGGTAAAGCCTCCAATTAGTTCTATGACCTGTGTAGGACCCATTTCATTAACGACAAAAATGCCACACTGGAAATATTTGCATATATCAAGGTGCCACATGATCGTGATTTTGTTTCCATTGTTAATGAA
Source organism: Eonycteris spelaea (assembly GCA_003508835.1). Lineage (NCBI taxonomy): Eukaryota > Metazoa > Chordata > Mammalia > Chiroptera > Pteropodidae > Eonycteris > Eonycteris spelaea. The sequence goes on from PUFA01000001.1 coordinate 2,340,951, forward strand.
TTTTTTTCCTGAATTTTGTTTTTAATTTAGCTAATTTTTAGTTATCAGATCAAAGCTACCACACACTGCTTAAATCAGAACATACTGAATTGGTTTTCTTTAGCCCTTTAAAAAGCTCCCTTCTGTTAAATATATTAGTCTTGTGTTTTTCAAAAAAGATTTATCCCTTGAAAACTTTTGACTAGTTTATGTAACAGGCACATGGAATGGATTTGAAAAGAGAGTCATTGTCCTAAAATATATGAACTGAGAGGATTGTGCTGCAGTCTATCCCTTAAAGTAGCACTTGAGTGACATCCACTGGCCAAGCAGCTTTAGTGGCTCTGTGAGAAAGAGCATACCTCTAATGATACAGAGGAAGACATTCGGAGAAAGATATTCTAAAGAGTGAATACATTTATCCAAAAGTAAATGACTTCTTTCTTAAAAATTTATATCCATTATTGGATACATTCTTCATGCTATTTTTGTCAATCTATGCCACATATGTCAATCTTGATTGGCAACAATTCAAAAGCTTGACAATGTACTCCCTTGGTAAGATTGTGGGAAAACAGGTATTTTCTTTATGCAAAATGTTACCACCTCTCTAAAGGGAAATTTGGCAATGTGTAACAAAACCATATATGCATTTATCCTTTGACCCAACAGTTGCATGTTAGACTGAAAACAAACATCCAACGGTATAAAAATACACACAAGATTATTTATTACAACATGATTTATAATTACAAAATAGTCAAACTTACTATTTAGTTAATATAAGAGAGTGGTTGAATAAACTATGGTACATACATAAAATATAATGCTATGCAGATATATAAAAGAATGAATAAAGTCTATATGAATTGATATGGAACACCTTTCAGGATATGTCATTAGGCAGAGAGAAACAACTTTAATGACTTTTATCAATGCTGTTTTTGACCTAAATCAGGAGATTACTTAAATTTTTAGTACTAGAAATTTGTGGTGAATCAGGAATGGTAGAGATGAATGAGGAGGGCATTTCAAGCTACGTATGATACCTGTTTTGGCCTTCCACTGGCCAGCCCTCCTGACATACTCACTAATGCAATCTGTTTGGAGCAGATCACTTAGATAGATGATAGATAAGTAGGTAGGTAGGTAGGTAGGTAGATAAGATAGATAGATAATCTGAAATACATAATAAAAATGCATGTCTGGGTTTAGGTGTATGAATTGACCCACACATCGACTCTGCCATGCTGTAGTATTCACAGACAAATCACACTTGAGTAGCTGACAGAAGGTGAACTAGAATCTAGGAAGTTTTCAGCCTAATGTTTTACATTGATCTGTTCAACATGGGTGCTGATTTAAATTTCAGGCTTAGAGTAGGGAAGAACTTATTGTTTCTCAAACTGTATCTGCCCTGCCTCTGTAAAGGTATGCTCATATTTCCCTTTCTACTATTGTTCTTCCAACAGGCTGGCTATTTTTATTTTTCTTATCCTTTTTTCTTTTATCACTTTAAATTTTAGATACTTGTTGTATAATTTTTTACAGAACTTGTTTTATAGATTTACTTCTTCTATTAAGCTATGGGTTTCTTAATATTTTCCTTTTAAAAAATAATGCCACCTGTGCTACGGGCACTAGGTGCTGGAGAGGCTGTGCATGCATCAGCCAAAGCTCTGGAGCAAGCACAGAACTGGAGGCAAAACCCATCCTGCCTGAGATGTGTTCCCTGTGCCATCTCCTGACGAAGCTTCACATCATGCCAGCTGGCCAAGGAAACATTTAAAAATTCTCATAGACTGAGGTGACAAGGATGAACTTGGATCTGAGACAATAAATCCATAACCTGCATAAGGAGTGTGTCTATACATACTTCCCATGCTGTTCTCCCAACAGCTGAATGTTTAAAAAAGCATTTTCTCATCTTTTGTCTTTCTCTTCCTCAATATGCAATTCATAAGTATGTGCACATTTTGTCATTGCTTAATGTACACACACACACACACACACACACCCCATATGTGTATATACATATATTTTTTCTTTTACCAAGCTGGAGGTTTCCTTTAAATTGTTCCAATTAGAAAATGTAATATTGCCTGTTTTTTCCTGACCTCCTTCACCTGTTTTGAGGAAGGAAAAATATGAGTGAATTGATTTTTACAATTTGTCTATAAACAGACTTCCCTGACCATCATAGATAAGTAGACAGATAACTGTATAGGAAGAGGAAGGTATATGGATGAATACATAGCTGGACACATACAGAAAGAGAAAACTAGAAATAGATTGAAAGGTGAATATATACATCCATTTTTTTCATATGAGGACATATTTTTAATCCCACAATTACCCTTAAAAATCCTACAATTACCTTGGCATCCCCCAAAAGTATATGGGTTACAAATGTGTTTTTTACTGATGGGAAAATTAAGGTTCAGAAATGTGCAATAAGCCCAAATCATATAGTAATTTTTTTTGAAAAAAAAAAATTCTATTTCAAGCAACTTTTAAAATCTTGCCTTATGAAGACATCGTTTCAGCTTTATGTCATGCTATAGTTCTTTATGAATGAGTGTATTTTATATTCTGGGCAAAGGAAGTAGATATTCAGACTGGACTTCCTTGCAAACATATCGCTGAGAGAAATGTTAATGAATGAGCAATGCCTCTTACCTGAATCCCAGAGTTAAGAGGTGAAGAAAGTGCTTTCTTCACACTGGGGACTGTCAAAGGCAAGGTACTAGGCAAAATGTGTGGGAGACACAGATTCTCAGGTCATGGATGGTAATGTCAATATATGTGTGCCTGTCTAATCTATCTATCTATCTATCTATCTATCTATCTATCTATCTATCTATCATCTATCTATATCAGTTAAAGAATGATTAGTAGATAAATTAGGCAAGCTTCTCCAGACCTCCTAGTGGATGCCTTCCTATTATTTGGGCCTGTGGTTTTGCTAATTCAATTACAAAACATAAGGGCAATCTTATACTACTAAAGCACATTTTTCTTTTAAAGCCAGTACTTCATTTAAATAAGAACATACAAAATTTTCATTCCTGTGATTATATAAACTTGACCAGAGACTATAAAATAATTTTTATGGGTTGTTATATGAAAAAAAAAAAAAACAGACTTAAATTCTAGTTCTATAATTCAAATCAATATAGTATTTTTGCCAGACTTCCAAAGCTTTTCTTTGTACATTTTCCTTGTAGAGTTGGATGAAGCTGATATTGCAGTTGATGTGGTTTTGTATCTTTCTAAGCCTTTGCATATGATGTTGTCTTTGCCTGAAACACCTTCAGTTTCCCTCCCCCATCCTTCCTCCTCGCTCTTCAGTCTTCTCCATTCTTAGAGATCAAATTCACTATCATTGCTTCTGGGCTCCCAAGCAGAATCCTCTCTCATGCCCCACTTAGAAATTCACCCTGCTGGTGGGGAGAGGTGGGCATGAGGGCAGACCAGGGAGGGAAAGAAGGCACTGAAGAGGACTATGAGGTTTCTAGCTTGGCTTCTGCATAGGATGGAGATAAGAAGGATGTTTTGACCCACACAACCCTCAGGAGGAGTGGAAGGAAATAAAGGCACATGAAGGCTGAATCTAGAACTTAGATTTTTGACAGAACCCTACCCTCTTTTCTGTCTGCAGGGCTAACTTTGCTCCAGAGGCTTGGGCCAGCCCCACACCAGTGAAATCAGCTGGTCAATCCAGTGGCTGTGTGTTCCAGTTGATAAAGTCCAAAAATATACCTTGAGTCATTCTCATTTTTCCATTGCTTGGTAATTACAGAATAAGTACAATTTGCTTCACTAATAATAGGTCAATGCAATTGGAATGAGCAAGTTTATAGTGTAGGGAGGAATGGGTTTTTCCCTGACAGTAAGCTTTCCTTGTTATACCACTTGCTGGTACAACTCTCTCCTAATTTAAGGGACTCACCCATTCACTTAAGCATTTGTCAAGCTGGGCCCTGTACTGGGTGTTTGTACTAGGTGCAAAGATGCATGAGGTTCTCAGGACATCAAAGTCTGTGGACATAATTTCAGACTTAGAGAAAATTGTAAGTCTAGTACAAAGAATACCTAGATGTCCCAAATGTTAATGCTACCATATTGTTTTCTTTCTCTCCCTGTATACATATATGCATATATATGTCTATTCATACATACCTACACACTTTCATGAGTCATTTAAGAGTAAGTTGCATATATTGACTTCTAAATATTGGTATTTTCTCTTTTATGCCACACAGTACAATAGTCAAAACCAGGAAATGAATAGTGATAAAGTACAACTTATCTAATCATAGATCTTATTTGGATTTTGTCAACCATCCTAATAATATTTCTTATGGCTAAAGAAATCCTGGATCATGTGTTGCATTCAGTGTTCATGTCTCTTTAGTCTCCCTTAATCAGAAACAGTTCTTTGTGACATTGGCTTCTTTGAGTAGAGGCCAGTTTTTTTATAAAATGTACCTCAATTTGGGTTTGTCTGTGTTTCTTCATGATTAGGTTTAGGTATGAGCTTTTGGTTGTTATACCACAAAGTTTTGTTCATTTCAATGCATGATATCAGGAGGCACGTGATTTCAGTTTGTCTCAATACCAATAATATAAACTTTGATCATTTGGTTACAGTGGTGTGTGCCAGGTTTCTGTATTATTTTTCTCTTTATAATTAGTGTCTTGTGAAGAGATACTTTGAGACTATGCACATATCTTATCATTCTTCAAACTTTTACCCACTAACTTCAGCAACCGTTGATGATACCTGCCTGAATCAATTATTATGGTGGCTGCCAAATGGTGATGTTCTACTTCCATAACTCCTTCCACATTTGTTAGTTGGCTTTACACTGTAAGAAAAGCTTTCCCTTCTCCCCCATTTGTTTGTTTAGTATTTGTCCCAGGTTCAAGTTAAGAATGTGCACTATCTCCACTGCTGTGTAACATTAAACTTGAAGCATTAGCTAGTGCAATTAGACAAATGATGTCAAACCCCTTTGCCTCCCAAATGCACCTATCCCTGAAATATATACTTCCTCAAAGCCCTATGTAGGATCAACATCCTGCTCTACTTAGAGAGGTTGTACCTACCAGCATACCTCTCCATTACTAGAGTAACAATAAAACCAGTTTTTGGGTTTTTTTTTAGTTAAAATATTGAATGGTTGTCTCATCATCTTTTAACAAATCAAACAGTAAAACTAACTAAATGGATTATTCCATTTGCTATGTGGGCAACATATATAGAAATGCAACAGAGGTTAGAAGAGGACCCAGTGGAAAATCTTGTGTGGGATGCAGACCTATGGAGTTATTAAAAAAAAAGGGGGGGATACATTTGATACTAAAATACTATATGGAAAAATATACCATAAACATAGTCGGAAGAAGTATTGTCAACTCATACCACTGACAAAGAGCCAATTTCATCAATAAGAGAAAGCTAGTAAGTGATTTGAAAAAAATGAACAAAGGCTATAAGAATTACTAGAAAATATAAGTTGTCATTAATCGTATAAAAAGAAGTTCAAATAGAGATCACACTATGATAGCCATTTTTTACTTATTAGATTTACAAAGACCAAACATGTGATATTAAGTGCAATGAAGGATGGTGTAGGAAACAGGCTCTTCCCTGCATTGCTGGTGGAAGTGCAAATTGGTACAACTTTCGATGAGAATAATTTGACACTAACAGAGTTTTAAAGTATACCTATTTGACCTAGAAATTCTACTCTTAGTAATTTATCTTATAGGTAAAGTCAACATGTGTGAAATGATCATTGTCTAGGCAATTCACTACAGTACTGTGTATAGTATTTTGTATACAGTAGTTTTGAAAATAGTGTATATTATTAGACATACTATTGTAATACATACTATATGATAGTATATATAGTAGTTTGGAAACAAATGTTTATCAACAGGGGACTTGCCAAATAGAGTATAATACACCCATACAACAGAATCGTTTGCCTCTGTCAAAAAAATTGAAGACATTCTCTAGGCTATTTTGTTGTGTTGAAAGAAAACAAACTGTGTGGGATAGCTCTAAAAAGATATAAAATAATCTAGTAATGGTGATTACTTCCCAAGAGTTCTGGGAATACGGAGACAGAAAAGACTTGCTTTAAACTCTAGTCTCTTTGGTACTGTTGAATGTTATACTAGGTATATGTATTTCTCATTAAAAATAAGCAAAATATATAAAAAAAACCAGAGTCTGTTGCAGTTGTCCAGGTGATACCAGTGAGTTAAGAACAGTAATGGTGGAGAGCATGCACAGACTCAGGATAAGTTTTTGGAGCAAAGTTGACAACTTCAAAGGTGGAGTAGACGTGGGCCATGAGGCAAACCATTAAGAATGACTGCTAGGCTCGTGGCTAGCAGCAGGTGGAGAGATGCGCTATTTACTTTGCTGGGGAGCACTTACGAGGAACAGGGATAACATGCACGAGAGAACTCGATTCCGTTTTGAATGTGTTAGATCTGAGATGCCTATTAGTCATCCACGTGGAGATATCAAGTAGGCAGAACAAGAATTTTTATTGCTCAAGAAAGGAATTTGGAATGGAGGTATTTTGGAGGCATCAGCATATAAATCAGCATTGATAAATAGAATTATAATTTAAGCCACATATATAATTTAAAAAATTTTAGTAGCCTCATTAAAATAAAAGCAGGTGAAATTAATTTTAATATATCCTATTTGGCCCAATATATGGAAATATTAACTTTTAAACATGTAATCAGTGTAAAAATTAACAAGATATTTTACATATTTTTTTTCCATACAATGTCTCTGAAATCTGGTGTGCATTTTACACTATGCTACATCTCAATTGGGACGAGTCATGTTTCAAGTGCTCAACAGCCACACATGGTGATGGCTACCTATTGGACAGCAGAGATAGCAACGATATTTAAAGGAATGGGACTGGATGAGTGGAAGAGAGCCCAGGACTGGGCCTTGAAGCTCTAAAACATTTAGAGTTCAAGTAGATGAGGAGCTGACGAATGAGACAGGAAATGACAGAGCCCAGTAAACTAGGAGGAAAACAAGGCAAGTGTAGTGCCAAGAGGGCCAAGAAAGAGATCTCTGCTAACTACATCAACCGATGCTGAGAAGTCCATAAGATGGGGACAGAGAAGTAACCACATAATTGAAGATGGAGTTGTTGCTCACCTTGGTAAGACAAGTTTCACTAGACTGGGGGTGCTTCCTTTGGAGCTGAAGAGAGAGTGGGAGGTGGAACGCAGAGAAGTCATGTATAGACATCTCCAAGGCAACACATTCCAAACTGATCTATCTCCTCTGACACTTTCCCCCACTCTCTTCTCTTCCTGTATTCTGATCTCTACTGGGGGCCAAAGCTAGAAATCTTGGAGACATTCTCAAATCCTTCCTTTCTTTCAGACTTCATAAGCTATTATCTTCATTTCAGCTCAATACTTATTCTGTCTTCTTCGTATTTCTTCAGTATGCTCTTGCCACCTCCAATCTTCCTAATATCTATCTAATAATCCTTTTGGTTATTCAACCTCTGTCCTTGTCATCCTCAAAATTCTGTTGGCAAAGCCTGGAGACACCTAGAAAGTGGAGATCAGGTTGTGTTGCCAGACTGAATTTTTAAAAACACAAATCTTTCATTCCTGCTGCTCTGCTCAAAATCCTTGCATGACTCAAGGAACAGGTTTAGTGTTTTCTGTACCCATCAGTTCCTTCACTGTCATTCAAAGATCAATGTAAACACATGCACATCCAGTTGTTTCAAATCTGCATCTTTATTATCCCTCTTCGCTGTCCTCCTAAATTACCTTCTCAAACAGAACCATGACTAGCTCATTCTTACTAATCCTAGTTTAAGTATCAACTTCAAGGAACTTCAACGCTCCCCACCCTCTCTGCTGCCCCATTTCTCCAAGGCTGGTTAAACTATTCACCCATTCTCCCTTTTCCAAATGTCTTCCCCAGGCATTTCTATAGTATTCAGTGCTTATTTCTGTCGCTATTCTCACATTCATCATTCATCATTTTTTTCTTAAATTATCAGTTTCTGTCGATCTCTCCAACTAAACTGTGAACTCTGAGGTCAGAGAGCTTACGCAGTGGTGCTCAATCAAGCCTGAGTCTTATTAACAGAAACCAGTTAAGGGACTGCGGAAAACACTGTTGCGAGAAGGGCGGGCGTGTTTCCGCGTCCTTTGCGCAGGCCAAACAGCGCGGGAGGAGCCCGGCGTTGAGCCGGATGGGAGGCCCGCGCCTCCCCCGGGGGCTGCGCCTGGCGTGCAACGAGTGCATTTACAAGCAAGTCAGGAAACAGAAGGGCAGAGCGGTGAGAGCTGGAAGCTAGAAGACCTCAGCACCACGAAGAGTTTGCCGAGTGAGTACACTCCAAAAGACGACGCCCCCTCCTGGTCTTCCCCGCACGCCCCGCCCACCACACGATCACGTGAGCCTGGCCCTGCGTGACCTGCCTCGGCGTCGCGTGAGCGATGGCGGTCATGTGACCGCAGTTTTGACGGAACTCCGGCCTACGAGAATCCTGCGGGGCATCAGCGTTGCAGTCTTGCTATCGGTCTCCCGCCGGCGGGATGGAGGAGGAAGAAGATGAAACGCGGACCCTTCTGGCAAACGGACGCACGGAGACTAGTAGAGACGCCCCCGCTGTCCCCCGGGCGCTGCCGGCCCTCTGCGACCCTAGTCGCCTTGCGCACCGGCTTTTGGTGCTGTTGCTGATGTGCTTCCTTGGCTTTGGTGAGCCGCCTGGCCGGGTTGGGGTGGGGCGGATAATCAGTGAATCCCCGACTTTCTCCTGAAATCCTAAGATGCGACCCGAGCTCACCGCTGTCACCAGGCCTCAGCGCAGCTTTTAGCTTCAGCTCCTGTACCTCTCTTCCTTTCCCTTTGTGACCCCATCTGAGCCTGGGGCGTCCGGAAGGTGGGGATCAGGGGACTGAGCTGGGCGAGTATTGTCCCTATGCCTTTGCTCCAAGAAGTCCCAAAGGCTGGCAGTTTAGTCCCTGGGGGCATAGACATGAAGAAATCTCAGGATCGTCAGGGTTTCTCTTTGGCACTTTATTCAGAAGGAATTCAGAAAGCTTTAACTACCTGCCCGCCTGGCCGCCGCATAAAAAAACTCTTCTTTTTTAATCAATAATTTCGTTGGTAGTCTTTATAAATTTCTCACCCTCTTTTGGAAAATGTATGAATGGGTCTTGCTGATGGCTTCAGTGATTAGGTGCACTCTTCAGCTGTGCCACTGAAGCCATCACACTGGATTGGACTTGGGGTAGTGGTTGGTTTCACTTCTGCAAGCCGATGACTCTGAAAACAATTTCTTGAGATAAGTTTTAAAACATCTTCCAGTGTTTCAGCCACGAATTTATTCAGGAACATTCTAATGTCGATATTAGTTTGGTATGAAACTAATAATGTGTTTTTCAGGGGGCTCACAGAAACCGGTGTAATCAGCAAGTTTAGGAACATTATGTGGATAACTATGCTACTGTTGGAATACAGAAGTAGACATGAAGGACGCTTTGGGCTTTAGTTTCCTTGCAAGTCTTTTTGATTCCTTCCCCCCCTCTTCCAATCCCTGGATGGGAGGATGCCCATCCATTACCTTTAAATCATGACATTGGTACCCCTTACAGCCATTAAAGCAGGAACCACAAGTTGCTGGGTTAGAAACAAAAAAAGAAAAACAACAACATAAAACACTTAAATTGTCCCTATCCAAGCAGACAGATCATTTTTGATAAATGACGATGCTAGACTTCAGAAGCCAGATTCATACCTTTCTAATGACAATTTTCTTTTGAATCTGTAGCTTCTAGTATGTACTTATAGAAAGAATTAGTGGAGAAATGGAGGCAGTATTATCTTGAAGCTTACCACAAATCTTGTCAATTTTATTACTTTAAATCTGAGTGAATGAATGTCAGCTTCTCTCCACTTGTTCTTACTCACTGACAGACATTATTATTATGTTTTAACTTAATTCTTAGAACTCTATTTTTCTTCATATTTGACACTGTGCTTGCTAAATTATTTGATTCAGGCATTCTGTTTGTAGAATTAGAATTCTTGTTTCAGATATTGGTTTAGTAAGAGTAGTGAAACTCCATCCTCTGCTCTCAGGATAAGTGGTGACCTCAGGTAACCTTACCAGGGAACTGCTGGGGATGTTTGTGAAATTGTGTGTGTGTGTGCATTTGGTAACTTTAAGGAAATATAACTGCTTCATGAAGATGCTGATAAAGTAATATACATATGAAACATGACAGTAAAATGGAAGAATAAGTAGTTGTTGATTAACTTCTTAATCTAGGTTCCCAGTATTTGCCGTATATGCACACTAATGATTTGTAAATTATTTGGCATGTGCTGTGTGGGTTATTTGGCTACCATTTAGAAAATAATAATGGACAAGGAAATGGTTCAAAAAAGTTTTCACAATGTCAGTCCTCAAGCCCCTAGTATAAACATTTAAAATCACCATTTGAGTAGTATTTTCAGCTTAAAACTTTTACATAGTGTTATTACTTAGAAAATATTTGCTCTTCCTTTTTCTAGGTAGCTATTTTTGCTATGATAATCCTGCTGCCCTTCAGACTCAGATTAAACAGGTAAGTTGATTTTTTACCTTTGTTTCTTTTGTTGGCTTAAGAGCAGGTGTAGCTGTTGAGGCTTCATCAGCTCTCAGGTTGCCTAGTTTAAATATGTTTTTGTTGTTATTTTGTTTTTTTTGAATATGGATACTGATTGAAGAGGATTGTACATGTCAGTATTTTTAATCTGCTTCTGTAAAAAATATATTCGATATTTACAGTTTTCTGTGAATTTAAATTCCTTGTAAGCTTTTTATTTGGACAGGGAGAAATGCATAGATTGGCCCTCCACATTCTAGAATGGAAGGGAAAGAAGGTTGGAGTTAGTAGGAGGGAGGGTAGGGATAGGCTAAGATTATTCTTTTCCATGTGGTAGCGAGCCCCAATGCAAGTAATATAGGGGGGATAAAAATATAGAATATATAAACAGATGCAAATGGAGGTGGTCCCCATAGTGGGGGATCTGACTGATGCTGGACTCCATGAAGCCTCTGAAATGGCATATGGACTCAAGAAGTTCCCAGGTGCGACCATTTTTTGGGGGCAGGGGCCTTGGCTGTCATGAGATTCCCAAAGCTGTTAAGTGACTACAAATGATTAAGAAATTCCTCCTCTACCTAGAATGTTTTGATTGTTAATTGCTAAACTTAACTGTTTGGAAAAATAGTTTTATTTTTTTTCCATGTAGGATATGCAGGTGAATACCACGAAATTCATGCTGCTGTATGCCTGGTATTCTTGGCCCAATGTAGTTTTGTGTTTCCTTGGTGGCTTTTTGATAGACCGAGTATTTGGAATACGGTAAGCTTGAAAAAAATCTCACCTATGAGTAAAATCTGTTCATTAGGAAAACACAGAACTAAAAGTATTTCTAGAAAGAACTGAATAAATAAACTCTGTTTTTCAAAAGATTTCTGTACCTCTAGAATCAGTTTTTGAGACTTCGTTGGCATTTCAGTTAAGGCTTGGACTAGTAAATGCTGTTTGTGGAATAGGTAACTCAGTTACCTAAAGGTAAATTATGCCCTCACTTAGAACCAGGCAGGCCATGGTCTGAATCCCACTGTTGTCACTTGCTCAACTTCCTAGCTCTTCTGAGCTGTTTCTAAATTTGTAAGCTTCATTTTCCTCATTGGTTAAATATGGGTGATAATTTCTCTCCTGCAAAGTGATTATGAGGATGAGAGATGGATATACGGTATTTGGCACATATGTAGTATTTGCTTCTCCCTAATGGGAATTTCTCTTCAGGCGTCAAACGTTTTGTGACCACGTCTATTAGATACTAAGAAGGAATAACACTATGAGCTCTGTCACTTTTCATACTTATGATTCTGTGTGTGTTGTTAGTGGAAACTATCATATAGACTGAGAATGTTTTCAGAAGGCAGAGGGCAAGGTAATAGTCTCCCAACCATGTCTGATGGAAAAGAATTGAAGAAGCTCTTAAACATTTAAACTTGGGGACTAACTTTTTAAAAATTGAAGAGATAGAGAATAATGGAGGAATTTATTTTGCTTGGTCTAAAGGGATAGAATTAGCTGGAAATTTCAAGAGGACAGGTTCCATTTCATATGCTGAAGATTGCTCAGTCACGTTGACAGGGGTGCTATGAATTGTCTTGGGAGCATAGTGAGTTTTCCAGAGCTAGAAGACATTGAGTAGAATGTGGTATGGCCATTTCACAAGGATTATGAGAGGCGTTTGAGTTTCAAAAGTCCGATTTACTCCTGTGGTCTTTGAGGACTCTTCTAATAATCAACATTTTAATACTCTGGGGAAACATGAATCAGATACTCGAAGTTTAGAATGTTAGAGTAAAGCAGACTTATATTAACGTGGTTGATATTTGTCCCTTTAAAAATAGATTTTAGTTATCAAGAATTATAACCACTTAATTAATCTGGCACTCCTTGGAATCAATCTTAAATCTTAATAGAAATTTTATAAAGAATGTCTATTTTTAAATGGGAACCCTGGGTACTTCTTGAAGATTATTTCATGAGTTTTGTTTAAGAGATGACAGTGGTTTAAATTCACATATGCCATTACTAAAGCTTCTGGAATCCCTCTAGAAGTCAAGACTTCTATAGATTAGCATTCAGCCCAGGAAAGCTGCCGACTTCAGACACAGACCAGCTCTTCATTTTTCTTTCCTTGAAGGGAATGCAGAGAGGTCAAAGAAACCAAAGTGAATTATCACTGAAGGATTTGGTGACATACCCTTAATTCATTCCCTCCCTCTCTCTTTCTAACAGATGGGGCACCGTTATTTTTAGCTGCTTTGTTTGCATTGGACAGGTAAGAAAGGCCAAAATATTCATTGATTTCGTTATAGTGACTTGAATTCTTTTCTGATTCCTGCAAAGATGTATTTAATGAATGCCCATTTTAATTAAGCATAATCTATTTTAAGCCCTGAGACAGGTGAACATTAATATTTTAATTTCACAGATTTACTAAGAATGAATATTAAAACCGCTGTAGAAGTTGTGATTCATCATAAGTTACTTATTTCTCTTGAATACCTTGAATTTACGTTTTCCATGAATTCTACACTGTATTCCACATTATAGGTTGTTTTTGCTCTGGGTGGAATAGTTAATGCTTTTTGGCTGATGGAATTTGGAAGGTTTGTGTTTGGGTAAGTTATGCATAATTTCATTTATCTTAATATGGTATTGTTTTAGTGTTCAACTATCAATTTATTAAGGATTTACAAAAAATATATTGTCTCTTCTGGAAAATTCAAGTCCTTGAAATCTAGTCATATATACTTAAGACTATTAGTTGTCTTAATTTTCCTTTAAAGTAAGCAACAGTTGGGGTTTGGATATTAGTTTTCCCGAAATAATCTTTTTCTTAGGGGTTTTGCTTTTTGTTGCACTGAAGACAGTTTAAACTTCATTTATAGTATTGTGGTATAGACCACCAGTTTCTAGATTGGTGATTCATGGACATTTTGCTGTCGAAGGGACTTGAATGAGTAGAATACAAATAGACCGCTTGTTCATGAATTTCAGTGTCTTGTTCAGTAAGCCTGTTCTGAGTCCAGCCTTGGGCTTCCTGACCTGAGGGGATGCAGATGATAGAACTTATTCAATCTTTAACTCAAAATTATAACTCATGCAGTCTTTTCACTGGTACCAGGAATATGCGGACACATGTGACATACTCCAAAAAGTGTTCTAAGTGAGAGAGAAGGAAACAAAATATATAAAAGTAGAAGGAGATTCAGAGATGGAAGTGTGGTCAGAAGTTGCATTACAAATGAAATGGACCTTAACATCAGCATAGAATTTGGATTACTAAAAAGGAAGAACTATTTTTGGACTGGGATGGCATGGTGAAGAGGGCTCAGTGTTAGGATATGGAGGAGAAGAAGCTCCTAACTAAGCTTGGATGGGGAATGGTAAATATGTAGAACTTATAGAAGGAAAATTAAAACCCAGTAATAAGAGAATGTCAAATACTGAAGATATTGGCCTACAAAGTGAATTTTTGCGTTGTTACAAAGTATGGCCCACTGTCTCTACATGATCATTTTTTATAGCCTATATGGTGATGTAGTAACCCAGAGTCCTTTGATGGTCTGTCATGATTATTATTGCATCATATCAGATCTCTAAAAACTTAGCAGTCTAAAACATTTCCTTGTGCTCGTGGACTTTGTGGGTCAGGAATTTGGACAGAGTACAGCAAGGATGGCTTGTCTGTGCACTTGTTGTCTGGAGCCTCACCTGAAAAGTTTCATGGAAGGCTAGGGGCTGCAGTCCTGTGAAAGCTTATTGATGTACATGTCTGGCACCTGGGCTAGGGTCACTGAAGACTAGTACTGCTGGCTAGAGTGTCTTAAGTGTAGCCTCTGTGTGGCTTGGCTTTCTCATAGCATGGTAAATTCTGGATAGTTGGACTCCTTACAAGTGGCTCAGGGCTCTTAGTGTGAATGTTTGAGTGAAAAGGCAAATGTCACCTTTCGTGATCCAGCCTTGGGATCACACAGTATCACTTCCAACATATTCTATTGGTTGAAGCAGTCATAAGCCCACCTAAATTCAGGGGAAGAGACAGTGACTTCCACCTTTTGATAAGTGGGGTATCAGAGTTTTAAACCTGCTGCATTGCTAACTGTGGTCTTTCTTCACAAGCTTGATTTTTCTTTTTTTTTCATTTTTAGTATTGGTGGAGAGTCCTTAGCAGTTGCTCAGAATACGTATGCTGTGAGTTGGTTTAAAGGCAAAGAATTAAACCTGGTCTTTGGACTACAACTAAGCATGGCTAGAATTGTAAGTATGGCAAACCTAATCAAGCCAAATAGGAAGCAAAAGATTGAATCTTTTAAGTATCTCTTAAAAATTATAGAATGAAATGAATATGATAAGGTAGGCATTGATTTTTAAATATATTCCACTAGACTATAGTATAGCACTTAACCCTACTTTAAGGCATTTCCAACCTTACGTCACTTAGGAAACAGTCTAAAATGGCTAAACGAGCATTCGTTAGTTTAAAGAATCTGAGCATTGGAATGGATCTTACAGATTTCATTGTCTAATTTCTTACTCATTTCGGCATCCCAGCTATTAAGGTCTTCACATACGGTAATCCTGGCGCTGCTTGTGCATTCCATGGTCGGAAGCTCACTGTGTGATGGGACAGCCCATCTACTTCAGTTAACGTTATGAAACTTAACCTCACATAGAGATGAAATCTGCCTGCACATGTAGCTTTTACTGTTTGCTCCTGCTTTGCCCTCTGTGGTTCACCACCTTAACTGTGGACCAGCACTTTGCTTATGAAGACAGCTCTTAAATTCTTGCTTGTTTCCTGTAGTTGTCTAAGCCACATTATGCAGACTTCAACTCCCTGAATATGGGCTCTCTCCTTTCTAGGCTAAACCGCAGGTGGCCAGTGTACCTCCTAGCATTTGAAATCTGCAGATGATCATAGTGTTTCAGGTTTGATCTGACAGAGGGTACTCAGGGGAACAGCATTATGTTTTTATTAATGCAGCCTGTAAGGTGTTTTGGCTGTCCCACACCCCATTAGGGTTTTTTTTCTTGTAAACACCAATGAATGTTGATTTTTTTTTTTTTTTGAAAAAAAACCCCAAAATTTTACCAATGAGATCAGATTATTTTAGACTAATAAATGGCATGAAAAATGCTTATGACATATTCTTAAGAAGAAATCCAGTGTAAAAAGTTTCTAATGTAATATTTCATTATGTGAAATATATAACATGTTTTTTTGTGAATATAGATTCTAATCTGTCACTATTATAAATAATGCTGTTGTGTGACACCGTAAAATTGTCCACATCTCATTTTCTTGGCTAGGTCGCTAAGAATGAAATCATTATTGAGTCATAGAGTTTGTTAGGGATTCTTAGGATGTTGAGACATATTTTTACATTATTCTCTCAGAGATGTTTACATCTGTGGACTATGAGAGGATCCTTTTCATATAGTACAGGCTATTACTTTTAAAAAAGTCTTTTTATCAATTTGATGTGGAACACCTAAATATTATTTTAATTTGTAATTCTTTGATAACTAGTTTGGTCTCCCATGTTTTCCAAGTTTTACTGTAAGAATATTCCGAGTAACTCATTATATATCTTGTGCAAGTCTGTGGCAGTTTGTGGATCTCATTGTCTGATAACTTCTCAAAGAATGACACGGGATCAGTTGAGTAAGACTCATTCTCAGTGACGTCATTGTGGTTCCTAGTGATTCTCAGGTTCTTTTCTGAGTGGTTACATATTAGTTAGAATCCGTTCAGCTGTGTTCTGAGGGGCCCTCAGTTTTTAGGGCTTGGGGGCTTTGAGAACGCAGGATGGAGGTCCTTGGGGTGTTGAGAAGATTTTAGGAGCAGGTGGAGTGAGCCAGATCTCAAGCCGCCACCTCATTTCTTAGTCTTCAGGGTCTGACCTATCGATAGCAGAGTTTTAGTCAATAGCACATTTAGCACAGTGACATTCCGCATTCCTTGATTTCTTCTCCTGGGTTCCAGGACATGACAGTGGCACAGTTTTCCTTTTGCCCTCTGTCTGCTTCTTCTCTACCTCTTTTGCTCAGTCTTCTCAAGCTGTAAATGTGGGAGTGCCCCAGAGCTTGGTCATTGGGCATCTTCTTTTTTCTTTTGATGCTCATTTCCTTGGTGATCTTACCTAGTTTTGACATTTTAAGTAGCATATCTTTGCTCCTGAATTTATATCACGTGTACATGGCTTTCCATGAATTCTACACCTATGTATGCAACTCCCTACTTGACATTTTCACTTGGTGTCTGGTAGGCACATGAAACCTGACACGGCCAAACCCAGCTCTGCTGTTCTACCTGCCATGCTCCATACCAGCTCATGCTGTCGTTTTCCATCCTTAGTTATTTTCTTCCAGTTGCTCAGGCAAGAACTTTGGTGTCACACTTAACTCCTTTTTTTTTTTTTTTTTTTTTTTTTACCTGCTCCACACTCCACATATTTTTCTTTTGCAAATCCTATTAGCTTTTCCATAAAAATATTCCAGCCAATTCTCACTTGCCCATTCTAGCCACCCTAGACTAAGACCTATCATCTCTGTTCTGGATTATTGCAGTAGTCCCTTAACAGTGTCCTTCTGCCTTTGTCCCCACTTGTAGTCTGTTTTGGATATGGCAGCCAGAGCAGGTCTGTTAAAGCATACATGAATCATGCCCCTTTTCTATCAAAGCCCTAACAGTTTCCCTCTCACACAGAGTAAAAGCCAAAATCCTTATATGCGGTATATCCCGCTTCCTAACATTTCCTCTCTGGGGACCTCATCTCATCTTCTCTCTTCATTTATGCTGTTTCAGCCTCTGCCCCTTGCCATTCCCTGAGCACGCCAGGCAGCCTATCTTTCCGGGCCTGCACACTGGTGGTTCCTTCTGCCTGGAATGCTCTTCCCCCAGATGTTCTCACAGCTAGCTTCCGTCAGGATTTTACTTTATATTCTCCTCCTCTGCTTTTTTTTTTCTTATTTTTAAAGCTCTTTTAAATGCTATTGTACCACATGTTTTACCTCTACTATCCCACTAAAAGCTCTATGACAGCTGGAAATTTTTCTGTTCTTTATTATATTTCAATACTTAGAATAGTGACTGGTATGTACTCAGGGCTAAATAATGCTAAATGAATGAATAAATGAACAAGGATATTTCTACTATAACTTTTACAGTCTTCTTTTGGGCAGTTGGAGGATGAATTTTTTTCAGATGTCAACACCAGGAAGAGTTGTGCTTGTTCTGAGCTAAGGTTTATTTTGTTGTAGGTACCCTGTGAATTTTGTAACTCGTGTTTCATTGTTGCTTTGGTTACTAAAAAGTTTTAATGTACTGTGTATGTGAATACTAGCATTTTATGTAAATTGGCATTTTTTATTTGGTAATCTTATCTGTGGTGTTATCTTAGTTTGTTAGTTTTTTCTTTCTAGTGTTTTAAAAAATTATCTCTTGTTTAATCTGCATTCTTTATACTTGTTCTGTATAACCTTGCATCCTATTTTTTGAACAGGGCAGAGATTAAAATAAAAGTTGTTGATTTATTTTTTCCTCTTTCAGGGAAGTACAGTAAACATGAACCTCATGGGATGGCTGTATTCTAAGGTTGAAGCTTCGTTGGGTTCTACTGGTCACACAACCCTTGGAATCACACTTATGATTGGTTGGTGAATCCTGATAATCCCACATTTTGTATCTCCTGAAAGCATGTCACAGGAAGCATCATGGCAGAGAAGAAGGAATATTGGAATTGGAGTTAGGCTATGTTGGTTATAATTTTGCCTGCACAATTCACTAGTTCTTAGACCTAATTAGAAATAGTGACTCATTCACCCCTTTATATTTTTATTTCCACTTTCTTAAAATGGAGGATTTTGTCCTCTCTTGTCTACTTCAGCATCGTCCTGATGATCAAATGAGAGTGTATCTGAGGATAATCAGGAATTTATACATGTAAGATGGTAATTATTTGTTGAGAGTAGAAGGGAGGATTGTTTTCTTTTGTCATATTCAGTTAGTTTGCCTCTAGAACTTAGATTTTATAGAAGTCGATAATGTGATATAGTAGGAAATCTGCTAAGTAGGAGTCGGGAGCCTGGTTCTATTCCTGGCTCTAACAGTTCAGTCATCTTGGACAAGGTAGTTAACCTCTGTGTCTCAGTTTTCTGTAAAATTGTGGGCGTTGACCAAAACTGTGTAGGTTCTTTCTGGCCTAAGTTCTCTTGGCTGAGGCTCCATTGTGGTGGTTGCTGGGTGGGTCACTGAGAATCGTATGAGGCCCTCTGGATTCACCACCCGTGCTTTTTCTCTGCTCAGTGCATTTGTCTAACTGAGCCCCACGGTGTGTAGAGGGCTTCTTGCAGAGCCTGTAGATGGGTGAATGTTCTGTGCCTTTTATTCCTTGTATTTCCTTGGTACAGCCTGGTAAAAACAGGACAGTGGAGTAGTAATCCTGAACAGGTGACTTGTACCTGGAGACTTCTTTCTTCTCCTTCTCTCTCAAATTCTTTGCTTTACTTAAAACCTCTTTCTTACCTCAAATGCTCTTCAGTGTTCCGTCTAGTTTCCTCCACAATGGAGAGTTTGAGAATTTTAAAGAATTTTAGAGCCAGAAAGGATGTCGGCCATCATAAGTCAAAGCCTCTTATTTTACAGATGGGGAAATTGAAGCACAGAGAGATTAAGTTCTGTGTCCAAGATCATTCAGCTTGTTTGTGGCCAAAGTAAAACTTGTATGTACTTACTTTCAATAATTTTTCAACTGAACCGTATTATGTCAGCTAATTAAAGATTTATTTATTTTACTAAGCTTCTTTTTAAAAGTCTTTGTAAGTGTAAACTTTATTCCCCTGTTTGTCCAATTTACTTTAATGATATGAGGTCAGCCATTTGTGAGTAATGTGAATACTCAGCACAAATAGCCTGAGTGAGCTGTGCTGTGGGAGGGGTGGGGCCTGGGGCTGGCAGAGAGTAGCAACAAGGTTATAGACTTTGGGAAGGAATCAGAAAGAAGATGAGGTAATCACAGAATCAGACATTCTTTTATAATTTTTTCCCTATCACCTTTTAATAATTGGTGCTTAGACTGAATTAAGAAATGACTAATTTGCCAGCTGGTCATCATTTCTTCAGTCTGTATTTTGCATGACAGTAATGGACTAGTTTGTTTTAGTTTTTCCCTCTAATCTTTAGCCTTCTACTGGGAAATAATATAGTAACAGTGACTACTGTTTGTTGAGTCTTACCATTTGCTTTTCCTTTCCTTCTGTCCTGATTCAGTAATTGTCGGCTTTTTTATATGTGTAAATACAGTCCCTTTTGGTTGCTAAGTTTTTGGCTGTTAATGTGGTGTGCTGCCTTTTAAGGAACTTTCAGTCTGGTTCTCTTTAAAAAATTTTTTTTTTTTTTATTACAGGAGGATTACGTGTATTCTTTCATTAATTTGTGCCTTGGCCCTTGCTTACTTGGATCAGAGAGCAGAAAGAATTCTTCATAAAGAACAAGGAAAACAGGTGAGTCTAAATGAAGAAAAGTGAGACTTTGGGGAATTATAGCCTTTTTGAGATAATTTACAATGATGCAAATTCCTAATGCAATATTATAAACCCATGAGACTTAATACATGTTTTTTAATCTTTTATTGCCAAATGTCTAAATTTGGGGTACATTTTCCCCCTTTAATGTTTTTGGCATAATTTACATTCTTGATTGTACTTTGTATATTTGCAAAATGATGAGTGTTTCTGGAAGAAAGTTGAAAGGCAGATGCTACTTCGGCTCTGCTTTTTCTAATGTCTTTTTAAGTTATCCCAGAAAGTATGTTCCAGTAATTTACTGAGAAAAAATATTCTTTTAACTGAATGGCAAAGGTTAATCATGTGATAAAAGAAAGATCTTGACTTCAGTATGCAAGATTATGCTGATAGCTTCTTCCCTTTCTTCTCAAGGTGAAGTTATTAAGTTAACTGACGTGAAGGACTTCTCTTTACCACTGTGGCTCATATTTTTCATCTGTGTCTTCTATTATGTTGCGGTGTTCCCTTTTATTGGACTTGGGAAGTGAGTATTCTCTGGCATTCCATTCTTGTTGACTAAATTATAATGAGAATTCAATCACATAAATATAATTTTTTAGCTGTAAATCTTGCTTCTCTGGTTATAGTTTATATTTACACAGGAATTGTTTTGTATCTGGGACACAACTTATTTTCTTAGCTTAAGGTTTAGTATTGTTTAATACTTTGATTATTTTTTTTGGAAGAACTACCCAATAATAGTTTTTGATTCAAAATAATTGACTTATTTTAATGCATGATTTTAGATAAGTAATATATTTTTCTCCTCTTTATTCTTTGGTTAGGAAGCCTCTTATTCAGAAGGTGGGCAGTATATTGGCTGATAGTGACTGGGCACATTTTTATTTGCTAGGACTGCAGTTCTGCCAGACTTAGATTCAGGGTTCAAATCAAATTCTTTGCTTTATTTTCTGCCGCTGTCTTTTTCTTTCATTGGCAGCTGCTTAAACAGAGCAGTATGTGAGTGAGAGTGTGTTTGTAGGGTGTGTCTTTGTAATTATACTTTAAAATCAGGCTTTCATTTTAAATAATTTGAGACAAATTATTATGCATTATAATGCTATGCATTATATAGCAAAGAACCTGTTCACTATTACTTTTAAGGAAAAGAAGCAGTCTTAATTTCCTGTGGTAATACATTTGGTTTCTGAAAATTCATGTGTACTGTTTGCTGTATGTAAAAAAGGAAAAAGGCATCAGTATATTTTATTTAGTTAGTAAAATATTTCTATAAACACTAAAGCTTTAGCCAGTTACTTGAAGATGAATATCAAATAAGGTGGAAAACAGTAGCAAGAAGAAAAAGTTGACTAAGCTTAGAATTATTTTATTCGGTTTTATTTTTGCCTTTATTTTTTAAAAATAGTAGTTCTCTCTAAAGTGCTCATTTCTCTTGTTCCCTCTTTATTTTAGGGTTTTCTTTACAGAGAAATTTGGATTTTCTTCCCAGGCAGCAAGTGCTATTAACAGGTATTTTATCACTTTTGTAAGTGCTTATTGTGCGCCTAGTGCGGGTCTTAGAACCAAATGTTATAAAACATGTGTGATGTAACACTGACAGTGTGAAAGCAAGACTGTACTGGGACTCGATCCTGAGTGGCCATCTTTGCATTAATGGAAAATAAAAGGAGTCTTCACTGCTCTTTATATCTTTCTATTTCTATTTAGATGACCGTTTTAGAAAATTGTTAAACTAAATGAGCTAGGGTTTGCTTGCCTGATGGCTTTGGGAACTTCTTGGATTTTTCTTTTTTTGGTAGTTGTGATAGATGTCATTAAATATCTTTTATATTCTCTGGGCAGTGTTGTATATGTCATATCAGCTCCCATGTCCCCAATATTTGGGCTCCTGGTGGATAAAACGGGGAAGAACATCATCTGGGTGCTGTGTGCAGTGGTGACCACTCTTGCTTCGCACATGCTGCTGGCCTTTACACTGTGGAACCCTTGGATTGCTATGGTAATGTTGCTGTTAACACCTGGGGGTGGCGCAGGGGACAGGGAGGAGGACTCTGCAAAGTGCATGTCAGGGGCCGTGCTCAGCTCCTCAGAAAGCGATGCTCGTGACAGTGGGGAAAACAATGGCTTGATTTCAATTTCTACAAAGTAACTTTTTAAAGTATATAAATATTAATTGTTAATGCATAGGGTATTTTTAATTTCATTTGACTTATTTAATAGAGTAACCTCAATGCTGAAATCATATGTGAATAAAATAGTCTTACAAAAGCCAGAATGCTTATTAGTTCCATCCGTTTTTCTGTACTTCATTAAAAGAAGTCATTCCATCATAGGGGGCAAAAACTATCAGCCCAATAACCATTATTTCACACCTTTTTATCATTGGCTTTTAATAAGTCAAAAAGTAATAATGAATTCATCAAGCTTTTGTTATAGTTCTTCAGAATGTCATTTTTAAGAACACAAGCTGAAGTGCTGCATTTCTTATCTCTTAGCAAAAGAATATCTTGAACATACATATTTGTACTTGGTGAGAATTCTATAGGACAGATTCCTAGGAGTAGAAATGCTATAATAGAGGCTTTGCACATTTAACATGTCGACAGATGTTGTGACTTCTCTTCCAGTAACTGCCCAGTTATAGCTTTATCAGTAATAGAAGAATGTGTCTGTTTCTTAGTATCCATGCCATTGTTGGACATTGGCATTATTTTAATCTTTGCCATCTGATAGTAGACATAAGTGATCTTATTTTAATTTAAATCATGAGGTTCCTTTTTTAATTGAAGAAAAAGTCAGCATTAGGTGATGTTTAACAAGCAATGGTGGTTGTTAATTATCTGCCCTACTCTCCAAATGGGTATTGATGATGCAGAGGTAAGATAGTGGACTGTTGGCATGATGTTGCCTTGGTTGCTGAATTATAATTTCTAATAAGTTTTGGAAAATTAGCTTCCTTAAAACATTGGTAATAACTTCTTGCAAATTAGCTTTGTTTTCTTCCTTGGTTCTTGATTGCGCCCTGGGGCCAGCCAAAGATGCATGTAATATAAAATGGGTAAGACAGTGTGCATATATTTTGTCGCAAGAGGGATATTGTTGGAAAGGGTCAGAACTTTTTTGTATTGACTGCGAGTGTTAGCCTGATTGCAGTAAAATTTGCACGAATATTCACTATTAGCTGTTTTATCACTCTTGCTAATCTGCATTAAAGGTAAGTCACCTTTTGGTTAATACAAGCCTTTTACCCTTTTCCGTATTGCTTCCTATAGTGTCTCCTGGGAATCTCCTATTCATTGCTTGCCTGTGCGTTGTGGCCAATGGTTGCATTTGTAGTTCCGGAACATCAACTGGCTTGTAAGTATTTGCACTGTGGATCGTACAGTGTCTCTCTCTGCTGTATCAATTTCATTGCTATATGAAATTCCAGGTCTCCTGAATCTAGTCCTCTTTAGGCTTCTGGGATAGTTCTTAACCTGGAAATCACTAGAAAAGTCAGTTAACCTATTTATGACATTATTGTGACAACAGAAATGCTCCAAACCTCCAACAAGAGAGCTGGAGTACAGTTAACCCATAAGGGGTAATTGCGACATTATCATCCCACTGCCCGTTTATCTAAGGGCTTCTCAGTGAAAAGTTAAGTATTGGTTTCTGGCCGGAAGGCGATTGGTATTCACTTATTACCTTTCCTTTATTCAGCAGCAAGGTGTCGAATAACACTTAGTAAGGCAGGCTCCCTTACCTTTGAGCATGAAATCTAATAGAGGAAGTGGGGGATAAAAAAAATATCAGGTCACCCCTGTTTGAAAACATCTCTTAACACTAATAGTATGTGGTTTATAAATGCTAATATTGATAGTGAATTGTTACTCTGCATGTGAAGACTCAAAATTGAAATGTGTTTTTATATTTCTTGAATTGTAGCATGCAGTCCATTCAGAATCTTGGCTTGGCAGTCATTTCCATCATTGCTGGCATGATACTGGACACTAAGGGATATTTGTTTTTGGAGGTTTTCTTCATTGCCTGTGTTTCTTGTAAGTGTCCCATGTGGCAACATTTATTTAGTTTCTTTTAATATGTAGCAGAATGTGCTTATTTATACTTTTAGTTTTTTGTTGTCATTGTTGTTTTCCATTCTTTTAAACCAAATCTCTAAGATCTATGTCTTAGATTTGCATAATTCGTAGCCTGTGCATCAGTTTCCCAACTGCTGACTTTCCGGTTCCCTGAAGATTCACAGGCAATTTTCAGATTCCTATCCTTAAAGGCAGCAGTGGACTCTGCTTTATGTTCTATTTTAAATATACTTGAAGTATAATTATACTTTCAGATAATTGCTTATGAATAGCCTAAATGTATTTTAGTATCTCAGTTTTAGAAATAAGCACATCAAATTTGAAAACATTGTTTTTAAAAGTGAGTTATATAAGAACTTAAAATACAGAGTCATAAATGTGCTTTTATCTTATTTTTGATGCTGCAAATGTGGTTTAATTTCAAGTTGCAGTTCCTTATATATTTGGTTCCCAAACTGAACACCATGCCATTTAAAAAAAATGTTTGTTTGAGAGTGCCTTACTTGTTAAGGAACAAAGCCAAGCACCTGACTTTCTGAGGTTTGCTCTGGCTCATGGCTTCGGGGAGTCTAATGACCACGTTCTGATGTTTGTAAAATGGATGTGGTGTTTTCAGACCTAAAACTCCCAAAAGATTACTTTATTTGGCTATCTGGAAGAGGTAGACAGTCTAGGGGCTTGCACAAGTGTTTGGTAAGTGCCGGGAAGGACCAGCACTCATAAAGGGAGAGGAAAGAGCAGCAGGGATGACCCATGGGTTGATCAGCCCTTTCTCCTGTGGGGGTCTCAGCTTTTTTTGTTTCTGGCCTTGCCATCCTTGGGCTCAGGTAGCCCCTGGAGAAAATGGTGTGTAACTTATTTTTAGTGGTTTTTGGAAAATAATGTGAATAGTGTTTTTATTTTTAAATGCTAGTTAATAATGATTTATTTGATTTGTCTAAGCTTTACTTTGTAATTAAAATTACATAGGAATCATTGGGAAGAAGTACTTGTTTTTTACGGGCCCTGTGTTTTTTTCACTTCCAGTGTCTCTCTTAGCTGTGGTCTTACTGTATTTGGTGAATCGTGCTCGAGGTAAATAGAAGTTCAAGTATTTTCTTCTTAAACTGTGATGGATCACCTTGTGGGGTCACTGGATTATCTGAATGCCTCTTAAGAGACCAGTGCTCTAGTTCATGTAACAGTGACATTCTGTTTATAGTGATGGAAACATTCATTATATAACATATAATTATGTATTCTGGACCTTCATATTTATTGAATTGTTGTCATGTTCTTTTTGTTTTGTAATATAAAATTTAAGTTCTGTAATATAAAATTTTGGATGTTCTGATTATGCTAGCAAAAAGTATATTAGCATAAAGAAGCATTTTTAAAATAATTTAAAGCCATTCCTGTGTTATTGTTTTATATTTTAAAAAGATTTATAGCTGAAATGTATATTTTATGATTGCAAGTGCATGATATAGAATGAGAAATTGCAGATGTTTTCCTTTTGCTGATATATACTACATGCATTTGCGCTTTTTTCTTCATTCTTTCTAAGGTTTTGATGTTACCTTTATCAGTTTTTCTAACCGGCTTACTCATAAAGGTTATTATGCATTTAGAAGAATGTATACACACGTTTAAATAGCTTTAGGTCATTTCCTCTAATTTCTGTTAATTTTCACTATTATTGAATATTAATACAATGTCCCAATTAACAAAACCTGAAGCAATGCATAAGTCCAAACTTAAAAGAATGCTAAAATTAAGGAGTGGTTATTTGTACCATATAAGGATTCTTAAAAAACATTTTTTCCCTTTGGGAAAGTTCCAGCAGATCAACTATTTCCTTTCATCTTCCGTAGCCTTTTCTGTTACTTTAGGGTATTTCAATGCAGGAATGTGTGTACACTATTTGAATTTTACTTATAACAGTTATATTGAAAAGATTCTATGTTTATTTGTGTTTTAGGTGGGAACCTAAATTATTCTGCAAGACAAAGAGAAGAAATAAAACTTTCCCACACTGAGTAAGCATTAAAAAAGAGAAAAGTTGTCCTTATTTTGAAAATCTTAAACATTAGCATTTTATTTCAAGATATTGGGATTGGATGTTTAAGAAATCAATCTTTTTATTGATTTTCAAGAGCTAACAATTACCTCTGGAAATGCTATAACAAAATTCTTGTTTGTGTCAGAAAATTTAAAATTTTAAAAATTCACTAAGGGTTAAGATGAAGGGGAAAAAATTTTCGGGTTTATATTGCCTTCTGAGAGAGACATCTGTTGTATTTGTAATTTATCAAAGGAAAGGTGTTTGTCCGAAGTTTCTGTGCTAGACTTACCCTTCTAGCTTCTCTGATATTTTGTTTTTCTTAACTAGTTGAGATAAATTTTCATCTTACCTGACTCATTTGAAACAGGTTAAAGTATATAGTTTGGGGTTTAATTTAAATTAAATTTTTTCCATGACTGTATGTTAAAACATGATAGTGATTATATTTCATGTTAGTTCCAATTTTTTTGACATTTAATTTTTTTATTTAAGAATTTATCTTTAAATATATACCATGTAACTAAGTTTTATAAATTTTACGTAGTTTAAAATCTGGTAGAACAAGGCTTGTTTCGTGGGTGTTGCTTGGCCATCTCAGATTCCCTTTTAACATAATAATTCAAGAAAATAATCAGAAGTGTTACAAGTTTGAAATATCTTTATGATAGTCTTGTTGAATATGTCAAATAATTGCAAATGATGTAAATGTCCCAAAGTAGAGAAATAATATGTTATGACACATCTGTATATTTTAAAAATCATTTTTGGAAGGATTTTTAAAATCAAAGATATGTAACATGCCATATGTGATGAAAGCAAAAGACAAAAATGTAGATATAATATTCTAATTTAATTTTAAAAATGTATGCAGGCATGTGTATTTCTTAAACCTGTTTATTACTTGTATATAATAGAAAAAATACTGAAAGAAAAACTTCTAAATGTTAACAATTCCATTTAAATAGTATGGTTACAGGACTTTTTTCTTTGCTTTTCTATATTTTCTAAATTTTCTACATTGATTGTTGCTTTTATGATCAAGAAGATTTAAAAGATTATCCAGCAAAATGTGTAACTTCTAATACTTGGCACTACATGTATTGTAATGCTTACGGTTTTTTCATTTTGTAAACCAGATGGGCTTTATGTTTTCCAGTCCCTTTTTGATAATTTATTGCATTATGTTTTGCAGATGAGAAGTTTAAATGACTGTCATGAAAATGAGCTGCACACATCATTGGTTTGAAAACCTCCATTTATTAAAAAAAAATTTTTTTTAATCTAGAATATAGTCATTAGGAAAAACAATGGTCTGGAAATACACCTATTTCAAAGTATATTCGTGAGGACTATTTTATTCTCTGTCTTTTCTGTGTTGCTGAAGAATTCTACTTTGGAATAGGCTAACCAACAATGAAGTTTAGAAAATTGCTCTGGAACAAGCAGGCGAACTTCAGTAAGGACAGTAAATAATAGAAATCATTGGATCTCGTATTGAGATCACTTTCACAAAGTGTATCTTAGGGATATTGCCTTTTCATCCTAAAGCAAAAAAACTTTTTTAAAGCTTTTGAGGAGATAGAGGGATGTTTCACACAGGATAAACTGTGGCATTTTAATAGGCATTCCCTTTTATGCTAGGGAATGTTTACAAGTTATTTTTATAAAGTCTCTTCATTTTTGCAAGTAGCAGATTGTGTTCTGCTCCTTTAGTTAGAGGCTGCTGAGCAGTGACCCTTTTGAGCTTTATCTCTCCAGTGCTGAGCACCTTAATCACTTGGGAACATTATTTTGTGGTATAAACATTCTGTACAGTTTTTTTTTATAGTTAATTATTTTAAAATGTCCTTTAAAGTATGATAATTGCATATCTATATGGATAAATAAAAACACTATAAAAGAAATAATTTTTCTAACTTTTAATTTTTGAAAAAAATCTTAAAACCCTAACTTTAACTCTCATTTATCTGGAAGATTGTAAGAAAATCTGTGTCGGAATAAAGAAAATTTGCCTAATTATAGTCATTGAAAGATTATGGGATTAGCTTTTTCTCCAGAGTCCTTAAAATAACATGTTTTTCACCTTAAATAAAATACAGATGTGAAATTTCTCTGACAGACTTAAAACGCTTTTTAATTGACTCAGTCTTTAGAATATTCAAGAAATTTTTCCTGTGTTTCGCTCTCTGTGGGCGTGAAGATATTTTAGACAACTATTAAACTAATGAATAAAGTTGATTGTATTGTTTAAAGTACACGGCATAACTATGTTTAAAAGTTCTGGAACACATTAAATTAAAGGTGCATTTTTTTTTTAATTCAGGTAAGTTTATTCACTTCTGTTTTTCTGACGTAGTTTATCGTGTCATTTTTCACTTGTTAGCTCTTTAGGCTTTGAATGTAGCATAACTTTTAATGGCTGACGAATGTTGGCCTCACCAGTTGGGGGGAGTGCAGGAAGTCCCCTGTCGGAGGACTTGTGTGGTCTGGCCCTTGCCTTCATCTTTCTGCTACCTCTGTGCCCCAGTTGCATCATGTTCCTTCCTTTCCTGGGGGCTTTGTCCACACCGATCACTTTGCTTAAAACATATTACCCAGGATGCTCTGCAACCTGGTTTTACTTGATTTCTGATAGGAAACCTTAGTCCTAGCTCAGAAGCATCGTTCCTGTAGAAGCTCTTCCAGACTCTTCATGCTATATCAGGTTCTTCTAACATTTCTGTGATCTTGGAAAAAGCCTATATTTTTCCTTTTTAGCTTACCTCTACTTGTAATGAAGAATTTGTGGTGGTGTGGGTTTCTGTCTCTTTAGATTGTAAATTCCTTGAGGGCAGGGACTGTGTCTGTTATCTTGATTGTGTTGATAGTGCCTAGCACAAAGTAGGCACAAAATAAACATTTTTTGAATGATGCATAAACACGGAGAATAAGTTAGATTAACTTTTCCAAGGATAAATTGGCAGTATAAATAACAAGACCTAAAAGAGTGAGCCACAAGCCTTTTGGCATAGCAATTGAATTTCTAATATATCGTAAGGAAACCATTAGGCATATAATACATAAATATACATTAAGGAAGTCTCTTCATTGCAAAATTGCTTGTAATAGCCGAGTGGGAAGCCATCCCATTTATCAGATAGAATTTGTTAAGTATATCGTGCCATATGCTTATAGTGAAATATTAAGCAGTCATTGAATGGTTTCATTAGAGAGCATACTGGCATGGAACGATGGCATCATGCAGAAGATTCAGAGTGCTGCTGCTATTTTTGTGAAAACACAGACATGTTGAAGGATAGGTACATAAATATC
Organism: Eonycteris spelaea; assembly: GCA_003508835.1. Classification (NCBI taxonomy): domain Eukaryota; kingdom Metazoa; phylum Chordata; class Mammalia; order Chiroptera; family Pteropodidae; genus Eonycteris; species Eonycteris spelaea. The sequence goes on from PUFA01000001.1 coordinate 2,370,561, forward strand.
TGGGTGCTGACGTTCTTTTGGCTTATTTATGTTTTCTAATTTTTCAACAATAAATACTATGTACTAAAAGTAAAAAAAAACACAAAGAATGAAATTCACAAATTTGAATGCTACTGTTTGAAGAAAATGGTATTAGGGTTCAGAAGGGAGGCAGTAACAGGTGGTGTTTTCCGAATAACTTTGGAAAGTTCTTTAGGTGGGAGTTAAACAAGGCCTGGAGTTAGAAACAGAATTTGCATTGACAGGAAGAAACTTGCATGTGAGGGGAACCGTAGGAGAGAAAACAATACAGAGTGGGGTATGGGCTACATGAAATAATGCGCTCATTTTCGGGTCTCAGTGGTAGCAAAGAACGGCTTTAAATTGTCTGTCCTTGATTTCTGGAATACTTCCACTCAGCCTCACACACCCCTTGGCTTCTTCCCTTTGCTTGTTCTTTGAGTGTCCTCCTGAAGGAGGAGGGGTGGCAGGGGTGGTTGAGCTTAGCCTCTGAGCAGGGATTTGCTACCTAGAGGTTGATGGGGGAAAACTTTGATGTTTTTAAAGAAATACTGAGAAGTTTTTGACATTGTGCAGGCAGGCCAGACCGCCGAACTTATTATGCATTTATTACCACTTATTCCCCTGAGGTGTTAACGTATATGGTCATTACTCAAGTGACAGGTCTTCTCCTTGGTAGGTCTTTATTAGTCCTACCAATAAAGCTGTTCTTTGCTACCACTGAGACCAACATCATGGCAGCTTCCCTGCTAAACTTACTCCCTAAAACAGATTTCCCCCTAGGTTAGACTGCAAATCAGTTGTGTAATGAAAATCACTGGACCTATGAGCCATTCAGTTTGGGATTAGCATGTGCTTTGCAGGAGTTTGTCTTTTTTTGTGTTTTTGAAGAAGATCACCTGTGCTTGTCTCTAGGTAGTAGCTTTCTGTGCTTGCATTTCCTGATTAACAATGGAATACCACTAGAGTTCCTTTTAACACTCAGTTTACGAAGCATACAGATATGATTAATTACCATATGTTACATGTGTAGTCATTAATGGATGACCTAAAACATTGTCTAGAGAAATATCTATCCATTCCTTGCATTTAGTGGATCAGGTGATATGTTGGACAATATGGACCCTCCTAGGATTGCATTCAGATTCCTTTGGGTTCTCTGGCAAGTAAATGAAGCATGCCCAGAAATTTCTAGGATAACAATGGGTTGTTCACAAACAGCTGGAAAGTATGGGGCTGGTGACACTTTCAAGCTTCTTGCAAGGCTCATCCCACTGCTTTCCCCCACCTCCACCCCCACCCGGCAATATTGAGGCTTATTTATTTTCCAAGGAAAATGTGATTATTTGGGGGTTCTATGCCTTACTACTTTCAGGTAGTTTTTAACCTTTCAAAGCAGACCGTGTCTTCCCCAGGGAAGAGGTAAATAAAAGTGTTAGGACAAAAGGCAAATCCTTCTCCCTCCTCCCCACCCAAGAGTGTCCTGATTTCAGAGGGTGTAGTGGACAGGAGATGGACAGTCCATGGAGTGAGGTGGGAGGAGGAGAGAGGAGAGAGGCTAGGTTTGAGCTGGCAGCAATGGACCTGGCAGAGCTGGGATGAGAGAAACAGGGCCTTTCATTAGCACAAGAAGCCTGCGCTGGGACGTGGAGGTAGTGAAAGGTGGGCCTGGAGAGAGGCATCTCAGATTTTAGTCATTACTCATGAAATGGAGAGTCACAGAAGTATGTGTCCTCTTTGGGTTCCATTGGGGTCCGTGGAGATGGAGTCCAGACTTGGTGGATGGAAGAGCCAGAGGAATGAGCCTAAGAGGACAGGCATATTTAACGGACATTTAAAATGTTTTCTGTGGTTTTATAGTCCTATGAATTTTAGTAGGTAATAGATTTGTGTTCTGGCTATCACAGCTGGGATATAGAACAAACAGTCCCTTATTGAATATTTCAAAGGGAAAATACTGTAATATTTTAAGATAACATATATACGTGTTCCTTTAAGAGTTATTTTGGTTTTGGTGTATTTTCCAGCACTTGGTTTTTTAAAATACATTTCTAATCCGATGACAAAATACGTAGTTTTTGTGATGCTGTTACTTTAACAACTCTGCAATTGGGATATATCTTATCTTTGACAGCATCTTGCTATCCAAAAAATAGAGTAGTGGAAAGACCGAGCATAATGCTGTAATGATGATAATGTAGGATATGCACAGATTTCTATGTCATCCTTTGTTTCTGGCATCATAGAACCTAAGGCTCTTTAGCAAAGGCGGTGGTTTGGCGATGTGGACAATGTGGCCCGCCTTCCTCAAGTGTTGCATGTGTGAGTTGGGGAAAAGACAGAGAACCAGTAACCCTGGGATTGTGATACAGGTGATGAACGCTCACAGAGCAATGGCTAATGAGGTTCAGAGAACCTACAGTACGCCTAAGATTCCCAGAGGAGACAGTCTTTGAGCTTCATTGTAAAGGAGGAGTAGGTTGATTCACCTAAACAGAGAAGGGGTGGGGTGAGAGTGGGGAGAACAAGAGGGAAGGGGGCACGTGGAGAGCGTGGGTTTTAAGCTTTGATATGAGGCAGAAGGCTGAGGGCCTTTCCTTCCATGTTCATCATTTTGATCTTAATCCTGAAGGCAAATGGGAGCTTTTGGAAGATTTTTTTGTTGGGGACTGTGATAGGATTTACATTTAAGAAGGAGACCCTAAAAGCAGAAGGAAGGGGATGAATCGGGGGTTGAGGGGAGCAAATCTGGAGTAAGGAGAACCGTTAGTAGGTGGGAGCAGTGAAGCTCGAGAGATGATGGGAGTTTGAACTCAGGCAGTGGCAGGAAGGTGGAAAGGAAAGGACAAGTTCCAATGATGCTTGGGAGGTTGAACTGACATGTGATATGACAACGTGAGGTTGGGGGAGAGGCCGAAAATAAGAGTGACTCCCAGATTTCTGGCTTGGATGGATTGTAGGTCAATTTAACCAGAAAGAGCAGATTTGGGAGGAAAATGATTTCAGTTTTGGTTTCGTGGAGCTTGCAGTGCCGAGGGACTGTTGTGTGGACAGAAGCATAGGTTTGCAACGTGAGAGGATTTCCAGGCCATCGGTAGGGCTCTCAGTCAGTGAGATTGCCCGGGAAGAGTGTAGGAGTGAGAGAAGAGTGCCAAGGACAGTGTCCTAGGCACACCCACCCACCCACACAGGGCGGGAGCAGGAGGAGGTGCGGAGAGAAGCAAGAGAGGGTGTGTCCTGAGGAAAGAGAGGGGAATTTAAGAAGGGTGTGGGTGACAGTGGCAATTGCCCTGAAATCTTAAGCAGGATGGGCCTGTCAGTATCCATTCAATTTTAACTGGCAAGTCATCGATGCATCCCAATTTCAGTAGGATGCGCAGCAGCCAGCTTGGGATGACTTGGGATAAATCCAAGGTAGAAATTGCAATACAAAGTGTAACCTATTCTTGCAAGAAACTAGGCAAAGAAAAAGAGGGATTCTTCAGTGGCTTTTTCTTTGATTGTTGGGCTAATGCTTTATAAAGGTCTCGTTCATGTGTTTTTCTACTTGTAGAGTGGAAATTCTCAGATTCTATTGTTCTTTAATTTCTTGGAGTGGCACTTTTTGGTTTTTTGTTCATGATTTAATCACTATAAAAATGCTCAGTTATAGCTTGTTGCAAGAACATAAGTTCTGCTCTTATCATGGAATTCTTCAGGTTATTACCTTTGAAGTTGTTTGGTACATAAAAAGAAAAACCTCAACAAAAAGTTGAGGGAAATACTAAAAGATTTGGCCTGTTTACAAGGAAGTAAAAGGTAATGAGAATACATAACTTTATAAGCTTAGGTTATGCTTAATTGCAATAACTTCATAAAATATTTCCCTGCTTTATTGTCTTTGAAATGTGGGCTAAAAAGTGAGAATGCTTGCAGGTATTGTGTGTCCTGGAATTGCATTGAATTGGAGTTGGTTAGTGTTAGAACAAATAAATCCCAAGCAACTTGTCATTTTGTTTTATAGGCACATTCATGAATGGATTTAGGCAGTAATTCCAGAAAAGCATACACCAGGGGAATCATTTGCTGTATATTCATTTGTTCCACAAAAATTTAGTGAGTACCCATATGTTCAAACCTCTGCTAGATTCTTTGGGGTTATGTGGTAAGAGGCTTTAAATAAGGCTGCTCATACTTAATAGAAGGGGAGATGTCCCCTAAGAGGTGTGGATGATGGGTCAGAGAAGAGAAAGGGCCTTCTGATGGGTGATCAGGGGAGGCGTCTTAGAAGAGGTGGCATTTGAGTTGTTTGCTGAAAGACAACTGTTCATTCTCTTTGACTAGTCTGTTTGATATCAGTGTCTTTGATTAGTCTTTTACATTCTCCTTGACTACTTTCTTGAAACTTCCCTCATTTGAGCTCCCAATGCTTTATTATCTAGTACCACCTCCTCTCCCTGTGTTCTCTGTCATGATTTTATATGATTCCTGTATCTCCTAGGTCCTCTGTTCTTTCCTTTCCCTTCTTCCTCGGCGATATCATTTACAGTTCAGCTTTGACTGTTTGCCTGGACAGATAACTCTAAATCCAGAGCTTTAGCCTAACCTGTCTCTGATCCTCCATTTTCTACATTTTCAATTTGTCTCACTAGCAGCTCACACTGAACTTTCCTGAGTCTCAGCTCTCCCTCTGTGATGGACAGCCTTGTTTCCTCTCTCCCTCCCTTTTCTTTCCTCAGTGACAGTTGAGCACCTACTATGTGCTAGGTTCTATTTTTGGTTCCTTAGACTTGGAGTCACAGAGTCCTTTTTGTTTCCCTTCCCACTCGTGTCTAAATAATCATTGTATTTTTCTTCATTCTTTCCAATACATTTTAGAATCTCGTTCTATTCATGCCCATTCTCTGTATGTTTGGATTACTGCAGTGGTCTTCCAAATGTTGGTCACCTTCCTCTTCCTCCATTATCAGCATCACCATTGCTTACTGAGTGTCTATCATGTTCACAATGTTGCTAGGATGCCATGTTCTGTAGATTGAAAATCAAATAGCGGGAGAGAGAAAACAGACCGAAGTGATAAAGGGTCCCATCATCAACTCCAAGGTGGTAAGCCCAGTGGATGAATCAGCAGTGCAGAGTGAGATAGGAGGTAGATGGAGGAAGCAGAGCTCATGCTCTGGGAAGATGAGTACTTAGGCATCTGGAGAAGGTTTTTGTTGTCGTTTGTTTTTGTTTGTTTTCATAGGGTTGGGAGGCATTGAATGGTGGATGGTGGCCCTATGGCAAACAAGTGGGGGTGGAGATCCACACAGAATGGTAGGAGGCCTGTGAGTCAAAGAGTTCAGTTGAGACATAGAAGACTAGGTCTTCTATGCCAGCAGGAGAAATCCGAGCTTTATTGAGTAGAAATGATGATATAAGGAGGAAACTGACAAGAATGCTGTTTTAGAGAAAATCTGAAGGTGTTGTGTAGGATGTCTTTGAAGTAAAGGGAGACCAGTCAGGAGACATCAAAGAAGTCTGCTGTAACATTTTAGTTTTTCTAAATTGTAGAAAATGTGGGGGCCTTCAGATTAAATTTCTAAGTCACAGCTTTGATCATATCATGTCCTGCTCAAATGCCCTTGGTGGTTCCCTGTGCCTTGAGGAGTGCTTCTTTCCCTGCCTTGGGGTGCCCACCCTTCCAGCACTGCCTCTACCTCCTACCTTCAGGAACCAACCATTGGCTCTCACAAAAATATTCCATTTTCTCCACTGCTTGGGGAATCCTAATAATTGAAACTTGCCAAGCCTTCAGCAGACTCATAACACTTTTCATGAGTCTCTCAGCTGAAAGTGCCTACATCCTTCTGCCCCACCCCTGAAACTTCCTTAATACTTATGCCTGTGTTGTTCATTTGGATTAATCAATGACTGACATGATTTCTTCTGTAGCTGATGGCATTGTTAATTAGTACACATATTATGTTTGTACATATATTTTTGTTTTGTTTCTCCAACAGTCTAACCTCCTGAAGGGCTGGCACCATGCTTGATGTTTTTGTAGGAGGTTATAGCCATTATATTTCATCAAGTACTGCCCCATTCACAGTATTTGTACACGATAGCATTCGCTGACTTTTGATTTTATTTTAACCTGATCAAACAACCAGGCAGATTATGCAGTGCTTGGGGCCCAGGGTGATAATATATTTGGAGATCCCCACTTTCGCCATGTTGGGCATTGCCCAGGTAGATTCAAGAAGAACTTTTGCTACTTTTAGTCTCCTTGTTCCTTTCTATTGGTGAGTTTTCAATAACCACAGGAAAGACAGATATATTTCCCTAACTTCTGTTGAGCAGTGGGTCCTTTTCCCCAAAGGGAATAGTCTGGTTTGTTTGTCTTGAGATAACTGTCCCTGAAAACCAGAATACAATGTCAATTAAATTAACTTTTTTGATCCAACTATCCAGAAATAAGTTAAAAACGAATACTTATACTTCACTGTCAAGAAGGTCAAAAGACTTTGCTGAAGCTAAATTAGCATTGTATGGATCAGAAAAGTCCATATAACAGAGACTAAAGACAGGAAAACTTTGGCGGGGTGTAAAGCACTTGCTTTTTAGGTAAATTCAATACATCTTGAGGATTCTAGGTTAGTTTTCTTCCCACCACCAGGGCCGGCAGGCTGCTGGGCATTAGAAGTAATGGCTGCTTGGGATGTGGATGCGGGATGGCTTTAAGCTTTTTGCGGGGAGCTTGGTGTGTCACCAGCGATGTTAACCTTTATTAATTCCTAAGGGATTGTAAGTTGGCTGAATCTTCCCTGTGTGTTATGCAAAGAAAGGGACTAAAATTAATAAGATAAGCAAGTGAGCTGATAGAATGTTCAAAAGAGCAAGCAGTTTTAAGCTCAGCTACTGTAGAAGCACTTACAGCTGACCTGCTAATTAGAAAACATCCTTGCCTATTCATTAAACTAATTATCCTAAGGAATTCTGCTAGGCAACACTTGGTCTAGTTCTAATTATTGTGTGCCCTTGGAAGCAATAAACTGTACTTTTAGAATAAAAATTTATAATTTAGACACATACATGGTTTATTCAGACATTTCCTGTAATTAGATTGGGGTAGTAATGAGGGGTTCCACTTCGGTTTATGAAAAAGGCTTATCTACCTCTTCATAGACTATAATGAATTATTCAATATGTATGTTTACATCTGAGAGCTCCTTAAAGATCATCATTGTTTAAGTATGAGAGATTTTTCTTTTTTAAAGTTTTTTTTGGATTACCTAGGATTATGTATGTGTGTGTGTGTGTGTGTGTGTGTGTGTGTGTGTATGCATGTGTATATAGTGAATGAACATAATGAACATATTATGACTTAAGACTATGATAAAACTGTTCTTTTGTAATAAACTGGCAGCATGTGGTCATTGTTTTGCAGTCACTTTAGCCTGTATCTCTCACTTTTATCTCACAGAGCTTTTTCTCACCTTAACCAGAACACTGGTTGAAAGTGCAGTGAAAGAGTTCATGCTGTATGCCTGGTGGTAACAAGTGAGCTGGTGCCGTCAAGGGAAACTTGGCCTGGCTCTTGACCAGCCTTTAGATGGGCCCATATGCTTCAATCTCAGGAGCACGTACCTCAGAGGTCAGCTCCTGGGTTCAAAGCTTCTGTCCAACACTAAGCTCAGCGTTCTCCAGTTGGGCGACCTGGGACAAGTTACTTAAAAGCTCTGTGCTACATTCCCTTATCTTTGTAAAGGGGCCCAACAGTAGCTCCCACTCCAAGGGCTGTTAGGATTAAATGAGTTACTCCCTGTGAAGTGATCTATATAATAAAGGCTTCATTCTCCATTCATCCATTTATTCATTCACTTATCATTCTCCATCTACTGTGCACTCACTATGTTCTGGGCCCTGCTGTGGAGACTGGCATTAGGGGTACAACAATGAGACAGGCGAGGTCCCTGTCCTGTAGGAGCCTATATCATAGGGGGCAGAGACAGATCAGAAATAAGTAATTAACAAGTCCAGGTCTAATAAGTGTTAGACAATAATTAGGAAGTATAATAGAGAGTGACTGGATTATGGGGAGAGAGTTCAGCATTAGCTATGGTGGGCTGGAGTGGCTTCTGAGGAGGTGATGTTTGAGCCAAGACCTGAATGACAGGAGATAAATGTCAACTCCCATTAAAATACTAGTTTTTCTTTGTGTTGGTGGCTCTCTCCAAATTCTTGTTTTAAAAGCTCTTAACATCAATATAAAATCCTTTTCAGTGGGACACCACTAGGACATCTTGAGTCTCCCACTAGCACAACTGTGTTCAAACAAGTCGCTGTCTATTTCTCAAACTTCATCTTGCCAGTGCCCAGATCTGCTCACCCCTGGCCTCTCTCGCTGGGCTTCAGCTGGCTCACTCACATTATGCTTCAGTTTCTGGAAGAGCCTGACTCTGTTGTTCCCAACCGACAGAAAGTATAGGACTGGGTTGAGGCAGCTGCTCATGCTCACCAGAGGCCTCCATATCTTGTAGGCCAAGCTGGCCATCATCAAGAGCTGGCAGTCCTGAGAAGTCAGGAAGCGGAGTGTGAAGTAGAAGGAGCGTGTGACATGGAAGGGCACAACGCAGAGGGTGAAGAGGCCGCACACCAGCAGGATGGTCCGGATGGACTTGGCCCGGGCCGCATTGCCTGTCCTCGTGAGGGTGTCCTCTGGCGTGGTCAGTCTCCTCACCATCAGTGCATAGCACACCAGGATGACAAAGGAGGGAAAACAAAGCCGGACAACGTCAGAACCATGCTGTATGCAAAAAACTGATCAAAATTCTCTGGGCTGGTCGTGTCGTAGCAGATCACCTGGCCATCGATGTAGCCTGTGCGGGAGAAACCCAGTGTGGGCAGCAGCTGTGGACCACCAGGGCCCAGGTGGCGGCTGCACCCAGTAGGGCATGCCGGCGGGTCCGGTAGGGCAGTGAACGCAGGGGGTGGCACACGCTCAGGAAGCGATGCACGGAGATGCAGGTCAGCAGCAGGATGCTGCCATAGAGGTTTGTATAGAACAGGAAGCGCACCAGTCTGCAGAGCAGTTCCCCGAAGAGCCATCTGTCACCCAGGGAGTAGGTGATGATGAGGAATGGCAGTGTCAGCACATAGAGCAGATCAGCTACCATCAGGTTCACCAGATAGATGGTGGCACAGCCCAGCGCTTGGTTTGGCACCAGGAGAGCCACAAGACAGTGCTATTCAGGGACAGCCCTATCACAAGATGATACTGTAGGTCAGGGAGAGGTAGATTTGCTTGTAGTCCTCCGAGAACTGGCAGGTCCTTGTTCCTCTGAGGCGTTAGTGTCCAGCTTCTCCATCTCCTAGGAGGCTCCTTCTGGGAGCACAGCTGCTCCTGTTTCTGCTTCCCCTGGGAAGAAACAAAATGGACAGCAGAGCATCATGACCTCAGCTGGGGTTAGCCTCTGCCTTGATCTGGTATTCAGTTCTGTATGGTATGTGTGGTTCAGCTCTCTCCCAAAGTCTGGTCAGAGGGTACTTACTTGGGAGAGACCAGCTCCTGGAAAAAAAAAAAAAAAGAATTAAACCCCACAGAGGGCACAGCAGTCTTAAACAAGCAGGCTTCTAGACTTACCAGATCCAAAGATGGCCCCACTGACTTGTACACTCTCCGCTTCAGGCTGGGTTGTGATAAGAAGCTCAAATACCTTGGGGTCAGGTAGGTCCTGTTGTCATTTAAACAGAGGTCCTGTTGTCATTTAAACAGAGTACACACAACCTCCAGTTGCTGTGACTCCTCCTCTGGCTAAAATCCTTTGCATAGAGTCAGGAAATCTCCAAGGGGAGATATTCTAGCAGAGAAGCTCTTGCATTCCCAGAGGGCGATATTGCCCACAATCTGGTCCTAACCCCACATACCATGGTGGAAAAGAAAATCCTTGGTGGATTAAAGAAAGCACAGTTTTGCCTACAGGCTGTGCTGGAGGATTTTAATTTGTATCTTTTCAGGATTTATTAACTGTGTATTTGAATGCTGAGGCTGATTTGCTTATTAAACCATCTCAGCATCCAAGAAACAAATGAGAGCCATGAAGCCAGTGCATCTTCTTCCTTATTCCCACTGCTACAAAGCAGATACAACAGACAGATCTACAGAGCTGAGGAAGCTGTGTGTGGAGCCTGCAGGTTTTAACGCAGAGAAAGAAAAAAAGTTTTTTTAAAAAAAATTATTTTAATTGAAGAAATTATTTAAATTTTTCTCCCTTCTACCTCTTGAGAAAAATTTAAGATAGATAATTTTCAGATAATTTGAGTGTTGGCTATAAACTATAACACATAGAGCTTTATTCACAACAAATGGAACAGAGACCTCATTCAGTCAGTCAAAACATTTATTGAGCATCTGTTGGGTCAGGCACAAGGAATACAAAGATGAATAAAAACACAGTGCTTGCTCTCCAGGATCTCACAGTCTGGTGGGGAAGACAGATGTGGATACAGCTGATGTAATACAATGTGAAACATAGTCAACAAAACGCTGTGAAAACCAGCAAGACGCATTAGTTCTCCCCTGGGGTGTGGAGTGAAGGCTTCTTAGACTAGGTACCATTTGAGCTGCTGGGGAAGAGCAAAGAGGATCTTGCGAGGCAGAGAAGGGTGAGGGGCAATCCTAGCAGGCAGCACATTCAAGGAGTGGAGGTGAAGGGTCCAGTGCCCTGAATGGCGGGAGAGCCAGCGCGGGGCATGAAAAATCGAGGATCCCGCCATAAGGAAGATGGACGATGTCCTGAAGCAGGAAGGAGATGGGATAAAGCTGTTTCAGGAAGGTGCCCGGCAGCAGCATGGAACTGAGCCTGGAGCAGTGAGACTGTAAGGGGGCTGTAGCAGCGCGTGCAGGTGAGAGATGCTCAGTACCCTAAGCAGGGCCGTGCATGGCGGACGGAGAGGAGGGGCCTGACCCCAGAGACCCGGCTGCGACAGGAGCGACAGGACTGATTGGATGTGGGTCATGAGCCAGAGGAGGAGTTGAGGGTGGCCCTGAAACGGGGTAGATGGTGAGCCCAGCTCTAGAGCTGAAAGCCCGAAGCTTGAAGGCTGGTCTGGTGCTCTGAGGTGGTGGGAACTGGCCGTCAGTGCTGCAGCCTGCCAAGGGGCTGACACTCTGCGACTGGCTTTAAAACCACTTGGGGAGAGCAAAGCTTTTTGGCTGGGAGTAAAAGAATGTAGTTTTCATTCATTTTTGTTCGCTGTAATCTTCACGTGGGAGGCTGGCAAATGCTGAATTATTCCAGCGAAGCTGCCTCCCAGCTCAGTGTGGGCTCAGTGGAAAGCCGAGAAGGGACCGCCGGTTTAGCTAGTGCTGGCCGGGCCACAGGTTACACACGTGATTTTATTTAACCTCAGAACGACTTGTGAAACGCATTATTACTCATTTCATTTCGAGGGGCAGCGAGACACCCAGTTAGGGCTCACTACACTCTCTAATCTAGTGGGCTCATTCCCACTGTGCATTGTGCGTGTCTGCCCCCACACAGGGTGCTGTGGTGTGGTAAACAAGGCTCAGATTGGCTCTGCCAGGGACCACCGCGACAGTCTGAATCAAGTCCCTTATCTCTCAGCCACAGCTCCTCAGCTATAGAATGAGCTGGTCTCTCCTGTGCGGCTGCTCTGAGAATCAGTGAGGAAGGGCACAGGCCCCAGAGGCCTGCCGCAAGTGAGATATTCAACACCTTTAATTCTACTTCTCACCTCTCCTTTCCTCACTTCTCCTTGAGACTCTGGTACTTGGAACCCCGAGCTCCTGGTTTAATGTGGAAAGGTGAGAGGGCAAAGTGTGGCTTTTTTACCCGAAAGCTGAACAAGGTCACTGTTCTTCCTGGCTATTACCTTCTGCTGTGGTCTGAACTGTGTCCCTACAAAGAGGGGTACATGCAGAGGAACCCAAGCCCCTAATGTAACTGCATGTAGATAAGGAAGTATAAAGGTCAAATGAGGTCATCAGAGTGGGGCCTAACTCGATACATTTAGTATCTTTATAATAAAGAACGCAGGGAGCTACCGTCTCCCTCCTGCGAGGATACAACTAGAGGTGGCCTGCAAGCCAGGAAGAGTTTCCACCGGGACCGAAACTTGCAGCTCTTGATCTTGGACTTGCCAGTCTCCAGGACTGTGAAAAGCACATTTCTGTTGTTTAAACCACCCTATCGTGTGTTTTTATTACAGAGCTGAGCAGACTAAGATATCTTCCGTACACTTCCAGGTCTAGCCAGGCTAGAGGGATAACATTTTAAGTGAGAGGAAGACCATCCTTAGTCAAAGCGTTAAGTAGAACTAACAATGTTCAGACCAGTGCGTCGTTGAGGCGCTATGATGGAGGAAAGAAGAGAGAGAAAAACTCAGAGCCATAAAGGGTCGGTTCACTTGCCGAAAGCTTACAATGCGAGCATCTCCTCCTCTTTGAAGCCTCCCTTCTCTGGCCTCTGTTACTCCCTGACTTTTCTCCTGTCTCCCTAGAACCTCTACTTTCCTCCATTCATTGGGATGCAGGAAGTCTATGTAGCTATTCATAAATAAAGGAAAAGACTTAGATGGAAGAGAGGCAGGCTGGGGATTTAATGAGAAGACAGTCTGGGGACAGTTGCCATGATACATGGAATTCTAAGGAGAAGAGATGTCTGCACTTCTAGAAAGTGCGTATGTATCACATAATGCAGTTTCCACTCTGTCACCATTCCTTCAAGAGCTTTAAAAAAGACTGACATAATTTGGAGATAGGATTTGTTATTTATTTATTAAACTTATCGGGGTGACATTGGTTAATAAAATTATATCTGTTTCAAGTACATAATTCAATAATACATTATCTGTATACTGCATTGTGTGTTCATCACCCAAAGTCAGCTCTCCTTCTGTCATCATGTATTTGACCCCTTTACCCTTCTCTACCTCTCTCCTTTCCTCTTTGTTTCTTTAAAATGAGCTCAATGGAGAGATGGAGATGGGCCTTGGGGAGAGAATGAAGAGAATCCCCAATGTGAGTTCAAATGGGCACCATGGCTTCTGACCTTGAGCCCAGTGTTCTTCCCGCTGTGCGTCTCCTAGTGTCTGGGCCTGTTTCTGGCCTCCCGCTGAACAGCAAGTCATCCCGGGAGCGGCAGTGATCTCTGAGTGCCATGGGTGGACATCTTCCAAAGGGGACAGGGAGGTCTTCGTCATTTTAATGGTCTGAAATTGTTATCGCTACCTAGAGAAATGACACAACGAAGATGAAAGAGCTGTTCTCTCTCCTTTAACAAGTATTTATGATATATATTTCTAGGGTTCAGAAAAGGGCGAACTTATGAGTAAATTTGAGTCACAACAAGATGTTACTGCCTTTCAGTTGCAGAGGAGTGGTTGTTGAATGAGAAAATAGGATCCCCTTTAAGAAAAAGTTTGGGCTAAAATTGTGGGCCAAAATGGGCATTGCTCATTTTCATTTTAAAATGCCAATATAGTATTATAAATATGCTGCTATCTATCAATTGATTTTAAAATTGAATGTTTTAGCTATATCTGGAGACCTCTCTTAAACAGTTAAGCTATTTAATGGAGTCTCATAAATGCCTTCAGACAGTAAAAGTTTGGTTTTAGTAGTTATTCTGAAAAACTGTCGATTAATAATATATGCATTTCTTAATTTACAAAGATGAATTATGAATTTATTATTCATATCACAACTTATTTGATTTTTCATTAGGTTTTTAAAAATGAGGCCCCCAGGTATATTTAATTAGGTGGCGGATTAAAGTAGCCTTTGAATTAATTCCTACATCTTTCAAGTCCACTGGATAACCTGGTGTTACTTTGCCAACAGACCACTGGGTGGCGATGAAGACCGACAGACAGGTTGTAATTCTCTCGCAAAGGGAAGCAGGAATTGGGGTTGGGCTCAGGTCCAAGAATAGCAGCTGCAGATGAGATATGATTCATTGAGAACATAGAGAAAATTCCACCAACAAAACCACCTTTTACTGGTCTTTTGACTACAGTTATAGTTAGGTTCACACAATGAAATGGGGTTACGGTCAGCCAAAAGCAATCTCAGTCTGTTACTGAGACTGATTTTAGGACAGATCTTGTGAGATAAACGTGGCAGGTGTTGTCCCATTTCACCTCCGGGCAGAGTAAGGCTCAGAGAGGTTCTGTAGAAGTCCTACCTCAATCATCTGGGGAAATCTGGGATTTCTTTTACAAAGCAGAGACTCAGAAAATTCCCATATATCAGGGAATTTTTTCTTACCTACCTACTCACTTCCCCCCAATCATACAAGAAAGAAAGAAGTCATGGAAATAAAAGAGCAAGTCGCCCCTGAAATCTCTAGATGTAGTGCCTTCATTATAGATGACAGAACCCAAGCTCAAAAAGCATGACCTGGAGAGAATGGTAACGAGAGAGGTAACAGAAAATAGAGTTAAAAAAAAAAAAAACTGTCAAGAACAAGACTCACATAGCAACTGTCTACCAAGGTTTTAAACTATACCTTCTGTGAGTCTTAAGATAACAGCATTGACATTAGCTCTTTAATAAATCTGTTCTATTTTTACAGTGTAGACTTGTGCCTGCTGTGTAGGCACGTTTGAATTGTCCCAAAACATAGAGTCCAAGGGCTTTTATCTTTTTTTTTCAGAAAGGAAGCAAATTGGATCCTTTAAATAATTTAGAAGACTGTGCAGAAACAGGGACTACTTAATTTCAATAATTAATTTAAATAGCAGCTTGCACAGTTTTGTTGTCTGTTGACAAGGATCTGACATAATTGGCAGCTTCAAATTAGTGTAAACACGGGGAGTGATTGGGAAACATTGCTCTGACATTGCGTTGTCACAACAGAAAAGGTGGCTGCTCTGCAGCTGATGCTACTCTGACTGGAAAAATCGTTGCTGAAAAAAACAGGCTTTTACTTTATCTGTACAAATGTATGCTCTCCCCAAGCGGACTTTGAAATCAGGCTTTTTAACATTTATTAGTGATGCAGTAAAAGGACCAGATATATTGTCCCTTGGTCGTCAAGGCCTCTGGGTTCACAACCCAGAAAGGGATTCTTTATTAAACTTTTTCCTTTTCCTTTCATTTAGCATCAGACAATGACCTTTAAGTGCAGCTTGACTGAGTCTTTCTCTGTGTGCTGTGTGAAGAAATGTAGAAAGCCGGTTTGCTTTGGGGCAAGACAGGAGATCAGTAGTAGAGCCTGGGGCTCTACACCTTGTGGTAAGTTGCCCAAGGCATTTTCAGGGATTAGGGCTTGTATCTTGGGACCCCTCCTTCAATCCGCTTTGATCCTCAGGCAGCAAGTTCCCTCAGAGCCTGCCCCTAAAATGCCGTTTACAGTAGTAACACACTGATAGATGTGCTGTCCACCATCGCAGCCTTTCCTGTTGCTAGGGTGTTGCTAGGGTGGTGATGGTGGTGGTGAGAAGAATCCACAATGGCTCTGGACACTCAGCATCTGGGGAATGAGGGAGAATGATGTTGTTTTAGCCTCAGTCACCCAGAAAGCGAAGCTGAGGCTCACTGTGCTACCATGTAATTCGGGAGTGCAATCCCAGGGAGCAGGAGGGACAATGGAAGTGACCTGGCAAACAAGGAAGGACTGAAATGAAATGGAGGTCCGCCACTGAGTTGGCCCACAAAAGGCGACTGAGTGTCCCATTCCCAGGGATTGTCCCCGAGAACCTGAATCCACGAGTCTCAGGAAGGTCCTCTCAGAGACCAAAAGAGGGAGGCATTTGTCTACCAGCTCTCGTCTTGCACTGGCCAGGCCACGCTGTGGATGCATGGTGGTGTGTGAATACAGGAGACCATCGGAAAGAGGGATCACATTGAAGAGAATGCGTTTTCTCCCCAAAACTCACTTTTCTTTTGCTCCGTAAAGTGTTCCCTCCCCCCCCCCCCCCCCCCCGACTTCTGCGTTGATTCTGGGCGGGTGTGGGGTGGGGTGGGGGGGGGATGGGGCTCCTACTGTATCTGGACCCAAATCCTTTTGTATGAAGTAATTCTAGTTTCTTCTTGCTCATTTTCTTATCAACTTGTCTGTCTTTTTGTTATTGATTTTTAGTTCTTTACATATTTTGGATAAAAGTCTTTTCATTTACTCATGTTACAAATATTTTTTCCTACTCTGTGGCTTTTAATGATGTGTGTGTGTGTGTGTATGTATGTATGTATGTGTGTGTGTGTGTGTATATATATATATATATATATATAATTTTTTTTAAAGAATGGAAGTTTTTAATTTTAACATAGTCAAAATGACCAATTTTCCTTTTATGGTTTGTGCTTTAGTATCTGGTTTAAGGATATTTCTCTGCCTTGAGGTCATAAAGAGATTCTTCTATATTAGTATATGAAAGACTTTCCCATTCAAATCTAATTGATTTTGTCCTACAAAAGTTTTTAATGTTTGTCTCTCTCTCTCTCTCTCTCTCTCTCATGTGGTGTGGTGTGTGTGTGTGTGTGTGTGTGTAAGATACAGAAAAACATGATTAGATTAGAGGGCTTGGCGAGTGGAGAGCAGGGAACACTGAGACAAGTTAGGAGGCATTTGCTTCAGCCTAGGAGGGATATGATGGTAGCTTTGACTTGAATTGTGAGGCTGGCAACAGAGAGAAATGGGTGGAGTCAGTGGGAATTTAGGAAGTAAATTAATGTGCCTTAGTGAAGAATTAAATATGGGGGAGGAAGAGGGGTTAGGATGACCCCACAGCAACTCTTTTTCTGCTGCTACCAACCATTGCCTTCACGCTTCCGTCTATCATTTCTCTATTTCATTGCTTCTCTATTAAGTTTCTGCTTCTTCGTTGCATCTCCTGACTCAGCTTTCCTTCCTGGCATGCTCTGACTTCCACTGCTGTTGCAGATGGCTACCTCTACACACAGAGTTTTAGAAATTTTTTCAAGAGACTCCGATTGACTTAGGTATTCACTGTTACTCCTGTTATAGTAGGAATAATGCACTGTGGGTATGCACACATACTGGCTGGCTGGGTGGCCCTTTCATTATGGCCTGGGGTAGCTGTGATGGGATTGCAGAGTTAGGAGCAGGACCTGGCCCTATGGCTAAATATTTGTTTGTTTGTTGTATATTTTTCAATTAGAGTTGACATTCAATATTATATTAGTTTTAAGTGTACAGCATAATGATTAGACATATAATTTCGAAGTGATACCCCGATTAATCTAGCACCCCCCTGGTACTATACATGGTTATTACAATATTACTAACTGTATTCCCTATGCTGTATTTCGCATCCCCTGACTGTTTTGGAAGTATCAATTCCTAATTCTTAATCTCTTAAACTTTTTCACCCAACTCCCTAGTCTCCCACATCTGGAGGACCGGGGAGCTGAGTGAAAAATCATCAGTTTGTTCTCTGTATCTGTAAGTCTGTTTTTGTTTTGTTTATTTTATTCTTTAAATTCCACATGTAAGTGAAATCATATGGTATTTGTCTTTCTCTGACTTATTTCATTTAGCATAACATCCTCTAGGTCCATGTATGTCATTACAACTGGTAAGATTTTAATTTTTATGGCTGAGTAATATTCCATTGTATATATGTACCACAACTTCTTTATCCAATCTATTGATGGGCACTTAGGCTGCTCTCATGCCTTGACTATTATAACTAGAGCTGCAGTGAATGTAGGCGTGCATATATCTTTTGATTCATGTTTTGGTTTTCTTTGGACAAATACCCAGAAGTGGAATTGCTGGGTCATAAGGTAGTTCTATTTTTAATTTTTTGAAGAATCTCTATACTGTTTTCCATAGCGGCTGTATCAATTTGCAATCCCACCAAGCATGCACGAGGGTTCCCTTTTCTCCACATCCTCGCCAACACTTGTTTTTTGATTTATCAATGATAGCCATTCTGCCAGGTGTGAGATGATATCTCGTAGTGGTTTTAATTTGTGTTTCTCTGATGATCAGTGACTTTGAGCATCTTTTCATATGTCTATTGGCCATTTGTATGTCCTTTAGAGAAATGCCTATTCAGGTCTTCTGCCTATTTTTAATTGGATTGTTTGTTTATTTGGTGTTTAGTTGTATGAGTTCTTTATAAATTTTGTTATTAGCCCCTTATCAGATGTAGCACGGGCAAATATTTCCTCCCATTCAGAAGGTTGTCTTTTCATTTTGTAGATGGTTTCTTTTGCTGTGCAAAATGTTTAGTTTGATGTAGTCCCAATTATTTTTTCTTTCGATTTCCTTGCCTGAGAAAATATATCAGAAACAAATATTTCTAAGAGCAATGTTAGAGAGTTTACAGTGTATGTTTTCCCCTAGAAGTTTTGTAGTTTCGGGTCTTACATTTAAGTCTTTAATCCGTTTTGAGTTTATTCTTGTATATGGTGTAAGAAGGTGGTCCACTTTCATTTTTTTGCATGTTCGATGGATGAACATTTAAAGTTGCTCTTCTGCAGAGGCTTGAGAAAGACAATTTTCCTCGGCAGGGGGCGTGAGCAGCTAGTGCTTGGTGTACCCTATGTGTACAGAAGAACATTAGAAAGAAAAGACACACTTGAGAGAATGAATTTTCTTTTTCACCAAACCCCATTTTTCTTTATTGTCTAAATTATGAACTTGTTTTCTAAAACACATAGTTCTAATAGAAACTTATGACTCTAAAACAATTGTGGGTAGCAAATATAATAATTGAAGCTGGTCTCCAATAGAGAGTTTCACTTATTAATAGTATACCAGTCAGAGCTTTGACTCTGAGGTATTTTGTTCCTGCATAAACCATAAATTCAAATTGACAGTCCTATTAATGATGGAATTCAATTATGTATGTTTATGGCAAAAGAACCAAGTGGATATTTTTGAACCTCATTACATGCAAGACAGATTAAAAACAGTAGTTATAGAGAATGAAAGCAGGCCTTGATGTCATGTTTGGTAAAACATGTCAGAAGTGAGTTCTCAGAAAGTGCTACAGTGAAATATGAGGGGAAGGTGTGGAGTTGCAAGGGGTTTCATTTAAACATGAGGCTCATATGTTAATATTTTCATTGATTTATTTTCACGCCAATACGTTCTGACATAAATATGGTAATCTATAATGCATTGACCATAAAAGTCAACATTATTTTTAAAGCTGACTCAGGGAAATAAAACCTCATTGTTAGTGCTGATATGTAAGGTATGTTACCCTGTTGAAAAATTAAGCTCTCCTGCCCTGCTCCTGATTGAGCTAAGTAAGAGGGATGCATTTTAACTGCTGCCAACCTTTTGTGTTTTGCTTCATGGCCCTTGTCCAGTTTGCGTTGGACTAGCCCACGGTATGAAGTAAAAAGTAGTGCATAGTCAACATTCCAGAAGAGACTCTGCCAAGAGCAAAAGCAAATCAGCAGCAAACACCTTTGCCTTTTAGGGGATCAAAAGGCCTGTGGAACTCTCCTGGGAAGATACTGTGAAGGCCATAACCCGTATATTAGGTAAATGATGAGAGGAACGAGAGTAGAAGTGAAGTAGAGGGCCCAAAACAGAGAGGATGTGTGGGGACAGTGTCAGCATGGGTGATCACAGAAAAGAGACTCAGTCTGGAATGCCGGGGGCAGGGGTACACCCCAGCGGTCTGCATAAGCCAGACACAGCAGTGATATGGCCTTCAATGAAATCATTCTATGAAATGAAAATTGAGCCAGGAGAATTTAATTTAGCAGCATAGGAGAGAATGCTAATGAGAATTGGATACCTTCTTCTTTTACTAAGTTTCAGAACAGAACAAGTTTGCTGAAAATAACAAAATGCTGATAATTTTAGAGCTAAAGGCCCTTGGGCATAAGGCAGGGGTAATTGCTAGATAGATCAGGAAACTGTTAAATGAGCTATTTGTTCAAGGTCTCTCAGCTGGATAGTGGCTGAGCTGTATTTGGAGTCCCTATCTCGTGGTTCTCTGCTCTTCTGCATTTTATTAATTAGGAACCATGACTAATAATGCATGTACATGGAGGATAGTCCATGGGGCCATTTGAATCTGGTTTCCAACCTGCCACTGCACTGGAACTGACCTCATTAAGGCTCTCGATGGCCTCCCTGTTAACAAAATTCTGTGGAAACTTTTCTGACTCACTTTAAACCTCTAATCATGATATGCAACAGTTGAGCACTCCTTGAAGCAATCTCTTCTCATGCTTTCTCCATTAGTTAGGACTTTGTTGCTGGTGAGAGAAATCTGTGCCAAAGACGACAAAGCCAAATGATAATTTATTGGTTCATGTCATCACTGACCTGGTGAGGCGGGCTTTAGGTATGGTCTGATGCAGAAGCTCAGATAATGCTACTGACTGCTTTTCTCTATATATTTCTTGGCTCTACTTTCTCCAAATTGGCTTCATTCTCACACATACTCTCCTCCCCTTATAGTGACATGCTAGCTGCCATAAACTCCACTCTTTTATTTAATTACGTGCAAATCCAGCAGGAACAATTATACCTCAGCCAGGAAGTCCTGGGATTACCACTGATTGGTCCTACTGTCTTGTCCTAAACTCTGTGTTCATCTCTGAACCAACCACTGTGGCCAAGGAGATGGAATGAATTGATTGGCCTAGACCTTTGTTAAATGCTCCACCACAGGACCTAAGAGAGAACTAACTTCACTCAGATTCCTTGCTTTTAGAGTGAGAAAAGGGCGGTTCTTTGAAAGCATGTTTGGGGTGCTGTTGCCACACGAAAAGGACTGAACGAATACTGGGCAGCAAAAACAGCACATGCCCATAACAACCTCTCTGATACCACACTTTCCTAATGTGCCACCTGCTTCACTCTTCATTTTCCCTCACTGTATTACCCTCCTCAACTTGATCTCTAACGTTGGGGCTCCTCAGGGCCCAGCTCCAGACCTTTTTTCTTTCCAGGTCTATACTTGCTCTCAAGGTGAGTCTATCCCATCTATAGTGAAAGATAAGGTTAACAAGCCTGAGCACTTTGAGTCAATCTTAGCTAACAGTAGTTAACACTGTAGCCATGGAATTGAAAGAAAATAATATTAATGGAAATCTTGAGAGGAAAAGATGTTGACACAATATATGTGAAAATGCAAACACTAACTACTCCGTATCCTTGCTCCAATATAAGGACAAAGTTGAAGAATATTACAAATATTACCATAAAGCACAAAGAATAAAATGTATTAGCCATGGGTTAAAATCCCATTAAGTTAGATCTATATATTCTTTTCTTCTTGCAAAATTGAATTCTGGCTGTTCATTCTTAGATGTAAAGAAATCTTTTGGGATATTCCCTTCTTTATACAGAATTTAATTGTAATCATTTAAAATACATCTTTAATCTTAGGCTTTTACTGCAGAACTTATTTTACATATTTGCTGTGGGAACCACATTTATTCATTGTATGTTTAAGAAACGTGTGTATTAGAATACGTCCAGTAGGATTGGATTATACACCCAGCTGGTATGTGCTCACCAGCACTGTTAATAGCCTCACTAAATTATTCTATAAATTCATTTCTACAAATCCATAAACCCAATTTCTAGTCAGAAACCATAAGATACTTTGTCTTGGCTTTCTCTTTCTTTCTTTCTTCTTTCTTTCTTTCTTTCTTCTTTCTTTCTTTCTTTTTTCTTTCTTTCTTTATTTCTTTCTTTCTTTCTTTCAGAAAAATAAATTAGCAATTCTAGAAGAATAATTTCTAACACTATGTGAAGCTTGTTTTCTTCACACCATTCATATCTTGATAACTCCTTAATCTATATGTATTGCCCTACATCTATATCTCTATTCTGTGCCTTGAGCTCCAGACTTGTATATTAACTGCCCACTTAACATTGCCTGAATATTTTACAATTTCAACAGCCTAATGGCCAAGAGTAGCTCCTAATTTCTCTTTTTTCTCCCACCAAACCTTCTCTCTGCTCAAACATTCTTCATCATTTGAATAAATGCACTGTTATGTATCCATTGTTCAAGCAAAAATCCTGGAAATCATCCTTCATCTTTTCTTTTCCCTTCTCCCTGTTGCTGGCTCACAATTCAACATTGTCTCGTCCACTCTGCCCCTCAATCATGGGGCTACAGCCACACTAGCCATGTGGCATTAGGTAGATTATGGGCTGAAACAGAACACACACCACCCTCCTGATTGTATAGTCAAGCCTAGAAACTTTTCAGAAAAAGGTGGTCACAGAGAGAAGAGCAGTTGTTGTATATTGTGGTAGGGCTTTTTCCCGTGCTCATCCCCAAGATGATATCCATGTAGAACAGCAAGATCCTGGGGTTCTAAGAAAACAACCAGAATTTTGCTGCATGACCCATCTTTTACACATTGGACTTGGACCAAGACTTAGCCTAATAGTATGTGTACTATATATTTAGATTTCCCAAATTTGAACCAAATTCAGCATCAGCAAAGCCACAACTTTATTGGAGTCATGTCAATAAAATAGTCTTCCTCTTACCTGAGAAGGATACGTTCTGAGACTCCTCGTGAATGCCTGAAACCATGTATAGTACCAAACCCTATATATACAATGTTTTACCTTTGATATATACACACAAACACACACACACATACACACAGTGTATATATACACACGTATAAATATACATATGCCTACATATACATACATATATAGGTATATATAAACCTATGATAAAATTTAATTTATAAATTTGGTACAGTAAAGTTTAACTATACCAACTAATAATAAAATAGAAAAATTATAACGATATACTATGATAAAAGTAATGTGAATATGGTCTCTCTCTCTCTCTCTCTCTCTCTCTCTAAATATCTTCTACTCTACTTACCCTTCTTCTTGTGATGCTGTGCAATGATACAATGCCTAATCGATGAGATGAAGTGAGAATGATGTAAGCATTGGCATAGCTTAGGCTATTATTGCCCTTCTAATGACAAGGGTTACTTGAACACACGTACTGCAGTATGTGAGTTGATCTGATAACTGAGATGGCTACTACCTGACTCACTAGTGGATGGGCAGTGTTTACAGTGGTTATGCTGGACATGAGTTGATTCATGGCCTGGGCTAAGTGGAGTGGGAAGGATGATGGAGAGATTTCGTCATGCTATTCAGAACAATATGCAATTTAAAACTTATGAGTTGTTTATTTCCGGACATTTTCATTTCCTATTTTTAGATCTTGATTGACTGATCGCTTTCTGAAACTGCAGAAAATGAAACTGTAGATGGGGGTGAGGGGGAATGTATTCAGTTAAGCCTGAAAAATATGTCTTCCTCTAGCCTTTAAGTATTATAGGAAGCCTATTTTCCCACAGTCCACTTCTTGACTTTCATTTAGTCTGAGTTATTCTGATGCTGGGTTTGGTCTTAGGACTCAAATCACAAGTCTATGATTTGAAGTCTATGTCCCTGAAAGCCTGTGTGTTCCCTGAACATGGCATGTTCATTCATGTCTTGGTCTTTGTGATTTCTACCTCCACCGCTTGGAGCACTTTCCCCGGCTCTTTCTCTGAATGTCCAAATTCATTTTATCTTTCAGATCTTAGCTAAAATGTCATGTTCCAAGAGAGCATTTTACTATCTAAAAGAATTTGTGCTGTAATTCCTTACTGTAGCACTTTATTTACTTTCTATGTTTTCCACAAAATCTATTTATTATTTGTTTGGTTTTTGTCTTCCTCCCATTAAAATCTAAATTAATTGAGGTAAGGGATCTTTTCTGTCTGGTTTTTTTTTTATATCCTAGGGCCTAACAGTGCCTTGCACAGAGTGGACATTCGACAGATCTTAGCTGCTTAGCTGATGGTGGATTGGAGGCCACGGGTCTTGCTTTGCTAAGGATGATGCTGCCTCTCCTACTCCAGCAGGATGGACTTTATTGCTGGACCCATACAGATGATAACAGGCCGGCCTCTGACATGGTAGTCATTGGGTAATTGATCATGGATGGGCATAGAGACAAGCAGCTTGAGAATTTGGCCCCCAGTGTCTTGGTTCTTGGTGCGTGGACTTCTCTGTGGCCTGTATTCTTTAGCCTCCTGTCTAAGAGCCATTTGTGGTAAGAGAGAACATCTTACTTTTGTGCTAACAGTGTTGATTCCTTTGATATGAGGTGTATATTATTGAGAATAAGTGAAAAGCACATGTTAGTCAACTTTTCACACTGATCTTGGAAAGGAAGTTCTGTGCCACGTGGAAGTGAATAAATAAAGGGAAAACTGAATCATGGCTCATCGTCATCTTCAAAAATAACACATTAGTTAGTCTCTCTACCTACAATTTTATATGAGTTGTTTTGTGATGACTGACCAAGCATTCTTTTTTGTCTTTGCTGTTTGTATCAATCAGCTTTTATTAGGTTATGCTGCCATAACAAAAAATCCTAAAATCTAAATGGCTTAAAATAGCAAAATTTTGTTTCTCATTCACAGTGCGTAAATGTGAGTGAGGTTCAGCTCTTTTCCATGTCTCTCCTTCATCCTGGGTTCCAGGTTGAAGAAATGGTCCCTATCTGGGACACACTGTCTTAATAGAGGGAAAAAGAGAGAGACAGAGAAAACATGCAATGCCATTTAAAGCTTCTGCGTACGAATGGCATAATTCACCTTTACTCACATGACTTCATCAGTGGGATAGTTTCATCCAGCGGGGCAGAACAAATGATTGAGAATGTTAATACAATCTTCCACAGGAACTTTCTAATGATGATCTAAAAGTATTGCTGCTGAAAATTTGGCAACTTCTAATGAATAAAAATTTAAAAGAATGAATATTTCTAATTGTCATGATGTATTACCCTTATGTACAAGCTATATAATGCAGGTCAAAGAGCATGAAATGGAGAAGATGGAGTCTTTGTATACTGATAGTTTACTGCATGCACTTGGACAAAACATTTATAATTGCCGGCTCCCATTTCTGCAAAACAAGGGGTTACATTAGACAATCTCCAAGTTCATTATAAATCAAAAACATCTATGTTCCTTTGATTCCAAGTACATGCTGGGTGGTGTGTCTGAGTGACAGTCCAGTGGTGGCAGTATTGAGGGTTCGATTTGCAGGGCCTTTGTGGGCTATTAGAAAGTGTTGCTCTGTACTTTGAAAGCAGGCAGGGAGATCTAAGACTTTTACTCTTAGCCAACATTAGAGGGGATGGATCCTGTACTTATTTCTTCCCACTGAAGCCTTGCCACTCACCCACATGGAACTGCTATTCAGTTTAGAAGGATTTTTCATTCTCAGTTCACTTAGCCAAAGGGCAAGTTCTGACAAGGTGGCTGTTTGAGTATTTGAAGAGTGATGATGAAAAAAGCAGCAGTAAAATGTGAATGGAAATCCTGTCTCCAGCCTGGCCCTAAATTGTTAGTTTTTAGAAAGTGAAAATTAAGGTAAAAAAGTCAGACTGAAAATCTCATCAGTCTGTAGCTAATTCTGTGAAATTCTTTACATTGGATGAACCTCAGGGGTTTGAAAAACTTGTTCAGTGAAATGCTAACCTGAACCTGTCAAGATTTTCTTTCTCTCAGTGCATCTATTCTCGTTTTCCCTTGCTATTTAGGTCTTCTTGGCATATATCTTAAATTAGAAATGCTCAGCTCTTTCAAACAGATTTTCAGCTTGGATCAGACCCTGCAGAGCTTCAGCCACTGCATTAAAAACTTGACCAAGTTCTGGTTGACCTCCATATGCCCATTCCTTATCTTGATGTAAGCGATTTCATATACATTTCAACATAGGTCATGTAATTGATAGCTTTAGAATTATTCCCTGTAACTAAACATATCACTACTACTGTTGTCACTACTAGCAATTAGAATATTAGTTCAATTTAGCGGACTACTTTCCTCTAATGTGTTAAAACATTTTACATAAATGTTGTCCCTCTGGGAAATTCTCACACATGTGCATCAGGAGATAAATAAATGCAAAGATGTTCACTGCAGTATTGTTTGTGATCAGAAGAAAAAGAATGCCTAAAATGTCACCAATAGAATTGATAAATATATTGTGCTATAATCATACAGTATTTATGTAGCAGTAAAATAAATGAATAGAGCTATATGTATCAACATGAATAGATCTCAAAACATGTTGAGTGAAAAAAAGCAAGTTGTAGAATTGTATAAACAGTATGAAATCATTTACTTAAAATTTTAAAACATATAGTATAAGACTATATAGAGAGATACATACATTTATAATAAAAATAAAAAACAAAATGTAGAAAAAGGATACACAAGAATTTTGGAATATGGTTATATCTGGAGAACGAGGGGAAGAAATACACAGGGAGATTAGTTTATGTCTGTAAATTTTTTTCTAAAAAAAAAGAAAGAAAGAAAAAGAAAGAAACAACAACAACAACAAAAAAACAAACCAAGTATTGTAAGATGTTAACCTTGGAAAAATCTTGCTAGTAGGCACAAGGGTATTTGTTATGGTTTCTTTATGTGTTTTGTATATGGGAAATATTTAATAACAAAACAGTCATTCCCTTACCCATTTTTGCCTTTTCCTCATATCAACCTCAGAGAGATGCAGTAACATTGAATGTGAAAAACAACTTTTAGCAGACTGAGTTTACTTCATGTGGTTTTGAGAAGGTAACCTTTTTAATTTAAAAACATCACTCACACTCAGATTTGAGATAGATTTTTAAAAAGAGCTAGAGTCTCAGGGCCTTTTCATTCATAATAATTTTTTTCATGAATCCCTGAGGCCCTTTCCTGCTTCTGCCTCCCCAATCCCATGCTCAAAGCCCTCCGGATCTCCTGTTGTCCTCAGAATGAATCAGCCTCCAGTTGCCTGCAGCATCTGACCCAGGCTTTACCCTGCCTGTTGGGCTTCTCTCTCCTCCGACTACATGCCCTGCTCTGCCACTGGGGTCTTCAGAACTTGGTAGCTCTGCCTGGCTTACTATTATGCCCTGTTTCCCTTCAGCTCTAAGCTCTAAGTGCTTCTTCAAGGATGCCTTCCCTGATCCCCATGCCTGGGGTCTGTGTTTGTCTCATTCTCTTCTGTATCCTTTGTGCTGGGCATGATTCCTGGGATACATTAATACATATTTTTTAATTTTCACTAACTAACCAGAAATTAGAATTGAGTCAAGTCACCCTCTAACACCCACTCATCCCTCTTTATAAGTGGTGATATATCTATTTTTTCTTTCTTCATTTTTGCTTTACATAAGACAATAATAGCTATAAAGTTAATTAATTTACCAGATTAATAGAAATTCCTACCATATGTTCTTTGGACATATCTGAATTTAAATTACTTAGTATTAGTAAGTGACACCTACTGTAAAAGGAATCATGAATTCAGAATTAGTAGTTATTTTTAACTCAGTTACCTGTAAAACAGATGATCTGACCTCTACTTCAGGAACATGTATTGGCAATAAAAATTCCTAAGACCTTCTGCTGAGTTTAATCTCAGTAATAGCAAGCACCATGCATGGGAAGAAAGTCACTGAAACACATCCCAGGAAAGTACAAGTCTACCTAAATCAGGCTTGCTTTAAACCAAAGAGTTTAATTAGTAAAGTAAGGATAATATTTGGTAGTTCAATTTTTGATAGTATCGGGCAGTTCCTGAAGGGATTCATGGGGTAGTGTTAGAATAAGAATCCTCTGAGCTTAATGGTGCAAGTGAAGACTTACGTAGTGTCATGCAGTGTCTCTCTTGCTTTTGTGTAAGGGGTTGAAAGTTTGCGAATCTTAATAGGGTATGTCAACATGTTAATAACTCACAAATGGCTGGCTTTGGACCATAGGCCTTGAGTGAAAGGGCTTCATAAATTATACATGTCTGACAAATAGGTGATACATTGTTCAAATCACAGAAGCTTTTCGGAATCAAGTCTGCTGTGTGGAGATAATTAAAGAAAATCGATGTGTGTTGATTGATAGATATTTGACTTGAAAATACATTCTCCATGCTGCCTCAGACAGTGGGGCACCCCGTCTTCAATAGAAGTGCTCTCTGAAGACGATGTGAAAATGTAGGTGGAACGCGGGAGTGTGAGGGGTGTAGAGCTTTTCCTCCACATGCTGAGTTGAGTTCTCACCTCATTGTTGTTCTTGACCCTGAGTCCTCATGGAGCTAAGAGCAGTTGACTTGAACTCCTATTCTGTTTCCTTCTCTGAGTGAAAGAATATGACTTTCTTAGTCTCGCTGGGACCATGGGAGGCTTATTTCATCAATGTGGTGAAGTGCTAGGAAGTCGAAAAGTGCTGTGTCCATTCTAAGAAACATTATTGATTCATTTTTTTTTCCTGGTGGTTAATATAAAATTCTTCACATATCAGATAATGGTTCAGTGTTGCATAAACAGCCAAGAATTGCTGGCAGAAGAGATGTGGCCTGTGTTTTCCCCTAGGAAAATTGATGTCTATAAATGCCTTCATTCTCTGAAAACATTATTACATGATTGAAACTGATTATATTGTATTGTATTTTTATTTGCCAATCAAATATTTTCTTTTCATTTATTTTGATTTGTTTTTCAGTAACTATCTGTGATAATGTTGAGCTCAGTTAAGCTTTACATTATGAAAGGTCTGGATTGGTAAAAATTTTGCTTATCCATTTTGAATAATCCTATTCATCACTAGGATTGATGAATAGCAGGACACACACAAATGCATGTGTGTATGTGAATACATATACACACATTTATACACATGTATGCATATATCATGCTAATATACTTATCTATGTCTACATTATTATCCTACTGAAATAATAAAAAATAATAAATCACTATTTTGAAAGATTTTAGAAATTATACTCCTGAAATTACTTCCTACAAACATTTAAAAAACATATGAGGAATCTAGGCCAGTTACTTTATCATTATACTTAAAAAAAAAACCTGAAATGGCACAATACAGCTGGATCATCTAACTTATTATTCATAATACTTGGTTCTAGATCACTTTTCCATGTTTTCAAATTCCAAACACATTTGGAAGATGGAAGATACAATGGTAATTGGTAATTGTAAAAAAAGAATATGCAGTTGGCTATGAAGATTGAAGTTGAAAACTCTCTCCTCTGAATATATAGAGTCTGATTTGTTTGTTAAAAAAATATGTTTCTAGTGTTATAACCATGGCTTTTAAAATGTCTTCATCTTCTTATGATATATACTGGCAAAGGATTCAGTTTTATCCTATGGGCACACTATTTGTGTGTAGCTCAGCCTTGAAAATAGATAGCCTTCATGTACACTACCAAGGTTTGAAGAATTTGCTTGTTTTATTTGTTCTTCATCAATTCTTTTCCTACATCATTTATTGGACACTAAGTGTGTACTAGATGTCATAGAATGCATTAAAGAGTAGAAGGCAGTCCTTACTCTTAAGGAAGTTGTAATCTAGTTGAGTCAAAAAGAAAATGTTCTAGAAATAAGAGATTAAATAAATTATTATGGACACGGGCTAGTAGTTGTCCCCGGTATCTATTCCCCACTTCTCCCTCAGTAACAGAATTTTCAGTTTTTAGCTGGCACATGGACACCTAGATGCATCTCTCAGCCTCCCTTCCAGCTAGGTGTGGCCAGTGCCATATCTTGATGATGCTGTGTTAAGAGGAACTGTAACAGCTTCTGAGAACCTCCCTTGTATGGCAGCTATACCTCCTTTGATCCTTCTTTATCATGACTTCTTCTTGCTCACTGAATGTGGATATAACTGCTGGCACAAACTCCTGTGCCCATGTTGGACCAAGCAAATGAGGGCCTCACTCAGGAATGGAGGTGTGGAGTCTGTAAGGAGCCTGGGGTCTCTGCATTTGTGGAACGCCATACTGCCCTGGGTAGTTTACTCCTGGGATGCCATGTGAGAGAGCAATAAATTGCCATCTGTCTGATACCTCCAGCCAAATATAATCCTGACATGCGCATCCTACAGATGTACATTTAAGTGTGGAAGACAGTATGCAGAGTGGTGATCAGAATGGGGAATTGCCATGAGAAGGCTTCCTGGAAGAATATGCTATCCTAGTCTGACTCTTCTCTTATAACCTCATTATTTCTTCCTGGATATGACAACACTTTCCTACCTTCTCTCATGCTATTACTTCTGCAATGCTTTCTCTACATATCTTACTGCGTGTCTAGTTAATTTTATAATTACATTAAATTATATAATACACATAAACACTTAACACAGTTAATTAAACTGTGTAAAGGCCCTGTATTCAGCTGTTCTCTTCATCATTATTACAGGCTAGCTCAAACTTTGCCTCTGTTCTGAAGCCTCTTGTCGACACTCTGCCCCTTCTCTCACAAACAACTGTCTCCTCAGTATCCTAACACCTGGCGCTGAGCAGTACTCAAGGAATTGAATTGTTTGAGGAAAGTGCCGGGCTAGTTATTGTGTAGCTACTACTCAGGAGGAATGAACGGGAAGGAGGAACGTGGCCCTCTAACATTCCTTCTTTGTTGCCCTCTGGCTGCTTCTTAGCCATTGTGTCCCTTCTCTATTCCCAGGCTGCTGTTTCTATGGTCACTTCTAAGAAGGAAGGCCATAGCCACACAGCTTCGGTCCTGCTTTAGCTTTGCTTCCTGAATCCTGAGCTTTGCCAATGTGAATTCTTACTTCTGTTGTTTGGGGTTCAGGGGAGGGGTGACAAACAGATCAGAGTTTAAGGCTGGGGCAGGCAAGCCATGTTTGCAAGGTTACCCCACCTCCTCTTTTGATAACCACAGGACTGGCATTATAGCACCAACTTTATGACAAAGTTGTGCTGCCCTTTGCTTCCTGGTGTTGCTGCTCCGAGGGATTTCTATGTCAGTACAACATGTGTCATGTGTGGAGCTCACAGATTGGCCACTCTCAGTTATGCTCAGATGTCCTCCTTGCACTTTCCTTCCTCCAGCCTGTCTTGCAGCTGTCCCACGGGCTGTGGCACAGCCACACAGGAGTCTGTGCAGCTGACCGTGGGTGGCACAGTAGGCACTATTCTGATTCTCTGTTTGGCTTGTACAAAGACTTCTAGTGTGGTCTTAGTTTAGATACACTAAAGAACATCTTTTATTGAGAATAATGAGGTCCTTGACACTAAGGAGATGAGGCCTATTTCACTCCAGATGCTGGTCTTTGTAAAAGAAACTGTTATCAGATTTGAGGTTTTTAGTAATTGAAAAAGGACTGGTTTTGAGGATTCTTTCCATAGTCCCTCCCCCATTGCTTAGCCTTGTCTCCGTTTAAAGAACTGAGTGAAGATGTCTGTCCAACTTCCTTCTGTTAGTGTTGCTGGTTTTTGTACCACATTCCACAGTGGCATGTCCTCAGATTCTGGAGGCCAGCATACATAGGGGACCATACTTCACTGTAATTACCTATTTCATTAAGGCCCTTTTAATTTTACCTGCTTTATCCAGTAGGGCAAATTTTTACTTCCTTATTCAAAAGCTTTCTTAATAGTGACAATATATTCCTTCCCCTAAGCCTGTCCACCCATGACTCCTAAAGTTCCCCAGCTGAATATTGGCTATCTTTTCTTTTTCTTTTTTTCTTTTCTTTTCTTTTTTTTTTTTCTTTCTTTCGTTCGTTTGTTCTTTTTCTTATAAAGAGGTTAAGAAGATTGCACATTAATATTTATTTCAGTGCTATTAGTTTTTGAGTTAAGGGCATATTATTTAAATACAGTTAGTCTAGGCCTCCAATATATATAAAAAAGCAGCTTAACTTGCACTTAGTAAAAAAAAAATACCAACTGAAAAGTATAATTGAAAATATTTTTGGAATTGTTAAACTGGAAAATATCCTTAAACCCTCAACATACAGGGGGTAAGGAACCACCTAATAGCTGAAATATACATGAAGGGTATCTTACATCTTCTTATGTGTTTACTGGATTAAGTAGGATTTACAGATTTGGGGGCAGATCTGGCCCCCAAATACTTGGGAAAAACACTTTGAATTTCACGTCTTAGACCTTACTGCCTTGCAGTAGTAGAAATTTCATGATTTTTCAAGCACTTCTACTGTTTCATTGGGTCAGAGTACATACACGGAATCTTACTCTCTTTTATATATTCAAATATGAAATAGTAGAGGAAGTAACCATTTCTGTTTGCCACGCGAAGGCTCCTCAGCTCGTGACTAGTACCAGCCAGCAGGACAGTCACAGCAGCAGCCCCTGTGGGCCGTGCATCAACGCAAAGGATTGTGGGAGTGACGCAGGCAGCAGCCTCTGCGCTCAGGCTCCGCGCCCTGCGGACAACGCCTCGGAATGCGGTGACTTCAGCTGCTTTGGAAGGAGTTCGTGGCTTTAGCACTACCCCTGTTCCAATTTCCCTGGAAGGCGCACTCCAGGATGGAAAGGCAGGTGATCGAGTTTCTGTTTGGAAATGTGGGGTCCTTTCAGAACAGATGAGGTATTGGGGTCGGGTGTGAAAATGATGTGATAGTATCAGAACTGTTCTTTGTTGGATTCTGAAGTCCCCCAGATTGTGGGAAATTTGGAGAGCAAGATTTGAAGTTGCCCAGGTTAGCCTTGTGTCACTAGAAATGGTGGAGATGACTGCGTTTGCGTCGCCTGCGCTCTACCTTTAAGGCCTGGTCTTTAATGAGACCTGAATCCCAAAGGTTGAGGGGAAGGCTGAGAAGTGGCGGAAAACCTGTTCTTTATAGGAAGCCAGGTGAACTAGGGTCATGTTTGCAGCTGTCATCAGTTTGTCATCTGATGTTTCAAAATCCAGGAACCCGTTGGCAGAAGGTAACATTATCACACTGATATGGGCTAAAGACAAACACTGGTAAATTGCTTTCTCTGAGGGATTACAAAAACTTACATTTTGGTCTGGCTTCTCACACCCCCGCAAGGAGTTTTTAGCTCTAGTTTACAGGCCAACATCTTTTTTTTGTTGTTGTTATGACATTAGAAAATGGCTAAAAAATGGCCTTCTCACTGTGATTTGCTTTTTCTCCACCTGCCTGCTGGGTTGGTATAACAGAGCTTGCAAAATGGCAGCCGTAGAATGGCGTGTGTCCATAGACTTTTTTTGTTTGTTTGTTTTTCAGCTTGCAGAGGATTTAACATTTTGGGGGGAGAAGTTCTTAGTTAATAAGTGGGAGATTTCATGTAAGAACAATTTCCAACTTCTGAAAAGTCAGTTTCCGTCTTTTAGCTAGCTGCGGGCCATAGCTGCCTCTCTTAGTGAAGGCATTTGGTCACCTGTTCACCATGACTCACTTTGTTCAGTTTCATTCATTGTCTGCTTTGCTCTGGAAGGCCTTTGAATGTGAGGCCCTTGACAAAGCTCCCACACTTTTCAGTGTTCTCTTTGCTGCCACTGCTGTTTCATGAGCTCTCTCAGTGAGCCTGCCCCATCTGCTGTACTGCAACAGATCTTGTACAGCAGCCCCCGGTTTTCTTCCTGGGGAGGAGCTCTGTGCTTCATCACAGGTGAAGGAGTTGGGAAGCTGATGTTGACCCCAGGTGACTATTGGGGATCTACTGGCAGATCCCAGCCTGCTGGGCCATGTGTTGGTTCTGTGACATGGGTCTGGCCCTGTAGTTGGTTGCTTTGCTCCTGAACTCCTTGGAGGTAAACTCAACTGCAATCTAAAATCAGAGGCAGAGAAGTGTGTGTGTGTTGTGTGTGTGTGTGTGTGTGTGTGTGTGTGTGTGTTTTAAATCCTCTTGGAGAACTGTTGGCTTTCCCCATAAGAAAGTTATAATAATACAATTATTACATATATGTATTTTTAAAAAGCCTTCTTATAAATCATTCATTTATATTCGAACATGATCTGTGGAACTGGGGATTATTATTGTTCCTGTTTTGCAGATGAGCCCCAGAAATCAGTCACTTATCCCAGCAGGGCCTTAAGAGCCCATATATATATTTTGTTTGAATTTGCTCAGTGTAGGACCCAAGTTTAAGCTTGAATGTTTATATATACATATATATATTATGTATATATACATATATAAACTGTTTATAGTCACAGTTTAACACACAGAAATATAAAATACATATAAAATATATATGTATGTGTGTGTGTGTGTGTGTGTATATATATACACATATATAAACTGTTTATAGTCACAGTTTAGCACACAGAAACAGGGTAATTACTCATATTCACCCTATCACTGCGTAACCATTCAGGGAACCCAAGGAGGAAACATCCTCTGTACTACTTACGCCTGTAAATTTCTCAAAATTTTCTGAATCCTGAACTATTAAATATTAAAAATAAATACATTTTTAGTAGAAAAAGGCCTCGGAAATTCTAAATATTCAGAAATTTGCAAACCATCATCACCCTTTTTTATTTTTTACTATATCTGCATACTATAGTAGTCTTAAAAATTTTTAATTCAAATTTAAATTGACAAATATCAATAATAATAAATTGAAAATACATTGAATTACAAATTTAAGAATATAATACATTGACACTATATCAATTTAAATTTGAATTAAAAAATTTAAGAATATAATGCAGTTTAAATAATAATAAAGGTATGAGGTTGATCTAGTAGTTATATTTTTAAATGTCCATGAAAATAAATATTTAACTACTAATTTTATTTTAAAGTTTGTGTATTACCTAAAATTATGGCACATTTGCCATCCTTTGGGAAACTCTGCTTCTGACGGAAAAACCATGCAAATTGTAGCTCTTTATATTTGTGTCACCTGTGAGCTTTCCTGGCTCATTGTTGGAAATGTATAATACAACAGGCATGGAACATCTAGGCAACATTTGCGCAGTTGTCATAATCTTTCGGGTCTTCTAGGATTTTGTGTGACGATGGGCAAAGCTATTGCTTTGGCAGATATGGGATGTGCTGGGCATATATAATAACTCATGTGTTTACAGTGATCCCTGCCCCAAAACTGGTGAACCACATTCTTCACCTTGCTTTGTGGAGAAATTTAAGTTCATCCCTGGTTGATAACCTCCATCTCTAAGAGCTCACAAAAGGAAGCTGTCATGTGAATGTTTATTTTCTCCAATCCAAGATGTTAACTTGATTGGTTTAAGAGATGGTAGGAGAATATTCTTCATATCCGAATATTGAGTTTAAATGTACTTTAGAACTGTAGCATTAATTCATTTATTTTATTTTATATACTTAGAGTTTGAGCCTTTTGAACTCTGTTAAATTTATGTACACCATAACCTAGTTATTAATTTGAACAAAAGGTCTTGATTTCTTAAAAATTGATTTCAAGTACTGAAGAAAAAGTGAGCAAATTTTAATGTATTTATTTGGAAATATCTGAATACTGAAAGCAATACTAAAACCAACAGAAATTCTTGAGGTTTATGTGCTAGAAATTCAGATTGCCTGGATCGCAGTGTCTTCCCAAGCACTGACTTTATTGAGTTATCCATCTGGTTCAAATTGGTAGGGGATGGTAGGGCCATTCTGTAGGATCCAGGAAAATAAGACCTTGGGAGATGCCTTCTGGGCTACTTGGAGAAAAGAGGATTTTGATAGCTCAACCTGCTGTATGTATTAGCTCAACTTTTTGAAGACCAACAAAACAATCACTGTATAACATTTCTTAATACAGTTTTTAAAGCTTATACTGTTATTTAAATGTTTACCCATTATAATAGTCACTGTGGTCTTCTGAAAACTAACTCATAATTTGTAATTTGGAAGAGATTATATTTTTTAAATGTTGTGTGCTCAGTCCAGAATGGCTCTCAGTGGATATGCTGCACATATAAATACCAGGCTGGAGACAGGACTTGGATTAATAGACTGCAGAGGGCTGTTTTTTAATGGAGAGTTTAAGTGTATATTATTGTTATTCCTAAATTGTATTAATAATAATATCCTACACATGTCCAGCATGTGTATGGCATTAACTGTTCTACAGAGTACGCTATGTATGTTATCTCATTTTCCTCACAACAAACTTGGGAGGAAAGTTGGGACATTTTCAAGGGCTGACACTGAAGTCCTTTGCTGGAGACAAGTCCTGGTAATGTTGGGGAAAAAGATGAGTAGAAACAAAAGTTTTGTTTTTACTGTATTTTTGACCAGTTGTGATAGCAAGCGTTCAGATTGGTTTTGGACATGTCAGTCCCCAGGGAGAGACCATATATCATGATTTCTTCTGTCTGATGGGGGGGTGGTTTGTAGAACAAAATATATAAGTACTTTCTTGGAAAAACTGCAGGAATAAGGGAGAAAATTAGCTTCTACTTTATAGCAATTAGCAGCAAATCCTTGGATTCCAAACTGAATACTTCTCTATGTTTAAAAACACTTTTCTATATCTTGTGCCATTCATAATACTATATTGGAGAATCAAGTAAGCATGTAGAAATTGTCAGAGGAAACAGACTATTTTTTATAGTCAATAGTGATTAAATCTGGACTATGTATTGTTTATGGAATATTTTGAGCTTTCCTGTTTTACCAGGAGCAACATGGGAGCTTAGAAACAAAAAATTGCTTGGTATATTGATAGCCCAGATGGAATAATGAGCCCAGAACTCTGGAATCCTGGTCTCTGTGCTGAGCTATATTTAAATAATTTATCATAATGATTATTTCTACAGGATACAACTCCAGGATTAAATGCTAATTTTATTTGACTTACATAAAGGGGAATTATTACTGCAGTTACTTTTAAAGAGCTCCCTGGGTTTGCTGGGAGTATCTGAATTAACAGTAAATTGAGCACCATTACTTATTAATGGGGTCCAGCTGATTTATTGGTGGTATATCTGGCAATTAGCCATTCTGCATAGTGTCTTCTGTTTGGCCATTATTTTTTCACTATTGAGTTCAAGTTCAGGGATGAGCACCTTGAACCAATGGGAAGTCTGCCTGTCATCCTAATAGGCCCTTGCATCATCTTAATGGTGAATTATGGTCTGTCTTGAAGGATATTTGGACACACTTAATATCTTTTGGATGGCAACCATTGAAGGCATAAATGAAAGTACATGTTGTCATTGAACCACTGAAAATCTTTATCTAGTCACCAGATAGCCATTATATTATATGAATCTCTCTAGCTATTTTATTTTTTTAAATTATACAATTGCTTTTAGCTTCTGTGGCACTTATAGAATGAATTGTTGTGAGTGAACTGTAGCACAACATGTTATGGCCAACAGTATTTATTTGCAAGAGTCACTTTGGGGTGCCTAATTTGTCCTCAGGAGAAATATTTTTTGCTCAGCTTGCAAAATGTTGTAATAAAAATTGGTGATTGATGTTGATTATCAGATTAAATGGCTGGGCCACAGTGACCAAGGTCGTAAATCAGAGCAGCCCAAAGTTGTGATTGGCCACTAGAGAAAGTTCTAAGAGAGTTTTTTAAAATGAGTCAGTATATTTCAAGTCTTTATAGTATTGGCTCCTAAAGTTTATTGAACTATATTTAAAACATCATTCTACGGTGTTTTTAATAAGTTTCTAATACCATTTGGTTTTGCTTATCTAAGCATACAGTACTGGAAGAAAACACATGAAAATCCTCTTTTTAGGGGGAAAGCAGTTTGAGTTGGGGTTGGTGTGGGAGTTGCTAAACTCAAATTAATTGCTTGACCCCTTGATTATAGAGTTTTGTATTTGGTTGTTCAGAATTACTTTCTTCTTCATAAGAAATTCCTTGGGGGATCAGACCCCTTTCTCATTATCTGTAGTCTGATGCCATCCTTCTCTGTCCAAGGGGCTAGCCCCTGATCTGACATAACTCCTGTCTGGAATTTGACTCTTGAGTAGAGGGTCAAACATTGGAAAAGTTTGGAGTCCATTGTTACCAGTTTGATGAGAATGTCTGGTCACTCGCTTTTTCTGGCCATCTGAGTGACAACTGCTTTTCAAGTCTGTTTCTCTTTCCTTTGACAATTCTGGCAGTTACATGATACATCCAGAAAATCCTCTTTTGTTTAACTAAACCAGAAGTGGTTTCTCTTGCATAGGACAAAAAATCCTTAAGATATGATGGATATCTGCAAACCCACAGGAAACAGAATTTCTGATTGGGACAGTGAATATTCATTCATTCATTCATTTATTCACCAAATATTTATTGAGCTCCTACTATGTTTTAGGCATTATTCTTAGCACCTGGGAAATAGGGAATAAAACAAATAAGAATCTGTGCTTTCATGAAACTTATTTTCATGAAATCTACCTCCCTGTCTAATGAAGAGAGATAGACAACAAGCAATGTAAATAAGTTAAACATGTGTATTTGTCTTATATATAAATATATAAACATAACATTAATAAAATATTTTTATATATTTAATTTTATATATAAATTTTTATAAATTATATATAAATATATTTATACTTATATATAAATGAATATAACATATGTTATAGTGATAAGTGTTACGCATATCTAAAATATGCATAACATGTTTCCCTTAATTAATTCTTTCCTTGTTAAAGTTCTTTGAATCAGATAGGCTCTGTCATTCTCTTGTACCTTACTCCAACACATCTCTGCACAGCTCTCAAAGGGGTTTCACTTGGGATCTGAGCCAAGGCAGAGGGTCTCTCCAGCTGAGCGAGGATGAGTGTCTGCTGAAAGCACAGAGCTGGAGAAAGAAGAACTTGGGTTAGACATGGAAGTGGTAGGCGTTGAGCAAGGGCTATAGTCTTGAGGGGGAGAAATTATTCTTTAGGGGGCCCTGTTTGAGTTCAGGTAAGTAAAAGACAGGTATTAAGGTTGAATCGGAAAAGCTAGTTGGGATTTGGGCAGGTGCTCGGGCACAAGGATATACAGGCTGATCTGTGGTAGGGAAGGGGAGTCCAGGTTAGAAAGGGAAGAAAGTATCATCATAGGATCGGTTATGTGAGACGGGCAGTGTAGCAGTCCTCAGAACCTGTCAGGGCCAGAAAAAGTTGAGAATCATATGATTTCATTCATACGTGGGATATAGAACTGAAAGCAACAAAATGAACGAGACAAACAAAATCTCCTAGACACAGACAGCAGTTTAGTGGTTACCAGAGGAAAGGAGGCAAGGGCGAGGTAGATGAGGGTAAAGGGGTCAAATCTATGGTGACGGAAGGAGATTTGACTTTTGGTGAACACAATGCAATATACAAATGATGTATTATTGAACTGCACATTTGAAACCTATGTAATTTTATTAACCAATGTTAACCCAATAACTAATAATAAAAAAACCTTGTCATATTTGAGAGTATCAGATGATATTAGTGAAATGTTTAGTTTTGTTGTGCAAGTAGTGAGGATGCCCAAATGTTAGTTTTATTTTATTGGGGTTTTATTTTTTTCTTGTTTTAATTTGGTTTGTTTTAGAAAATTCACTGTAGAGTTATTGTGGTGATCATTTCACAATATATACATCTTTGAATCATTATGTTGTACACCTGAAACTGATATAATATATTATGTGTCAATTATATCTCAATAAAAAGAAGAAAAAGAATAGAAAAATTGTTTCATATCTACGTAGATATGGATATACTTGGAGATAGATTTTCTTTTATTGGAGAAAGTAAATGGATGAGAATAAATGAAAGAAGAGGTAGAACAAAGAGTTGTTCTGATGGAGCATGGAAAATGTGCTCTTGAAGAAGTTGAGAGCTGGCTGCCCTGGTACCTAGCATGGTATCTATCTGACAGGTTCAGTTGGGAAATATGTTATTCTGGAGTATGCAGCAGCTATTTTCCTGAAACGTGCTTACCTACTTCTGCGATTTTTCTTGTGGGTGAAAATGACATTTTCAGAAGTGGATATTGCTTTGGGTTATGAAAAACTTGGCCCTTGTCATAGCCTAAGACAAGGTAATAAGGGAACCTTTGATTCTCTGGGTGTCTGCTAAAGCTACTTTTGGCTAAAACGAGAACATCCCCAGTACGTTTAAACTATTTTTTCTCTACTGAAAAAGTAGAGGAAAGTCAAAAGGAGCCTACCAAGCTGGTTCTAGTTATGACTATTGAAGAAGTACTAGTTAATGCCATGGGAAGGATAGACAAGGTCAGGAGGAAGAGGCTGCCCTTGGCAAAGAGCTCATGTTTCCAGGGAAAGGAAGCACAATCAGACTGTGTCCCAGATGTCAACATGTTCAGAGAAAAAAAGGCCTGGGCATTTCAGTGGCATGATACCGAGTAAGGGAGGATGGCCCAAGGAATCAGAAGCCAGCAAAAATGCAGTTCTGACTCTGAAAAGGTGGTACCAACAGATGCCTTGGGGGGAACCTCTCACTAATCTCCATTAACCCCCTACAAAGGCCTAATAATGGAAATAATAAACTATTACTTATTGATATGGATAATAGGTATTTATTAATTTCATTTAAAGTGTGAAAGTGTATTTACTAATCTCACTGTTTTTATTGCTCTATTACATAAATATTGGCAAAAATATATTTGCTTGTTATTACTGTCACCTCAAAGCAAGACCCAACACATACTCCAATCACATTGCTACCATCCCATCCCTAAGCCCCTCCTGTAATTTGGAGCCACCATTGTGATTGTCAGATTGCTAATCATCTGGAAAGCCTTGAAGGGAGTTAAAGGAACAAAATTTGAATTCTTTAAACATTTATGTAATTAAAGAGATGGAAAGCAAGGTATATACCAGGATGTTGATAGGAGCATAGTATGTATCTGTAAGGATGATGTCAGAAAAGCTAAAACCCCAGATGAGTTGAAACTTGGAAAAAATGACAACAATGAAAGATTTTTTAAAGCCACGTTCAGAGCAAATAAAAGATGGTTAGCATTTTGACTATTTAGCAAAAAATATAACCTCAATCCATATTTTGTTTTTTCTTTGTGTAATGAAGAATGTTCTTAGAACATCAAAAGGCAGAATAGACAGTGGTAAAGGTTCGGAAGGCAAGAGTTGGGAGGTGGTGTTATAAGAAAACTTTTGGCTTTTTAAAAGTGTCTGTGTTACTCTCAGGGCCATGTGAGTTTCCTGAACCGATGCTCATAATTTTGAGGAATTATTAAAAAAAGTCCCAGAAGACTTAAGGTGGGCAAGTGTATACATTTTGCAGTATTCAAACTAGGAGCGCCAGAACACAGCATCTACAAAATACACCCAGCAATCTTGATGGGAGGCTCGAGTAAGGTCTGGATTTAATAGGATGAGTAGGAGGGCTTATTATGGGTTTTGGAAAACCAAGTTCATAGCCCAGAATGAGGATGAGATGCTCTCCTGCCGCATAAGCCGGGAAACAATATGAGTGTGTCTGCCCTAAATTTTGGCCTGTGTTTATAGGAGAATATTCAGGAAAAAAGCGTGATTGTTTTCTTCTGCAATATGCTGAACACGGGACACCTGGACCGAGCATTCTGGTGCCACACTGAGAGAATTAGGGTGGAACTCACTCAGGAGTGAATAAACAAAGGATGAAAAGACCAAGTCTCTCTTTTGCATGTGGAATAGGGAAGGAATTTTATATATTTAGACTGGGAAAACATAAGGCTTGGGGGGAATATGATGGCTGTTTTTAAATATTTCTAATATTTGTCTCATGGAAATGGTTTTGGGCTTCTATTTGCTTCAGAAGAATTTGAGCAGTTAGTGTGTGTGTGTGTGTGTGTCGCT
This sequence comes from Eonycteris spelaea, assembly GCA_003508835.1. Taxonomy (NCBI): domain Eukaryota; kingdom Metazoa; phylum Chordata; class Mammalia; order Chiroptera; family Pteropodidae; genus Eonycteris; species Eonycteris spelaea. The sequence goes on from PUFA01000001.1 coordinate 2,412,070, forward strand.
GGGGGAGGTTGTTTTTCTGATGATGGGGCGTCCAAAGATTGGGATGATCAGTCTCACAGGGGGACCGTTATGGGTTAGTCACATGATGGCACTCCCCAGGTAAGGATGGAGGGTAGAGAGGGGACACACAGAGGCTTTTTCAACCCTTCTCTGGTATGACCCTGTTAGGAAGTGGCAGGCTTGACATGTAGCACAGGGCTTAAAGAACCCAACACACTGACCCAGCTTAGAACTGTTAAGTCATTTCTTTGCCTCACTTTTGCTTAATGTTATACATCTCTGTTTAATAGAACTGGCTTAAAAACCCTAGTGTTGAGGTTATACCACTCTTTGAATTCCACTCCTGGTGCAGTTTCTCTGCTGTGGTTTTTTTTTTTTTTGCACGGCTCCAAAATATCTTGAACTTACATGTTGTAGCACCTATAGCTGTTTCAACTTAGTGATATTGAATTGAACTGTGTTTTTATACAGCCTGCTGCCGAAGTCATTATCTTCGGAATTCTAACAGTTCTCTTTAGAGTTTTCTTTTCGCTTCCAGCAGAAGATAGGAGAAAGGGTGATATAGCAGGGGTGGCTCCCTGCGTCTCTGTCTTTCCAGGTGCCTTTTTCCCAATCAGTAGCATAATTTTCTAGTTTCCTTTTAGCAACTATAGAGAACATCTCCTTCTGTCTTCCACCTTGCCAGGTGCTACTTGAAATTGCTGATAATTTAAGTACAGTGGTTAAATGTACTCATTAACCACTTCACTGAAGCTCAAACTCGTAAGCTTGGTTCAGAACACAAACAAACTTTCTGTCATTGGGGTCATACTCTTCCTAGCAACAATTCCAGGCTAACCAGCATGTATATATCTAAAACACATTCAAAGGAATTTATAAAGTTATAAGAACTAAACTATAAAGAAGTTTCACTCCCCTATTATTTCTCCCAGGTCATACTCTTGTCTTTTTATTAGAAGCCCTCAGGGACTGAGCTCAAAGCAATAAACAGTGGGGTGATTTTCTGGAACCTGGAAGGATTATGAAAGAGAGTTTCAGTGGGAGGGTTTTGCTGTCCTTCAAATGCTACTTTGGGGTTGTTGTTTGCCCATGTCCAGTTCTTATTTAGCATCCCAAATGTTAACCAAGTAAAACTCCTATTACCCATGATTCCTGAATCAAGGGAACGCCAAGAGAAAAACCCCAATGGTCCTGTGGTTCTGCAAAAATAGAAGTTATGTCAGTTGAGAAAACCTAAGGAACAAAGCCTTTTTTTTTCTTAGAACTACACTGCCAGTCAATCTGGCAATAGCACATTCCAGCTAGAAAAAAACCACATTTATCTTTACTGTTGAGAGCAAAGAAGAAACCCCAGACTGCTGAAAGCAGCTTTTTCTCCCTCATTAAATGAGTTTTCCATGTAGGTTCATCTCCCAGCATTTGTGAAACCAGCTTTTGTGCACGGGCTACCCTAGGCAATGTGAGGATGTACGGCGCGAATCAACCCAGTTTAGTCCTGAAGGAGTTTCCTTTGTACATGGCTTTGCTTCGTGTTCTTCCTCTGGAACCTGGGGATAGTGAGAGGAAGGTCTTGGTTGTCAAATCAGTAGACCTTCTCTCTGCATGAAGAGCTAGTCAATATAATTTGGTGGCTTTGATCTCAAGGGAATGACACTGTCGGAATCATCACAGCATTGGCCTGAGCAACAGACCAAACTAGTCTTTCATTCAGCCTTGCCCATCTTTTCTTCCAGTGCGCTAATTGTTCACTGTGACTCATCCATTGTCCTGACAAGGTGGCAAATGCAAATGTGGAAAGTAATTAAAATAAGTGTGTGGTTTCAATTATTATAATCTATTGCCCTGAGCTGAATGCCATTTTGAGGGAAAGGTGTAAGGGCTGCATTTGGGCATAGTTTCTTGGTTTGTCTTTTATAACAAGACTTCAACGTGGAGAAATGGACCAAAGAAGGGAGACTTGGAGCTTAATGTGATAGTTCTTTCTTAGAACTTAAAATAATCTGTGTCATTGGTTATGATCAAATTTTCTAGGGTGTTATCCATATATATAAACTGATCAGGAGGGGCATACATGAATTTATACATGATTTGCATATGACAATGTGAGTTTTACCTATTATTGGAATAAAATAACATTGGAATGTTGATTTGTAAATAGTCCTTATGAATATAAGCTATACATCTCTGAAATCATTTTCCATAGACTAAATCTTTGGGAAATCAAATATTTGTCAATTTGGAAAGTGTGGAAAATACTTTATTATAAATAACTTACACTTATTGTAAATAAAACAATGCTCATCAGATATATTTTCGAAAACAGAGATAATTGTAAAGAAAAACTTCCTTTGCATTCCTATCAGGCTGAGCTAATCTCTATAAATCTGTATGTGTTTTTTAAAAATGATGTGTAATATGTGTGTGTTTACATAATTAACTTTATACTGTACAGTGTTTTGCATTTTTCTTACTTTCCATTTCATTGTAACTTCTAGAAAAGTTTATTTTTTATTTTTTCCAGCTTTATTGAAATATAATAGACAGTTGCTTATATTTACAGTTAACAATTCAATGAATTTTTAAAATTATATTTGACATACAGTAATATCTTAGTTTTAGTTGTACAGCATAGTGTTTAGAGAGATCTCTATAACTCACAAAGTTAAAACCCCACTAAATCTAGTACCCCCTTCCCCCTTACATATTTATTACAACATTGTTAGCTATTTCCCTTATACTACACTTTATATGTTCATGTCTATTTTGTAACTATCCATTTGTATTTCTTAATCCTTTTACCTTTTTTCACTCTCTCCCCAACCCCCTCGCATATAGTAGCCCTCAAAATATTCTCTGTATCTATGAGTTTATTTCTGTTGTTATTGATTTTGTTCTTTTGATTCCACATGTACATGACATGTGATATTTGTCTTTCTCTATCTGACTTATTTCATTTAGTGCAACACCTTCTAGGTCCATCAAGGCAATATCTTTTTCCATATCTTTTTAGTCCGTGTGTGTCTTTTAATCTGAAGTGAGTCTCTTACGGGCAGCATATATAGAGGTCTTGTTTTTTTATTCATTCAGCCACTCTACCTTTTGGTTGGAGCACTTAATTCTTTTCCATTTGAGGTACTTGTTGATAGGAATGTAGTTATTACCATTCTTTTTATTCATGTTTTTGATACAAGTTTTTTCTTCTTGAAGAAGTTCCTCCAATATTTCCTGTAATACTGGCTTGGTGTTTAGCTTATTTTTGTCTGGGTAGCTCTTTATCTATCCTTCAACTCTAAATGATAGCTTTGCTGTATAAAGTATTCTTGGTTGTAGATCCTGGGTTTTCATCACGTTGAATATTTTGCGCCAAGCCCTTTTGTCCTGCATAGTTTCTACAGATCTTATGGGTGATTCCTTGTAGGTAACTAACTGCTTTTCCCTTGTTGCTTTTAATATTCTCTCTTTGTATTTAACCTTTGGCATTTTAATTATAATGTGTCTGGGCGTGGGCCTCTTTGGGTTCCTCTTTCTCGGGACTCCCTGAGCTCCTGGAGTTATATGTCTATTTCCTTCACCAGGTTAGGGAAGTTTTGACTGCATAATATTTGATATTGTGTCTGGGCCATAACTTATCCAACCTAGATATAGACATTTGGGATTTGCCCACAGCTCTGGTGCACAAATATTTGACTGCAACTTTCCCTTAGATGGATTCCTTAATGTAAATTTCTGGCGCAGATGTATGATGCCATTTTAAAAGGTTACTCTGGTACAGACAGACAAAAGTTGAAGCAGATCTCATTTTTAGACTCAGGGTATTATTTATGGATTGTTTTCCTTATTTTTTTTGTTCTGATTTGGTTTTCACGGTGCTATTTTTTTGGACTTTAGAACTATGAAGACCAAGATTCAAATTCTAACTCTGCTGTTTATTAGCTACTTGATACTGTCAAATGACCACTCCTGATCTCCTGTTCTCATCTATAAAATGGCAGCGATAATAGATTTTCTCTGAAGATTAATTCTGTTTCTTGCTAGGGGCTCAAGGAATGATTATTCTCTTTTCAAAGAGTGTACAGAGCTGATGAAGATGTGATAGTTGGTTGGATGAGGACAACAAAGATGCTTTCCGAGTCATGTTTTGAGATACATACTTCACACCATTTAAATTTTATTCTAATATGAAAATTTACAATAGACAGGGATCAAAATCATGTTATTTAGTTATTTGACTAAAATACCTAAAGAATTAAATAATTAGAAAACAACCAAATGGTAGACATACTAGTTTACTGCACACTGGTTGATTTCTTTCAGAAGGCAATTGAATCTCTGGAAAAGATGAGAAGCAAAATTGCATGAGGAAATAATCAGAATCATGTCCTTTGGGCTGTGAGGCCATTTTTACAAGACTCACTTTAATGAATTGTAATAAAAAAATTATAAAACTGGTATTAATACATTAACAAAAAATGAAGTGGTAACTGACTTCTGAGCAATCTCATATTTTTAAATAATAGACACTCAGTGCTTTAGATGTTAGAAGTTACAAGCCAGTTAACTGATAACTTGAGGGTTAATTGAGGAAGTCTTAGAAATCTACTAAAAATGCATAAAGAATAAGGAAAATGTTGCAATATTTTAAGTAATATAGTACAATATGCAAATATTCTTTCCTGCTAATTCCTATAATAAACTCTAGCTTAGGTGATGGAACAATTTTTTTTTCCTTTCCCTAATTAAGCTTCATAAACTTATGTACAGACAAGGGATAAATCCTTTTAAGGAAAAAATGCTTAAAGAAGTGTGGTATTTTTACCCATAAGAAAGAAATGACGGGAAATGAGAAAAGGACTGTCAACTACAGCCCTTTAGCTTTCAATCTGTAGCTTTCTAACCACTTAAAAGTAGAGTATTTTTAAAGAGATAGTTTAAAATAAGAATTAAATGTCAGAAGTACTGAATTTCTGTGAACAGAACCAAGTAGTTTGGAACTATATAAGGATTAGCACATTTTAATCTGAACATAGGTTTTATTCTTCAGATACTAAAAAGGATGATGACCATTTCCCCTAAAAGATATGGCATGTGTTTGTGCCTGCCTAGATCAGGCAAGGTCCGACCAGGAGCCAGAAGCAACAGTAATTTGAGCAAGACAAATTTAATATAAAGAATTATTAGCTATAACGGGATTGGAGTAATTAGGACTTGGTTAATAAGAAGTAAATAGAGCTCTGAAGAATATGTGAATAGCAGGTCTAAGGAATAATCACAACATCTAGGGCTTAGATAGAATACCCAAGGAAGGCCCCCTCTTTCTCCAGGGCTGAGATAGAGACCTCATTGTAGAGAGCATGGCCAGAGCTAAATGGATGCTGAAGAAGTCACTGAGGTGCCACACTGGCAAAATTTGCTGGAAATCTGCCCTCTGGGATATGGGGGAAGCACCCATAAGAAGTGCCATACCTTGGAACTTGCCTCAAGGCTGTGCAAGGGGAGGCTGGTGTAAACCATGCATGGTGAGATGCCTTGCTGGTGGCATTCCACTGTGAAGCTGCCCAAAGGGGTGCTGGTGGAAGCTGCTGGCCACTGGGGATGGCTGGATGCTGTGTACTACAGGCGCCGGTGCTAGAGACTGCTCATGCTGCAGAGTGGGTGCTGTTGGGGCTGTGTGTGCTACAGGACTCTCCTGAGAGGAGCACTCTAGAACCAGCAGAGAAACTCCTTTTCTTCTTGAGCATCTGCAGCACCATCTAGTGATGGAGCCTATCATGCCAACGAGCAAAGGAGAAATATATACAGATCTTAGTACCACAGAGGAGGCAATAAGGGGTGGATCTGGGGCACAGGCAATGCATCAGTAATTGCTACAGTCCAATCCTTCAGCTGCTCAGCTTCTATATACACTCTTTTAGCACATTTGAACTTCCATTCAACAATGAAACAACTTTGTATTTCTCCCTAATGAGATACAGCTATCTTTACAAGCAAAGTTCTCATCCTCTTTTCAGAATGAGGAGACATACAGTCCCACAGTCACTGCATTCATCACTGGCTATATTAATTACTCATCAAATTCTGTCAGGCCAATGGAATATTTTGTTACTTGCAAACTAAATTGTAAAGTTAACCTTCAACAATTTGTATATAAAATCAAGATGAGAAGGAGGCAGAAGAAAAATTGTTATCATATACAAACAAGCACATACAGCAAGCAAAGAGAAAATATGCAGAGCTACTACGGGCTTTGTTTCTCTAATGGATCATAAAGCTGTGATTGATATCAGTGGCTCCCTTTTCCACCATCCTTATCATATTTCCTCTGCTTTCCTGCTAGAACCTCAGCTCGTTGTGGTTCTTTATCTGATAGAGTAATCCAAGCTTTCTTGAAGTGTCTGAGTCCTCAATTGTCCTGCATTTTTTTTTTTTTGGTTGCTAGTTTTCTATTAACCTTTACCGTTGTGCTTGAAATACTGAGAGATGCCCCAAGAATTTCCTGTGTTCCAGAAATAGTCTACTTGCCTTCATTTGTAGCTGCAGTCTCATTTCAGCCTCGGTAATGGAAATCAGTTACTTCCAGCCAGAAGAGTAACCTCCCTTCCTCCCGCACTTGTCAGTTTTGTGGCATAGGACTAACATGGCCAATCTTGCCATCCAGTTCAGTAGAACCATAGTTAGGCCCCTGATCCCTTGAGAACTGAGACTTCCAAACTAGCAGAGCTCAAATTTGGCAGGATAGGAAGCAACAATTGTGGGAGTGATTTATTAGGAATAGTAATAAAAGGAGCTACTTTCATGTCTACTTCTTGACTCCTGAATCTCTTAATTCTGGTTGTTGGGGAGATAGCCTGTGATTCAAAGCATGTAGTGCATCCTGTAAGACAGAACACCCTTTCAGGGTACAGAGCCCTAACTGGCATCATAACTGGCTCTTCATTAAGTCCTTTCACCTTTCAGCTATCCAGATTTTTTATGGGTATAAGCCCTTTGCTGCCTTTGTTTTCTGTGAAATGAGTTCATCAATCAGAAGCAACAGTATGGAGAATGCCATTATGATGGGTAAAGCATTCTGTGGGTGTATGGATGGTGTTGCTCAGCTGCCACTTTCCTTTCCAGTAAGAGGCAAACACAGATGCAGAATATGTGTCTATTGTGATGAGGATAAATCTATGCTGCATCCATAGTGGATGGAATCCAGTGTAATCAACCTGCCACCTGGTGGTGTTCTGTACTTCCAGGAGATGGTGCTGTATCTGGGGATCAGTGCTGGTCTCAACTGTTGACAGATCAGTCCACTTAGTCAGGTCGTTTCTAGGGATAGTCATTATTGTTGAGTCCACGCATAGTCTTCATAGCCACTTCGTTCATGGGCCAAGGGAGAAAGGAAAGAGGCTGACATCCACAGAGTGCATCATTTTGTCCATCTGATTAGTAAGAGCTTCCTCTGCAGTGGTTATAGGTTTCATGTGGAACACAGATATCTTCCTCAGTTCACCGGTGATAAAGAAGCCATTGGCATGGACTGAGAGGGAGTAGGTAACGCAACTGGAGTTGTATTGAAGTCTGAGTGACCTTCTTGTGTAATTGTCAAGTAGCACTGCACCGTTAACCAATGCCAGCAGAAGACTCCAACTACATGGATAATAACAAAGACCATCACACCACCAGCTACCGAAGGTAGAAGTCAAACACTTCTGTTCACTGAATCTTGGTATTGGAGCCACCAAAGAAAACACAACATGGTCAAGCACTAGATGGAGCAATGGTTTTCTCACATAGAGAAGATACAGAGCAGGATCAGCTCCAATAGTGTGCACTGGTCCCTCATGGCTAGTGGGTGCCCTCTACAGCCAACACAGGGCAATTGGCCTATGTGCACCTCTGTCGTGCTGCAGCAGAAGGATCTCTCTTCCTCTCCTATAGTCTGAAAACTGAAAGCTGAGGCCATGCCTGAGGGCCATTGACACATACTTAAGCAGAACAAAGGAGCTCATATTGGACTGGAATCAGGAAAAGATATTCCCACAAAAGATGATAAGCCCAACACAGGCTGTGTGAGCTCTTATCTCATGGTGAGGATGTCTTCCAGAGACCCAAGGCCTATTCTTATGTAGCTGAATGGAGATGGAGAGACTGTGCATGAGACTGTCTTTCTCAACATTACTTTCTCATACGTTTCAAGCCTGCTTGATCCTGGTCTTTCATTTCTATGTTATGATAGACTGTTACTGCACACACTCAGTTTATGATGGGACGCTCAGGCCTCTTGCTCACCTGATGTCCCGTGACTAGGAGTTCTATCTCTGTAGCAAAGGCCCAGTAGCAAACCAGAAGCTGTTTCTCTAAAGGAAAATAGCTACTGAAGAGGGTATAAATTTCTCTGTAATCCTAGTGGTCTGCATTGGTGTCTCCTATTTGTATTTGCCAGAGGTGCTAAACAGCATCCCTATTTGTCACAGAGATTTTAAGTGTTGTTGAATCTGCTAAATAAAAGATCAAGTGGTAGAGAGGCTTTTACTTCAGCCTGAACTCACTGCAAATCCTTCTCTTGCACCTGAAGTTGGTAACTCATAGGTAGCTCTGGAAGAGTTAAGTAACATCTGAGTGTGGTATATATTTCTTCCAAGATTCCAAAAAACCTCCCAAACATTGTGCCTTTCATTTGGAGGTAGGTGGTGCAAAATGCAGGAACTTATCTTTAGCTTTGGAAGAAATGCCTAGACTTGCTCCATACTATTAAATCCCTAGAACCTTCATGGAGATGGGGGGCGTGGGGCTAAAATTTTGTGGGTTTGCCTTCCATTTGTCTTATTAAGACATTCAGTACTTGCTCATTCCTGCTTATTAGATCCTATCAGCATAATCTTGTCAATGTAGTGTGAACTTAGTGGAATGTCAAGACAATCCAGATCTCTGCAAATCATATTATGACAGAGAGCAGGAGAATTGATGTAGCGCTGAGGCAAGACTGTGAAGATATACTGTCTTTGTGAGGTAAAAACAAGCTACCTCTGGTGGTCCTTGCAAGTTACTTTGGAGAGAACCGCCTTAATTATGTACCACATGCGAGAGCCATGTTTATTTTCTCTAGTAAAGATACTCTGGGTCGGCAGCTGCAGCTTAGTCACCACTTGGTTAAGAGTGTAATAATCATGGTCATTCTCAAAATCCACTTGATTTCTGCACAGGCCAAATTGGTGAGTTAAATGGCCATGTGATAGGTATCACATATTATCGTCCTTGCTTCTTTGTTGATAGCATTAATTTCTTAAATTTCTCCAGGTTTAACTTTTTTTTGGTAGAGGGAGTGGGGAATTTCAGTAGCTTTCACCCCATTGCAATGATTCCATGTGCCAAGCATGTCTATTCCAATTACACATTCAGAAACTGGGGAATGATTGCAAGGTGGGTCCACAGACCAGATGGGCCCCTGGAATTTGGAATTGATATAAAACTTCACATATCACCTAAGCAGTGTGAGCCCCACATAGACCTTAGTGATATTTTTGGTTTCTAGAAATTAGTGTCAATTCAGAGTTAGTGCTTATTGGCTGAAAGATTTGGGTATTTCCTTTGTCCCACTGTACAGACACTCTGGTAAATGGCCATAGATCCTTTAAGGAAAGACTTGGAGGAATATTTACAATGAGAACTTGTAGGTTTTTTTTTTTTTAGGTAAATTCTGTCACAAATTTAAATAGCTGGGAGATATGCAAGAATTAACTATATCTGAAATTCCGTTTTATTGGATATTTTATCAAATAGCATGGCGACTATTTCTTCCAAGAGATATGGTACAGGAAGAAAACATTTGCCTGACTTTCCAGCTAAAATTAAAGTCTCGGCCATTTCAAGGACATCATCACTCAAACCCTGGATCTTTACAGACTTGTGGAATAATATTTATAATGATCCAGAACTGATATTAGAAACAATAAATGAAAGCTGAAAAAATCATTCTCTTACAGACCAGAAAGCAGCTGGTTATTATGACAAAATTCTTTGCAGCCAGCAAAGGTCAACTTGTCACCTTTGCTCTAGCTGCAAATCCTTTCCAACGAGTTGCCTTTGAAAAGTAACTGAGGGCAATAGATCAAGCATGTACTTCCTGACTATTTGAAAAGACAAAGCAGTAGTGAGCCTAGGCAGTTTAAACATAAAAGCTGACCAATTTAAGGTGAGCAAGATGCTCCAAAATGTTGCCAAGTTAGGGAAAAACTCAAATCCACACTTGATCCCTAAACCCAGTTGAAAACTGTAGTTTCACTTGTCTGCCCCATTGCCTATTTTACTAGTTCAACAAATAACAGCTAGTTTGGCTTGAGGGTCCTCTTTTTTCTGTATGTACAGCTACTGCTAATGAGCAGGAGCATTGCTCAAAGTTGGGCTAGAAGCAAAAGCTTGGAGAAACCACAAACTAGAAAACCTGACGAATAATTGACGGGTTAGCAGCCCACGCAAGCTGTATTCAGAAGCCTGCTTTCGGCAACTACAGAGGGCATAGCATTACTTCCTGGGAGGAAAAGCAACCTTTGAATTATGCACTAGAAGCTTTCACAGTGCAGATTGGGCTGCCTGTTACAGAGAATACCATATTTAAAATTGCTCGTTTGAAATCTTTGTTGCCAAACTTCATTTGTCTAAGACCTCTTTTAAGAGTAATCTCATTTTTAGTTTCAGGCAATATTAGAAGCATAGGTTCCCGTTCCTTGCGCCTTTTCTCTAATTTAAGAATAAGATATTAATACTTATTAGATATTTTGTTTGATTAAAACTTAGATATGGCTTGGCTGTACTTAAGACTGCTTGCCTGTACTTAAAAATAGTAAATATTGGTGATGTTGTGTTACTGGAATTTTTTCCCTTTCCTCTTCACTGTTACTACCACTATCACTAATTGCAAAATAAGAAATGGACAAAAAACTAGGAAGACGAATTCTATGACATACTGTATATAGGATGTCACACTTTAGGAACCCATTTATATTTTTAAGAACTAGGATCACAATAGAATATTATGGCATATGGCTTTAGTTATCAGCTTCCGTGTGTTTTTGAAAATGATCACCGTACTGAAACAATTTTCTACCCTTAAGTTTTCTCATAATCTTTACCTTTTTCTTACCTTAGATTTACCTCTGACTGTGTAATCTCTGCCTATAATGTATAGTGTAGCTTTCAAATGATTTCATGCATTGGTTTATTTCATTTCAAATTCATATATTCAACAGCTTTGAACCTATCTATCTCAATGATATTTTTCACTTGTTAAAATTTCCATTTATTGTTTAAAGGTCACATATAATCCTGTCTCATGGAATTTCTTCTTTTCGGCTTAGTAGTAGTATGGTCATTGACATTTTTGGAGTGTGGGAGGCATTACATAAGTATAAATTATCACCTTGCTATTTACTTGTAGTAACACCTTATTATTCACAATCATTGAGGCACTGTAAAATGCCACTTACCCAGTTCTGGGAAGATAGGGATTTATTTAGAGGCCCTCTTATGTTTGTATAAGGGTCTCTATAAGGAGAATAGTCTTTAGGCCATAAATGGTAAAACACAGTTTAGTGAGAGGAGAGCCCAAGATACACTTAGGCATTGGTAGGAGACTACCCCTCAATTACATTGACCAGATCTCAGTCTCCAGGTTCAAACAAATGGTATCTTAAATGAAGAAGGACCTATACAGGTGGGCTGTGAGTTGGAGAAGACCTGGCATATATCTTAATTTCTGAGATGGAAGATAGTAGATTCCAGACATAGTAGAGCAGAACTAGTATTGATTCTCTAAGGAAGGTTCTGGTAACTTAATAAACAAAACATTGACTAGCAATTAGGGGTTTCTATGAAGTTAGGTTGAATCACATTAAATTACCAATAATGGAAGATTTTTGGCCTAGAAAATGGCAATTTCATAAGATTCAACCTACTAAATACTTTTTTATTTTATTTTTTTTTAACAAAGCATTTTTAAAAGCCTTTCACGAATGAAATGATGAAATCTAACCTGGGTTAGCTGCTTCAGCTCTTAAGAATGGATAATGGTTCAGTGTCACCTTGACCATGTCTCTTGCTGAGTACAAATTAAAGGGTTCTAACCTTGGCTCCAGCCTGTCCAATGTTTTCATCAATGTCATAGGTAAAGCTGAACATGGCAGACTTATTAAATTTAGAGGGAACGTGAATTAAGAAGTATAGCTAAATAGTGAGTTTCGACTGCAAATGACCCCAACTAACTGAATATCAAGGCTGATTCAAAAATTAAGTAAACAGCAATGGATGGAGGTTCCTGGATTTAGATTTGTTGAGTTCATCAGGCCTTATTGAGTTCCTACCATGTGCTAGACACTGTTCCAGGTAACTGGCCATGCAGTGATGAACAAACCTTCTAGGGTCCTGCTTTGGGGCTTAGGATAAATAGACAAAGACCAAACAACCCCTTACCCAAAGTAGGAAGAAAGGAAAGGAAAGATGCTCAATGAAATAGGTCCTTATGAAAAATTCTGGAGGTTTTTGATCATCATTAGTTTCAATGCCACAAACTTTCTGGATGTGTCAGGAATTGTACTAAAATTGTCAATTAAGCAGGTGGTATGTTTGCTACAAGTAAAAATGCCAATGAAATCTCAGGATTTGTTGTGATAAATACAATGTTTAGCCCTTTGGAAGTGACCTGCCTACGATTTTCTGGGCCTTTTGGACCACTGCAAGGGTCATTCAGTAGTGGAGTGAGTGGGAGGATAACACATTTTAAAATGGATGTCGACAAACTAGAATATACCTAGATAAGAGGAATCAAGATGTCAAAAGATCTAGAAGTTGTGTATTTTAAGAACTAGCTAAAGGAATTGTAGAAAAAGAAAAACTAAAGGGAGATGTGCTAATTGTCTTCAGATATTTGAAGTGTTGAAGTAGAGAAGGAAGCTTACTCTTTTTGCTTTGCTTAGCAGAAATAGCATGAGGCAATGGAAATTTTGGGAGAGAAATTGCTGTTTTGGTAAATAGTGACACTTCTCAGGTACTGAACCTGTCCATCAATGGAACACATTGTGTTCGAGATAGTGAGCTTCCTGTTTCTGGAATTATTAACCAGAGGCTAGTTGATTCTTGGCGCAGGACAGCATCCCTGCATTGGAAAAGAGATAGAAAGGGGTGCCGCCTGGCAGTGTCGTTAATTCTCCATGCATATGTTTATGTGGGAATGTGAGTACTGTGTAGGTTTTCTTTTCTCCCCAAAGGAAAAAAGACCAATTTAAGTTGGAGTGGAGGGTAGATTACCTCCAATATTTGGGGCCAGTCTGAGTTGGAGCGTCACTCCAAATTAGTGTGTAGAAATGTTAGAAAGGAAGGGGTGAGTAATGGGTCATAAAGCTGGTCCAACTGGCTTGGGGCTAGGGCCATAATGGGAGCAGGCAAGGCACCAAGGAGATGAGGTTTTACTTCATTACTAGTCTTAGACTTTGGGGTTGGAGTGTGGTGCTAGTTAGGACTCTTGGTTGCAAAAGTGCCTGAAACTAGGGAGTTATTGATTCATGTAACTGTAAGATCCAGGGGTTGATCTGATGTTAGGCATGGTTAAATCCAGATGCTCCAACCATCTGTCTCCTTCCTCTCCTCTCTTTTGATGTTCTTTGTGTGGCTTGCATCTGCCATCTAGAAGCATTCCTGACAGGATAGATGTCTAACAAAGGTTTGCTGAATGCATACATGCATGAGCTCTCCAGCTTAGCAACCTTGGGTGAAGTCCCCATGGATAATGTCTCAGATGGACTCCAGTTTGGCCCAATTTGTTCATGTGCTTGATATAAACCAGTCACTAGCAATAGGGGAGGATGGAACACACTGATTGATTAGGCCATTAGGCTGGACTAACTAGGCCTGGGACTCAATAATACTTGGTTCCATTTTATTTCCCCATCTTTTCTATTACTTAGATCTGGAGTAGGGTCAGTAACAGAAGAAGGAAGGCCCTCTTACCTTTCTTTTGCATGCCCCATAGAGACTAGTACTAAGTGCATCATTTTTAGTTAACAAGTATTTATTCTTTTCCTCTAACCAGAATGACTCTTAACAAGCAGAGATGCTGAAATAACTGAATTGTAGCGTCTCCTTTGAAAACTGTGTAACAAAAGATTTGAATGAATTCAGAGTTTGATGTATTGCTTCCAAATGGTTTTCATGTGCATAAATATAACTGGTAAATAAGAATTCTGAATTTGTCCTAGTCAGCACAGAAAGCTCTCCTTTCAGCTTTTTTCATGCAATTAAAATATTAAAATTGAATGAATATTTCACGCAATAGGAATAATTTTCATGGAAAAGTTTATCTTTCCATTGGGGGTGTCTGACATCTATTCCTGGAGCAAAATTAAGGGATGATTAATTTTTTTTTATTCTTTCACCCAATTTGCAGCTCCCCTGTAACCAGGACCTGTAACCAGGACCTGCCCCCAAGAGTGGCACTGCCCCGTTTGCCATCAGTAGGGCTGTACTTCGGGGATACTGGAAAATGGTACTGAAAATGAATTTGAGCAAATAAAGGGAACTTTACTACAAGTAGGCTCTTCTTTTTAAGTCTGTGGAGAGCTGACTTTTCTCAAACACTAGACCATTTCAGTGATTTGGACTGGCAAGGATGTGCTGGGAAATATCCTGATGCAACATGTATGGAACTAGGTTTCCCTAACAGTGAACGAATATGACTCTTTTTCCTCAGAGAATCCTTCTGTTTTATATTTGAAATGCCCTTGCAGTGTGATACAACAGAACCACAATCTATGTGAGCTCTTTTTTTTTTTTTCCCCTCCTAGTCTAATTTACCAGAAACTGAAATATACTCAAGTTTGGTGGAAATTAAATGTATTTGCAGTGTATTTATCCTATTTGATCACTCTTTATTTAACCATGTTCTTTCTATGTCATTATATAGCATTATCTCCTGAGAGATACTGTAAGACATATGATGATTAAAAAAATAATTGACTAACACTTCAAATGAAAACAAGCCTGTTATTATTTTAAAGACAAGACCTGGAGTGTCTGAGAGTCGACAGAGACTATGTTGATAAATATAACTCTGGTATTCAGAATGAACAGATATTAAACATCACTTCACTTGTGTATATATTTATCTTTTGTTAAATCTTGCCTTTCTCTGTCGGCTTCTCAGAATTGAGATCAGATAACTTGGAATGAAAACAAGGATGATGCTGTACTGCGCCATAACCAGAACATGTTGGGAGAGTTTTATGAGCGCGGTCTTATTTATATTCTGTATTTACCCGATGGCTACAGATGTTACTGTTATTCTCACTTATTGTACCAGATGCCATTTGTGGTGGAGAACATGTATATAATTAACTCCTTGCAAACATTTGCATCTTGCAACTAGATAGAAAAATGTCCTTAACAGGTCTAAGTCTCTTTTTCTCTTCTACTCACAAAGTTTAATTTTCTAAAGAACATCAAACCACTACTACCAAAAAAAAAAATTGAACAGGTTAAAAGGCATGAATAAGGACTTCCTATTGTTTTGACAAATAATCTTACCTTCAGAAGGAAAGAGGTTTGTCTAGGAGATTGACTGAGCGGATTGCTTGTTCAAACCTTCCACTTTTCTGCTTGTAGCATTTTGTAAGTGCTATCAAACAGTACTTTCCACTTGAGGAAATCATAGCTTAATGCCTTCAGAATCTCTGCAGTAACCACTTGGGTATTCACATACTTTTTCTAGCTTGGATTTTAAGCCGTAAGTGCAATAGGTGGAAAAGGGCAAATGGAACATTTTATAAGCTCGAATATTTTTTAAAAAACTAGTTTCTCTCTAAGGATTTTTATTGTAATGCTGAACATTAGATGCATCATGAAGAATTTTAGTAAATATAAAACATTCTTTTGAACCATAGTTTAATTTTTGAATCATACAGATACCCACCTTTCTCATACACCATTTGAAGCTTCAGTGATCTCCTAAATTGTGCTAAACAATGAAAATTTAGTCAGTATTCTTTAACATTCCTCTTGCTTAGGAACCTGTATTCATTTGTGGCTTTCTGATGTCAACCTGATGGATTTTGCATAATTTGGGTTCCTGTGCATCTTTTAGAAGGAAGCCTTGCTTTCCAGAATGTATTACTATTGATTGTCATTACAGCGTGGTCAGAGAGATTAATGAGCACTTCTTAGAATTTCACTTAGTTTAGTTAGGGTCCTGGTTGGCAGGATTTGATTTATGTGTAGACATTATGGATGGTCCCTTGCAGATATATAAGGGCAGTAGGAGAGTCCTGCACAGAAAACTCTCCCATAACTAGGATATCTGAATTTTACTTTATGATACTTCTTTGGGTTAAGCATTGTCTTCTTTGGCTAATCTTTTTTTTAAAACTGTAAACCTTAGAAGGAAGTAGTTCCTCTTAATTGTATTTGTTCTGTGTTTTGGAAACACATTCTGTCTGTCTGTCTGTCTCTCTCTCAAGACTCTAAAATGAAGGAAAAAGTACAAAGGAACAGTTTTGCTAAAGGTGAATTCAAGTTCCTTCAAAATTTTTGCTAATGGTCAGCTTGATGGGTGAAAGAGATTTTTTTAAAGCAACTCTGATGTTCTAATCTTTTTCAGTTACTTCTATTTCATATTAACCAATTCAAAAGATTACAAAAAAGTAAACATAGAACCATAATGATCATAATTTTGCAAAACAACAACAAAAGAATAAAGTAGGTTACCAATGCTACACTTTAAAACTGATTGATTCTATTTTTTATTTTTATTTTTTGTAAATAAAACAAAATAAAATCTATTATCTGGGAATGATTCAGCTTTGAATAACAGTGAAAATAATAATGAACAGTATACTAGTTAAAGAGTAACATTTCTAAAATTAGTGAAAACATATATTTTATGCTATAGAAACACATTAACTTGTGTTTTGCCTTTTGGAATTATGTAGTAGCTCAGGCACTCAATGATAGTAAGTCAATTTTCTGGTTGATGAAAATAACATTAATTAGTGCCTTGACAGAGATGGCTGTAAATTGAAGATTGAGGCCCTGAGGGAATAATGATGCTGTTATCCCTAGCCTGGAGTGGTCCTAGCCTGGAGCAAGTAGAGGAGGATGACACTATGGTGGGCTCTTGATGGGGAGTCAGGGGCAAGGGCAGGGTCCATGACAGTGGGCATGCCTGGTGGTCAGTGCGTAGAGACAGTCATGTTTAATGCTGGCTTTTATTGTCTTAATTATCTTGCAGAATTCTTTAGAAAGATGGGAAGATAACTTGTGCATCAATAAACTGATGCTGCACAGGCTTCATTTTAAACAAGGAGATATCAGCTATCAAACTGAGTAGCAGTGCAAGTTTATCTAAGGTCAACCATAGAATAGTAAATACTTAAAATTTTTTTCATTATTAAATAAGTGCACCTCCTGTTGACTGGTTTTTGTTTTTTTTTTTCACTGTGATTTGGGATGGATCATGACTTTCTTCTTCCCAGACCCCTGTTATTATTGACTGCATGCCTAGAATAGATAGATACCAGAAAGTCTGTAGCGGTAATCTCTGAATAAAAACATTCTGGGTCATTTTTGTTATCTTCTTTTTTGTTTTATTTACTTTCTAAATTTTCTGTTATAAACATCAATTACTTTTGTAGTATGTAAAATATAAGGCTGTAACAGTAACAGCATGTTTTGCTCTTTAGATATGATCATGTTGAATCTGATTCTGCCAGCTGAGGAAGCTGCTTCCTCTGCACAAATTGGGGTAGTTGGAAGATAGTTATTTTCCTCATAAATGTGTCAAATCCCTCTCCACTACTCTAATTGCTTCCCCAAATGGCTGAACTGTTAAATGATCAAATGCTTAATTTACTGCAGGGCGTAGTTTACTAACCATGATTATATCAAATAAACATGTCATACAATTTGTATTAGAAAGCTGCCCCATCGAAACTTTGATTTAAAAACAAACAAAAGAGAAAAATTGAGAAGGGAGAGAATTTCCATTGTGTTAGAAAGTATGACCTTTGAAGCAAGTTAATAGCATCACCTTAGTTTTTAAAACTCTATTTTAAAAAGTTGTGCTTTAGTTCATTCTTAACATAAGTATGTATGTAGTATTCTGAATTTTTTAAAAATACAGGTTAACAAGGTATAAAGCCTTATTTTTGCTTAAGCAAGGTTCTGCCAAATTTTATATAGACATGTATACACACTTATAAGAATACTTTAAAAGTATTTCATTAATTTTATTCATATCCTTAATTTTAGAAAGGGATTTGATATGACATATCTATTTCCTATTGAAAGAAATGCAGTTGTTTTCAAGAATAGTTGCAATTAGCATATTCTTATTCATATACCAGAGCTTTTATTTACTGTTTTTAAGCATAAATAGCCTAGTAGGATTACTCAGTCAAATCATGGGCTTATTGGGCTGTACTTGGGACTATGCACGTTCTCATAGCAGAGTCTAAGAGGCTGTTTTTCCAAATTTTGCCATGTGGGGTGTTATTGCTCTTACTGATCTGATTACTGAACAAGGGCATCTTGCTTTTACTTAATTGGTATTTTCTTGGTTAGCTGTGAGGGTGATCATCTCTTCTGTGGCCACTTATTTTGTTCTGCCATTTACCCATTTTTTTTTAAATCAATTGCATTTTCTTCTTATCAATATGCAGGAGCCTTACGTATTTTATGAATAATAACCTTTTATTGGTTGTCTGGATTGCAGTCTTTTTCACTGCACATTGTTTGGGGTTTTTAATGGTTTCTTTTCCTAAACCAAACTGCTTAATTTTTGTGTCATGAAAAATATTTCCCTTTATTGCTTTTAGATTCCTGTCTGGCTTAGAAATATCTCCTCCACTCCAAGTTTATAAAAATATTTTCTGATATAATTTTCAGAGTTTAGGAATTTATTTCTCATTTGGAATTTATTTCTTAAGTGGTATGAAGTAAAAGTCCACCTTTTTTTCTATGTGTATAACCAATTGTGCCAGCACATTTATAAATAAATTACCTTTTCCCATTTAAATTTAAATGTTACCTTTATTCTGTCTTAAGTGCTCATGCATACTAGAAGAGATACTTAAAGCACAAGCTCCAACATATATATTTTATACATCCAGTTTACTAATGCAATTTAATAGTAAATGAGATATGCTTTTAAATAGTGTGCATATGTGCACACAGACACACCATCCCAATATTATACCAGCACCTTCTTTTACTAATTGCCCTTGAATTCGTGTAATGAATGTTATTCACTGATGAACCTTGTTCACTGGTTTTTAATCTTGTATTTTCTGAATTGTAGCTGATCCAGGGGAGGTATTTTTTTTTACTACTGGACACTACTGGCATAGTAGCCCATGGAGCATTTTCATCATAAACTTTTGTTGACACTATTACTTGTAAATAACAAAGTCCATCATCTAAACACCTTAAGGAAGTTAATGTATATTTATTGTTTATGTACTTCTTTAATTTAGCCTTTTCCAGGTTCATGAGCTATATTTTACTCAAATCTTTTGATTTAATGCTGTTTTATGATCTATCTATCTATGGTGGTTCAAGTAAATGCAAATTTCAAAAATTAAATATTAGTAAAAGTCATGAGATTTTATACACTTGGTAAAGGTTTTTAAATGGCAGAACTCTTATTTAATGGAATATTCTTGATCTACTTATTTAGGAAGGTAGGTTGATTTGAGATTATTATTTATGCCACTGTAGTAATTGATTTAATGGACTACAGTCCCACAGATTTATATCTCACCCCTGTGACTGAATTAAAACCAGTCTTTTAAAGAAAAAATTCTAGAAATTAGGTATATAAGGTCTTTTTACTATAACTTGAAAATTTTAATTTTTTCTTTTATTTAATTTTAAGGATAGCTAATATAAATAAAAGTATAATTAAATTATTTTGGTTATTTATTTTATCTCCAGTAACTCAGGAATAAACAAGATAAAAAAATAGCTGGGACTCAAGGGAAATGTAAATGAGTATAGCTGGATTCTAGCTTTTCTCCTGTCAGGCTGGTCAGTGGAATAACTGAATAAAGAGGGTGTTTTTTTTACCCATGCGTCTTTGTCATGAGCCCTTGTGGTACATCACTGCTGCTTACAGACAGTCTATCTCACCCTCTGCTGGACACATCTCAGGATCATCCCTCTCTTCCCTGTGAAATGAGGTGTTGTCATGTGACTTGTTTTGGCCAATGAAATATAAATGGAAGTGACATGTTTACTTCTGGGCTAAGCAAATGAGAGCTGTGTGTGACTGCCATGTCCCTGTCCTCCTGCATCTGACCAGAGACATTTCTGAGGCTATTGGCACTGTCAGTCTGGATCCCAGAGTAAGGAGAAGGGACCCCTGCTGACCTGCAATGGACATGAAGTGTAAATGAGAGGGAAACCTTTGTTGTTTGAGGATTTTTGAGATTTGGAGGTGGTTGTTACAGCATAGACCAGCTTTTCCTTCTAGATATAAGCTACTTATTAGTGTTGGGAAGCACTAAGGTATACATTCAGGTTTCTTTCAAGCTCATTATGATACACTCCCTCCTGCCCACAGGGATGAGCACCAAATTTATACTACTTCCTTGGCCTCACTTATTTGACCACAGTAGTTTGGATACCTCACCCAAAGCTGTGCCAGTCGAATTCTCTTTCACAGGAATTTGGAGCCAGCACTGAGAGAAGTTCTAGGTTTGGCTGATGGAGTGACAGGTGGCATCGACCAGGAGCTGCTGGGCCTTGTATGCAGAGAAGCAGAGGACAGCAGTTGCAGAGAAAGCCGAATGAAGTATGTGCAGAGAGCCACCCCAGGACTAAGGGAGAGGGGAAAGGAGCAGGGGCGCGGGGAATCTGAGGGAGAGGTTCACTTCGGTTCCCGATTGCTGTTGAGTTTCTGATCCTCATCCTTCCCAAAGATGATGTGAGGCGCATGAGTAGTGTAGTAGTTCTCCTCTCTTCCCTTCTTTTCTATAAGATGGTTTGAAATGGGGTTCTGTTAGCTAAGACCAAAATCCTTGGCTGAGGCAGTATCCCTTGAAGGCGCTGCAACCTGGCCCTTCTGCCAGTATACCTAGGATGATTCAAGGCAGCGATTTCATTTCCATTTGAAGTCTGCTTTTGCCTCAGAGTGAGGGTGTGCAGCTCTGCCACAGGGCTGCCTGGCAGAATAAACTAAGTGTGTTAATTGTGAAAAAACTAAAATAGTTTCAGTCTGAACCGTGAGGAAAATTGGGTGTGGCCAATGCAATACAGTAGGAACTGTTGAGTTTTGTAACCTGCCTCGGCAGAGTCTGAGAAAATCTAAGATGTCAGAAACCACAGAATGTTCTTATAACACTAATTTTGGAAGGCTGCTGTTGCATACAGGGTTTCTCATTAGAGGGAACGGGGTGCATGGCACATCTGCCACATCCAACGGAGAACCACATGGCAGTGGGCCCCTTTTTGAGCCTGGGGGAAAATTTTAGGATTAGGTAGGAAGGGCATTGCTATGTCTAGTATTGATATCTACTAAGAAAGCCTGGAGGAATGGAGAAGAGTATGCAACATCCCGATTGTGAAATAATATCTCCTATTTGATGATAATCCACCTAGATCCTAGTGCATCTTTAGGCCTTCCCAGAGCAGGCGAAAAAGAGTGTTTTCCAGCATGATGGCAATAAAGCTGAAGATATTTATATTAATGTTGTTAATTGCCAAATAGTGTCTTGGGGTCAATATTAACAACTACTGTCTTAAATTTCAGAGTAAAGGTGCACAGCCTGGGAAGAGAGCCCAGTGGTTGACAATGAATGGGGCAGGGTAAGAATTGCAATTAGGCTTTATATTTAGAGTTTTGTAAAAACAAAACAAAACAAAACCCCCACAAAAAAAAAAAACCCAAGAGAACAATGCATTGAAGTAGACAGGACTTCACCTAAATCTTATACTATTTTTATGACTTTTCCTACTAAAATAATGTTTTATAGTTTAAATTTTTTGTTCATCCATTCATTCAACAGGTTTTTATTAAGCCCATACTTCTTTTTTAGACACTGTATAGATCCTAGGATTATACTAGTTCTGTCTTCTTGGGTCTTTTTGTCTAATTTGAATACAAATCTATAAAATTATAGTTTGCTAATAGTTTATTTAAATATATTCAGACCCCACACTGTTCCAAGCGGGATTTAAGAAGGCTTAAATTATTTTAATTAGCTTCAGATGTGAATTGTATTTGAATTATTTAAGCCCCATTTATTAGAAATGGTGCAGACTGCTGTTCTAAACTTCCAGGCACATATGCTTGTCATCCACTGGTGATGAATTATGAAAATAGATACAGGATCTTTAAAATTCATCCAAGGAAATAAAGGTCTTTATCCTCACAATAAATCTCAGTATATCTCCGAGAAACAGATGATATCATAAGACTATAGCAAAAAGTCTGTATAGTTGTAATATATATTTTTAAATTTACTTTCGAATAGGTAATGCATGGACATGCCACACAATTCTAGGTATAAAATGGCATGCAACAAAAAGTGATTTTGCATCTTCTCCTTTCTTTCAGTTACCTATCTCTGCTTGCTCAAAGGTAATCTCTATTTTTTTTTTTTTGGTTTGTTATTCCTAAGAGAATTTATACAATTTAAAAACACATGTATGTGTCTTAATCTCTATATAATGGTAGCGCACTGCATGCTGTTTTGAATCTTACTCTTTTGTCTGTCTAACGTATCTTGGAGCGTGTCCTTTAGCTGTGCATATAATGCTATTCATTTTAAAAACTGATTTCGTAGTATTTCATTGTCAGGCTAAACTAGAATTTATTTACTAGTTCCCTGTCAGCAGTGGACATTTAGGTCATTTTTAATCTTTTGCTTCTACAAAAAAATATTTCAATAAAGATCCCTGTGCAAGTATCCTATGTATAAATACCTTGAAGTGGAACTCCTGAGTTAGAGGCTATGTGCACTTTAAATTTTGATGGGTTTGCGAAATTGTCCTCCGTATATGTTGTGTCAGTTTACAATCGAACTAGCAGTGTATGGAACCCTCTTCTTCCCGCACTGTCCGCGCTCTGTTTCCAGATATTTTGATTTTTGCCTGATAGGTTAAATGGCATCTCGTTATAGTTTTAATTTGCATTTCTTTTTTTACAAATGAAGTTGCATATCGTTTCATAGCTTCAAGATCAATTCTTATTTCTTTTGTAGTGAGATATCTGTTCATATTCTTTGCTTCTTTTTCTATTGGTTTGTTGACTTTATTATTATTATTATTTGCAGGACCTCTTCATTAAAGAAATCAATTACCTAGAATTTGAGTTGCAAATATTTTTCTCCAATTTGTCACTTTTTCAAATAAGTCAGAAAATTTAAATCATTGGTCAGAGTTATTGCTCTTTTTGTTGCTTCTGGATTTTGTATCATATGTAGGAAGGCCATTCCCACTCTATTTAAAAAAAATCTGGGTTTTCTTCTTATGCTTTTATGGTTTGATATTTCAGATTTATGTCTTTGATTCATTTAGAATTAATTTTATTAGAAGGCATAGGTAATGACCCTACATTCTTATTTTTTCCTGCTAGCCGGCTAGCTAGTCGTCTCACAAGGCAGTACTTTGTAAGATGGTTTTAGTATAGTAGAGAAGTTTTATAGCAGTGGGAGCAGGTGGAAAGGCACTCTGGAGGATCCAAGTGGTAAATTCTGACATTTTCCTTTTCCTGGGCTGTTTCTCTCTCCAATTTCTTCCTGCTCACACCCAGGCTTCTCTTGATTTTTGTTGCCTTATCTAATTTCTGGATGTTCCTAAGAGGGTCTCCTACCCCAAAAGTGAATTGGATTAGCCTGCATTCTTCCTGGAGGAAGAAAGGAATGAGCAGGCATGGAACACATGTGTGTCTATGTGGTGAGGCCTTAACAAGGCTGGAACTAAACCCAAGGTGCATATAAGGCTGATGGTGCATATTATTTACATTCAAGCTTTCTAGACCTTGGAGTAGAGGCTGACTTCTGAAGAGGTCACAGAGATGCTTGTTGAGATAGAAGACTTCATGTATTTTTCAAGTCATTTTGCTATTGACCTAAACAGCCATTTACTGTAGGAAGTTGTTCAGAAGTTGGTATTATATGTCCTTAATGAATATACTTATATTCTATGTGTAAATGTACTATTTATCAATACAAGTAACTGGTTTTGTGGATTTTTTATTTTTTGCATGGTCATTAGTTAGTAGGGACTCTGAAGTCAGCACTAAGGCTTATTTCTCTTGTGGGAGCAACTTTCCTAGGAAGGCATGAGTGACTTTTTTTTAATTAGTTGGAAGAGAGTGTGGTAGAAAGCATGGTATCTAGAATGAAACTCTGGCACCAGGCTTAGTATACTCCTCCCACCTCCTTCTTGATCCCATGCACAGTCTCTCATCCTCTTGAATCTGGAACCTTCACCCTCCTCACTTTCAAAGCCTCTACCCTCCAGCTTACAAACACATTCAAGACCCTCATCTTTATAAAACAAAAACATAAACCAACTCCTCTCATTCCTCTACCTCCCACATGCAGCTGCTCCCAGGGATTAGGGGCTGTATTGGGAAGCCCCCCTGCTTCCCAGAACCCTACCAGTAGGACCTTCTCAGACTGGAGTCTTCTTCCTTAGCACCATGAGGTCTGAGGTCCTATAGCATTTACTTTTGCGGGTGAGGCCATAGCTAGTAAAGGGCTGACCCATCGGACCTTGGGGTGTGCTGAGTGGCAAGTGAAGGCAGGATCTTGTAATAACTAGAGTGGCCTACTGGCTCTGCCAGAGTCGTCATACCCAGAATCCTCTCTTATAGCCAAGATTCTAGATCACCACCTCCCATAGAGTCCGTTTCCCTACTGCCAGCATCCTGGCTCTGCTCTCACAGCTGTTTGTATCCAGATCATAAGCCTGGTTTGTGCCCACGCATTTCTGTGATCAGGAGAGCACCCCCCATGCAGCCGTCTCTGTAGCATGGCTGAAGGCGTTCCCACTGAAGGGGAGAGGCCCCGTGTCTATAGAAGCTAAAGCCGACAACATTTGAACTAGTGCATACTCTCTTACCTCCCTTCTTATTCTAGTTTTTTGAAAGAATAGCCTCCTCTTGCTACTGTCACTAGTTGATTCCTCAGCCCACTGTTGTCCAGGCTCACCTTTATCATACCGTTATTATGACTTTTGCTCGGGTCAATGATGACGTCTTCTAGTCTCCAGACCTAGTGGATATTTTCCAGTCTCTGTCCTGATGGGACATCCTCTGTTGGATTAGTGCATTCAGCACTGTTCATCGCCCCTTTCTTTCAGTTATGACACGTTCCCCTCTTTCTTTGATTTGTCTTCCTTTCTCTCTCAAAGTTGTGCTCCTGTTCTTTTTTCCACTTAAATTCCAAGCAGACTCCAGGTTCTGGTATCACCATTATTTTTACTGCTTTGTGGATTATATATGCATACTTTAGTATCAACTGTTTTGTAATTGGACACAACTTCTTTATCTTTATAGCCCAGCAGATCTCTACCTTGAGTTCTAGATTTAAAAAAATCCAGCCACTGCTGATGGTACCACAGGTCCTCAAACACAGATGATAACTCATCATCTACACTCTACATTAGCTCCCCCTTCCTTCTCCATTCCCCATCTGTTTAAACAGCATCGCCCTCACGCAGTTGCCAAGAAAGACCCCAAACCAGGGGCCTTATCACCTCTTTTCTTTCCCTCACACTTACATCCAATGAAGCACCAGCTTCTGGCAGTTTGGCCTCCCATGTCTTTAATCTGGTCTCCCCTGTTCAGGTCCTCAGCCACGCTCAACTGGACTATTTTTAATTGGGCACTTTTCATTCTACCCAGATCTATTTTTCATACAGTTTCTAGAGGGATCTCTTAAAAATGCATATCATACTAGACCATACCTCTTCTGTGGCTTCCTGTGGCTTATGGCTTAAAGTCACATTTTGGGCTTTATCGCAAGACCGTCTGATCTAGCATGCCTACCTCTCCTTCTGTCTCTTGCTACTCTTTACCTGGCACTTTTTTCACATTCCATAATGCAGAACAACTATAGTTCTCTTTTGGTCTTCCTTCCTTTGTTCAGGCTGTACCTTTAGCCCATCCCCTTCAAACTGTGCATGAAGTGATGTTTACTCTCCTCTAGGACAACTCAGGTATCACCCCTGGGAAAGTCTCCCTTGAGGACTTCTCATTCTGTTTAGATGGGCTTCATAGGAGACAACAGAATACTCAGCACCTATCTCTTTCATTGCACTTACTCTACTGTGTGTTTTTCTTTCTTTCTTTTTTTTTTTTTTCTATGTCTCTTCTCCCTACACGGGCTTAAAGGCAATGATAAATCTTTTCTTTGTGTATTTCCATCCTGAACTGAGCTTAGCACACATTTTAACTTAGTCAACACGTGTTGAATTAATCTTGAAAGAATGAATGAATGAATGAAATTTAACAACTATTTATACACAGATAAGCCTAACAATGCTGACTGAGAAAATATCAGGAAGATTTTTTTTTTTTATTAAACTGTATATAAATACAAACTCACATCTTTGCTCATATTTATTAAGAATTTGAAGCAGAGAAACTTAGAGAAATCTACATTTCTTTTTGTTCCATGTTTCTATTCATCTGATTTTCTTTGAAATTGTCATTTGTTGGGGACTGTTAATCATACTTGCATCTTCCTATTCTGAATCTAGATCGAGAGGGGAATGAAGATATTGACAAATGTATGTAGGAATTGAAATGGTTTCTTTAAAACCTTCTTTCAAGAATGTTTTAAACCATTTTGATAAAAAAAGTTAACCAGTTTTTTTAAACACCCAGAAGACATAGCTTACTCCAGTACCACGTGGTATTACTTGAAGGAAGAGACATAGCAAGTAAGGTGCCTTGTCGTGACTTTATGCAGCAGTTATTCTGTAGACTGGCCCACCTTTTGAATTAGCATGTTACTACTAGTAGAGTCTCTTAAAAGACTATGTTTGTTGGTTGACTCTATAATAATAGCACTGCATGCCCAGTGGTCAATATACTGACATTGGCCATTGTTCCACATTGTCGAGCCTTCATCCACACTCAATCATCCAGCACAGTCAACTGCATTAGGAAATGAGGGCCAGTTTTTGTTCAGCAATACATTTGGCAAGTTCAAGTTGCATTGGAACTAGGGGATGATATGACTAGTCTATGTTCAAAGGGAAAATAACTATTTATGATTTTTGGCATGCAATTTTACCCCTGCTGATCCAGAAACTCATTACAGGGTGGAGACGTTTGCTAAGATCTCTGGGCTCCATTTTCTCCCTGATAAATCTTCTTATTCCTCTCCCTCTTTGTATTTTATCCCAATTTTCAGCTGATGTCAGCATGTAACATATCTGGCCATAAGTAATACAACGTTAGGGATGGCTATGTGATATTTTTAAAACATTGAAATAGTTGTAAATCATGAAAAAAGACTTTCCTTTGTTTGGATTGCCTAATCGTGACATCCCTGTAATGGGAATTTCTGAATCTTAGGCACTGGCGTATTAAAATGGCTCATTATCTGGAGACCCAGTTTCTCACTGGTCTGTAAAATCTCGTAGGTCCCCTATAGTGCCTATTCATAGCTATCCATTCCTGGAGCCCTGACAAAGGGAAGTTGGTATGGTACTATGGTTGGGGTTGACATAGCATTTATAACTGGTATGGAATATTTTTAGAGTGTTGAGAAATAGAGGAGAAGGGGAATGGTCAAAATGGGATTTAGAGTGGGACCATATGTGAAAAACGTTACATACGTTTTCACTCTTGATTACTTCACAATTATGATTAAAAATAAAAATTGCAATATGCTGTGTAGTTTGATACTTAAATCCATTAAAATGAAATTAATAATAGTTAATCCATATTTCCCAGAAAACAATGCATTTATTATTTTATATATTTTACACAAATATTACTCCTTTTATTATTATCTTAAACACCTATTTATTTTGCAGATTATAGCATGTGACTATTCTTTATACTTGGAGGTTTTTTGTTGTTTTGTACCTGTTTTAGCAAAGTTTCAAGGAACAAAGATATAACTAAATAAATGCATGGACGATGTACTTTCCTAATATCTAAGCTATGTACCAAAATGTATATTATGTTGTCATAATTTATTTTTAAATGCATTCAAAGAGGTTGCTATTTAAAGGAATCCTTAGTGAAGGTTTTTGTAAAGCAAATTCTCACCCCATAATCAGGATGTTTATGTATTGGGTTTGCTTAAAGCAATGCATGAAGTTATATGTAAAATTCAAAGAGTTTTAGAATCCAACAGGAAGCATTTGGGGATTGTGGATAAATTCCAAGCCATGGTGAAGTTATTTTGTTTTAATTCTCAGTGAGATTTTATAGCACATTCAGAGTGATTTTTTTTTTTTCTAATAGAAAATAAATCTGAAGGTGAGAGCCTATACAGGAAGCGACCTTTTCACTGAGAACTCTGTGCCCCCTCCAGCCCTCGGGCCTGGGCAGGTTGGCTGCCTGCGCCATGGGGCTGAACAGAATCCAGTCTGGACATGGGCCTGTGGCTTGCTCAGCCTGTCCTTCCACGTCCAGGAGCAGCACTTTTTATCATGGCTGCTCCAGGATGAAATCTGAAGTCACAAAGTGTTCAGGGTGTTTCCTTTATAGAAAACATTAAAATGATGTTTGCTCCATGTTTTACCCAACCCCACAGAGAGACCTGCAAGTCAGAAAGCCAAAAAAAAAAAAAAAAAATCTCTAACTTCACTCAAGATGACCCATGCCGTGTCCTCCGACGGGCTTTCCTTGGTTTCATGCACTTTCTTAAAAAACTTTTACTTCGTTTGGATTTCTGGCTCTAAATCACAACTAAAAATAAATAAATCTACTTAAAAAAATTAAAAAGCAAGGGAGTTCAAACCACAGCATGAACAAAAATGTCTCTCACAAGGAGCCAGCTGACAATCCTGTCAGGTTTCGTTACATTAGTAGGTGGCTGATTCCACCTCATTTAACACTTGTTAAAATGTCACCATATCCATGGTAGGCCACGTGCATTCGTGTCAGGCTCCAGTGGTAATGTTGCTTTCTGGGTAAGGTGAAGATGGCTTTACCCCCTCTCTCTGAGCTCCCTTCTTCAGTCTTCATTGTGGCCACGTTTAAGGACTTTTCTAGGTTTTAGAAAAAAGCTGATTATTGTGATCCTCAGCTGTACAATGCACAGGAGGAGAGCCACAGATACACAGATGTGTGCGTGCGTGTGTGTAACCCTCACTGTATGGTTGCCTTAGATAAAGCAATATGATTTATTTAATATGACTAGGTATCATGCTTAGTAGTAGTCTCTATTACTAAGTTTCAGTATTAGGAATATATGTATGTGTGTGTGTGTATGTATATATACATATGTATAATTTATAAGATGGTAAAAGAAAAAAGTACTATGAGACAAGAGCGGACATTTTAAACAGGAAGAAAACACATAGTAAAAGCAATGTGGTTCCCTTTCAGTGGACCTTGCCAGGTGGTGTGGAGGACAGTGATCTAGGGCCCAGCTCCTCTGGGCAAGATAGCAGACTTTACAGAAAACCTAAATGTCCTTCCTGGATGAGGTCTTTCCTCTCTAATTTCAGGTGGAATGAGGAAGCTGATCTCATGGGGACAAATGTCAGTTTGTTTAATTATCTGTGGAGAAATTTTTCCTCTAAAACAAGAGTTGTTATTCTGGGTTTGGAGTTCATTTATAGAACACAGGGGTCTCTGACTCTTGAAATTATATGCAAACTTTTGTAGGTATTTTTTATGTGCATGTTTCTGGGGTTAGGTTTATATGTGTGAACATTTTTCTGGAGACAGGTTCTGTGCTTTTTTTTGTTGTTGTTGTTAGATTCTTTAAGAGGTATGTGAACACTCCCATCTGGTCAAACAACTATGTCCTAAACCTTCAGGATTCTAGAACCCAGGGATGGTAGGTAGTATTATTATTCAAAACTATTCACTGTATCTCCTTATTGTCCTCTTCCTTTAGAAGGTTTAAAGTGCCACCCCCTGATGTTGGATTTGGCCATAGATTAGCTTTGGGCAATGAAATGTGAGTGGAGGTGACACATGCCACTCCTGAGAAAAAGCTTTATGAGCCATTGCATGATTCAACCATTACTGTTTTACCTCTGCCACAAGACTGACGTGCCCCAGAGAGGGGCTGCTTCTCTGCATGGGCTAGGGAATGAAGATGCCAGAGTTGAAGTTGACTTTTGAACATGTTACGTGAGACCCTGTTGTTGCGGGGTACTGAGATTTGGGGATTCTTTGCTAATGGCAGCAAGACTTAGCCTGAATTGACTGATCTTGCAGGTGGCAGTCAAAATTACATTCAGAATCCAACAGGGCACTCTGAAAAACTCTAGTGTAATGAACTTCCTGTGGTTTGGAACATTTATAAGTGACAGATTTTTCCTGTCGATTCTGTGTGGTCCTTCGAGGTTTTTCCGTGGAGTCAGAACTAAGACCTCAGTACTGTGGAGTTAGTTTATTAGGGTCAGAGAGCCCATTTTATTGGGTCAGAATCCTTCTCTCTGGTGGAAGGGAGCCACTCTGAGCCTGTTTCTTCTATATTCCCTGTTGCTAGTGTGAGCAGGAAAGAATTACTGATATGAGGAGTGTCTGAGGGCAAGAATAGCTCTCTGAGCATAATGCAAACACCTAACACAGTAGGGACAAACATATTGAAAAATTATAGGGCGCATACCATTTCTTATGCAAAGTACAATACAGATTCATTTTCTAAACTGCTCCCTTACTCCAGGCGTGACAGGGATAAAGAATAGGTGTTACCATAGTAAAGCACAATGAAAGGCCACCCAAGAAAGAAAACAGATTTCAGAGGTGACTCCTAAACAAAGTACTACCTTCCAGAAAATGAAGAAGCCATCCATTACTCACACAAAGTGCATAATAATAAGCACAAGTGCTTCATCACCTTATGTTTGATGACTAGAGGTCAGAACCCCCGCAAGGGAAACACTGCAAAACCTCATACGTAAGTGAGAAGGGGCTGCATCTGACTCGAGGAGCTGCACTGTCTTTGGAGAGATTTTATTTATTCTGTAACCCAGATTCTTAACTGTTGCCACCATTAAGCACTTTCAATTTTTAATAAATTCTTATTTTAAAAAATCCGTACTAAGTTAATTATTTCTATTGACTTAAAATGGGGAAGGTTGATGGCCAGCTCATAACATACCCCAAGTGGAATAATTTCTTCTTAAGCTAGTACATCAAAGAAAATGTTCAACTTTTTTAAATCCTAGAGTATAAGACTTTATTTCATTTACTTTATGGTATATATAATTTATTTAACAGGCACTTATTGATTGCCTGCCCTTTGCCAGGGGCTGTTCTTGGAGCTTGGAGCACAAGCAGACTCTGCCTGAAGTAGGTTACAAGAAGATGGAAATTAAATATCAACAACAAAAACAACTGTAATATTTCAGATGGTGATAAATACTCTCAAAACGATAAAGCAGAGTTAGGGGAGATAGAGAATTATGGGTGTGGGATACTATTTTATACAAGGCAGTCAGGGCAGTTCTCACTGACTGGGGGCATTTGAAAGCCAGAGTGAAGTAAGGGAATGGCTATGCCAGTGTCTGTTGGAAGAGCAGGGGGTGGGGTTGATTTGTCTCCTTTTACTCAGATACATTCCTGAGAAGTGGGATGTAAACTGAGTTCTATTTTAAGCATATTATAAAAACTTCTTATAACTCTTTTTCTTAGTGAATCTTTCTGTAAAATAATTGGTAAAATAAATAGTTATGCCTTAAAAGTATCTGCATTGTGAGTTTAAGTTTCCAAATATTGAATTCACTTTAAGCACTTATACATGTTTAGGATAAGATGTTATAGATGAATAATGGACAAAAAGGACAATTCGAAGAAGTGCAAAATCTTGGATGTAGATTTGAAAAAAGATTTAATTTAAACTATAATAAGCAAATCAGCAATGTTGCATGGTTGAGGCTCTTATAAATTACCTCTTTGAATTAATTAGAGTGCTTTATTAGTGTATGCAAATCACATAAATACTTTCAAAATATCCAACAACCCTTAAAAAATGTTTTTATAGTAGGGTTAGTGTTCTCTTTGCATTTTCATTTACCCTGAGAATGTGCTGGAAATACACATGTTTCAAAACAAATGCAGACAACTCAAGCCCAGGCAGGTTATTTCCAAATAAAGGTATTTAAATTTATAAGATTGTGTTCTGCCCTTTAGGTTCACTATTCCTGGATTTAGTAATTGTTTTGGGGTGGGGGTGGGGAAAGCAAACACTGTTAACAGAGTACAGTGAATCCCAGACTTGTTATCACCCCATTTTAAAGTAACCCTTACATATAAACTTGGACTTTATAATGTAAATCGTATGATCTGGTGGTTGTGGTTCAAACTTCAGGGAACATAAGGTTGGATGGCCGTTGCTATTTTAGAACGTTAAGGTGATTGCTAATTTGTGGAACAGCACAGCCAATTTGAGGAGGAGCGGTCAGTCTAAGAAATACAGTTCCTCATCCCCTTCGCTCCCTGAAACCTTCCCTTACCCCCTTTCAGTAGGAATGGTAAGTGTCAGATGCTGAAGAGGAAGACTCAGATCCATCCTTGTACCATTTATGACCAGTGTCAGGATTGTACATTTCTGGGAGAGTGCTCGTGTGAGACAGTCATTTCCCTCCCTCTTTAATCACAGAACACTCCGTGAATTATCCAGATTATTACACTTTTGCAGTCACAAGTTTACCATTTATAGCTGTCTTTCTTAGGGTTACCTGAGATGGTGCTTTTGCATGTATTTTCTCTGTTGAGTTAAATTACACAGCTGTTACTTTTAATATGTAAAAACAGTTGTCTCTTCATGGCAGAATGATATTTTATAAGCAAAACACTTCATCTTCAATTTTCAAGTATATCACACCAAGCTCTTCATCATTAAAAATACCCAAACTTGGTTTATTTCTCTTTTCTAAGAAATCTGTTTTGTATTGTTCCCTAAAGAGTTGATTTGTTCATTTCTGGGCCTTGAAATGAGGCTCAACAGTATTATAAAATCAATGGATCCTCTTTAGAGTACCAAACAATCCAAGGGTTGAGATTGAGGAATCAGCTTTTTTCTCGGTTCCCGACAAGTAAGCAAGCTATATCTTTCGGTCCATCGTCTGTCCATCCGTCCATCCATCCATCACTTCTCTGAAGTGATGTAGATGCTTGTTTTTGACTGTGGGTTTCTTCAAGCAACTGTGTAGATGCTTGTTTTTGACGTGGGTTTCTTCTTGCACTCCTGACTTCTTCTATCTGTTTTCTCCCCCACCTGCCTAGCTCTGCTGTAACAAATTTCCATAAACTGAATGGCTTAAGACAGCGGAAATTTATTCTCCCATAGTTCTGAAGGTTAGAAGTCTGATAGGGTGTCAGCAGGGCCAGGCTATTTGATAAGGCTCTGGAAAGAATCTTTCTTTTCCTCTTCTAGCTTCCGGTGTTTGCCAGTGCTCCTTGGGGTTCTTTGTGTTATAGCACATTACCCCAGTCTCTGTCATTATATGGCATTCTACCTGTGTGTCTGTGTTTTCACATGATGTTCTTTTCTCTGTATCTCTGTTCAGATTTCCCTTTTCTTATAAGGATACCAATCATTGGATTAGGGCCTATCCTAATCCAGTATGACCTTGTCTTAACTTAATTACCTCTACAAAGACCCAGTTTCCAGAGAAGGTCTCATTATGAGGTTCTGCATGGGCATGACTTTGCGGGAGGGTGGGGGAAGGGGGAACGGTGCAACTCAGTACGCATGCCCAGAACTGTTCTTGCCCACAGCTTGTACATGGCCAAATAAAATCACTTCTAGCATGAGACTTTTCCTTTGGTAAATGTTCCAAGTACATAGTATAATTTTCTTTTTTCCTTTTGTACATGTTTTGTTAAGATTTAACATACATGCAGAAAAGTTCATAAATTATACGGGAATTAATTTTTACAGAGTCAACGCAACCACGTATCTACCACTCAGGTCAAGAAATAGAACTTACTGGCAACCCAGAAACCTCCATCATGCCTTTCTCAGTCATTATTCCCGCCCGTCCCCCTCTCAGAATAACCTCTATTATGGCTTCTACCACCATGTCAGTTTTGTTTGTTTTGCATATGTATTATTCTGTGGCTGCCTTTTTTTTTTTTTTTTTTTTTCCAAACTTTATGACTATGAGTTTTATCCATGTTATGGTGCATGGCTGTGGTTAGTTTGTTCACTCTGCTGTGTAGTATTCCATTCTATAAATATGCTACAACTATTTTTCGATGCTATGGTTGATGGACATTTGAATTCCTTCCAGTTTTTTTTTTTAATTATGAGTAATTGCAAGTATTTTTTGTGCCTATCTTTGAATGCACAGTCATATGGCTGTTTTAGGTACGTGATTAAGAGTAGAATTGTTACGTCATAGAGTATTACTCACTTAGTATTAGCAGATCCTTTCAGTTTCCAAAGTGTTTGCATCAGTTTACATTCCTACTTGTAGTGTACAAGAGTTTCAGTTGCTCCATATCTTTGCCAGTACTTGAATGTATATATATATTTTAATTTTAGCCTTTTTAGTGAATATATCGTGAGATCTCATTGTGGTTTTAATTTGCATTTCCCTAATGATTGATGACGCTGAGTACTTTTTTATATGCTAATTTAATGGTCAGATGTTATCTTCGTTTTGTGTTTTTTTGGTCTTTTGCCCTTCATTTAATTGGATTTAATTGGATTTTTTTTTGTCTTTTGCCCTTCATTTAATTGGATTATAACTATCTTATTATTAATTTATAACAGCGTTTTACACTTTTTGGATATGAGTTCTTGTCATATATGTAGTTTAAAAAATCTTGCCTATGATTTGTTTTCTATCTCTTAATGGTGTCTTTTAATGAGTGTAAGTTCATCTTTTTTTTTTTAAATATAGTGAGAGCTTTTCATATCTTGTTGAAAACTGCTTGCCACAAGGTCATGAAGATATTTTCATATGTTATCTTCTAGAAGATTTATTTTTACCTTTTACATTTAGATCTGTGATTCATTTAAAATTGATTTATATGTCTGTGTGAAATAGAAGTCAAGGTTGTTTTTTTCCCATATGGATGTCTAATTAATCCATCACCATTTATTGAAAAGATTATGCTTTCCCACTTTATTCAAAATAAAGTGGTTGTATATGTGTGGGTCAGTTCCTATAGCTTTCATTATTATAGCTTTACCATGTGTCTTGATATCTAGTAGTATAACCTCTAAGTTTGTTAGTCTTTTTAAAGATCGTTTTGACTACTCTTGGCTTTTAACATCTCCATAGGAAGTTTTGAATTAGCTTATGAATTTCCAAATAAAATACACATTAGGAATTTGATTGGAATTATTTGAGTGTACAGATTAACTTGAAGAGAATTGGCATCTTTATAATATTGAGTCTTCTAATCAATGTAAAATATAAATTCCTCCATTTTAGGAATTGGCAAACTTTTAATATAAGGAGTCAGATAGTAAATATTCCACGCTTTCTAGGCTACATACAGTCTCTGTCGCATATTCTTCCTTTATGTTTCACAACTTTTTATACATGTGAAAACCCTTCTTAGATTATGGGCAGTACAAAAACAGGTTGCAGCCTGCCGTTTGCAAACCCTTGCCCTGTTTATTTAGGTTTTCTTTAATATATCTAAGTAATGCTTTATAGTTTTCTGTATAAAGTCTTTGCATGTCTTTCATTATATTTAGCCTCAGCTATTTGGTGATTTGTTGGTACTATTATTAAGAGTATTTTTATAATTAGTTTTTCTTGTGTATAGAATTAAAATTGAATTTTCTTATATTTAGTATTTGTCCAGTGATCTTACTAAATTTATTTATTAATTACAGAGGTTTATCTGAGTTTTTCTGGAGTTTCTGCATATCAATAATGTCATGTGCTAACTATAGAGTTATTTATTTTGTTTTCCAAACTTTATAGTATTTATTCATTTTCTTATCTTACTATACTGGCTAAGACTTCCATTAAAAGGATGAATAAAAGCGATGACTGAATTTCTTTGTCTTTTTGAGAAGGCATTTAAATGTTACAATTAAGTTTGATATTAGCTATAGAATTTTTGTGGAAACTTTTTACCAGATTAAACGAGGTCCCTTCTCTTTCTAGTTTGCTAAGAACTATTTTTATATTTTTAATCAACACAGTTTTTATCAAATGCTTTTTCCTGCATCTGTTAAGATTGTATTATGTTTCTCCTTTATTTGTTAATGTGGTAAATTACAATTTTCAAATTATGTTTTATTTTCAAATTAGTTTCAAATGTTAAACTAAACTTGCATTCTTAGGATAAACTACATTTGATAATTGTGTATTATTGTTTATCATGTATCTGTATCTATATCGTTATTTTTCTGGTATGTATTTTCATGAGAGATTGGCCTGTAGTTTTCTCCTTTTGAAATGCCTTTTTCGTGTTTTTATGTAGAGGTTATGCTAACCTTTCTTTTCTCTCTTTGTATTCTCTGATGCGATTTGTATAATGATGAAACTATTTTGGTCTCTCAAGACCAGCTTACTCCCTGGTCTACTTGCCAGGAGAAGTGACCCCAGTCAGTGTTTTAGATGAGATTAGGTGTGTTCAGGGTGATATGGCCGTGGACAGCTAGTCAGTGTTTCAGCAGAAGTGTCATCTCTCCAAGCTTTGCCTGAATTCGTGACCCACAGAAATGATGAAATAGAATTAAATGGTTATTGTTTTAATGTATTACATTTTAAGGTACTAGGAGTATAGTAAAGTATCATTGTAGTTTGAATTTGCATTTTTAAAATAGAATAATGATTTTGAGAAGCTTTGCATGTATTTTTTCATTCACATATCTTCCTTGGTGAAATGTTTCTTCAAATCTTTGGCTCATTGATTTTATTGGGTCTTTTTTATTATTGAGTTTTGTGGGTTCTGTACATGTTCTGGATACAAGCCCTTTATCAGATAAATGTTTTGCACATATTTTCTCCCAGTCTATAATGTGCCTCTTAATTTCCTTAGCAGTGTATTACAAAGAGAAAAAGTTTCTAATTTTGATGAAGGCCAATTTATACATTTTTTTTTCTTTTATGGCTTTTTCTTTTTGTGTCTCATCAAAGACATCTGTTCCTAACCAAAGTATTTTCTTTGGTTTTCTTCTCTATATTTTACAGTTTAATTCTTAACATTATGGGTATGGTCCATTTTGAGTTGATTTTTGTTTATGGTATGAGATAAGGTTTGAGATTTTTATCTTTTCATATGAATATCCAATTGTTCCAGTACCACTTGCTGAATACTATCTCCTTTGAATTACTATGGTAGCTTTTATGAAAATGAATTGACCAAAAGTATGTGTGTCTATTCCTCGACTTTTGTCCCAGTTCATGGATCTGTATGGCAGTCCTTCTACCAATATCACATTGTCCAAAAAACTGGAGCCTTATAGAAAACTTTGCAATAAGGCTATGTGCAACCTTCAACTTTGTGTCTTTTTCAAATTATTTTGGCTATTCTATGTCCTTTGTTTCACATATACTTTAGAGTCAGCTTGTCAATTTAAAGATGCTACTGGTTTTAATATAGATTTGTATTTAATTTATAGGTTAATTTGGAGAGATTTGATATCTTAACCACGTGAAGTCTTCTGATCCACGAAAATGGCATAGCTCTCTAAGTCACAATTGATTCTCTCAGCAATGTTTTATAGTTTTCAATATACAAATCATTCACATATTTTGTTAAATGTATTTGTAAGTCATTAGTGTTTCTTGATGCTTTTGTAAAAAAATTAAAAGTTTCAGTTGTTTATTGATAGTACAGTCATCCTTTTATATCTGTGGGATTGGTTCCAGGACCCCCTGCAGATACCAAAATATGCAGATGCTTAAGTCACCTTTGCAGATGTGGAGCCCATGGTTTCAGAGGTTTGACTATATATAGAAAAACACTTGACTTTTGTATACTGAGCCTGAATCCTATGACATCACTAAACTTACTTATTAGTTCTAGTGGCTTCTTTGTAAATTCTTTAGGATTTTCCCACATGATTTTTATTTTTAACAGTCACGCATGTTTTTAAGAATTTAAGAAAATAAAATTAGTTTGTTATATTTGCCTAGATAAGTACCATTTTTGTTGCTCTTCTTTCATTCCTGAAGCTCCACGTTTTCTGTTGGCGTTATTTTTCTTCATCTGAAGACCTTTCTTAAGCATTTCTCTTTTTTAGCAGATGTTCTGGCAACAAATTCTCTTAGTTTTCCTTCCTCTTAGCATTATTTTATTTTGCCCTTATTCCTGAATTATTTCTGACAGAATTTTGGGTTAGCAGTTATCTTTTCATCTTCTTAAAGATGTTTCATTCTCTTATAGCTTTTATGGTTTCTATTGAAAAACCTATAGTCATTCAACTCATAGTTCTTCTGTATGTAATTTGCCATTTTTCTCTGGCCGCAGTTTGATTATGAGATGTATGGGTATTAATTCTTGAGTTTATCCTGTTTGGGGTTCTCTGTGCCTCTTGAATCTGTAAATTGATATCTTTGACCCAAATTGGAAGTCTGTTCAGTTTTGCTTTTCAGTCTGTGCGTGTGTGCGCACATGCTGTATTTTAGTATTTCCTAGTTCTCCCTCTGATATTTTCACTGATATGTCACTGATATTTTCTCTTTCAGTGTCTCATTGGATGCTAATCCTATCAAATGCATTTTCATGTCATATGTTCTATTTTTTATTCAGAATTTCCATTTGAGTTTTTTGTTGTCTGTTTTTCTGTTGATTGTGCTCATATTTTTCTTTACATCATTGACTGTATTCATTAAGATTTATAACAGCTGCTTTTCGTGTCTTTTGCTAAAAATTTCATTATCTCTGTCATCTCTGGTTCTGTTTCAGTTAATCGATAGAATCCTTTGTTATAGGTCATATTTTTCTTCTTTGCGATATGCCTGGTTATTTTTGATTGGATTCCAGACACTGAATTTTACATTGTTTGATGACAGATTTTGTTGTATTTCTCTAAAGACTGTTGGACTTTCTTCTTGCACTTGCAGACCAGTTTGGTCCCTTTGAAACTTGTTTTTAAGTTTTCTTGTGGCAATTCCAGAGCAGCCTTTGCTCCAGGCCTAATTTATTCCACAATACTAAGGTATGGCTCTTGACGATTCTACCTAATGCTCTGTGTGTTATGAAGTTTATCTGCTCAGAGGGATGGGAATGTGAACTCTTCCCATCACTGTGATTTCCAGGAATTCAGCTTATTGCTTTCAGGTAGTTCTTTCCCCAGCCTCATGGAGGTTTACCTCAGGCAAGCGCAGATTAGTACTCAGCCACCGACCCGAGGGGCCACCTTTGAAGACCTCTGGAGCTCTCTTTCTGTTTAGTTTCCTCCTCTCCAACATTCTGACCTACAAATTCTATTCACCATGGATGATTTAAGCTGTAATCTTTGTCTCTTCAACTAAATGAGACTGTTGGGTTCTGTATGAGAGTTCCTGCTCTCTGAGCTGCAGCCTTGAAAATGCCTCCAGGCAGAAATCTACGGTAGCACTTTCTCACTGCTTCCCTTCTCTCAGTGATCACAGTCCCGATCTGCCTATTGCCTACAGAAAAGTTATTTTATATATTTTTCCCAGTTTTCTAATAGCTTATGGGAGGACAGTCCTAGTAGCTATAAATCCTTCATGCATGAGTGAAAGTCCAAAAGTACACTTTTGAGCATCCTTTATATATAGGGCATGGGGTTAGGGTCATAGGTTAAATATACTCATAATTATCTCAAATGAGTGCAAAGTTGAGACGTGTACCTCTGATGGGTTATCTATTAATTTACCTTTCCTTGGACCTCAGTTTTTGGTACTTTCAATTTGTTTATTATTTATGCAAAATTGATTGTTTTTAGTATAAATGACTATAGATTTTAGTCTGAACTATTGAAGGTCTTAGCCATTCTATGGGTGGACTGTTGTAGTAGACACCTCAATGATCTTGATCTTTTCAGTCTCACTGTCTTCCACTCCTGTCTTCCCATTGTCTCCTAGGTGATTTTTAAAATATATAATCTCCTAGATAATTGCAAATACAATATTATATTTGTTTGAGGTGTAAAACATGGTGATCAGACATTTATATGTCTTACAAAGTGATCACTCCAATAAATGTGGTACCCATCTGGTATACGCAGTTATTACAATATTATTACCTGTATCCCTTATGCTGCACTTTACATCTCCATGACAATTTTGTGACTACCAATTTGTACTTCTTAGTCTCTTCCCCTTTTTTACCCATCTCCCCTTGCCCCCCTCCCATCTGGTTACCATCAAAATGTTTTCTGTATTATGCGTTTGTTTCTGTTTTGTTTGTTTCTTTATTTTGTTCTTTAGAGTCCACATGTAAGTGAAATCATATGGCATTTATCTTTCTCTGTCTGACTCACTCTATTCAGCACAATACCCTTTAGGTCTGTTCATGTTGTTGCAGATGGCAGGATTTCGTTCTTCCTATGGCCGAGAAATATTCCAGTGTATATATGTACCACCTCTTCTTTATCCATTTATCTATGGATGGATACTCAGCTTGTCTCCATACCTTTGCTATTGTAAACAGTGCCCATGAGCATATGGATTTATGTGTCTATTCAAAGTAGTGTTTTAGATCTCTTCGGATAAATACCCAGAAGTGGGATTACTGGGTCCTTCTTTCTCTCATTATAGCCTTTGTTTTAAACTCTGTTTGTCTGGTATAAGTATTGCTTCCCTAGCTTTTTAAATTTTCATTTCCATAATATATCTTTTCCATCCCTTTACTTTCAGTCTCTGTGTGTCTTTTGATCGAAAGTGAGTTTCCTGTAAGCAGCATATGTAGTGGTCTTGTTTTTACCCATTCAGCCACCCCATGTCTTTTTATAGGAGCATTTAATCCATTTCCATTTAAAGTAATTGTTGCTAGATATGTAGGTATTGCCATTTTATTATTCATATTTTTGATCCTCCTCCTCCTCCTCCTCCTCCTCCTTCTTCTCCTCCTCCTCCTCCTCTTCTTCCCTCTCCTTCCCTCTAACATTTCTTGTAATACTGGTTTGGCTTTGATGAACTTTTTTAGCTTTTTCTTGTCTGGGAGGCTCTTTATCTGTCCTTTGATTCTAAATGATAGCTTTACTGGGTAGAGTAATCTTGGTTGTTGATCCTTGCTTTTCATTTTATTGCATATTTTGTGCTAGGCTCTTTTGGCCTGTTGAGAAATCAGCTGACAGTCTTATGGGAGCCCCCTTGCAGATAACTAATTGCTTTTATTTTGCTTCTTTTAAGATTCTCTCTTTGTTTTTAACCTTTGGCATTTTAATTATGATGCATCTTGGTATGGATCTCTTTTAGTTCATCTTATTTGAGACTACTTCCTGGCTTATATGTCTATTTCCTTCACCAGGTTAGGGACGTTTTCCATCATTATATCTTGAAATAGGTTTTCAATTTCTTCTCTCTGTCTCTCCTCTTTTTGCTACCTCTATGATACAAATGTAATTATGCTTGATGTTGTCCCAGGGCCCCTTAAGCTCTCCTAATTTTTTGGATTCTTTTTTCATTTTGCTGTTCCGATGGGGTGTTTTCTCCTACTTTATCTTCTAAAACACTGATTAGATCCTCTGCTTCATTGATTCCCTGTAATATAGGCCTCATTTTGGTTGTTATGTTCTTTATTTCTGACTGGTTCTTTTCTGTATTCTCTATCTCCATTTTTATGTTTTCTATCTCTTTGTTAAAGTTCTCACTGACTTAATCTATTCTTCCCCTAAGTTCATTGAGCATTCTTATGACCACTGTATCTGGTAGATTGCTTGTCTACATTTCGTTTAGTTCTTTTCCAGAAACACAATCTTAATCAACCAGTCCAGAATTTTCTGGTCAAGCACCAGTAAGGTAAGCTTTCATGTGGGCCTTCTGCTTCCCTCTTGGAAAGAAGAGAATCTGCATGATAAAAACTCATCTCATTCTCTTCCTCCAAAGAAAAAATGTCCTGGCCCCCAAATAGTTTTTTTGTTTTGTTTTGTTAATAGCTTCTTTGCCTTACCCTTCTTCCTATAAAAACCTTCCATGTTGTATAACCCCTTGGAATGCTCTTCTAGTTGCTAGACAGGATGCTGCCCAATTTATGAGTCACTTAATAAAGCCAATTAGATCTTCATATTTACTCGGTTGATTTTTTTTTTTTAACAACTCCCTTCCCTCGAAGTCTTTGGTGAAACGTCACCTTCTCAGTATTGTCTCCATGGCCTCCCAATTTAATGGTGAAATATGACCCCATGCTGGCTCTCTCACATTTCTTGGCAACATCTCAGGCAGCACCCACTGCATTATAATCATTTGTAGGCATTAGAACAATTTCATTCTGAGATGTGAACAGGTCCAGAACAATACAAGCCCTAACATTTTGTCTGTCAAGCTTCTTCCTCTTCCCCTACTAAAGGCATAAACTCAGGTACCTATAGTGGAGAAGGGGGTGTGGTTTGCTCTTTCATGCTCTATCCTCTTCCCTCTGCTGTTCTCTGAAGTTCAGTGAAGAATGAAAGAGAAAAGGTATTGACTGTTATCAGTTGAGATTGTAATTTGGTGCTGTCTCTGAGGCCGAGGCTCACATACATGTTAGGTATTTTTCTTCCGACCTGGCCCCTATCCAGAGACTTCTGTGATCTACAGAACCCTGATGTAGGTGACATCTCCCTGACTAATTTCTAGCAGGACAACTTACTTAGCACCATTCTGCTGAGAAGGTCTCATGTTGGTAAAAGCCCTCTTGGGTAGCATCTTTTCAGGATGTTCTTAAAAAAGAGACTAGATGTAAAACTCAATGTACAAAGATTGGCCTGACACCTAAAGCATAATTGTCAACACAGTTTATTGTATGGCTATTATTCCTGCTCTGAACCATGAGGCAATTAGTTAGAACCTCAGGTGTGATTTGAATCTATGGACCAAACAGAGAAGTGGACATAGTCCTCTGTGGGACCCTATCAATGACCTTTACCTGGCTGGATACAAGTTTCCAAACCTTGATCTTAACATTCATATGAACGAGTAAGTAAGTATACACAAAGCCTCCTGCTATTGGTTGGAGGTGTAGCTATAACAAAGTCACTTAAACTCTCTAGGACATCCACAAAAAGATGTGGTTGAACGTTTAAGTTAGCATGGAGCTGTAACAGCCTATGATTCTCTTTGGTTCTCTGTCTCTTAGTTTCTTGGACATGCCATGGAGATTGTGCTTTGCAAGGTGTGTTGAGCTCCCTTGCTTTACTCCTCTAGATGGCGGTTATAGCACTCTGAAACATTCGCTTTAAAATTTATATTGAATTATTAACAAAATACTATTTCTAGAGAATAAGGCTAGGAC
This sequence comes from Eonycteris spelaea, assembly GCA_003508835.1. Classification (NCBI taxonomy): domain Eukaryota; kingdom Metazoa; phylum Chordata; class Mammalia; order Chiroptera; family Pteropodidae; genus Eonycteris; species Eonycteris spelaea. The sequence continues at coordinate 2,455,565 of PUFA01000001.1, forward strand.
ACAGTGGGAAAGCCAATAAATATGAATATCTCAAATAGGGAATATTCCATTCTTTTCACTTAGGCTATAAACTTTGCTAGTGACAGAATGGCTATTAGAAACAAAGAGAGGAGCTTGGTGACATGTGCCAGGCATACCTGCTGTGGGTCTTGGAAAACAGAGGTTACTTGATAGAGGGGGTGATATATCTTACTGACAAAGTTCCTGCCAGGAGAGAATATACATAACTGAGCCTTTCTGTGAGCTCTGCCAAATCCAACAGACAGGTAACAAAGCACTGAAAATAAAGTAATGTCAGCCTAGCACAGCAACAGCCATACCACGCCTTAATTACTCTACGTAGTGACAAAAACTATTCATCAAGCTTAAAATAAAGTGGTTTTAAAGTCAGAAATTTATGTGCCAGCCAGTCAGAGGCTGCGATTTGGGGGCATTAGTTTAAAGGGACATAAGCTAAAACGAAAAGAATTTGGAAAGCTGAGCCACGTTACATATGCACGGTAGTACCATCACTTTTGGTTCTTTCTGATTTTCCCATCATGTCCTTGCACCCATGTTTCTGATCACTTACTGCATTTCATCCAAACCACAATCCCACCCTGGAGCCAAAAGGAAGACATTCAGTTTTAATTCATTTATTTGACAAATATTTATTGTATTAAATGAGTATAGTTGCAGGCTGAAGAATTCTGGAGGAGTTAATTCATTTATTCAACAAACATTAAATGCCAGGCATTGACTGAGGGTCTAGGCGTGGTGGTGGTGAACAAGATAGCAAAGGCCTCTTCTCTCATGGAGCTCACATGTATAAGTGAGAACACATATAAATAAATGAGGACATACGGGTGGTATTAAATGATAGTTGCGGGGGTGGAGAGGGCAGGGGAGTGCAAGAAGAGGCACAGGAAGATTGGGCAGAATAATCTTAAGCGAAGAGAGCAGCCTTTGCCCAAGCACGAGAGCAGGAAAGAACTTGGCGCAACTGGCAAGTAGAAAAAGCAGTCAAAGTAGCAAGAATGGGAAAGAGTAGAAACAGATGAGAAGAGAGGTAAAGCAGGTGCCAGACCAAGAAAGCTCTTGTAGGGTAGGATGAAGAGTGTGGATTTTATTCCAAGTACAGCGTAGGCCATTGAAGAGTTTTAAACAGGGAGCAATGATCTGAACAACATTTTGTTGAAAAGCGAAGGAGTGGAAAGTTTTTTTGCAAAAGAAGAGGCATTGATTACTTAACAATTGATTAATTAAACATTTATTGAACTTTCACTATATGTCAACTACTGATGACAGAAAGATGAATAAGACACTCCTTGTCCTCAAGATCCAGTGGAGACAGACGGTCATGTGCATGAACAAGAACAACATGGCAATGAAGCAGCCACACCTTAGTGGGCAAAGTCATGTGTAGTTACTTCGACCATTTTATTATATAGAATTTAGCCTCTTAAAAGAGGCTTTTCTGATGTGGTGTTTTTTTTAATGCTAGAAGATACCTACTACATTCCAGATGATGAATATGCCCTTGGGTCAACTCTTCCAATGGAAAGGCAAAAATTCTAAGAGGCACAGTGGAGACGAAAGTCATAGGATGAAGGGGTTTTCTTTTGCTATGTGGCTATGAGACCAGAGCAGTTGTTGTCAGGAATCCGGGCCTCACTTCATCTTTAAGAACTGAAACAATTGCTCTATGAACTCTCCTCCAGCTCTATCAATCTGTAATTTAGGGCAGTGGTCCCCACCTTTTTCACACCAGGGACCGGTGCTTTTATGAGAATCTAATGTCTGATGATCTGAGAATCTAGTCTGATGATCTGAGGTGGAGCTGAGGCAGTGATGCTAGCACTGGGGAGCGGCTGCAAATAAAGATGAAGTTTCACATGCTTGCCCATCGCTCACATCCTGTTGTGTGGCCCAGTTCCTAACAGGCCACGAACCAGTACCGGTCTATGGCTCAGGGGTTGGGGACTCCTGATTTAGAGGATACTTTGTCTTAATCATTCACTTTAGGCTGCATTTCTGACACGATAAAATGGAAGATTAACTTTGAGCCCCAATTAAGCAAAATGTTATCCCCTAAAAAGAATTCAAATCTTCTCATTAGTATACCTTTATTAAAAAAAAATTGCACTCAATTATGATTAATATAGTTTGAATTTCATCAATAATGTATTTTTAGAAATTTGTCTTCTCTCTTGTATCTAAGTTCTATATCATATCCTTGGTTTTGCCTAATGGCCTGCAATTTTAAGACCTAGTCTTAGCAACTTTCTAGCTCAAATCAGTTCTAGTATCTGAGAGCGTGTTATATTGGTCCTTTCTGATAGTTAAAAAATGGTTGCCAGAACCCAAGTAATTCATTCCTAGAACTCTGGACTCACTTTTTGGGAATGACTGTTCTAGATCATTGTTCTGGAGAGTCTTGCATTTCTGCTTTTGGGGACTATCCCCTTTGTGCCCTGAGTTTCACTGTACTTTCTTATTCATCAGTTGCTTTCTGTGTCTTCCTATGAAAACGCAATGAAAACAAATGAGTTATTTATAATTTTCTTCCTGGAGCCATTTCAATTAAAAGTTAATTAAATGTCTTCACATCATAATTTTAAAGTGTTCTTTCAGTAATAGTGAGACAGTGTGTGAGCTTTAAGAATTCCCGAGTCTAAAATAAACTTATGCAAATACCTTTTCAAAATGCCATGGTATGTGGAGATAGCATTGCTTAAACATGATTAGTACTTCTATGTCTTTATTAATTTTATTCATTAAAATATTGAAACGATGAGCTTGTGATCAGTGGTATTCAGTGTAGGCATTCCTGAAGCATTGGATTATAGTGTGGGCGTGGACTGGTGACTCTCCTTTAGCAATCTTTGCTTTAGAGTAGGTGGTTCTCACATTTTGATGGCTATAGGGAAACATCCAAAGAGCTAATGACGAACACAAAGCCTTAGGCTCATTGGAGTAGGGCCTGGGCCTTTTGTGTTTTTATTAAGTTTCCCAGTTATTCTGATAACCACCAAAGTGTGAGAACTACTGTATTGGAGCATCGATCTGCTTTAGTGTTTCAGGTCAACGATTTTAGACAATAAACCAGGAGACAAATCTGTTGTGCACTACCCAGGGCCACTTGGGTGCTTTAGGTGTAATATTTTCCTTCTCGTATTCCAAGATGTGAGTATTTGTTTACTAAGTGACTGGAATTGGCAGGGGCCCCCAAAACTTCATGCCTAGAAATACCTGCACCCTTTCCTCTGAAATTGAATTGTGGGGTTTTGGAGTTCTATTGATAAGGCTGCAAATTTATGGATTTGCAGGTGATATATTGGCTTGTGAGAAAGCAGTTTTCTCATTTCCCTGCCAAATTTATCTGCTGTGGCAGCTCCCAAGTCTGTTTTTCTGCTAAGGACCTATGGCGGCTGTGAGTGGGAGGAGTCTGTGTGGACTAATTCACTTGGATGGACTCTTCCCAAATCAAAGGCAGCTGAAGATGTTAAATAGTCAGGGAAGATGGGGTTTCTGCAGAGTGTGGGCCTTTTAGGTCCATGTCTTGTTTCCACTGTGGGAGAAAAAGATACTTGTGGTGTCCTGGTAGTAACTATTAATGAGAGTTAAGCACTATTCCAGGTGCTTTACATGCAATATAAATTCCACTGAGAATTTATTATTCCTAGTTTACAGAAAAGGAAATAGAGGTAAGGAAATCGTCCATGTCCACTGCAGCTTGTTGTGGGAGCTAAGGTTCAAACCTAGACTGTCTGGCTCAGAGTTTATCATTTTAACCTATGCTTGTGTCTTAATCTAGCAGGTTTGTCTTCATTAAGCTGGCTAGGGTCATAAATGAGGATGATACAGAGACGAATGCCTAGGGAAGCCTGTGGGAATTAGGAGTTGTCTGGTAGGAGATGGGAGCTTGGGGAGCCTCCCGATAGAACCAGGGTGAGGGTGGGTGGGGTGGTGGTGGGCCATGCAGCCGGCATTCAGTGGTGAGGCTGAACTCACTGTTTATAGTAGCATCCATTCTTTTTCTTTTTCTTTTTTTAATTTGATTAAAAAAAATTATAGTGACATTGGTTAGTGAAACCCAGTAAGTTTCGGGCATACAGTTCAACAGTGGGTAGCATGCGTTCTGGTTGAATGTTTTGAATGTTGCTCTTGGGTGTATGTTCCTCTTCCTGAGAGCCATGGCTGGCTTGGTGATAGGCCCCTGATTTATATGGCTGTTTTCTGGGTCAGGGAAAGGAAAGGGCCGGTTGTTCACTGGGCAAGTAGCAAACTATAGGCCACTGGGAAGCCCCTGGGTGTTGGGGAGGGAATGGATGGAGGGCAGCAGAGGTGAAGTGAATAGGTGCCATGATCAAGGGCAGGATTTCTAAAACTCGAGTAGTATAAGGATCCTTTTTGGGAAAAGTGTTACAGCATATCTACAATGTTTAATGATATTAGCCTTATTATAGTATTTAAATATGTTCAAATAGAAAACTAAATACGAATTCCTTATACTTTTAGCCATTGTACAACTATAACTAAAACAACTCTATTTAGCAAAATCAAATAGAAAAAAATTATAACAGTAATAATGGTGGTACTGACTTATTGTGGTGGATGCTTTTATTTTTATTTTTTTGCTGAAATAGCCACAACTTACTACATGTATGTGGCATTAACACTACAGGTTCTTTAGATATTATGGCCTCCAATTCATGTTTTGGGATGGCTTGGTTATAGTAATTCTGAAACCTGTGCCTAGAAGGGCAAACATATGAGGCCTTGGTATAGGGGCCATGATGTCCTTTGGCCTACACTGGGCGCAGAGACATTATCCATGAGTTAGGTTGGCCTCTGTACAGCTCCTGGGTGATGTGATCACAGTACCAAGCTTGGGTACCAGTGTAGTCTGGCATTTCTTTGTGATACAGGGACTGACTATACAGATGTTAAAGAGCATGCTTATATTAATTTTGTGAGATTGCTTTGGGATTGTATTCCAATGGAATGGAAGCTTTCATGAGAGCAGGGACTTTGTTTTGCACTCCACCATGTTCTTGATGTCGCGAATAGTGCCAAGAACAGCTTTGTCCAATAGAAATATAATGCCACCCATAAATATGAGCCATATATATAATTTAATATTTTCTAGCAGCCATATTTTTTAAAAAAGTAAAAAGGAACAGGTGAAATTAACTTTAATAATATATTTTATTTAACCCAGCATATTCAAAATATTATCATTTCAACATGTAATCAAGATAAAAATTATTAATGTGAGATTTTTTTCTTTTTATGCTAAGTCTTCAAGATCCAGTGTGTATTTTATATACTTACATGCGGCACATCTTAGTTCAGTGCATTACTGCATTACAGGTGCTCAATAGTCACATGTAGCTACGGGCTACTATATTCAACAGTGTGGGTATGGAAGATAATAGATGTTCATAAACGTATTTAAAAACTAATATTACTGGATAAATAAAAAAAACCTTTCAGACCCTCAGGATACTATTTTCAGACATGCTGGTGCTCCCTCTCATATTATTGTGGGAGGAGGCCAAAGAAGGAGCTCTAAGCTGCTCACCTCTCACCTAAATGATTACGGCATCCTCCCACCTGGTCTCTCTGTCTGGACTTGTTCCTGTAATTGTGCTCCCCAGGACAGCCATTGTACTTTTCCTACAAGGCAAAGCTTATCAAGTTACTCCCTTTCCTAAAAACCCTCCAGTGGCTCCTCTTCAGCATTAGCGTCCAAGTGCCTTAGTACAGATCCCGAGGCCCTTGGTCATCTGGCCCTAGCCTTTCTTTCCCGTAGCCTTTCTCTCCATAGTATTCACTCCAACTGCCCTTCTTGTACTGACTGCCCAGGCACACTGGGCTTGTTTCTATCTTTCCACAAGGCAGGTGCCTTCACCTTTGTGCCTTTGCACATGCCACTTCCTATGCCTGTAACAGTCCTTTAACTCTCCTTCCCCTTCTCATTCCTTGGATAACTCCTATATATTCATTAGGTACAGGTTAGAGTGTCACCTCCCTGAATCCCTTGCACTATTTGACTGATTCCTGTTGTTGTTCACTGCCCTAGTTGAATATTCCTCCCTCTCATCTCTCACACCAGAGCTCCCTTTTTAGGAGCTATGCCCCTAACCTTTTGAGATCTGAGGAAACTTAGGAAGAGACTGATTTGGATCATTGAGAGGCCTGAAAGATTTTATTGTCAAAAAGTATGGCCAAAAATCTTGGGAGAAAAGGAACAGACACTTCCTACTTGATTTAAAAATATGCATTATGAGTAAGGCTTAAATAAATTGCAGAAATCCTATTCCTCATGACAATGTTTGACAATCCCTTCCCTCCCATCACTGCAGGGACCAGTGGGTTATTCTAGTTGGGATCAGCCAGCCTGTATTCACTGAGATGGTTATTGGAAAACTTGTGACTTGTCTGTCCTTGAGTACTACGGGTTCCTCCCAGGTTCCCCTTTCTTCAATTATTTAGTGTACTTATCAACTCGAACAGTGGTTCTGAACCAAAGGAGCATCTCAGAATCATTGAGTTTTCCTAAAGTACAGCTGTCTAATATCCATCCATCCTCCCTCAACTCCCCTGCAGACCCATGGATCAGAGTCTCTTGGGATGGGGCAGAGGAATGCATATTGTAAATAGGCTTCTCAGCCAACTCTAATATTTCATCTCTGGTTAAGAATCACTGAGCTAGGGTAAGAGAAAGGTAGAATAGTCTAAAACCAAAGCTATTGTTGTTTATGATGGTTGACTTCTTTAATGAGACAGTGTAGGGTGACTGAGGGCAGTGACATTTCCTACTCCAGGAGCACGTGGAAGAACTATTAGCCAGAGCAGAAATGGGCAGCTAGTATGAAAGGCAAGAGAATTCCAAACCTGAGTGATCAGGTTTCATTTGTTCCTTGTGCAGCTCACAATCTTAACTTTTTATTTTAGCACAACTGCCAATTTGGTTCTACAATGCAAATAAAAGTCTAATATGACACGTTGTATTTATTAAGAGATGGAATAGTTTATTAAAAATGGTTTTCAAACCAGATCCCAATGCCTGTTGATAAGCATGCTAACATAGTAAAATCTGTTTCATGTTCCATTGACTATGGGGCTGTAGAGCTGAGGATAAAAAATGGTGCCTGTATATTTATGGGTAGGGGTTGGGGAGACACACAGTGTTGGCCATCACAGTATTTTATATTCATTCAATAGGTACTATGGAGGCTTTATGATGTACCAGGTCCTGTTTCAAGCAGCGGGGAAAAAAATCCAAACCCCTGCCCTATGGAGTTTACATTTTAGTGGAAGAGACAAAAATAAGCAAAATAAAGAATTAAACAAGATAATGATATAGTACTCTAGATTTAATAATTGCTATGGAGGACAGGCTTTATTGTGTGTGGAGTGGCAATGGATAGGGTGATGGTGGTGACATTTGAGTACAGACCTCAAGGAGAAAAGGGGACAAATCATGTAGGCATCTAGGATTCCATATGGGTTTCATATGGGGCAGTAAGTGAAAAGGCCCTGAGGCAGGCAGGGGGCATCTTTGGAGTAGCTGTGGAATCACCCACCTGTGAGGATAGTATGGCAAGAAGAGGGAAAGCTTGGGAGGAAATGAAGTCAGCTGGGTAATAAGGGGTCTGGGTGGGCCTGGGAAGCTACAGCTTTTATTTTGAATGAGACAGGAAGCCACTGCTGACTTTTGAGCTGAGGTATAGGAGATATGACTTAATTTCCAAAGGATCACCCTGGTGGTTGATGGAAACTACACTCTACAGGAACACAGGTGAAGCAGAAAGACCCTTTAGGAAGTTGTTGCAAATATCCCTGGGGAACGATAGAAGTGACTTGGACCAGGGTGGCAGAAGCAGAGGTGGGTCAGGTTCTCAGTATATTTTAGAGACGGAGCAGCCAGGATTTGCTGAGTGCTGGGTGTCTGAGAGAAACAGAAGAATCAAGAACAAGGCAGGTTTCTGATCTGCGCAGCTGGAGAGATGGAGTGGCAGTTAACAGGGATGGGGAATATCACGAGGCAGGGAGGCGAGTGGGAAGCCAGGCAAGGACAATGCTCCAAAGCTGAGGAATTTGTTTTAGACCAGTTTACAAGTGGTAGCTCTGTCGCAGCACTGAGATTGGTATTGCATAGAGTTGCTGATTCTAGTCTTAATGCTTTTGTCACCTCGCTAGCTCAGGTCAAACAAGTCTTTGTTGATCATCCTCTTAAGGGAAAAAAAAATAAGATTCTCCAAAATTCTGTTTCCAGATCTACTCTTATTCTTTAAAAACTTTTTTTCTTATGGTTTCTGTAAACTTCATATGATTAATTTCTTAACCCTTAATTTGGCTCTGTGTTAAATTAAATAATTCATCTTCCTTTTCAAAGTTGCTACTTCCAAAGAACTGGAATAATTTCTCTTTTAAACTATTGCTTTTTAAAGAGAGTGATCCTACCAGCTTCCTAAATTGCAAGAAACAGATTCACTCAAGTGACTCTTAATGATGAGAATTTCACTATAAGGATTCTGTACCTCTGGGGACGGGGATTAGGGTGGGGCTTTTTTCTTTTTTTAAATTTACTTCTCTGTGTGTGTGTGTGTGTGTGTGTGTGTGTAAATTTTATAGAAAAAATGGCTGTAAGACTTCAATTGAATGAATACATAAAATAAACAAACCCATGGGCTCATAGTGACACTAAAAATAAAATAAAAATGAAAACTCACTGGACACCATTGAAGGTTGGTAGGGCATAAACTCATTAATCTGAAACAGTAGAATGATAAAGAGAAAGGAATCCAGCATTTGTTTTGCTTTCCTTGTATGCACTACATTTGAAGTTAACCATTGTTAAAGGAGGAAAAGTTTCTTATAGAAGAATTTCAGCTAAAATACAGAAGGGATTCTAAAATGATAAATAAATGGATCTAGGCCATGTTCATCAATGGGTGGTAAAACCACTGAGTGAAAGGCAGATGTAGGACTTCATGATGGATGGATCAGGCTGAGAACACCTGAACCCACTGATCAGTCAGTCTCAGCATCACTTGAGGCTGAACACTGTATGATCAGTGTGGAGCCCAGTGCATTATTTTTGTGATGTTCGAAACTTCTCATGATAAGTTTTTAAAAGACAAACATCTTTATGCATACACAAAAATATTTTTAACTACAAATAGGATTACACTCTATATATTGCTCTGCATTTTACTTTTATCCACTGAATTGATTTTTACGGGTTCAATATTGCTGAGCTTACCGGCTTCTGGACTTTCACATAGGGCTTTGCTGAAAGTTTTTATTTATCAAGACTGGTAGTGAGTATAAGAGATCAAAAGATCAGGGACAAAACAATTATTCCCAGACAGGTTTACAGGGTACACTCTGGTAAGGACCTCTTGAATACTAAAAGGCAAAAAGGAACCTTTAGGTGAGTAGTGTCAAGGAAACCCAAGTATTTGAGGCTGTGTTTCTGAGGAGAGGAGGGATTCACAGACTGCTCATGATGCCATTTGGTGCCTGTGTTCTTGGGAGCATCTGAGGCGGGGGCGGGGGGGGGGGGTTGCTGCTTCCTGACCTCGGGAAGCCCCCTGCTCAGTCTCTCCAGCTGCGCTGGCAGCCAGTCCGTTTAAAACCTTTTTCCTGTGTTCTGTTACCAACCTCAGCAGCTCTTTCCAGAGAGTTTGTTTCTTTAGTTCTGGAGTATGACATCCCAGAGGTATACATGTGGCTAAACACAAGGGGTGAAGGCAGTAGGTGGAAATCCAAAGAGGCAGCTCTGTAGGGAGGCGTTCTGACAGGTAGATGAGAACAGCCGGGCGTGGTGGAAGGAGCGTTGAACTTTGGAGTCAGGCCTGAGTCTGAATGCTGGATTCGGATCAGCGGTTTGTCCATGGGCAATCATTTCAATCACTGTGTTTCTGTTTCATCCCTCTATAAATGCTGCCTATCAGATCTCTTCTTCCTTTGGCTGTGATCGGGCTCCATGACACTGTGTAAGCAAAACCTGTGACAATGCCTGGCGCTTGGCAGATAGATACTTTACAAATGCCCAGTCTCCATTTCTCTCTTCTGCTAAGAACAGGGCCACTAACTCTATCAGAAACTGTGCTACAGAAATTGGAGCCTAAGAGATGAAAATCAGGGATCTTTCTTTGGTCACTGAGAGACTGGGCTGTTTGGACTGACAGCTGGTTTCAGAAAGAGACTGGATCCAATGCAAGGCTTCTTAGAACGGAGCACGCTGCTTCAAGGAAACACAGCATTTACCACCGTCTGCTGTCCTGCTGGCTTGGCTTTGTCTGTCTGTCAGCCAGGAAGGTCCAGGAAGATCGGGGCCCACATGTCCCTTACTTGCCATGGTATCCTACAGTGCCTCACATGCCGTGGGGGCTTAGTAGCTACCTGTACATGAGTGAATTCATATTCATGGAAGAAATTCTAGCAAATACAATTCAGAAAAAAGCGAAATCACCTCTAACCTAATCACCTATTACTAACATTATGGATGTTTATCCTTTCAGTTCTTTCTTGTAATTTATACAACTGAGGTCATGCTGTTTTATAATCTGATTTTGTGAAACTATATCGTGAAAAAATTTCCAAATTGCATACGCTTTCCTTTAAAATCATTTTAATGGCTGCATAGTATGTTTTTGTATATACATACCAAGTTTTATAATGAACAAATTCCTTGTCATTAGAGATTTATGTATTTGTGCAGGATTTTACTAGTATAAACTGTATAGTGATAGACATCCTTGTAGCTAAGTCCTTGACCAAATAGCTGATTAGCTTTTCCACTACAATGCCAGTTCTTTTTTTTGACATAATTGTAGATTCACATGCAGCTTTAAGAAATAGGACAGAGTCCCTCCTCATAGCCTTTACCCAGTAATCCCCAGTGGTAGAAACATATTGCATACTTTTAAACAATATTATAATCAGGAAATTGTCACTGATACCACCCTTCAATTTCTATTTTAAGCTTTTTGGTTTGCCTTGGCCAGACAGATGTTGCAGACACACTATTGGGAAGCTCTAGGCGTGCATTTTCAAGCATGTTTCTTTGTTCTATCAACCACCCTTCTCCTGCTTGTCCCTTTCCTCAGCTGAACCTTGTTTGCTAGTAAGGCTGCCCTGATGTCAGTATTCCAACTGTATTTGCACAGGGGCGTGAGTTCTAGAGTCTCAGAATTTTAAGTACTAATCTTCTCCAGAGCCCCTGTGAAATAAGGTCAGAGACTGTTTCCTCTGCTATGAAACTGTTGCCATCTGTTGGTTTCTACTCTTTAATGTCAATGCATGGGGTACCAGAGCCAGCAGGCATAATAGATACAGTCTGCTGCTGATCAGATTCACTAATTAAAGCTGTGAGCCAGGATGTAAGGTTACATTTCCTTTGTTCTTATTTCAGATTCTGCGTAGTCACATTTTATTTACATACGAAAAACATGGCATGTCTATGAAATATTAATAAAATTTCACCTTACACGTAAATGAAATCATGCAGATATTTCAAATAAATATCAAGAATTGCGTAATTTCAAAGCTAAAATGGCAGCTTGAGTGAAATGGTAGCTGCGTTTACCTTTTCGTGATGGCCCCACCTCAGTGCTTAAGTGGACAGTTTCCCCAGGCTTTGTCAGAAGGGCAACTTCTGCAAGGGAAGTTGGTTACCATTGTGCCTTTATCTGAATATTCACTGTTAATATTATTGAGTCCTTTTTTGTAATCATAAAATAATGTCACCGGGGCTGGTGCTAGTTCTCCAAATATGCCTGAAAACCAGTAACTGGAAAGGAAGGTAGATGTGATAAAACACTATTGAGACAAACACATACTATGATACACTGTGCTGTTAATTTCAGAGAGAGAGAGCACTTTATGAAATATTATAGATAAGGCTGAGGAAATAAAAGACTACATTAAAGCAAAATATGCTACGATAGTTGTAGATTTATGTAGCAGCGTATTCATACTCTATATTTATTCCAATGGGAAAATTAGTTGTGAATTATGCAAGTTTTGATTAATGCAAGGTCTTCAGTAATTTATCCCTTATATAAAATGCATCCAGCTATAATGGATTTACTTGGTGCTTTAACCATGATTCAAGTGGTGTGTACATTTAAGATGAGAATTTGAAACTTCTTCGTCCTAGTGGAATTGAATTTCTTTTTATTTTTACAATTTATAAATGAGATTAAGTCAGTTGCTTGAAATTCAAGAATACATTTCTCAAAGAAACAGTCATTATGTAGAAACTCACATTTGTTGATTACTTACTATATGTCAGTGCTTTACATATTAGTTCTATTTTAATTTAGTCCTTACAACAACTCTGGGATCTATCACCATTCTGCATTTGTAGAAGTGACTTCCCAGAGTCAGTGAAGTGAAGTTCAAGCAAGGCCCTACGCTGACGGTGGGAGAGCCAGTATTCAGATATATGTCAGATTCCAAAAGTTGTTTTGTCTGGCAGCCCATGGATTCCTGGGAAGTCAATGGATGGAATACAGAGATTCACTCTCCCTAAAATAGTAGGCATAATTTTGTTGGCCTGTGTATTCATTTTTCTGGGCAGAAGGCCCGTGGCTTTCAACAAACATCCAAGGAACTTGCTGATCCATTCTAGTGTTATACACCCCAGAATCATGCCAAAATCCTTCCTAAATGACCCATAGAACACTACTTAATTGTTTTTTTTTTTAAATCACATATCAACCATTGCGGTTAGGTATGTTAGGTGTTAATTAAGCATTGCAGCCTATGGGGAAACATTTCACATGCAGCAACCCTGGAAAAGGGTTCCTCTCTAACACATCCCCTCAACAAGTTGGAGGGTGGGGTAAAACCCATATTTTGCAGGATAAAACTCATGATGACCCTCACAACACTTTTGTTCCCTGGGTTTCTAAGGGGTCCCAGACCTGTCTGCAACATGGCACTGGGCATCCATTCAAGTGTACAAGACTATTAAGAAATCCATCTAATTTCCCATTGCTCTTCATTTGTTTCTCTCTTGTGGCATTTCTTCACACACCATGTTGCCTTAAAACGATTATGTTCATGTCTCATCTCCCCATTCAAATTGCGAGGCTCATGAAAGCAGGAGTTGTCTTTTTTCCTTTTCCTTTTTTTTTTTTTTTTGTCTTGGGGTTCTCCAGATGCCCAAGATCATCAGTGACAGGGACAGACACACTTGAGGTATCAGATGCATGGCAGTCTTTCTCTTCAGGTCCTGCATTCTGTGGAGCCCTCTGGGCTTATTGCCGTGGCTCCTAGCCTTTGTTTAACGACCAAGGCATCTGAAAGAAAGGGTATTGGGGAAGTGAGATAGTGAGTCAGTGTGGGATGGAGATTTGAAAGGGGAGTGAGAGGTTGGGGACCGTTCTGGTATGGCAGAGAGGGTAGTGGGACGTTAGTCTCCCCTCCTCACTGCCGCCCCCCGCACTCCTGTGCATCTGTCTGACTTTGGAATTCCACCGATCTTCAGGGCTTCTGAGATGTGGCTTCTTGCTACCTTTAGGTGTGTAGCCAGGCTCATCGTGGTGAGGGACATGAAGATTTAAGTTAATCACACACATCTTTTAAGAGTAGTGTAAATTTCGAACAATTGAGCAAATTGATTAGGTTGGTTTTTAGTAAATATGCTTACTTTTTCCCTCAAATTAAATTTTAATTATAGAACATAGTAGTTTCATAAAATATAAATAATGACAGAGTATATGAACTAAATGGTAAAACTTCCCCTTCCCTTTCACTCCTACTCTTTCCTATCCCAGGTAACCTCTGCTAATAATTTGGATTTGCTAATCCAACTTCTCTGTGCATTGTTTATCTTTTTATGGACAAAGCCCCACAGAGTTTAGAGAAGGAAAAAACCTATTCTCGAGGAATGTAAAGTCTGAATAATGACAGATATAGAATTTCTTCACCCAGTTTGCCCAGAAATGTAATTGCTTCTTCTGTCACACTTGAGAGACCACTTGTATCTCCCTTGCAGGAAACCATCTGTGTGAGTAGGTCCAAAGTTCGGAGGTGTGAACTCAGAGCATCACATAAGGAAATCCCTTAAGTCTTTGTTGGCCTCTCCTGACCATGCAGAAATTGCCTTTTCCCACTGCCATTCACTTGGTTAAGCTATGGCTGCTCTTGTGACAGTTTTTCTTTCTTCTTCTTCTTTTTTTTGTTTGACAGTGTCCTCTCAGTCAAAACGTCTTAGCAAGTGCTTTTGTTTGCTGAGCTCCCCAAGGCCATGTCAAATAGAACATCTGAAATAAAAACAGCGTCCGTCATGGTGTTGATGTTGGCTGTAAATCAGTGCATTGGAGAGGTTTACACACCATGGCTAACACTTGTTAGGGGCTGCCCACTTACTGGGGTACAGACTTCCTTACATAGTGGCACTCTTTATTTAGATTGCTCGCACTGTCCCTGAGGCCTTTGTGGAAGCATATGTTTGTTTTTTTCTGGGCTCTTGTCTTGTTTCAACTTCCCACCCACATCCTGGTGGGATCTTGCTCTATGTTTTTGCCTTACGTCCTTTGAACTTGCTGTGTCTTCCTTGGAATGCTTTTATCCTGCTCTCATGCCCTTTTTCAGAGCCCAGCTTCTGTAATTTCCTTAGGTCCCCCAGACCAGGTTAGCAGCCGTTACTAACTCCTCAGGGTATACTGTCCTTCACTCAACACTCTTCATGCTTAGCATTCCTTCATCAGTGTCTCTTTTCCTTTCTAGGTGGCACCCTTAAAGAGAGTAAGGACTGTGTCTGTCTCCATCACTGCTGTAACCCCAGCATCTTGCCCGGAACTTGGCTAGAGGAGATACTCAGTAAATAACTTGTCAGATAATGGAATGAAATAAGAACAGGGTTTTCTGAACTTGTTCAGTCACAATCACTTGTAGAAGCTTGGTTGAAATACAAATTCTTGGGCTCTTCTACTCTGGAGATTCTGATTTAGCAGGTCTGGGGTAGGGTCCAGGATTGTGGGTTTTAACAAGAGTCCCTTGTGATCCTTATCTTGGAAGGCTACTGGGGGACCCTTGAGGAGGAGCAGAGAGCAGAAAAAGCATTGGCTAGGTATCTGAATAACTGCCAGGAACTACCTTTTTGTTAGTGGCTCTGGGCCATGGAACATCAACTTTCTCAGCCGTCATCTCCTCACCCATAAACTCAGAGATGTAGATTGCATAATCTTTTAGGTTTTTTCCAACTCTGACAATCTCCATTTCTAAAATCTGTGAAGGACAGTCCATAAACGTATGTTTCTTTTCCCATCCCCCATCCTTCTTTCTTTTTGGGCCCAACAATGGATATGTGAATGTGAGGTGTGACTTACTGAAAAGCAGGCAGATATTGAGGCATCTAATAGCTTACATTATTCATGAGGTCATGGTAGAATCACTGGCATGGGAGGAAGGAGCACAATGACGACTTACGTTGGTCTATTATCGACAAACTTAAAGTTGACTCCCACGCTCCCCACTTCTTACATAATCTCCTCTTCTTGAGTGTCAGGTGGAACCTGTAGAATATGCAAAGGTGATAGGCTGTCATTCCCGTAATGACATTACATTAAAATACTTAAATGGTTTTTATAAGATTTGTAATAGGATTACATCTTGCTCTCAGACTTGCTCTAGAATCTTTCTCTTCCTATTGCTAGCTTTGAAGAAGCAAGCTGCAATGAATCCTGCAGCCAAAGGGAAATTAATTCTATGAGCAAGCTAAGGGAGCTTGGAAGTAGACCCTTTCCTAGTTAAGCCTGTGATCAGAACCAGCCTTGCCTGACATCTGATTAACAGCCTTGTAAGACACTAAACAGAGAACAGAACCCATCTAAGCTATTATCTAGACTTCTGATTCACAGAAATTATGATATAGCAAATGTGTGTTGTTTTAAGCAGTAAGTTTGTAGTAATTTCTTATGCAGCATGGAACCCTAACATAGCCAGCAATTGATGCAACAATGCTGTGTAATAAACCACCTTAAAATCCAATGAACATTTATAATAATAAATATTTATTATGCTGATGAGGCTGCAAGTGTATGTAGCACAGCTAATGTAGGCTGGGCTCAACTGAGTTTACCTCCTGGTTGCAGGTCATGGAGAGGTCTGCACTACACATGTTGGTCCAAGGGAACAGGCTAAAGGGCAGCTCAAGAACCAGGCAGAGTTGTAGAAATATATCTAAGGCTCATTTATACTTGTGTCACATTTACTAACATTTCATTGGCCGAAGCCAGTCACATGGCCAGCCCCAACATCAATGGGAAATGAATATTTTCTGATCAGTAATCGAAAGTATCAAAATTAGCCTGGTCTCTTAGTTTTGTTTAAAGTGCCCTCATGTACACCAGCTCATTCTGTTCTCCATAAAATCTTATGAAGGCAGAGAACAAAATTTTATTTTCATTTTTAGATGAGGAAAGAAGGGCTCAGACTGATTAAACGAGGTTCCCACTGTCAGGTGGCTGGTTTCTGACAGAGTGGGACTCTAACGAATGTCTCCCCACTCTGTGTCTAACGGTCTTCCCACAGCGTTAGGGTTTTCCCAGATGTAGTCGATTTATGTTAATGGCGCATAACACTCTATTTTAAATGTTTTGAAAGCCATTTAAGTATTTTAAATAATTCTGAACTTCTTCACTTCCCCGAACGCCCTGACCCCCATCCTGAACCTTTGCACCGGCCATGCCCTCTGTCTGTAATAGCTTTCCCTGGCTCCTCCCAACCCACATGCCTTAACCCTAACTCCCCTATTTGGTGTTCAACTTTCCAACCTTAGTTTAGACTTTCACTCCCTTGAGAAGTCTTCCTTGACTTGTTGTCTTTCCATCTTCTCCCATCATAACCTGTACGTCTCCCATTTGTAGCAGACAACCCACTTCATTATAGTTACATTGTAGTTACCTGTCTCCCTACTGGGCTGTGAGCTCCCTAAAGGCAGGAGCTAAGCTATGCCTCCATGCATCGCAGCATTGAGGAGAGAGTAGACATGGAGTGTTTATTTCCTGATTAATGCTGTTCTCAAAAGCCAGAAATGCTGCTACTATTTATCTGTGACATTCTGCTCTAATGTTTTTATCCTATTTTTTATTTAATTTGCATAATCTGGCTTTGTTCACTGTAATTATTAAATAAAACCTGGATAATTTGAAAAGCTAATGGGGTCAAACTAGTAATTTTTAAATAACTTGTGAAATCTCCTAAACAAAGAATAATAGACTATTTAGTGCTGGGTATGGAATGAAAGTTCAGCTAACCAAATCACATTATTTTTTGGCAAGAACCAGGGCCTTAAGCCAGATCATGAAAGTCCTGGAAGGTAATATTCAGAACTTTAGATCAGTTTGTTCTAGATAAATCTACTTGGATGAGCAAGGGTGAATAAGGATATCTTTGAGATTCTGTTGTCCTGCTAAGAAATCCTGGTGGCTTAGACCAGGATAGTGGTGGTGACAAAAGAGAAGAGACATAGATTCTAGAGATATCGAAACATACTTACAAGGACTTTGGGATGGGGATGTGAAGCTGGCCTGAGGCCTTTTGGGATTTATGTAAAGATAAGCCCAGTTAGAGCTTTGTGACCAAAAGAGAACAACTCTTCTGTGTAGTGCAAGCAGAATGGTCTTTGGAGTCACGAGGAGACAAGTTTCGTAACCCCTCTAAATTTCAGAATGCACAGTGAGGAAATTCGAACTTTCCTCAAAATAGAATGAAGTAGATGTAAAAGTTATTAAGGGATGGTAACTGCCATTAAACATTCTGAAATGTCATTACCCCCACATAGGCCCCTTTGCATCTATTAACAGTCTATTTATCTTTCTTGGGTCAGCCGAAATTGCCACCTCTTCCCCATCACGCCCACCTGAAGTGGTTCCTACTTCAATGCCTGGAACACTATTCTCTGTACCAGGCAAGGGTGCCTGTTAGGTTTTTTTGTTTTGTCTTCCGAGCAGAGTTTATCATATTCCTCACTTCCTGTATTATTAGTCCAAGTGAGACTACTCTCTTGCTTTATTACTTTTTATTCTTCTACCTCCCCGTGCCCTGTCCCTACCCCTCCAGCAACCATTCCAATGTGTTATAGTTATATCCTTCTGTTCATATGTATCTTGAAGAAGGGCCCGGTTGGGACCCCCGTAGTAGAGGCCGCACAATGTCCCCAGCTTCACTTTTCCTTGCTGTATAGCTTACCAATAGATTGTCCCCAGCCGTTTGACCCAGAGTTTGGAACGTCCCCTGCCATAGAAAGTTGCCCTGAAACTTAATGATTAATGCCCTTATGCTCACTGATCACAATCCTTCTGGTCTAGCATTCTTTCCAGACTATGCCCACCTTTGTTCCTCGGTTGCTCATGCCTCTGGAGGACCATGTTGCCAGAGGAACGGCTCCATGAAGCATAACAGCCCCCGGAACTGTCGTGCAGCCTCTGGAATAATGCCCAGATTAAACACCCTAAGCCAGACTGAGAAAGGAAGGCAGTTTAGAAGGTGTTCACCTGCTGCCTTCGCAGATTGCCGGTGCTCTGACAATAAACGCTTATCCTGAATGTCCCAACTGCTGTGAAGCTCT
Organism: Eonycteris spelaea; assembly: GCA_003508835.1. Lineage (NCBI taxonomy): Eukaryota > Metazoa > Chordata > Mammalia > Chiroptera > Pteropodidae > Eonycteris > Eonycteris spelaea. Next base: position 2,474,148 of record PUFA01000001.1, read on the forward strand.
GTTGGCTGAGTGGCACAGGCAGTTCGAGCCCAGACGCGGTTGACCTGCAGTTTCACGCCTGCAAAATGTTTATTGTTTTTCTGTGAACATATATTTTTAAATTGCACAGGTGATAGTGTGCTATGTCTCATTCTGTTTCTTTACTTTCCCTCAGGACTGAATTTTAAAGCACCATTCATGTTGCCATGGTGTATATCTAATTTATTGCATTTTCACAGCTGCATACCATTCCGTACTGGGCACCCCTCACATTTTACCTATTCATTTTTTTCCAATGAAAGACACCATGGTGGCTCCATCTCCTCTTTTCACGAATAATGTAATGAATATCCACAAGCATGTCCCTGCATGACGGTGGTTCTCAACGGAGGATGATTTTGCACTGCCAGGGACATTTGGCCATGTCTGGAGACATGTTTGGTTGTCACAACTGGGGAAGGATGCTACTGGCATCTAGTGAGTGGAGGTCGAGGGCTCCAGGGGTATTGCTAAACATCCTGCAATGCACAGGACAGCCCTATAACGAAGAATTATGGACATGTGGGAGGATTTCTTGGGACAGATTCCCAGGAGCGGGCTCGCAGGGCCACAGCGTATGTGTGTTCTTGAGTGAGCACATCGCAGCAGCCTGCTGTCCTGTGTGGTTGTTCTAGTCTGTACCTCAGTTCACCACCTTCAGTGCCCCCCCACCCCTGCCGATGCTTGGATTACCTTCCTTTAAAATTTTTGCCATCTAATATGTATCAAATGAGATTCATTTTGCTTTAATTTACTGTGATTATCAGAGAGTTAGCTATCTTTTCATGATGGTATCGTAACTTCTTGGGAGGCCACAGTCATGCAGTTGAAAAGCTGGAAGCCTGCTGTTGGGCCTTTTCTAAAAATTTCACCAATTACATCGTCTCTCTGAGCATCAGTTTTCTCTGTTGTAAAATCTGGAATAAAAATAGTAACCTTTTTCATAGTTATTGGTATTCCATCGTTCTTTCATCATCACAAGTGAGATAATAAAAAGAAAGCTGGCCTGGCACGTAGTAAGCACTAAACAAAAGTGCTGTTATTGTAATGAGACTATAATATGATACCTTTCTTACTAAGTTATACGCCTCCCAGTATGTACCACATAAAAATGTTCCATACAGTGTTATTGATTAAAGAGCCAAAAGCCGAAGGGAGACGGGAGGGAGGAGGAACAGATATTCTTATAACCTGGCCCACCTTAGAGCGGCTGGTTTAGCATTTCCACAGACGCTGGGCAGCCACACACAAGGCCAAAAGAACTCCGTTCTTCTCGTTCTCTGATGATAGTCACAAAGACCAAAAAGTCTGCATCCTAAGGGTGCTTTGTATTTATTAAATACCTACCCAGTTCTACACACTTCACATACAAATATCTCTTTCAATCCTCATGCCTGCCCTTCAAGGTAGATCTTTGTATCCCCATTTCACTGGGAACTTGTGTAACCTGCCCAAGCCACCTTGTTTGTAGCTAGTGAAGGATGTGAACTTGAGAGTTTATGATCCCACTTAGCCATGTTCCCTTTTGCCCCAAACTCAGAGGTGAGCTCTCAAAAAATATGTACTTTAAATGGGCAAAGGGTTACACCACAGAGAACATGGCCGGGGAGTCCAATATCTCAAGTTCTTCTATTTGCAGATTTGTCAGATGTGTCTGCCTGTGTGCAAGGGGAAGGACTTGACCCTGAAGCAAAGGGGGAAGAACCTCTGACTGTCGTGATGTGAACTCCTCCGGTGGCTCTAGGCAAACACAACACAAAAACAACATGGTGTATATTGGAGGCAGTATTCTAATTCTGCTGAGGTTTGTGCAGCTATGCAAATGATCGCTGAGCTTGGTCCTGAATCATCTCAGAGTCAATGCAAAAACCATCAGCAGTTTAGAAATAGATAGGAATACAGAAGATGGTTTGTATTCCTAATCTTTGAGTTCCCTTTGCGATTGGATTCACAAAACATTTTCATAATTCCGTAGTCTGATGGAAATACTGTTTGCCTGATCTCCATAAAAATTGACTTCAAGAAAAGTTAATTCTGGGCTATACAAGGACTGAATCTTTTCCTTACCAGGCTTATTTCCTGCAACAAATATAATGAGCTAATTAATAAACATGAGATAATTTGACCACTCTTCCCGAAGCAGGCAGATTTTTACTTCTGAGAGTCACAACAGGACAGGGGGAGCTTCCTTATTAAGCACTAAGTGGAGTCACCTTCCTTTGTGCCTGGCTCCTTGGAACTGCTGCTCTTATTTAAAGGCCAGAAGCTCAGATCTGACACCTGGGAAGTCGAGAACTTGGCAACAACACCTAAAGGAAAAAGAGAGACTTAATTACTTTGTTGCACCTATCAGTTCCACAAGGAAGACAGGTCCTAGGATAATGACATCGACACCCTGAAAATGGTATCTTTGTGCTTCTCTTTGATAGCTGTAAAATGCACTGACATGTTTCACTGCAAATTACTTCTTAAACCATTAACCATAACCTAATAAAGAGACATTTTGACAGAATAAAATGAGAGTTATTTTTGTATAATGAAAAACATTTATGAGTCGATACGAAAGTACAGTTTAAATGACATAACTTGGTCTGCTTCAGCATCCAGCATATATAAGGCAGACTTCTTCTTAGGATGGATTCAGTATTTCTGAATCTTTTGTGACGTGACCTAGGATAAACTGTAAATTCGTTTTTAGCTCAGGAATTTTTTGAAAGATCCAAAGTATGAAAGCACAGGATGGCTCAAGATATAGGTAGTGAGATAGAACTTGGTGATAATGGAAACTTACCCCACTTCAGAGCTTCCAAGGACAAGTAGCACTTGAAAGTTGGAGCTTTAGCTGAACATTTTAGGGGCTGTCAGTAAGGTGCTTAGTGGGTAGACTCCATTTTTGACTGGTTGGGCCTCCGGGGTGCCAAAGCCAGAGACGTCAGGCCTACAACCTTGATACTGTTCTGCGGAGATCTGGGCCAATATATTTTGCAGGGCCCCTGATTCTAAAAACAAGTCTATTTAAAATGTCTTATAAAATTCCTGGGCCATGCGAGGTGAGTGGCTTATCAATGAAGATTTGGGTAGAGGTGGTACTGACTTACGCATTGGCTTCTTGTCCAGTCATTGCCAGTGAAGGCCCAGTGTAGCGTCCAAGTACCAGCTCTTCCTGTTCACATCCAGAGACCATCTCTTTGTGCTCCTTATTGTTAAACACGCTCTTCCTGCCTGATTTCATATCTTCCACAACCAGGAAAAGGTAGCAGTGCTGTTATTGCTCACCCCGCCACGGCTTACTGCGGTCTGTCTGAAGCCATCATAAATGGAGAGGATAAGGGTGGGTCCTGTGCGCAGCGTGAGAAGAGGGTCCCATGCGAGCAAGGATGTTCTTTCATCCTCAGGCATAGCTTAGCATCAAGTTGCTATGTCAGTGAGGTCAAGTGCAGACACAGATCAGAAAGGTCTATTAGCATTGCAGAATAATTGTCTTGAAAACCTTGGAGAAGGACACATCCACATCGGAGGGACTGCCTGGCAGGTAGTGCAGAGCCTGTGGGCAGGGGAGTGGGCAGAGTGGGGGTGGCGGAGTTCACACAGGATAGAAGACCCACCTCTACCATCCTTGGGCACTATAGACTGGAAGTAGCACCCTGGTCAGAAAACAGACAGGCAGACAGGTGAGGACCGTAGAAGGGGGCCACCACGCAGCTCAGGCTCACAGGACTGCTGTGACCCATTGTAAGTGATGTGTCCAACGTAAGTGAGAGTCAACCTAAATTAGTACATCGGCACTTTTCACAGAGCAATCCTGTGCTATCCCATGAAAGAAATACTCCGCTGGCCAGATCACGCTCTTGGAACTGGAGTTTCCCAAAGGTAACCGGAGTGCCAGAGCTCTTTGAATCATCCGGGGAATGAAAGGAGAGGATGTGAAATGAGAGAGTCGGGGAGGAAGGGTCTGAGCACAGAGCGAGGTGTGGATCAGAGTTGATTTCAGGCTCCTGATCTCTCTCGGCCTCCCCGTGGGCAGGCCAGGAGTGGGGCTTGGATCAGTGCTCTGGGACCTGGTATCTACTTGGGTGAACACCACGCTTTGCGTGAACAGCAGAACTGCAGGCGTTGCTGTTCCTGTCAGTATCGGGCGGAGACTTCCGTTCCGCAGGAGCCAGCACGTCGCTGTTGGCCAGGTAGCAGGAGAGATGCCGTGTGAGTGACTTGATCCTTCTCTCACAGCACGTCAGCAACAGCCCCTTCAATGTTCCTACATGCCCGTGAGCCCTGAGGCCCTGGTCGCCCAGAGGAGCGGTGCCTGTGTTGAGAAGGATGGGGCTTGTATTAGTTTGCTAGTAATAAGGTATCAACTGGGTGGCTTGAGCAACAGAAGTGTATTGTCTTACAGTTCTGGAAGCTTGAAGCCCAAGATCAAGTTGTTGGCAGGTTTGGCTCCTTCTGGGAGCTGTGAGGAAGGATCTATTCCTTGTCTCTCGCCCAGCTTCTGGTGGTTCTCTGGCAATCAGGGGTGTTCCTTGGCTTCTGCTGCATCACCCTCATCTCTGCCCCTTCATCTGCCCATGACATCCTCCCCGTGTACATGTGCTGTGGCTGTGGGTCGTGTTCTCAGCAGTTACTTGCACTTCCTTTCCTTTGCCCCCTTCCCAGGACAGAGGCTAGGAAAACCAGGCTTACCCTATTTCTCAGCTTCCTTTGCAGTTAGGAGTGGTTATGTGACCTAGTTCTGGCAAATGAGATGTAAAGGGACATCAGCTAGCGGTCTCTGGGAAAGATTTTCTTCCCAGGTACAGGAGAAAGAGGCCGGTGGGGGGAGATTTTTTCCTGCTTCGGGAATGTTGTGGAGTGAGACCGTGATGCGGGATGCTGCTCCAGTTTTCTGCCACCCTGGGGAAAGGCCAGCAGACTCACAAAGCTTCACACCCAGCGCTGTGACCTCCCCGACTCCTGGACCAAATAAGGACAGCCTTTCTCTGTACAGTGTGATACGTGAGGTATTTAAATCTCTTTATTGTTTAAGACATTGTTGGCTAGGTATTGCCAATCGCAGCCAATATCATGCCAACTTCAGTAGATGTCCTGCAGAAAGTGGTTACATAGATCAGGGAAATGTTGACTGTTGTCATTTCTTTAGAAGTATTATAGTGCACAAAAGCAACTTAAAGGCTTTAAGAAGTTCTGTTGACCCTCGTTTTAACCACGAAGGCTATCACTCTACTCTCTTCTCTCCTCTCTTCCCATCCCACTCTCCTATGACATCTATTGATGTAGCCATTGTCATTTTTAGTATAAAATCTTGATGGAACTCATTTTGGAAAACACTAAAAGAATGGCGTCAGGTATGCTCAAGTTCTTTGCTGAAGCTAAGGTTTTTGACTTTTTACTGCTACCCACACCACCTCTGTATGTTACCACCTCCAGCACATCCTTGTCCCAAGAACAAGCACCTGACGACCTCCCACTTCACTGTGCCTGGGAGGACAGGGCTGCACATGTCCCTTAATGCTGGGAAGATGGCTCACTCCACTGAGGGGCTCCCTGTGTTCATGAGTGATCTCCCTAGGTGAGGCAGTGACCTTTCACTGACTCCTCTACCATCTCTGTGTACTTCTCTCCGAGACAAGCAGAAAAATGGAGTCAGAGGCTGTGCTTAAATTGTCAGCTCCAGAAGAGCCATCGTCTCCCTGGAGTTATCAGAGACTAAATTTGGGGAGAATGTATGTTCCCCCTCTCCAGGAGACAGAATGGAGCAGATGGTCTATTAGCCAGGAAGGAGTTTCATTAGCAGCAGCTAAAACAGCTACAAAGAAGCAGCTTTGGTGAAAACCACTTGCAACTTCCAGAGGGACGTAAGTCACTTATGCTCGAAAAACCACAATTTTCTGTCTTATTTTTTTCGTCCTTCCTGGGCTGGTGGGGTGGTAAGTGAAGCCACTTGTGCTGCTTTATATAGAACATTCCATGTGTATAAAGTTGTTTTCATCTGCTCCTTTCGAGAATTCTCTTTGCTGTCCCCTTATTGCAGAGAGGAAATTTACTTTTTTCATCCTGCGAGCCTACCAAGATTAAAATTTGCACCTTGCGAGCAGTTTAGCTCATTGGGGAATACATTCATAGAGCCGAATATTTCAATAACTGTAGAATGAAGTTCACATACCTCGCACAATGAGAGTACACCGAGTCATGGTTTGCAACTGGACCAAACAGGCACTAATGTCTGGGCCTGTTACATGTGATTTTTAGTAAGTGACTTGACTTTTCTAAGCTCGTGCCCTCATTTGTAAAGTGGGGATGATAATGTCTGCCCTGGTCTCTCCATGGTATTGTGAAAATTCATTGAGAAGCCGAGGTCTTTGTCTTGTTTATTGTAACTTCAGCATCCAGCTTGTTCTCTGGTGTATAAGAAATATTCAATAAATGAATGTTGAATGAAAGAGTGAGTGGATGAATAAGGGTTTTTGTTTCACAACTGCACTTCTAAATCTTATTATTAGAATGGATAGATGTTTGCAATTATAGAGTTAGTTGTTTTGTTTGTGAAATTACTTGCTTAATACTTCTTAACTATAAAATGGTATATAAATATATATTTTTAACACAAATTATCTAGATTCTAGATAGTTAAAATAGAAATTAAAAGATTCTCTATCCCTTCTACCATATTTTAGTCAGATATTTGTCATAATATAGACCTAGACCAATTCATGCCTTTTTTCCTCTTATGTCATACTCTCTGTTTGGTGTTTGCTACTAAGTCTGTGAAAGTTAAAGTGTGCATAAAATCACCCCCAGGTTAGGTTCAGAAGATAGTGGGGATAACAGAGTAATGTTTAGGGTGCACAGCTTAATCTTCTGGATGACCATGGGAAGAAAGGCAGTGTTTTTTATTGATATGAGGTGGAGGTTCTTGCTGTTTATATATTAAGAAATATACGAGCAAATGTTTATACTGAGGACTTTCTATGCCAGGCACTGGACTAGGTGCTGGGGGGAGAATGGTGAGCAGCACAGACACTTTTGCCTTCGTAAAGCATACAGTCCAGTGAGGAGGTAAATATTAAACACATATTTGTAGAGATAAGTCTAGGAAGGAAATTTAAACAGTGCAATGAGAAATTACAATGCAAGGAGTGATTTAGATTAGGGGACAGAGAGGGCTTCTGTGAGAGAGTAGAATAAGCAGAGACCTAAACTGAGGCCCCAGGATGAGTAGATGTAACCAGGTGCAGCAGAGGGATAAGAGCATTTCAGGCAGAGGGAAACTGCAAAGGCCCTGGGGCGGCCAGGTGGCCTGCAGCACAGCGAGCAGGTGCTGAGAGGTAAGTCTGGAGAGTTAAACATGACCAGGTGATACGAGAGCTTTGTTTGGGAATTTTTCTTGTCCAGTTTTATTGCACTATAATTGATTGATAGCATTGTATAAGTTTAAGGTGCACAAAAGGATGCTTTGGCGCATGTATATGCTGTGAAATGATATCACAATAAGGTTAGTTAACATCCATCACCCCACATAATTACCGTTTTGTTTTTGTTTTTGTTTTTGTTTTTGGTGAGAACACTTAAGATATACTCTCTTAGCAACTTCCAAGTATATAATACAATATTGTCAACTGTAGTCCTTGTGCTATATGTTAGATCCCCAGAACTTACTAGTCTTATAACTGGAGGTTTGTACACTTTGACCAACATATCCTCATTTCCCCCAACCCCAGCCCCTGGTAACCACAATTTTACTCTCTGTTTCTATGAGTTTGGCTTTTTCAGATTCCATATATAAGTGAGATCATACAGTATTTGCCTTACTTTATTTGCCTTATTTCATTTAGCATAATGCCTTCAGGGTCCATCCACATTGTGGCAAGTGGTAGAATTTCTTTCTTTTTTTTTTATAGCTACATAATATTCCATTGTGTGTGTATATGTATGTGTATGTGTGTACTTCACATTTTCCTTATCCATCACCTGTTGATGGACACTTATGTTTGTTTTCATGTCTTGGCTATTGCAAATAATGCTGCAGGGAAGTGTGTAGATATCTCTTTGAAATACTAATTTTATTTCCTTTACATGTTTACCCAGAAGTTAGATTACTGGATCACATGATGGTTCTATTTTTAATTTTGGAGGAACGTCCATACTGTTTTCCATAGTGGCTGGGCCAGTTTACATTCCCACTAATTGTGCATCCGGGTTCCCTTTTCTCTAGGTCCTCACCAACACTTATCTCCTGTCTTTTTGATAATAGCCATTCTAATTGGTGTGAAGTGATACCTCATTGTGGTTTTATCTTTAAAGCAATGAGAAAGGTTTTGACAACCTTTTTCAATAACCATGTTAGTGTATGTGTAGAGAATAACTTGGGTCAATAAGAGAAACCAATTAAGAGCAATTGCTGTAGGTTAGACAAGGGATGATGGTGTTGGGGTGAGAGAAGTGAAGGTGGTGAAAAATGGAGGAATTAGAAATACACTTTTGAAGAAGTATCTCTAATACTGGTTGAAAAATTGAGCATTTGGGGATTGGAGGAGATGATGGATCTTAGAGGACTCCAGATTTCAGGCTTGAGTAATTGGGTAGGTGGATGAGCTATTTACTGAAATGGAGACCGCTGGAGGAGAAGAAATTTGCTGGGGCGGTTTAAAAATATGAACTCTGGATATCATTTTTTTAAAAATTAAGATCTCTCTCTCTCTCTCTCTCTCTTTACACACACACACACACACACACATACACACACACACATTTTCGAGCAGTTTTAGGTTCACAGCAAAATTGAGGGAAAGAAAGGTACAGAGATATCCCATGTTCCCTCTGCTCCCACACATGCAAAGCTCTCCCCAGTATCAATATCCCTCATCGGAGTGGTACAGTGCAGTTGTGGAACTACACTGACACATCATAATCACGCTGTCTGTAGCTTACTTTAGGGTTCACTCTTTGTGTTGTACCTTCTGTGGGTTTGGGTAAAAGTATAATGACATATATCCATCATTATCATACAGAGTACTTTTACTAATATTCTCTGTTCCGCCTATTCGTTCCCTGCTCCTCCACCAGCCCTGGCAGCCACTGATCTTTTCCCTATCGCCATAGTTTGCTTTTTCCAGAATGTCGTAAGGTTGAGGTCATAGCATAAGTAGCTTTTTCAGATTGACTTCTTAAATATACATATAAGGTTCTTCCATGTCTTTTTATGACTTGCTAACTCATTTCTTTTTAGTGCGAAATAACATTCCATTGTCTGGATATAGCACATTTTATTTATCAGTTCACCTACTGAGGGACATCTTAGTTGCTTCCAAGTTTCGGCAATTTTGAATAAAGCTGTTATGGACCTCCATGTGTACGTTTTTCTGTGGACATATATTTTCAGCTCTTTTGGGTAAATAATAAGGAGTGTGATTGCTGGATCATATGGCAAGACTTTGTTTAGTTTTGTAAGAAACAGTCAAACTACCTTTCAAAGTGGCCATACCATTTTGTATTTTCACCAGCAATGAATGAGAGTTCGTTATTCCACAACCTTGCCAGTATTAAGTGTTGTCAATATTCTAGATTTTGGTCAATCTAATAGTTGTATAGTGCGTCTCAGTGTTTTAATTTTCACTTCCCTGATGACATATGATATGGAACATCTTTTTGTGTTGGTTTGCCATCTGTATATCTTCTTCTTTGGTGAGGTGTCTATTAAGATTTTCAGCCCATTTTGTAATCAGTTTATTTGTTTTCTTCTTTTCGAGTTTGAATTCTTTGTATATTTTGCATAACAGTTCTTCATCAGATGTGTATTTTGTAAATATTTTCTCTCAGTCCGTGACCTGTCTTCTCATTCTCTTGACTTGTTTTTCACAGAGCAGAAGTTTTTCATTTTAATGAAGGCCATCTTACTAGTTATCTCATGGATCATGGCCTTCGGTGTTGTATCTACAAAGTCATTGCCATGCCCCAAATCATGTAGATTTTCACTTATCTTCTCATCTAGGAGTTTTATAGTTTTGCATTTTACACTTAGGTCTATAATCCATTCTGAGTTAATTTTTGTGAAGGGTGCATGTAGGTGCCTAGTTGTTCCAGCACCAATGTTGAAAAGTCTGTCTTTGCTCTATTTGGCAAAGATCAGTTGACTATATTTATGGGGGTCTATTTCTGGGCTCTCTGTTCTGTTCATTGACCTATTTGCCTGTTCCTTCATCAATATACAGTGTCGTGATTAGCCTAGATTTATACTAAATATTGAAGTTAGGTAGTGTCAGTCTCTCAGTTGTATCCTTCTCCTTCAGCATTGTGTTAGCTATTGTGGTTCTTTTGTCTTTCTGTATAAACTTTAGAATAAATTTGTCAATATCCACAAAATAACATGCTGAGATGTTTATTGGAATTTCATTGTACCTATAGATCAAGTTGGGAAGAACTGACATATTGATAATATTGAGTCTTCCTATTCATGAAGGAGATTCTTTCTTTAATATTTAGAAACTTATCTGGGTTGTTTTTCAGATTTAACTTTCCATATTTTCTAAAGCAGCTGCAGAATAAATTTATTGAGAAGGGAAATGAAATTTACATTTGTAATCCTCATATTTTGATTTTTTAAAAACAAACATTTCATTGGCCGTGTTATGTTTCTTAGCTACAATGCAAGTCTTGAGACAGATAGGACTATATTAACTATCACACATTCATTCTTTTGAGTTGTGTCAAGATAAGTGTGGGGAAATCAGTTGCACTTCATAATGAAAGCAAATCTACTTGGCATTATATGACAGATTTTGGTTAGATTTCTCAGATTGTAGGATATAAAGTGTGATTAAAGTGGGAATTTCTATTTACCCCTTGAGAGTGTTACGAAAATCATTAAGAATCAACCACATTGGAAGATTTTTCACAGTGGGAGAAAAGGTTGAAGGCAGATTAAACGTTCAGACCTGCCAATGTTCTTTTTATGTCTCAGTTGAGATTTCACGAGAATCTTTCCCTACTTGGTAGCATTAGGCAAATTACCAAATGGGCTCCATTCATATAAGGAATATACTTATTCCTTAGCCTTGAAAGGGACTATGAGCCACTTTCAGTTCCCACTGAAGTGTTTACTTTGACAAAGCATTATTTCTTTTAATTCTTAGACCTGTGGATCAGTGCTTATATACTTGGTAGGGATAAAATATATATTTTTATGTTTCACAGGAAACTTTAAAAGATTTTACTTGAATAAAACTCATATATTTATAATTGGGAGTAAAGTGATAGATTGAAAGGATATCTTAAAGAGGATCATTTAACTTCATTTATTTGTTCTAATCAATAATATGTATTAAATGATACTGAAACACATTGTTAGTCCTACACTGAAATGTCAGAACTGGATACCAATCACCAGCAATTCCAGGATTAATATATATTGGATTATTTAGCAAGTATATTCCAAGTTGCCTGTTTATGGCTTATATGCTGAAACACGTAGTTCAAAAATATCAAGCTTAATTAAGATCTACTCGTCACCTATTATTTATGTGATGCAAAAATTAAATCATTGTAAAAAATATTACATTAACTTAATATCCAGTAGAAAGATGTTGAGAATGCCATGCACTTTTAAAATCTCTTAAATTATTTAACATATGAAAATCTGTCTGTGTTACTGTTTATGTAAAAAAGCTTTTCCTGGTTCCCTGGCAGTAGCAGTTAAACTTCATTTTCCATGTCAAAGCTTAATAATCACAAAATATGGTGCATACACTCAATAAGTTTACTTATGAAGAATACTAAATCTTCCTTGAGCAATTAAGTATCTGTGAAACTCTCCTCCATATGGAATTTAGAAATTTCAGATTTAAGGCCATTGGAGAAATAGTAAGGTAGGACAAAAGGAAAGTATAGTTGTAGGACGTAGGTCAAGGTGAATAACAGTTTTGTAATTAACCAGTCCATTATTGAGAATAAGCTGAGGTGATTGTACTTGGAAATGATAGACAATATTCATTTCACTTACAATTGTTACCTAGATATATTAGTTTCCTAGGGCTGCCATGACAAAGTACCACAAACTGGGTGGCTTAAAACAATATAAATTTATTCTCAGTTTCGAAATCTTAAATCAAGCTGTTGGCAGGGTTGGTTCCTTCCTGAAGACTATGGGAGGATTCTTCCTTGCCTCTTCTAGCTTCTTGTGGCTCTAGGTTGTCTTCACCTGTGGCAGCAAAACTATCTCTGCCTCTGTCTGTACATGGCTTCTCCCGTGTTTCTCCTCTTCTGTTTGTGTCTTCATTTCATACAGAATGCTTGTTGTTTAGGGTCCATCTGGTTAATCCAAGATGATCTCTTCTTGAGATCCTTCACGTATTACAGCTGGAAAGTCCCCCCCCCCGCCCCAAATAAGGCCACATTCATATATGCTGGGAGTTCAGACTTGGAGCTATCTTTTTGGGGCCAGAATTCAACCCACTGCAATTTTTTTTTTTTTAGTTTAAATGCTTTGCATTGCAGCCTGTTACTTAGTTCTTTCAAAAATCTGATTCACTAATTATTTAGATGACTGATTCTGCTAAATTACTAGTCAGAAAGTAAAAGAGTTTGACTCGACCAACTGTTTTATAGACTCAACGTCAATGTAATGATCAAGTGATGTTTTGGTTTGAATAACCAAATTTATTTGTGTCAATTGGCTGGTGGTTCTGGTGTCCATAAGCTAAGCTTTAACTTATGCCAAGGTACCATCGAAGTCCATTGCCTCTTCACAGGTGCATTAAGAAGGTCTTGTCCAGAAGAACAGGTAGCATGAGAGGTGTGCTTACGGTCACTCAGAGAAGCCCTTCCCAAATCCTGGAGGAGAGCCACCAAGGAGGAGAAGTCTCTGCATCTGTGTGGACTGATGTGGGAGCCAAATTGGCCAGAAAAAGTATACAAATATTAACAAGCTTCTAGTATCACATCAGGGGATAAAGTGAAAGGAAAGAATAAAACATTTTTGCCTGCGTAGGGATGTGTGGCTGCATTTTCTTCTTGGAGCATGAGTTTAATTCACAGCTAGAGACTTGCAAGTGGAGAAAGTACATGAGGCTAGAATAATCAAGTCGAAGAAGAAGAGAGAGGGAGAGAATTAGAGTGAAAGAAAGCAGGGAAGCGATGAGTCCTCCTGGGTTGGCCTTAGTAGTCTTACTGTGAGATAAACTCAAGACCTTAAGCCGTATAAATCTTTGAACCTTTCTCTGAAATTTCAGCCATGGGTTCATTACTTACCTGTATATTTGATCTATTTGATCACTTCTAATATCCCAGCTTGACATGTTAATTGTTTTAAATTGTTAGGTAACAAAGTGAAATCCTGTATTTAAAGAAAACCAGCAGGAGGCTTCATAATTCCTCTCCTGGTACTTAAATTCTAATCATGAATCCTGCACTCCAATACAGATGTTACCTGTATACAACACGGCGACGTTGAGCTGTCTTCCCTCACTGTCGTGACCCCAGACTTGGTGGTGTCAAAGTCTTTCTACATTACATGGCCTAGGATACTATGGGGAGAGACTTGAGGAGATGTCTGATAAAAACTCCACTTTTTAGTCTCCATGACAAAGTGGAATGTGTACTAATTCATGACTGAAATTGGATTATGTCAACATTTTAGCATTTTGGCTATGAATCTTGGTGTCTATAAAAATGCTTACTTTCATGTTTTGGGTCACCTCACATTAAATGTTATTTTTCTATGTGTTCCTTCTGACAGTACCCCTCCCCTCCTCTCCACCTGTCACAGTACTTGGAAAATGGTAGGTGCTCAATAAATAAATGCTTAGGGAAAAAAGAAGTGATAACAGAAAAGTTTTCCAAACTTTCACCACCAACAAAAAGCATATTTTTAAAAGAGCAAGTGATTGCTTTTGGATATTCATTCAATTAACATTTACTGTAAACTTTACTATAGTCCAGATATTTTTCTGGGGAACCAGTGATCAATTAGACCGGGTCCTTGAGCTCACAGTCAAGTTATGGAGATGGACATAAGTACAGGGCTATCACCAACCTTAGTCCTACTTAATTTGTCTCTAGTTTGCTCAGTTAGTGAATGCTCCCTACTCCTTAGGATAAGTGTAGGCTTTCTGCACTGCTAAGTGTTCAGGACTCCTTGCCCATATGGCCTTATGGATTTCCTGGGGTGTGGGAGGTTTGATGGGATGAGAACCAAGCAATGTCTGGTGATGTGGAGTGTATCAGGCAGTTGAGGGTGAGTGCACTCACAGAGGGAAAGTGAAGGGAAGGAGGGGAGCAGAGAGATGCAGAAGAGAGATTACATAGCACAGACTGTGGGTGCAGGAGACAGAAGGCTCTCCTTGAAGGTGAAAGGTGAGCTGTCCTTGGGCCAGGACTCAGTTCCAACATAGCTGCTCTCAGTTCTCAGTCCTCAGGGACCCCCATCTCTTTCAGCATCTCCATCCGTCTACTTATTCCCTTTTCCCCTAGTCTTCTTGAGTCTCACCCTCCTCTCTGTATTTTTCCACATAAATTTCTCTCTGTTCTCTTTCATGACAGAACCTTGGCAAGTTATCACCTACCCCAATTTTTTCCTGAAGTTTCTGAAGGTCAGGAATAAAATCTTCAAATGCTCCCAGATAGTGAGGGGATATATTTCTTCTCATTCTCTGTCAGCAAAAGAGGGGAAGAAAACAGAACATTTCCATTTTCATATTAAAACAGGTTAGCATGTTGATATTCACACACATGTATAAACAGATAATTATGGTAAGAAACTACATGAACTTTAGTAGAGGCATATAGAATAGTCTATGAAAGCAAAGAGGAGGGAGCCAAAGGTGAGTACGGTCTTCCATGAGGAATCGATGCTGGAGCTGGGCCTTGGAAGAGTGTGGGATATTAGAATTTCAGGTGGAAAAAAGTAGTGCATGGAGCCACAGAGGTCAGAGTTTTGGGCAGGCTGGGGAATGGCAGGCCCTGAGCAGGGCAGCTGGGGAGGAGCCAGACTGTGATCAGCTGTGTAAGCTAACCAGTTACCTTGACCTTCCAGGCAATGGAAAACTATTACCTAAAACTCTTAGGCACTTCTTCCTTCCCTTCTCTAAATCATTCCAGCTGTTAATAGCATGTCTCAGCCTCACAATAAATATGGGGTCATCTTGCCAACTTGGGCTCTCCCTGAGAAGCTAGTGAGCAGCTGTCATCTAGTAAATAAGGCACATGTTTAGCAGGAAAGGGTCTGCCTCCTCTCATTCCCCCCTGCCTGTCTAGTTAATCAATACTTGTATATTGACAAAGAGCTGAAAAAAAAAAAAAGAAAAGAAAAATTATAGTTGTTGAGTAAGGCGGAGCCATCAGGTTCATGGAGGCTTTCGAGGGAAAAGCAAGGTCTAATTGACATTTCTTATCTTTTTGGCTTGGGCTCAGGTGGTGAATGAAAAGGGATTGATGGACACAGGTGACAAGGCTGATAGTCCCAGAGTGATGGACGACAGCCATGCTAGTACACTCAGTTTCCTGGACAACAAGGAGTTGGTTTCACTTTTTCCTTTGTTTTCCTCTTGCTGACACATAAAAAAAAATTATTTAAAAATGGAATAAAGAGTTATTACTTGTCATGCCAGTGTTGGTCAAAGAGTAAGTTTAAAGTCCCAAAAAATTATTTAGGATTTAAGTAAATCCATTTAGAAGTAAAGCCAAAAAGGTTGAAATTTACCACAAAAGACATAAACATTTAAGTTTACCCTTTTTGGATATCACCTGGGGGGATATTTATCCTTTCAGGTCTCACTTTATCTATACATTTTCATCTTGAAACCATTCTGGAGCCTCGCAAGACTGACCTGGTGTATTTACTGTGGCGAAACTTCTGTAAATCTCTTCCGCTGATGGGTACAGCCAGCAATGGCCTGAGTGAATTATTATGTATGTGAGAGAGAAAATGAACTGCTCACTTGAAGGGCACAAATGTTGGGAGTTACCTGAGGGTATTTCGAAAATGGCAAGTGTCTGTAACTGTGATTTCAAAAAGGACACCTCATCTAATTAAAGGCAATAGGCATCACATTACAGTTGCAAATCATGTGCTTGAAATTTCATTTTAGGAAATTTGCCTGGATGTTTGGATCTGGGTGAGGTGAGACTGCCTCTCAACTTTGTGTTTTTAAGAGCAGAAATCCATCCACTCCCATGGTCGTGATTCCTAAACTTTTTCCAGCTTTCTCTCTACTGCCGATTTCTCCTCTCAGTGGCTGGGGACCTGGTGCTGTCAGTGTTAGCATGAAGACAGGCAGGTGGTAGGTTAATTGCCATCGCTGACGGTGGTGAGCGTGAAACCTAGGGGTAAAGAAGGAGGTACTGAGTTGCTGTTTCTTTCTTTCTGTTTTCCCCCTTTCCCTTCCATTTCTTTTCCTTTCCTTTTTTTTTTTTTTTTTTTTTTTTTTTTTGTTTTTTGTTTTTTTTTTGTTTCCTGTCCTCCTCCACTTCAGGAACAACATTCATCAAACTGAGTAACAGAGACCTGATTTTGTAATTCATGTAAATTAATACTGGTTTTGTGGGCCTGGAAAGCCACGGTTCACAGACTGCACGAAGCTTTCTTCCTAAACAGGGTAGGAATTGCCCATGGGGCATCATTGCAGGTACTGCCTTCATTTAGAAACCTAGCGTCTTAGAATCTCACAGGCTTGGGCTCACACTTGCGATTTGGATTCAGTAGTTTTGAGTTGGGGAGCCTAGAAGTCTGATTTTTAGACAGACAATCTAGGTGATATTTTTTTAATGGAATGTCTATCAAAATGTTTTATTATAGAATTTTTTAAGTAGCCACAAAAATAAATAAAATTGAGTAATGACCATGCAGGTACCCATTACCCAGTTCCATTAATTACTAATATTTTTCATTACATCTTTGTCCCCATTAAATTTTTTTCTATATGTTTTAAAGTGAATCGACATCAGGTTATGTTGTAAGTATTTAAGTATGCATCGCCACTAATTTTTGTTTCTATATTCCATTATGGTATGTCACACCCAACAAAATTAATAATTCTATAATATCAATTAATACTGTTAATTTTCAAATTTCCCTGATTATCCCAAAAATGTCTTTCAATGGTTGGTTTGTTTAAATCTATCCAAATAAGGGTCATTACATTGCATCTAGGTGCTCTGTGTCATAAATCTCTTTATTCTATATGAGTCCCCATTTTTCTTATTTGTGAGGAAAACAAACCTTCTCCACTTTAATGTGCACACGAATCACCTTCAGATGGATTTTGTTTTAAATGCAGATGTTGACTCAGTAGATTGGAGGGAGGCCTGAGGTTCTACGTGTCTGACAATCTTTCAGCTGAAGCTGTTGAAGGTCAAGGCTGTAAGAATGTCCCACATTCTGGATTTCATCTGAATTCATCCCTTGGGGTTATATAATTTGCTCTAATCCCTGTGTTGTTAAAAAATAGGAGTTAAGTATAGAGACTTGGTTAGATTCAGCTCTAATTTTTTAAAATTTTGGCAAAATTATTTTTATAATTGGAATTACTCCTTGTAGCATATATATTATTATACAATGAGGCACATACTGTCCTATTATTCCATTTTTAGTAGTTATGCTAAGATTGATCAATGGTTAGATTCCAGGTGATTCTGATTGGGAAGTTCTGTGATAAACTGCTTTAAAATAAGATTCTGGTTAAAAATAGCGGCAATAGCCACTGTTTATTAAGTGTTTATTATGTGTCAGGCAGTACTTTTAAGTATTTAAATGTATTGCTTAATTCTAACAACTCCTCTAGGGGAAAGATATTATTATTAGTTCAGCATTTAAAAATAGGGACACAATATTGGAGATGTTAATTAACTTGCCCAAGATCCCACAGCTAGTCGGTGGCAAAGCAGGATTCAAACCCAGGCAGTGGGTACTATTTACTGCCTATCAATTAAAAGGGAAAAGTCTTGGGAATGAGAATAACAATTATTTATTTCCCTCTGGCCTAACTAGTTGGCTCATTTATTTTCCACAAGTTGGTATCAATTTATACACATTTGTATAAACAAATTCCCCTTGTCTTTTCCAGAGTGGGTTTTGATAGGTGGGGAGGAGAAAGGTGGCAGTGAAGTTGGAAGTGGAATTGAGAGACAGGGCTGGAGAAGGGGAGAGAAAAGGGGAACATGCATTTCTGAGAAAGGTAGGGCGTAAGTCAGGTCCGCCTGATGAAAATCAGTCGGTAGCTCTGACCATGCCCAGACCTGCTGTATAAGTTAGCCAACTGCAAAGTTAGAAGAAAAAAGTTCACAGAAAATCACTCTCACTTCTAGAATTAACTTTGAGTTTGGAGGATGTTCTCAAGCCACCATCATGTTTAATAACTTTCTAGAGGGACTCACAGAACTCACTGAAACCTGCTTACGGTGTTTTACAGGGAGGTTACAGATTAAAATCACTCAAGGGGAAAGATGCGTAGGGAAGAGTCCAGGAGAAGAACCAAACGTGGAACTTCAATTTTTAAAAATTTTGGCAAAATTATTTCTATAATTTGGATTACTTCTTGTTGTGGCGTATATTATTATACCACAAGGCACATAATGTCCTGGTATTCCATTTTTAGTGATGCTCTCCGTGGAGTGAGGATGGCGTTGCTCTTCTGGCATCAGCTTGTGACGAGACACATAGTAGGGAAGCTCACATGAGTCTCGGTGTTCAGAGTTTTTAATGGGGCTCCATTATGTAGGCATGATGATTGCTCACAGGCTGATCTCAGTCTCTAATCTTCAGTCCTTCCAGACGTTGACTGACACCACTGATATCAAAGCTCCCACCTGAAAGTGTTGTTAATACCTGATGTGGTCAGCCTTCCCCTTATGGCTACCTGGTGTAGCCAGCACCTCCTCAGAATCACATCGTGCTATCCTCTGTGACCCAAGGCCAAGGCAAACAAAGGTACTCCTATCAGATATGACATTCTAAGGTCTTAGAGGTTATATCCCAGAAACCAAGGGCAAAGTCCAGACCTCTTTTAACCTCTTTTTGAGCATGGTGGAAATTTTTATAAATTTAAATTTACTACACACTTGCCATTTTAGCAGCAGGAAAAGCCATAATCTGCTCACTTGGCTCCACTCAGGGTACCTCAGGGAGCCAGATACCATTCTCATCCCTCCTCAGGGGGCAAGATACCGTTCTTGGGCGTATTACAGTCAGCTAACACACTGGGGAGAAGATGAGCCCTGTGAGAGGAGGGATTTACCTTACTATATATCTATTCTGTTAGCACATTGGGCAGATGGTGTGTGCAAATATCAGGTGAACATTGCAAATCTTATCTAATAACTTCATTTTCTCAGAGGGCCTACGAGGTACTAAAGAAAACCAGTGCCGTGATTGATTTTAGCAAAAGCGATGAAAAGCCACTGTATTATAAGAAGTGACTAGGTTTGAGCTGAGGGCTTATACAATTAATGGACATTGTCGAATTTTAGTTTCCTTTATGAACCTTCAGAAAAGGATATAGATTTTACAACTGGAATTAAAAAGAACTCTAGGTCACTTAATTCTTCCTCTTGCCTACTAGAACTTCACTTAATTGTCTCAGGCATGGCAGCCTCTCCTAACTGCAGAAACTCTCAGGGGAGTCTTTCAGGTAGGGTTCTTTGTCACTCTATCAGAGATAACTGCAAAACATACACTAACCATAGGCCACTGAGCAAATACCCCACTCTCTGCTAGGGTAATAGCATTCTGGCACCCGGATGGGTAGGTTGAGCCTAAACATTTGCCTTTGGCTAGAGGAAGGAGCTCTGGTGATGGATCCTCACCAGCAGAAACCTCATCTAACTCATTGGTATCCCTAGTGCCCAGCCCAGGGCTTGGCAAACAGCAGGCATTGCTTGCAGCTTTCCAGAGGAACCCTGAAGATAATGGTTTCTATGTCAATACCTGCTGTGCCTAAGTTAGCATTGGTTTGGAAAACTCCTTTTAAAAAGCACACTTTATTAGTTACTGAAATAATCCAGACTATGTAGAAAAAAACAAATAGGTAAAATGAAAACAAAACAGGAAATCTTTCACAACACCAAAGATTGGGAACAATAGTTCTATTTTTTTGTCAAGGTGCTGAAACACCACTGAAATAACAGCCAATTGAGGGGCCGATACGGAGAATGAGAAGAGAGAATAATAAAACAACATAATAAAGTGATTAAGAAAAGTTTATCAACTTAATTAATAAAATAATTTGTTGTTTATATTTAGTTTTAAAAAAGCCTATCAAGTGATGGAAGCATTCTAGCCTTATAGGTCCTTTTACTGAAAAAAAAATTTTTTTTCAAACAGCTTTATTAAGATATAATTCACATACACACAATCCACCCATTTAAAGTGTTTAATTCACTGTTCTTTCATCTATTTACAGATATGTGCAACCATCACTACAGTGGATTTTAGAATATTTTCATCATCTCATATGGAAATCCTGTGCTCCTTAGTATCATCCCCTTATTTCATCCCTTCCCCATCCCTTCCCCATCAAGCAACCGCTAATCTACTTTCTGTCTTTTAGATGCCCACATTTCACATGACTAGAATCATATACTATATGAGGTTTTTGTGTGTGTGTGTGTGTTTGGCTTCTTTCTCTTAACAGAAGATTTTCGAGGTTTATCCGTGTTGTAGAATGTATTAATACTGTATTTTTATAGCTGTATATCATTCCATTATAACACATTTGTATAACACATTTTGTTTTTCTATTCATCATTAGTTGATGGATATTTGGGTTGTTTCCATCTTTTGGCTATTACGAATAATGCTGCTAAAAACAGGTTTTTGTGTGGACATGTTTTTGTTTCAGTTGGGTATATACCTGGGAGTGTAATTGCTGGGTCATATAATAACTCTGTGTTTAATCATTTGAGGAACTGCCAGACTGTTTTCCAGAATGGCTGTGATGTGTTGCATTCCCACTAGCAGTGTATGAGGATTCTGATTTCTCCACATCCGTGCCAAAACTTATTTTCCATTTAAAAAAACCTATTATAGCAATCCAGGTGAATGTGAATGGGTCTCTCATTGTGATTTTGATTTGCATTTCCCTGTCGACTAATGAGGTTGGGCATCTTCATGCACTTATTGGCTATTGTAAATCTTCCTTGTAGAAATGACTTTCTTTATTTTTAATATTCAGTTCTTTTTAAGCTTCATCTGTAAAATAAGGTTGTAATGCCTAGTTGTTACTAGGATTAAACGAAATGGCATATAAACATTTATCTTCTGTCCTCTCAGTTAGTGATTCGAATTATTATCATCACTCACAACATCGCTGCACCTCTGTTCATCTCTATCGTCCTGAAATCTGTGATTGTCTTTCTATTATATAAGAATTATGTAAGTAATCACTGGTATTTAACACTAAATTATTTTTTGTGCTAAATTCTGATGAATAGAATTATTTGATTCTTGACAAGTATGATCCTGATGTTTGATATTGACCCTCCCCTGCCTGAAACATTAATGAGAGTTAAGCAGAGGACATCCCATGAATTCATTTGGAGGCACCACGTGCAAACCTCAGATTCCACGTGGTACAAGGATGGTGCTAAAGGCCTGTCAGTGGAATGTCATACCAAGAAACCTCAAGAGTTAGGCAGAACAAAATTCATAGTCATGGTTATGGATGAAAAGCACTGCCTAGCACAGCTAACTCTTGTAATAAGAACAGTCACTTGCATAACACTATGTGCTGTGACGTGTTATAAGTTACATATATATAATATTTTGTATATATAAAATATTTGTTATATATTATATATAAAACAATTTCACAGACACATAAGCATATGACCCAGAGACAGAACATGAAAATACTGAGCCCATCTTAGAGACTGTTCTGTTATAAATCTTAGCATATCTGAGATACATCCCCTCCCTCAGGGCCATTTTACGTTTGGGCATCCTTCAGGACCTAACTTTAGATCCATCTCTTCCTTATTTCTTTTCCTAGCACTCTGCTGCTTTTGATCTCTCCTTCTCTGAACTCCTTTTGGGTTTTGGAACTATTTCTAGTTTGGGCTTTGCAAGGTCAGAGCTTAGAGTCTACTGCAGTTAGATCTCCTGCTGCCCAACCTCCCCCACCCCCACCCCCGGTGAATACACCTTCTTATGACCTCATGTTTCCAGCGGCTGGGTTCTTCATAGGGAAAGCTAAAAGCAAGGGATAGCAGCATTCATTTGCACTAAATGATACCAAAGAACAACATGCATTGGAATTACTTTTATTAGGACCACTGAAGATATGTGTTATCTTACATGAATTATCATTGAATTTAAATAGATAATTACCACTGCTATTAAGATAGAAGCATTTTTTGGGTCTGTTCTCAGTGTTGTAATCTGAATGTCTAGAAAAGTACCTGACACATAATAGTTGCTCAATAAATGTTTGTTGGATGAATGAGTGAATGACTGAATCAATGAATGAATGAATAAAGAACTTCCTATGTGTCAAGCACTGTTCTGGATGCTTAACTTGGGTAACTTCACTTAATCCTTATAGCGACCTGAGGAGCTAAGTTTATTACCTCTCTAAAGCAGTGCTGTCCCATAGAAATATAATGTGAGCCATGTATGGAATTTCAAATTTTATGGTAGCTACATTAAAAAAAATTAAAACATCAGATGAAATTCATTTTATGGTCTATTTTATTTAACATATCTAAAATATTAGTATTTAACATGTAATCAATATAAATATTAATAAGATACATTTTTTTGTACTAAGTGTTTGAAACTCAGATGTAGTTCACAATTATGGCACCTTTCCACTAAGAGTAACCACATTTCTGGTACTCAGCAGCCACATGTGGCTACTGGCTACCATATTGGCCAGCAGAGCTCTGGAATTTAGGATGGTCAGTGTGCCCAAAGTAGCAGACTTGGAATTTAAATTCAGGTTCCAAAACTGTGGACTTAATCACATGCATGCTGCCTTCTAACAAACTTCACTTTAGAGCAGACTTAGGGAGCACCTAGATATTATTAGGCAACTTATTAATTCTTAATCGTTATCAAATTTCAGTCAGTATAACCTCATAATACTCTGAGGCATGACTAGAAGAAGGTGTTTTTTGTTTCTGCTGAACCTTTTTCTCGAAGTTGGCCTCCTCTGGGGCTCGCTGCCTCATCTAAAACTTTAGGCCAGCTTGCTCGTGAAGCCCTTCCAGGGGGATGCTTCGGGCACGTTTTCTGTGATAGGTGGAAATGGTGCATAGAGTCTGTTTACATAGGCTGTTAGAAGTAAAGGAAAGCATGGCTTTCTGCCTTCTTTCTCCCTGGCTCCCTCGCTGTTTCCTGTACGTTATGGTCACATTGGGAGGGGAAGAAAACGACAGGGTTGCCTCCTGAAGGGCTTTTCCACCAGAAAGAAGTCCTTTCCTCTCACTTTGAATTTAGGGTTTTATCATTTTCATATTTAAACTGAGTAATTCTTTGTCAACTATTACAACCCTGGATATGATACTTTAGTTTGGTTAAGACTGCTTTTGAAAAGGAGAAATCATATGTTTTTAAAAAATTTTTTTGTTACAAATTAGTGCTTATATTTTGCAGATATAAGAAGTTATTACCATTTCTACCATTTAGTACTTGGTTATTAGTCAGCTTCCCATTGCTGTGAAATGACAACCCCCAAATTTAGGGGCTGAAAACATTAATTTCATTTAGTTTCTGATTTTCCATGTCAGGAATTTGGTTCAGCTGGGCAGCTCATCTCAGGCTGGGGAAAAGTCTACCTTCCAGGACAGCTTCTTCACCCACATGTCTGGGGCATCTCTTTCTTTCCACATGACATCTCAGCCTCTAGGGTCTTTCCAGCATAGCTTGGGCTTCACAGAAGGGCGGTTCCATGGTGACTGATATTCTTCCATGGTGACTGGCTTCTGAGCTATCCTTAGAACTGGCACAGTTATTACTTCTGCTATATTCCATTGGTCAAAGCAGTCACCAGACCCAGCCACTACTTCTTGATGAGGATGTGTTAAGGTCAGAATGCCTAAGATCATGTAGGGTGAGAAATGTAGCAATTTTTGGAAAATACAAGCTGCTCGTTATATGGCATCTTGGATGGTATCTGTTTGTTTCACATCTTACTGCCATTGAGCTTGTAAGCATCTTCTTATACCTTCTTTTGTCTTGTTTTGTATAGAGGCCAAGAAGCCCATAATGAGCACTAATTAATGATTGTTGATTTGATGATATAGCATTCAAAGAAAAATTGATAGTTGAAATTTTAAAAATAATACAAATATCTCTTTGTACCTCACATGAAAACTAGTTTTAACCCAATAGTTTACTTAGTTGATGGACTATGTTTTGCATTTTCCTTTATTATGCTTGCCCTTCTCATTCCTTTCCGCCTTTCTAAACCACCCTTCAAGACTTACAGCCATCTCTGTGAGGTCTTCACTTAACTCAGCCTGTTGTGATCTATCCATTATCACTATGCTAGCCATATGTGCCAGTCATGAAGATATTTTCTCTCAGCTCCAAACCCACCCTCCTGTACGCTGCTTTGTGAAACTGAGGTTGGCATCATCCAAACTAGATTCATCTTTTGTAGCTGTCTTCCTACCAAGTTCTACGTGTAGGACACAGTAGCGGAAGCCAGAAGGTAAGAGTGGGAGAGGATGGACTTGCTTCTTCCTGTTTGCCGCCTCTTCTTGCCAGATCTTCAGCAATGGTTGTTCACCCTGGCTGTAAATTTTGGTAATGTAATATGTTTAATCATGTGTCAATGTCTAGATAATGGAGGTTTTTATGATATCTTTACTTTTTTTTGGTCAAACACCTGTTTTGCTTAATCTTTGTTTGATACTTGGCTATGAGGGAGAAGCAATGATTCACATCCAGACATATGTGTCATTTGGAGGATTAATGACCACAATAGCGTCAGCATGAATTGCAGGCCCATTCACCTGATGAGGTGCTTCTCTGCTGAGTATCAGAATAAACAGTTAAAATTAAGAGCTCTAACCCACATGGCTTCATTGTTATTAAAAAGTACAGATTAAGTCATCCATGTCTTAAATTGGGCACTATTAAAGATGTTTTGTTTCATTTTGCTTGAATTTATTTTAACTTGAGGAACTATATCCATGAAATAAAACTGGTTCCCAGTCTTCACTATCCAGTTTTTTCCTGTTGACTGCACAGCCATCCCGGCATCTCTTCTTTTTTTGCCTGGAAAGCTGATTCATTTTTGAGTTCATAAATTATTTCAGTACTTTAATAATGTTTGCTGCTTTCTGATTTCAGTGTGATTTGAAATAAATCTAATTCATTAAAAATTTGAGGTGCTTGCACAATGGTTCGTGAATCCAGAAGTAGTAGTATATCCATGGAGGGATAAATCAAGGCACAGGATGAAAGTTCACGAATTGTTTTAAAGTTAAGAAGAGGTGCCTTTATAGCTTTCAAAAGTGTTTGAAAATTAAATGTTTGATTTATAAGGGCTATGTATACACAGGGCTCAAATTATTCATGTATCATTTGGAAAATGTAAAATGCTTAATGTTCTGACATTATGTGATAATTGCTCTTCTAATATATAGTGTCTACTAAATCTGTCTGGAAGCGAGTGAGGGTGGCATTGATATACAGGAGCACATGCTTCGTGTGCTACTAAATCATTCTTCCATTGAATTAAGGCCAAGGAGAGAGCATTGAGTGGAACTTAAAGTGATATTACAGTATCTGGTGCTGTTCTAATCAAGAAATATGTAGCAGTGCTAGTGAAAAATGGTCAGGAACACACAAAAATCCACTAAGGAGAAAATGCAATCAGAGCTTTATCAGTGATGCTTTTTGCAAAGTTTCCAGGAATCATGGTTGTCACTCAAAAGAGTTGCTTTTCAAGGTTGATGCCATCTTAATTCTCTCTTTGAGTTGGTACCCCTCTGATGACATGTATTAGAATCACTGCTTTTCGTGGGTACTTACTCATTAATGAGTTAGAGTCCTCCTGGCTCTATCACTAGCCAGCTAGGTGAATTTGGACAGGTAGCTTCACTCTCTAAGCTTTAGTTTCCATAATAGTCACAGCTACTTTCTAGGATTTTTATGAGTAAATGAAAATAATTCATGTCAAGAGCCTAGCACAATAATCACTTGATATTGCTGCCATCGCTATTGTCCTTGTGCAGATACCTACAGGATTGCTGTAGGTACAATTATTTTGACAAAGAGTGCAAGGGTGCATTGTAAAAGGGACCAGGGAAAGAACTGGGGAGGGACTACAGAATCAGTGACTGTATCCCCACATTGCCAATGTGTGTAAATGGAAGTCTCCAAACAGTCATGAAGATGTAAGAGGCCCAAACCTAATGTATGTGGAAGCTGGTTGGCTAATTCCAAATCTTCTCTTTGAGTTGTAGCAAGGAGCTTCGGATGTGCTTTTCATATCCTCTGGTCTGTATCAGAGAACTGAATTCCTGCCCTTGATAATATAGAACTCAGTTCCCAGGGGAAAGGGGAGTGCTCCTCGGCTATAGTCACTCTCTTCTCTGGAAATCAGAAGTCACAGAGACAGGCACTGCATCTTAGTTGAGGAAGGTGCTATATGAATGTCTTTTGGGAGTGTTGGGTGGAGGCATGAGAGGGGACACATTAGGTTAGGTACTCTTTGTCATTATTGGGGTGGTGAACTCATTAAGCATATTCAAGAGCCAACTCTAAGAGTGTTTATTAATTACCAATACAGGAGAAAGCAGATAGGTAAAAAATTATGAATTCCTTGTTCTTGAGGATCTCACCACATAATAAATGGAGGTTCTGAGAGGATCCAGAAGTGAGGGCATCGCACACACACCCACCTGCCCCACCCCCACCCGTGCAGACAGATGACCTGCCCATGTATGGGGAAGGTCATGACACTACTATCATCCGGGTTCCTTTGTGCTCCTTGTGCTCTCCTCGTTCTCTGGCACCAGGGGTATCGAAGCCCTGGCTCGTTAGTCTAGGCTGGCACCAGAGGAGAGAGACTCCAGACTAGTGGAGAGAAGATTTGTAGCAGATCCTCTAAAATTGTGCTTCTCAAACTTCATATCCTCAGGGCCCATTTACTCTCTTAAAAATTATTGAGAACCTTGAAAAGCTTTTTTTTTAATGTGCTGTAACCATTGAGATTTATCATGTTAGAAATTTAAAAATTTATTAACACTCAAAAACTCATTACTTATTAACATAAACAACATTCTAACAAAAAATAATTACATTTTCAGAACAAAATTAGAAGAGTGGCATTGTTTTACTTAAAAACTCTTTAATTTCTGGCGTAATCGAAGGCAGCTGAGTGTCAGGTCATCTTGTGAACTCAGTCTGTTGAGATCTCACACATTAAATTGTCTTGGAAAGCTCCAAGACACTCATGAGAGAATGTGAGCGCACAAGGCAAATAACATCGTGGTAATTATAAAACTAGTTTTGACTTCACAGACCCCTATGATGAACGCAGGAAACAAACTCCTTTAATCAAAGGAAAGAAGGGGGGTTTATCACCTCTAATTTGGGGACTGTCAGGAAGCTGCCAGGCATTGGAAGGGTCAGGGATTGGTAGTAGGGCTGCCCTAGAATCAAAGCCCTGATTCTGCCGCTTAGTAGCTGTGTGACCTTGGGGAAGTTATTTAATCTCTTTATGCTTCAGGTTTTCCATCTTTAAAATGGAGTACATAATAGGACCTACCTCTAATGGCTGTTGTGAGGTTTAGTGACATAATGTAGGCAAAGTGTTCAGCTAATAGTGAATGTTCAGTATTAACTTTCTTTCTTTGGTTTTTATTATTGTTAAAATGCCAATTCATTATGAACCTCAGTTTCCTTATCTACTAAATGAGACTGGTGTGGAGGGTCCTGAAGGCCTGGTCCAGCTCTACCCCCTCTATAATTTTGCTCCGAAGGCTTTCTTTCCCACATTAATGCGGAAGTATGGAGAAGGTATGTGCAATTCTAATGGTAAGAATAGCACTTATTTTTCTATTGTTTTTATATTTTAACCACCTTCTCCTTCCCCCCTTCTGCTTACAAATCTATTAAAAACTTTCCAGGGCTTTATAGTTGTTTCCTTGGGAAGAATTTAATTTCGCTCTTTCACTTGGAACCAGTATAGATATCAGAAATTCAAAAATTTGTTTCCAGGTTCCATGGTGGTTTCAGGTCAAAGTCATATCCCATGTCTAAATTTAATCGAAGGCAAATAAAACTATGTTGAGAGACTTCGCTGACCTCTCAGTTTACAGAAATACAGAGAGCATGTAATAGCCTTTTAATGGAAGAGGAAAGTAAGGAGCCTGGATTCATGGAATGGGGGTAGAGGAGAAAAAACAGGAGCGAAAAAGCATTTTGAAAAGGCAAATGTTAGATCTGCAGTTTGAGGACCCAGATCAAAAAAAAAAAAAATCAATACGAACGCTTCAGTTTATTTTTTTTCTTTTTCACTTAAGTACTAGTCTTTAATACAATAAAAGCATATTAGAAAGGAAATAAGAAAGATGGTCTCAGAAGTAATGAGAAGTGCAGCCCCCGTGGCATGCCACTTAGTCTAAGTTTTCTGGAGCCTTGCTGCAGGGTCCTGTGGGGGGCCTTGAGGATTTGCCTATAAAGAACTTTACTGGAGGGGATTCTTTGAGGGAATCTTGAGAACACGACCGCTAAAGCACTATTGCTTGCCGTGGGCTCTCAAGGACAGTACAATAGCAAGGTATGACTGTGGGTTGAAAATATGCTAGAATCCAAATCACAGGAACTGGTGTTGCTAGCAAGAAATAATAGCACAATGACAAACGAAATGGAATAATGCTAAAAATTTATCCTTAGAGCTGACTTTCAGGATAGCAGCTTTAGCATTTATAGATGGGATTGTTTAACCCAATATTTCAGTAATTTTGATACCACTGACATTACTAGAGTGGTGCTTAATGACAATTTTTCCATCAAAAGCCATATGATACAATAATGAAAAGTGTGGGGTCTTCCAGGGTGAGAAGCGAGTTCAGATTGAAACCAGCAAAATGCTTCTGACAGAAGCATGTGTATGTGCTCAAAGGAAAAAAATCATAGCTATCATCAGAAAAATTAAGAAATCTTTTACTTGTAATCACTGGAAAAAATATTTTTCGTCTTTTTCAAAAATATGTAGTTCTGAAGGAGTCAAATTCATTTTTTTTTGCCATTTATGACTTGTGATAATTATCTCTTGACTTTATCCCCTATGGTACTAAAAGTTATCCATTTACAATTTGTTTCATCATCAGAGCCATTATCTGCCCAAGTCTCTCATCTGTCTTAGAAAGTATATGGGAAAAGTCCTACCATGGCAGAGGGTCACAAGTATACCGTGTGTGTGTCCCTCTCTTTGTGCTGAGAGATTATGTTCCTGATTCTGGCCCCAGACAGCTCTCCTAAGGTACAGATGCTACAGCTCTAGCTGACGCTTTCAGAGAGCTGGGGAGAGGTTCTGTGGTTACATGGTGCTATGGCAGGCACAAGCCCTGATGGCTGTGTCTGGGACTGAGCATCCAGGCAGGGACCCATTAAAATGGCAAGGGAGCCTGAATAGCGAGAAAAGCAAGAATGACTTTTCTCTCTGCAGGACTGGGTGAGTTGAGTTGACCTGTGGAGCAGACAGACTTCTGTTGATGCAATTAGAAGGTGCCTACCATCCTTCTAGGCACATAGTAGGTGCTCAAGTAACAGTTTAATTGAGGTCCTCAGACAGTACAACTGAGCAGGACATATTCATGTAATATGTTTCTCTGATGATTAATTCAGAGAAAAGGATGCAAACTGGTTTGTTTTCTCTGTTTAGATATTAGGCAATCTGCTTCAGAAAGAAAATGATGACATTTAAATTTCGATACTGTCTGTCCTTTGTGATAAGTGGCCCTTTAGCAAAACTCTGCTGAAACAGGAAGGATCATAAGTGTGTCTGCTTCCTGGACACTGGTGGAGAGAATTTAGAGGTGAGAGGTCCCAGTATGGACTTCAGGATGTAACAAGTAGCTTCACTTCTCCATCCTTCACTTCTCACCTTTCGAAAATGAGATACTTCCTTGTGGGAGATGTTTCTAGTGCTTAATTCACCCATATCTAATTATTTTTGCTTTTGGGGTGTGTGAGAAGTTTGCGCTTCCCAACCCGTTTTGGCAGTCTGGTGGCATCATGAGACCAGTATTGGCCGGTGAGTAGCAGGCAGAAGTAAAGTGTGGCATTTCCCAGCCAGAGCTTTTCTTTGTGAGTGGGAGACCTCCATCGTTCTCTTGCCTGTGCTGCTGCAGCCAGGTGTTCTAGATGGTGGAGCCTCCACCAGCCTCGGTGCCAGTGAGGACGTAAGGAGCAGAACTCCCTTCCCACCTTCACCTGCACCACCAGCAGTGCATGCCGAACATACAACGTGAGCAAAACCCAAAGTTTTGTGTCAAGTCTCTAGAATATGAAGGCCAGTTTTCACCACTGAGTTTGTTCTTACTGATACGTAGCCATTGCTTGATTCTTCATCTAAAAGATTATTTCATTAGTTTTTAATCTCTTTTCAATACACGGGCCTCTGGTTCTCAGGCTTTAGAGTGCATTGGAATCACATCCTGTTGGTCTGATTTGCAGATTCCTGGATCTCACTTCCAGAGGGTCAGACTTCAGTATGTCTAGTATGAATTCCAGGAGTCTGCTTTTCTTGTTTTTTGTTTTGTTTTTAAACAAGGTTTTTATGTGATTTTTATGCAGGGGGGCAGACCACACGTCAAGAAATGTAAATCTGTATCGTGTTTAAAGACTCTGGCTATTATTTCTCAAGTTCTCCTAGTCAGACATGTTCAGGTATTAGTAAAAGGTTAAAGACATTTAGGGCAGGAATAAGTGTAATGAATATAAAGTTCGCCAGCTCTGTTTCAAGGCTGCAGGAAGCAGAAATAAAGTAAAGATACAGAAGTGGTGATTAATAGACCCAACCACTTTCTAAATGAGAATTCTAAAGATTGTAAATCATTTGGAAATTGAAGTGATGACCTGGAAAACAAGTCAAAATTAAGAAATATCAACTAAGAAATGAACTGGAAGGAGTAAAAATAGAAAACAGAGACAGTTGCCTCACAGTTGATTTGGGAGGAGGGTAGAGGGCAGGCTCCACGGGGACCTCGATGTGAAGGAGCAGAGAAGGAGGGAGCTGTGTTTAACTCCACGTTGTGGGCTGTGTTTTATATTGGGAACCTTGAGGTCGACTCAGCATTTTTATGTAGTACTGCCATTTACAAAGATTATGGTTTTCTGTGGATCCAAAGGAATTGGGTTTTACTGAGCTCACAGAAGGAATCTACTCGTCTAAATTTTGAAATAAAAGATTTTTTGTGAAGATAATGATTTTATTCCTTCCATCCACTCCCAGCCACTTATCATTTCTCGTAGCTTCTAGAGAAATTGTGAAGGTAGTAGTAGTGCACTGATTCCGTGAGTTCTGTTTTTGGCGGGATAGAATCGTTTAAGGACCCTTCCTCTTGCAGTTGATCATGGGTGACCAGCTGCACCTGGTGAAAGCAGCAGTGGAGGCAGAGTGGGTGGCAGCATGGTGTCTCTAGGTATTGTAGTCAGTTTGAGCCCCTAGGGTCGACGTGTTTCAGAAATGTGTATCTAGAGAAGAACCAAATGCCTATAGCAGAACTACTCATGAGAAATAGAGAGGGGCTGAGCAGGGGTAAGGTCGGGGGAAACAGGAGGCAACAGTCATCTGGGGTGTTAAATCAAGGAGCTGGCCTGGCAAAAATGGACTTGGTTCTGCCAGCAAGTATTGGAAGGGTCCTGAAATCATGGTCTTAGACATCGAATAGCTCATCTTCCCTGTATCTGCTGTTAATCTTCAAGGCAATTCACATGGGGCTGCACCTGTTCCTACTACTGCTGATATGTTACTCAGTCTATCTTTGAGTGATTCGTTTTTCCCTGCAGGGCTGCCTTTGCTGTTCCTTGTAAACATATTTTATTTGTATAAACATCTGAGGAGAAGGAGTAGAAACAGTGGACAGCATGATTTGCTTGCGTTTCATACTGAATGTTGACCTGGGTCCTTTACACCCCTACGTTTACTCTGAAGGTGTTCAGAGTATGCCATCCCAAAATATGCCATCCCAAAATATGCCACTCTGGCATAGGATTACTTTGTGCTGAAGGCAGTTGAGAAAAAGCAGACAGAAGGAGTTGTCCGCCCTCCCCTATGTGCCTGAAAGCAGAACATAAATTTGTGAAGGTGTCTCCTGCCCACCCCTATTCCCCATATGAGAAAGAGGATATGATATCAACCTAATCACCGGAGATGAGATGACACCAGAAAAGTCTACATAAACACACCTGACTATCAGCCCTTGTCTTCCATCAGTCTCCTCATATATTTGACTTCCCATAATTTTCCATCCCTAGAGGCTCAAAGTCCTCTTCCTTTACCTTGTCGCTTTTATATAAAAAAAATATTATTCTTTGCTGAGATGCTATGTAAGCCTCAGTTTTAATCATCTGTTTGAGTTACTGATCACTGGGTGCTCCCATGTGTATGCATGATGTTAATAAACTTCTATTCCTTTTTCTCTTACTCATCTTTCCTTTGTCAGTCTAATTTACAGGGCCCCAGCCAGAGAACTAAAGATGGTAGAGGAAACATTTCTTTTTCTCCCTACAACCCATGTCCTATTTTTCATGCCATAATTTTAATGATTTTTAACTCATATAACTTAGAAGGAAATTTTTTGTCATAAGGGAAAGAAAATCAAATTGAACTAGCTTACGCAGAAAAAAAGTGTGTGAGTACATACATAGGTTGTGTGCGTGTGAGTCTATGTGTCATGTACCTGAAGGTCCATGGGTATCTGAGTTCAAGGATGACTGGACCTGTGTACTCACATGATATTGCGAGGAATCCGTCTGTGCTTTCCTCAGCCCTGCTTTCTTTGTGTTGTTTTAATTCTCAGATTCTCTTTGAGAGAAGGCAAATACTCTCTTGACTTGCATTCTTTTAGATTGGCAAAATCAGTGGGAGGAGAGTGTCTACATCTCTGGAATTCCAGCAGAAGTTCTAGGGCTGATGTCTGTTGGCTCTGACTGGCTTGCCTTGAGTCATATCCTCCTATCCTTGAACCAGTTACTGTGCACGTCCCAGTGGACTAGGCTGATAGGCCAGGCTTTGGCTCTGTAGCCACCACCTCTGAGTATTGCAGATAGGGTAAATCCCACCTGAGTCATGTGAAGAGCAATGAGAGAGAGAGTGGTTCCACAAAGGAAAATCAGAGTATTCTTGCTAGAAAGGGGAGAAATAGCTATTGGAAGCCATAACTCAAAATTGTTCATAGGAGAAGTGGTATTGCTGTCACCTTGTTAAGAGTGAAATTTGAAGTTTTTAGGTTCTAATAAACAGCCAAGAGAGGGTGAGAATTGGATTTACTTTGTACTCATTTCCTATCAGTCAGTATATGAAATGAAAAAATCTAGTTCTCAGTGGTAACATCCTTTATTTGACCTATTTTAGGAATCATGAGAAAATTTACCTAATAGGATTAATATTGCTTCTTATTGGTGCCACATAATCTAAAGCTCTTCAGAATTTCTATTATAAACTTACATTTTATTCTACTATCCAGATTTGTCATTTTTGTCAATGAGAGGTATGTTGTCACATACACAGTTTATCACGTATTTCACATTGTATATTTCGTGCAAAACTCTACTGCTTTTTATAATGGAACTCTAGTTGTTGTTCTTAAAGATATGAAATGAAATTCATCTCAATATTTAGGAAATTTCACTGGAAGTAAAAACTTCACAGAGCTCTTCTGTGACAAATCTTTATATTCCTAAGTATAGTGTTAAGAAGGTGGGCACCAGTCAAACCTTTTCCCTGCTACTGAATGAGCTGGGTGACCTTAGGCAAGGTACTTAGTTTCATCTGTAAAATGGGATAATAAAAGACCTCTCTCTTAATGTTGGGTAAGAATTAAATAAGCAAAGGTATGTAAAGACCACAGAACCGTGTCTGGCACATTGTTAGGATGCAATCAGTGTTCACTACTCTAACCTTTAAGACGTAAATGACCCGAATTGTTAGTTCCTTTCACACAAATTCTTTGTTTGATAATTTAGTGTACAGTTCGAAAGTAGGAGCTTGTGGTGTGTGACTGGTGGTGCAAATATTTCTTATCCCATTCTTTATAAAAAGTTCCACACTAAGATGAAGTTGTAAGTGAAGCACATTCTAACCTCTAATGGTTATAGTTATCATTGAAAGAAAAAGTAATTATAAAAATCATGAAAAAAAACTTCATTATTGACACACATAGACAGTTGGGCCGGCGCCCTGATGTGGGTGTTTCGGTTTAGGACACAGCCCTGCTGAAGCAAGGACAAACATATTTTGTCATTTCAGAGAGGAGGAAAAAATTTTTTCTCTACTTGTTTAACTAAATTGAGCTTTCAATCTAAGAGAATGGGAGGCCTGGTATTTCTGTTAGGACATAACCTCATGTGACCAGTAGACCAGTGAAAATATTGCATTTAAGAATTCATCTGATATCAGCCTAACATCACCAGTAATAGGACCATCCTTCAGTTGGTTGCTTTAGTAAAAACATCAATTGGACTGAGTATTTAACTGAATTGGCCCATGTGATGTTTACCCTTATCCTTTTTTGCCTCCAAGATTTTATGCTTACAATTTGTGGAATTTTCCCAGGAGGAATATTTGGTATCTTGGCATCAATGACCAAGTTACTACAAGATTTGTATAAAAGCAGAGTACAACCCAAAGAATTTGTTAAAATAAAACACAGTTAGCAATGAGTCTGTAGTTCCTTATGTAGAAAAGTAGTTCATAATGTAGGGCAAAATTTAAAGAACTGTCTAATGTAATGGGCTTCAGTTGTGTTCTATTCTTGCTTATTTGACCCTGATTTCCACTTATGGGCTTTACAAATAAAGCTCTTAAAAGCCATTTTAAAGTTTTTTTCTAATTATAAAAGTGATAAATATGGAACACTATGAAGCTGTTAAAAGCAACAGACAAGATTTGCATATAACATTAGATAGATCTTAATAGAGTTCTGAATGAAAAAAAGTAAATGTGAAATGAAAGAAATACCATAATACACTTATGTAATTAAAAATACATATATCAAAGCAACAATGCACATTTTACTACACAATACCATGGTCTCCCATGGGAAGGGAATGGGAGTAAAAGAAAAAAAAAAAAACAGCATACAAGAGAAGGGCCTTGTAAGAACAAATGATGATAATGTATATGCTCCTGAGGACCAACTAAAAAAATTAAGTGTAATAAACACTTATTGCAAAAAGGTAAATAAAAACATACTTGTTAATCCTATTGAATTAATCCTAACCACTGTTGGCATTTGTAATCTATGAATTTACAGCCTTTTTTTAAGAGAAAAGTCTTGAGTGCTTTCCATATAGTTTTCTGAAGGACAAAAAAGTATGGACTTGTTTATAGCAACATAAAATTTGTGAGCGCATGGAGCCAATACAAGCTGTTTTATTCTATCACATGTTTCACCCCTTTCTAATTTATCATTCCCCCTCCCCTTCTTTCTGCCTTTCTGCAAGAACATCTGAGTTGAAATGTTCAGGGGCGGTTGGAAATATGGTCCAGATCTCAAGGCCTGGGTGACGATAATTGGGTGGTATCAACTTTTAAAGGTCATTCATCTAACACATAGGTTATTAAGCACTGAATTTATTAATTGATACAATTAATTAATTCTACCGTTATTTGTTGAAAGCCAACTATGTGCCAAGCACTGAACTAGTAGAGGGGACTGGGAGAGTATTAACAATTCTGTAATTGGTTGGTACTTTCTCAGTATTAACTGTGTACTTGCCATATGCATAGCTCCCTTATTTGAAATTTTTAAGATAATTTACAGTTTTTAAATGTAAAATATTTGGGAGTAAAACGAATATGAAAAAGGTTTTCTTGCAGAAGGGAGGCTTTTTCAGAGGAGGAATTTCCTTCTGAGCTCTAAAACACTTCAGTCCATGGGTATGCAAAAAGAATTCCCTTAAAAAGGCTATGCAGGCTTTTACTTTTGCTTAAACTTTGAAGAAAGTGTTAGGTCAGAAACAATTAACCCGTATACAAGATTGTGAGGCAATGTTTAAAACTGCTGAGGCACATTTTGTGCACGTCCCTCTCTCCCTCTATTGTGGGGAAAA
The DNA here is from genome assembly GCA_003508835.1 of Eonycteris spelaea. Lineage (NCBI taxonomy): Eukaryota > Metazoa > Chordata > Mammalia > Chiroptera > Pteropodidae > Eonycteris > Eonycteris spelaea. Next base: position 2,510,386 of record PUFA01000001.1, read on the forward strand.
TACACATAACATAAAAAATACCATTTTAACTATTTTTAAGTATACAGTTCAGTGGCATTAAGTATGTTCACACTGTCGTACAGCCATGGGTCCCAGGCCTGGCTCATCCCAGGTCTGGCTGTGATCCAGGACCGTGGCTAGGAATGGATCCTGGATTTAGAATGTTACATGAGTGTAGTAGGGCGCCTGTGCCTCATACATGTAAACATGCTTCAGCTTATTGCATCATGCGTGGGTGGCTGAATGCCACTATAGTACTCTGATAGACGTAGAGCCATCCAGCCCCCGGAGAGCAGGAGGGGAGCACAGTAAGGGGAGCAGAAGAGTAAGGCAGCATGAGAGCGCACAGAATACTGCACCCTTCGCAGTAGACTGCACTTCCCCCAGTAGGACGTCGCTCCCCAGAGTGAAGTTGGTGCCTGCCATTTCATTCGCATGTTGGCCTTTTGTGCATTCTTCCACTGGGCATCTCACCATCGAACTTTCCCTCCTCGATCAGCTGGGCGTTGACAAACCATCACACCCATCCATCTCCACAACTCTTTAATCTCCCAAACTCCATACCCATTAAAAAAAAAAAAAAAACAAAACTTCCCATTTCTCCGTCCCCTGGCGATCATCGTTCTGCTTTCTGTCTTGTGAATTTGACTGTCCTGGTGCTATCGACTGCAGTTTGTGTCCCCACCAGATTCATATAAAACCTAATCCCCAGTGTGAAGGTATTTGGAGGTGGGGCCGTTGGGAGGTGAGTAGGCTGTGGGGGCTCCATTGGTGTCCTTACAGAAGAGACCCCAGAGAAAGAGCCCTGTCAGAACAGTGAGACAATCGCTGTCTGTGAACCAGGAAGTGGTTTCCAAACACTGAATCTGTCAGCGCCTTGATCTTGGACTTCCCAGCTTCCAGAGCTGTGAGAAATATTAGTTACTTATAGTATTTTGTTAAAGTAGCCCAACTGACTAAAGATACTTTGGTACCTCGTATAAGTGAAATCATATAATGTTTGTCTTTTTGTGATTGGCTTATTTCACTTAGCATAATGTCTTCAGGGTTCATCCATGTTGTAACATGTGTCACTTTTCCTTTTTTTAATGCTGCAGACCCATTGCATGCATATACTACATTTTGTTTATTCATTCATCTGTTGATGGACAGTTGGTTGCTTCCACTTCTTGGCTATTGTGAATAATGCTATGAACATGAGTGTACAAATATCCGTTTGAGTGCTTGCTGTCCATTCTTTGGGTATATACCCAGAAGAGGAATTGCTGGACCATATGGTAATTCTATGTTTAATGTTTTGAGGAAGCATCATGCATTTTTCACAGTGGCAGCACCATTTTACATTTCTACCAGCAAGGCACAAAGGTCCTAATTTCTTCACCTCCTTGCCGACACTTATTTTTATTTATTTTTGATAATAGCCATCCTAACAAGTGTGAAGTTGTATCTCATTGTGGTTTTGATTTGCATTTCCCTAGTGATTAGTGATACTGAACATCTTTTCAAGGGCTTGTTGGCCATTTGTATATTTTCTTTGGAGAAACATCTCTTCGAAGTCCTGTGTTAATTTTTAAGGTTTTGTTGTCGTTGTTGAATTGTAGACGTTCTTTGTTTATTCTAGCTATTAATCCATTATCAGATATATAGCTTGAAATATTTTCTTCCATTCTGTGGTTTGCCTGTTCATTCGCACATCTTTCAAGCATCTTTAATACAGCTTGGAAGCATGTATTAACATGGACATGGCCAACATTCATTGAAGCACAGAGACAAGAGAAAGAGGGCTTTGCCCTACACGTCCTTGTAATCAAGTTGGGGGAGGAGACAAATTCATAGATAATTATGAAATAATGTAATAGGAAACCCCGATGACCAGAAAAGCACAGTGAAAAGAATGCTGCTGCAGTAGGTGTGAAGTGTTTGCGCCTATTCAGTAAAGAAGTCCCCCAAACCTCCACTGGGTTCTTCATCTACGCCAGGGTATCACCAAATGCCCACAGGAGGATGGCTCCCAAGTATCTATTAGGAGAGTGAGAACCTAGTTTCTACTTCTAGACTGCGTATCTCTTCCTGGATGTCCTATAGGTATGTCATAATCTTGTTCTGGTTCATATATTTAATAATAAAATGTATGCATTTTATTCTATCAAAAAGTATAATGATTCACTTCGTTATCAAATTCTGATAGAATTTAATTCCTTAAAAAATTCACTGCACTTTCACTTTCAAGGTCATCTTTGTACCTTTATGATGCTTACATAATGTAGAATAAATAAAAAGAAGCAATTCATAGCTTACCTTGTCATTACCATATTTTTAAAGTTTGATCAAAATGAAACATTATTCATACATAGTATTTAGAATGTCAGCAAGGTCAGTATAAATTTCCTACAACTTCAACTGATTGCTTTTAATATTCTAGAAAGATTTTGATAGAGTAGATATTTCACTACTTTAAAAGCTGGCAAGAGCTGTTGATTATACAGAAAACAATATATGTAATTCCACGATTCTAAAGTTAGACTTAAAATTTTTAATCTTATCCTTAATTTATTTAGTCATTGTGCTCATTCATTTAATAATTGATTTGGGGTAGCGTTATTCTTCCAAGGAGACCAAAACAGAGCATACAAGGCAGATTCTTCAGTGCATCAGTGCTTTTCGGTGAATACATTAAATGTTCAGAATCTATACAAATGCTTTTGAAAGGTTGCTTATTACAAATGATGATAAAAAGATAACTAACAGCTATGTATTTTTTATGGTTTGCAAAGCACTTTTGCATATCTCATCTCATGCATCCTCATAGAAGCTTTGCGAAATAGGCATTATTGTCATTATTTTCACTTTTTAAGTGAGGAAGTAAAGGCAGGGAGAGTTTGAGCAACTTTACCAAGGTCACTGGGCAAGAGATTGGATCCAAGCCTGCTAACTACAAATCGTGTGCCCTTTTCAGCAGTTATCACATCTCTCATCTCTCCTGGTACATGAGTTTGCTTTTCTTTAAAGTTTTCAAGAGCCTGACTAACTTGAAAAAATTACTCGTGATAGCCTTCAAAGGTGCCTTATATAAAGAAGTAGACCCATGTCATTTATAGGAATAATATGGTTATTATTGTGGAAAGAATGAATTCTCAATATTCCAGCTGAATTATTTAATTTCTAATTCATGGTCTCATTTTGTCTAACATTTTCTAATGGGAAAAACTCAATTTAGGAGACATATGTCCTTTGCTTTCTCAGTCAATTCAAGATTCTCTTCCACCACCATGCTTCTTACAAAGGCTGTTCTAAGTTCCTAGAGACTTTGCAGAGGCAGGGCAGGTGGGTGAAACGTTAGGTCTATTATTTTATCTGTCCAGGCTGGCATTTGCTGAATAGTACATCATCCCATCTGGTCCCCAAGCATCCTCCCTCCCTGTCAGCATCTGCTGAGATGTCTGAGCTGTCTACGGGCTTCTGGTAATCAGCCTCCTCTGGCATCCACTGCTTTCTTGTTCTTACAACAAAGTTGCTTGGATCTGCTTTTGCCTTTGGTGCCAGGTCTTCCTGGTTCTTGGCCACAAGGGGCAAAGGTCTCTTGCTCTTTAGGTCTTGCTAAGAGGCTGTTAACCTGTGGTGGGCTCTCTGTAGACATTGCTATGCAACTGCTCAGCAGCCTTGCAAAGCAGGTGAGCATTTCTATAAGGCCTCCCTGAGCTGCACCTGGAAAGGGTGTTGCCTTACCTGTTATTTTCTTCCCTTTCTCTCCTCAAGGACGCTGCCTGATGGCGGACAGTGCCAGGAGTCCTCCCCAGAGAGTATCGCTTCCTCCGTACTCTCTGTTCCATTCACCAGTTGAAGGATTTCTTTTTTCATGTGGTTCTTTTGAATATTTAATTTAATTATTACTTAGCTATTAATTGTTAGTTACTTATTTTCTAAATTACTCAATGGACAATTTTCCTTTATTCCCATTCCTTCTTTCTCCTTCTTACTTATAACCACTTCAACTTGTTTAATGTGTACATTTTTGTTTACATATCTTCTTAAACATGTACATTGTTTTACATGCATACATTTAATTTACATGAATTAACATGTAATAATACATAATGATAATATTATAGCTAATTGTATTAAAATAGTATCCTCCTTTATCTGTTTTGTCCTCATCCTAGGTAGGTGCCGATGGGAGATTGGCATATGAACCAGATTGCTTCAATTTTCCTGTGAGCATCAGAAATGTTTCTGCTTATTTAGATCATTTGTTTTTAAACAGATATTGAGGACTTCATATTAGTTGGACAATGGCAGAAAAACAAATGCGATCTCAGCTTTTAACAGCCTCCAGCCTTGAGGGCTTCAGGGTAAGTGGGTGTCATGTTGACTGTCTGTGAGTCAAGTCACACGGCCTACCTCACATTCCATTTCTGGAGATGAAAGCGGAGCCAGAACAGCGTTACCTCGCTTAAGTTGAGAGGATACCATCACTGTCAGTTCTGCAGACTCCCTCATTACAGAGCCCCTGTGAGGCAGTCGGTATCAACTGCCTCTTGCCAGGTTAAGAAGCCAACTGGTCTTGGGAGTGACTCAGTCCTAGCTTAAGTGAAAGACAAATATTTCAAGAATCAGCAAATAATCTGAAAAGGCATATCATGGACCCAAATTCTTCACACACTCAAGCTATATAAACACTAAACCGTAAAATTGAAATCCATGTATTTCTGGGTATATTCTCTTTTGCTGCTCCGAATGATGCTTCAAGGCAAAATGTGAGTGTGGGGTCATTAAGTACTCTAATGATTAATCATTTTAGCCTCGTTTTCTGGCTGCCAATACATAGGGGTCAACATATGGCTCTTCCGCCTCTGTTATCGTTATCCTTCAGCACAAGTATGGCCAAGTCAGAGAGCCAGAGAGGACAAATTCTTGTAAAAACCAAACATATACATACACACAGCCTTGAAAGACTCAGGAATGGGATTGGAACAGGGTGTGTATGGGGGCAGGGGGAGTAATACTCCTTAGAGGGATTTTTTTTTTCGTTATTTCTTTTCCTTGCTTCATGGATACTGCCAGCAAGTCCTCCCACTCTCTGCACCCCTCCCAGCATGCTATGCGCCTGCGTTCAGGGCATTCAGAAACACACAGTAGACCATGCCTGATGAAAATCATTCTTTTTTCCTTCTCAGCTTTTAGGAAATTTCACGTTGTTGTCTTAGGAAATGGGGTCGCAGAGGCTTTAGTCTATGGTGATTTTTTCCATAAAACTTAATCATTCAGACGATTCTGTGATATTACACTCTGGTTTAAAAAAAAAAATGTAGTCTCTATCTGGGAGTACAGGGTGTTTCCTGTAATAAGTTTCTGAATTTCTTGAGAAATTTAATTGTGAGGCCATCTGGCTCAGGGGTTTATATCCTTGTCTTGAGATATTATATTATCTATAAATCAACAGTGATATCTTCCTTAACTGAGTCATCTCACAATTTCTGAAAATATTTTGATCTCATCTTTATTTTTGATTAAAGGACTAGAACAATGCAGTCCTATCAAAAGATGTTAAAAAAAAACCGAATATGGTATTTTTCTGACTTAATTTCTTAAATAGAGCCAAGGTGGATTTCTTTTGCTTTTGTTGTTCCTTTCTTTCCCCAACTGAAACCTTATAGAAAATTTTACTAGGACATAGCAGAAATGCAAACAGGTAAATAATGGTGGTAGGTAAATGATTATTTAAAAAAATTTACAGATAATATAGTAATGGGGAAAAGGCTAAAATAATATAAGGGGGGGATAGTTTGCATTCAGGCATTTAATGAATTGTGACTAAAAGGAAGAGAGATGTATGTATATATGCTGAGGTGACAGAATGAATCCTGACGGACAGAAAGAGTGGTGGGGTTTAATAAGGAAAAGATATTTTGACAGCGAGAGTGAAAATGATCAGAGGTTAATAGGAGGAACTGAAGCCTAAAACATAAGGTAAAACGTCATACAACAATTATAATATAATGAAAATTTCAATTTAATGTTAGTAATTAGAAACATTTTACTTTATCAAAAAAAAAAAAAAAGTAAAGAAAAACAAATAAGTTTGGGAAGGAAATCAACCGGAGGAGAATAAGGCACCACGGTGATAGTCTAGTTATTTGTTTTCTGTTTGGAAGCAGTGCTGTGGGCCTGGTTGATATGAAAACCAGTGACCTAGAGTCTGAAGCCATTGAATCCCATTCACAATTTTCTGAGTCATCTTAAAGAAAATCTGAAGGGCATATGAGCACAATCTAGAATAGCCAGGAACTATGAACTGAATGGGAAATCAAATGAGAAACCTGACCTATTGAAATGAAAAAACAGTACCTCATATGTTTTTCTCCAAGAGTTTCACATTCGGCTTGAGAAATGTGAGTGGTGTCTGGATAAATTGTTTTGGTAATGTTTCAGAGTCTTGTTCTCCTACATGATTGCAGAGCGTTTCACTTCTCATTCTTCTGCTACCCTTCCTTTTTGGCTCTTTAGTTTTGCAAACGTTATTCATAAATATAAATTTTTTAGCAATTCCTTTTCTAGGATTTTGATGTTGACAGACTCACACACGTAGCCAAATATGTATGCATATTCTTGCACCATTATTTTTAATAGCAAAAGAAACATACAAATGTCCATAATCTGGTAGCACCTGCAGGTGAAGGAGGGTAATATCTAGAAAATATATTTTTTTTCTTTTTTTTCTGTTAATCTGAGAAGCCCTTTGGCTTGGGAAGGGAGAATAATCAGTTTCTGACATGCAAAGTAGGATCATGCAGCAAGGTGATAGCCTCTAAAGCCAGGCTGTTGTGTAAAGAGAGGGTTTTGCAAATATCATTATTTTTCCCTCCAACATAGGGAGGAACCAAAAGTGATCCTTCTGCCAATGACAGCAAAGTCATGAGGCCTTCTTCCATATCTTTCATGGTAGAAGGAGCCTCTGAAGCAAGGGAAATCAGACAAAAGCCTGACTCTCTTCTACTGTGGGAGTTTTGGGGAAGAAGACGGAAAGGAAGAAAGTCAGTAGAATAAAAGATATGCGTCCCAGTGTTACCCCTCCTTGATTTTTGCACATGAGGAGCAAAATATTAGGTATGAGAGGTCCATACTAAGGAGAGAGGGCGTTGCTTCCCCACTGTCTGAAGAGGCATCTGTGGAGCTGTGCCCTCATGCACCTGGGTGAGGACATATCACTTTGATAGTAAATCTTTAAATTCTACATGGTTCCAGCAAACAGGGACAAAAGAACTGGAGTTCCACCCCCCTTCCCCTTAAGAACCCTTTAGTGAAAGCAGAGTTGCATACTGTCATTCTTATCTAAAAGCATTGTGCCTTGTGGCCAGTGAAGCTGAATTTGGGCAATTGACCATTGATGTGAAACTCCAAAAAGAAATAGCAAACCACCAAGGCTCTTTATTTATAATTAAAAAGGATGATGAAAGAGAAATGGATAAAGTGACCCCCTTTGTCATTGGGGGCAAGGCGTGCGATAGTGATTCCAAAACATTCGGATTAATCCTTTAGGCCTTGTTTTGTCCTGAGGACCCCTGCCCTTAGCTGGAACTCCTTCCCAGCCCAACAGACTGCACTGACATTGCTTCGCTCCATGTCAGAGGAATGAAGATAAGTTACCACTTAGAACATTCCAGCTATTTAGAGCATCACCATTCGAAATAACTAAAAGGTTTACACTTAGAAATAAGTGGTGGTTTATTTCATTTTTTTTTTTTTTTTTTTTTGCTGTGGGATGGCCTGGCACGCAGGCCCGACAACAGCTGTTCTCCAAATGCCTGTACCCAGGAGTCTCTGAGAGCTGGGCTCAGTGCCCAAAAAAGTATACACAAAAAATGAAAATACACACCGAAGAAAGTTGGGCAGAACCCTGTCTCAGAATTAATGAGCCCCAGCAAATCCCTTTCCAAAGAGAAGAATTTCGTCTTCTGTGTCTAGAGGTTGATTTTGTTTTTAAATAAAATTCTGATTTATTTTAAGAAGAGCTTAGTGATATTTCTTATATGTGTGATATTTCTGAGACTGGTGGCATTCTGAATCCTAATTCCTTCCTTTTTTCCTTATATTTAATCAAATTCTGGAAATAGAGGGAAAGCACACATCTCCCTTCCCACCCTGAGTTAAAATATGTTTAAAGTAAGCACTTCATTGACAAGTGGACTGAGATTCTGTTTGTGAATTTCCATTATCTGCTTCTACGACCTTGAGCAAGCCCCCTAACCTCTACGGCTGCAGTGGCCTCGCCTGAGAAATGGTTGTGGGTTGATGCACTTACTCCCAGATGCCTTTCAGCCCAGGAGCTTTCTGGTCCCACCTCCCTCTTCTATGACCTTCTACATCCTTTGAAGTGCCTTCTAACCTTGGCTTAGCCTGTCCAGACCCCTGCCCTTCCCACTTTCAGTTTTTTTGACTCCCTGTTTCCTTCTTCCCACCTAATCTCAGTTGGCTAAGGAAGCCAGAAAGCAGTTGAGTGTGGATGACTCCTGATAGCTTTAGGGCTTGTCTATTTCAGTTTCCTTTCCTGCACCGTTTGCGATGGCCACCAACAGTAACCAGTAGTGGCCTCTAGTTGATTGATGCCTGCCTCCCTCACAGGCAGTAATCCTTATACAGGCTTTGGCTTGCCTTGCATCCCTGGTGCCCAGCAGTGTCAGGTAACAGTAGAGCCCAGTACACGTTCGAGTGAATGAGTGGTTCCTTTCCAGGCAGCACGATTTAAACCACATTTAGCAGGCACCTTAAGGTGGACCTTGCTGGAATTCTCGTTGGTTTGTAGGTTCATTCTGACCCCCAAATCTAAAGTAGCACCTGGCTCCTTCCCTCATACCTACCCCACTCATCTCCCCTTAGACTTTATTTTTTATCCTGTTTTATTTCATTTCCCAGCACTTATGCTACCTGAATTTTTTTATTCCTAGCTTCATTATCCGTCTCTTCTACTAGAACAGGAGCCTTATATGAGGCCAAGGAACTTCTTTACCTTATTCAGGACAGAATCCTCAGCACCTAAGACAGCACCAGCACATAGTAGGCTCTTCATAAATGTTTGTTCGCTAAATCTTTGAAAAATGACTTATTGTTTGTAGCTTAGCCAAATGCCATGGACTCTTTCTAGTTATATATCAGTTAGAAACCTCTTCCTTGCAGTGTCCCAGGCCATTACCAGGTACTGTTCTTCCCTGCTCCCAAGAATGTATTGGCTCGTCATATTTTTGCCATTTCCCCCACAAGACCCAGAACCGAAACCATGTTTTTGAATGATAATTCAGAATAAACCATCTACTCCTTCACTTGCTTTACTCTTTGCATTTATTTAAAACTTTTCTGAACTCTGAAAAGAGAGCAGGAGACTTGAACAGAGTGTATCAACTCTTCAATCCAATAATAATTACTCCACTGGGCAGGCAGGCATGCGTGGTATCCAGGCTTCTCTGGTGAGCGAGAAACATCTGCTCTAACTAAGCCTGATGTCTTGCAAAACACTCAAAGCTCCTAGCTGCCTCCAGCACAGTACCCAGGGTACCTGCCCTGCCTGCTGTTACTGCTGCCTATTTGATGGTTGCTTTTCTTATTCTTTTGTGCCTTTGGGTATGTGTTTTTTGTTGTTATCTACGGAACCTTTGAGCTTGTTTTGTAAAAGCCAAAGAGAGGAACTGAATTAACAGATGTTTTTGCTTTACTGTGTAGAGGCGAATTAATGTTTCCCTTATTCAATAAGAACATTATTATAATGTTAAATATATGCCTTGCTTAGTTATGTTTTAAAGGAAAATATTGGGGTGGGAGCCTTGGAGATGGGGACAGGGGCAGAAGAACATTTAAAGTCATTTTAAGAGAAAGACTTCCTGCCTTCTAAGTATCATAGACACGCTTCTTCATTCTAATAAACTTTCATGTTTGTGTAGCAGACACAAATGAACATGAATTTAACCCAGAGTGGCTAAGTGATTGACATATACTGCTCCCTAAAAGCCTGATAAAAGTTCTAAATATTGGGAAAATAGGGAATAGACTGGAGAAAAGAAAATGCTTATGTTGTAAACTACTTATAAATTTGATAGAATTAGAAGTCACACAGTGACTTCTTTATATTATGTTGGCCTTTAATAATACTTTTCTAGGGTTAAAGTCAGCTTTAGTTTTTTAAAAAACATTCCACTCAAAGTATAGTTAATTTTCATGAATTCTTGACTTTCTTAAAATGGATTATTCTAATAATAAAGTGAATATTGAAAAATAGTTTCTCACTAATATAATGCGGATTTGATGAAAAAAGCATTGTTTCTGTAAACAATACAGTAACACTGTAATAGTTTTAAAAAAACTATTATTTAGCCTGTTTACTCACTTGCTATATATTGGAATGGCACTGTGTAAATTATCCCTACCAAGGATGTGCTGTTTTATATGACTTTATTGTTAACCTTCTCCTTCAGATTTCTTCCATAGTTAATTTAGCAAAACTGCATTTAAATCAGTCCCCGATGGGAGGACCTGGAGTTCACATTTTTGCTTTTAATAGACACATTAGTCTTCCTACATGGTAAGATTTCGTAAATGGCTCCTTATTCTTTTCTTGGGAGATAGCTATTATATATCACTCAGTGCATTTATGGTCTTACCTTAGGGAATTTACAGGGGTTGTCATTGGTTTGGCTTCAGCTGAAACACAAAATGGTTTAAATTGGATATTGTATTTGTGTTTAGGATTGAAAAACTCTTCGTGTACATTTTAACAAGAGTCTTGTAAAGGTTATGTTGGCTAAGCTTATTTGAATAACCAAATATTACTTTAATACTTAGTTATTTGCAGGCTGCTTTTCCCCCACCTCCAGGAAGGAGAGGCGGGAGGGAAGAGAGGCAGGGATGAGGTGAGACTCCGGGTAGGTTATTTCCATGCAGGCATTAGGGCATAAAGGGTATGGGAAGCCATGAGTGGGGTATTATCCTGCCAGGTGACAGCCTTCGTTGATTTTAAAACATTACACAACGTCATTCATGTTCATATTTAAAAAATTGATAATACAAATTAACAAAAATAAAAAAAGATCATTCCTAATCTTATCATCTGGTGGTAACTACTAGGAAAAATTTGCATATAACCTTTTATGATTAAATGTTTATGTTTCTCTTTTTTTAACCAAAAATGGAATCCTGATCCATTAGCAAAAGATGCTAACTTAAAAATATATATTCTTTATCTATTGCTTAATGCATAACCTTTGCTTTGTGTCACATAATACAAATAGTGTTTACAAAGAGAAGAAGAACGTGGCCAACCATCCCAGGTCACCAGCTCCATAAGTAACTGGTCTGAGATAAATGAGAAGAGCACGTGGAAACCCCAGGGAGTCTTCAGGAGAGAGAGTAATATGCAAAAGCTGCTTCAGTGAAGCCTTTTGTTAAAGTAAAAACAAAACATCCTAAGTATACATGTTCAGAAGTCTCAGAGAAGGGTTATAACATTTATATGAAGACTCACACGCAAAATGCTTTGGTTTGGAGCAAAGCGCGGTGAGGGGGAATGAGTGTTACAGAGTCTGTAACTCTTACCCACTTACTTGTCATTTGTTAAGAGCTGGAAACAGTCTGAGATTAGTCCCCATTTGCAAGCTAATAAGTTAGCCTGCTACGGTTTTGTGTATGCTGCCAGACGACACAAGATGTCTGGATCAGAGGCAAAGGACTTTGTTATTCATGGCACAGTAAGAAGCTTGAGCTTCACATTCGTGTCAGTTTCCTTCGTATCTCAAGCCTCATGAGGCCACACAGATAAAGTCTCATGAGGCTACACAGATGGGCCCAGGTGTATATCACCCATAATAATTAAGCTTCTCTTTTGCTTTCCACATAATGGGTGCCTGGTAAAACTTAAGCCTCAGTCTGCTTCTTTCAACATCTGCACACACATCTTCCCTCCTAGTTGACTTTTTCCTACCTTCATAGAATTTCCCTACAAAAATGTGTTATTAAAATTCAGTTGCTGCTTTTCACAATAGCCATCAGTTTTGAAGGACATTTACCTAAACATCGGTGAATGAAAATGACACCGAGCAGGTTCTTTCCCTATTAAAAAAGAAAATGTGCTGCGTATTGGAGTCTGGGCTTCCTGCAGAGTTTAGGGGTTTATTTCAGGCCTTGGTTGGGGAGAATCAGTGATTAGGTTTCTACTTAATGGGATATCAGATCATTAAGTTTCAGAAGGACCCAGATATTTTATGTTTTAGGCTAATTGCTCCTTTTATAACTTCAGATGGCATCTAATTTAGAGAATAAACACCTTTATAATTAGCCTAGAGGCACGAAAAGGTATTTGATGTTTGTACCTTTGTTATCAGGTTTTGCCTTTGCCAGCCACAGTAAGTTTTACAACTCAGATGGTAAAGCCTATATCTATTCAGGAAACTCCATTATGCATTTGCTAATTTGGAATAATTTTTGCCCTGGGTGTTTAATTAATGTAATTAATAGAGTGTATTATGACTTGGTCTGAGGATAAGAATTATAACATTTCTTAATTCACCATGTGAATTTGGGGATGATGGGGTTTGGGGTTTGAGAGGTGTGATTTCAGGCCTGGGAATAGCCATGAGTTTGATTGGGCTATACTCACCTCACCAGTGAGGGGATCTTTAAAAATGGCCATTAAACTCCCATCCTCACCTTCTTTCCCAGCCTTATTGTTAATTATTCTTAGTGGAAGGATTTGTTCGGTCATGCTGTTTACTTTCTGGAAACACACAGTAGTTCGTTCCACATTCATGCCTTCTCCCATACCTTCTTCCCCTCCTTCATAGTGGTAATTCCTAGGAAAGCCCAGTCAAGTCCTGATCTTTCATAAACCTCTCACTACTCATGCCATTTCTCAGTGATTGCTCCCTCCTCGAAGATCCAAAAGCATCTGTTTTCTTCATTACTTCACTAACTCCTTTATTCTACAAACATTTTGTGTCTGTCACATCCAGGAGACAAGACAGATGCTAGTTCTATTTCAATTCTGGATTTATTTTCTAATAGGGAAGATGGACCCTAAAAACCAATTATAGGATTAATTATTTTATTATTATTATTATTATTATTATTATTATTATATAAGTTCTGGAGGAGAAAAACTGGACACTAGAAGGGACCTACTCATTTGACACTTGTCTGATACTATCTAAAGGGAGAAAAAATTATTTATAAAATGTATGAAATGTTGTACCAGGCGCTAAGCATATATTATCTCATTCCATCCTGCTAACAACCTATGCATAAGGTAATATTACCCACCCCACCCCTTGTATTTTAGAAAAAGAGCATGAGGCTTGCAAAGTAAAGAAACTTTGTCTTGCTAATGAACTATGGAAATGAAATTTGACTGTTGGTTTTCAAAGTCTATGTGCCTATTTGTAACTCCCTTCAGTAGAGAGTATGAAGTTTGAGGACAGGAAACTTACCTTGTAACTTGCACAACATGTTGCCTTACACATAAGCTCTTGGTGGCCAGCTGGCTACTTGATTGAATTAAATAATGGGATAAAATAATAGTGTGTAGGAGCCTGAGGGATTTAGGAGCTGATTTGTGAAAAAGCTATTATCACAAGAGGCAGTGACACAAAATAAGCTTTATTGTGTGGGATTTGGACAGAGGTATATGAGAGGGGAAGTCCTCACAGCATGTCTCACCTTAGGGGAAAGAAAAAAAAAGACTCCTGTGAAGTTGACAGTTCAGAGGCATAGGCTCACTAAAAGACCGAATTCTAATTAGAGGTCTATAGCACGCTTTCCCTTTCCTCACAGCCCACCACCAGATTACTAAAGGCTACTGACAGCAGATCCTTTTGCCTAGTACATCATGTCTGGGTACATTTAAAAAAAAAAATTAAAAAAAACCAGGTTTACTAGAAGGCAAAAAGAAACAGAGCAAGCATCAGAACCAGACATTGTCAGGGATGTTGGAATGATCAGACCAGGAATTTAAAACAACTAACATGAATATGCTGAAGGCTGTAATGGATAAAGCAGAAAGCATGCATGAATAGATGGGCAATGTAAGCAGAGAGATTAAAATCCTAAGGAAGAACCAACAAGAAATGCTAGAGGAGATAAAAAACACTAACAAATGTAGAATGCCGTTAATGGAATTATTAATAGACTGGATACCGCTGAGGAAAGAATCTCTGAGCTTGAGGATATTTCAGTAGAAGCCTCCGAAACTGAAAAGCAGAGGAATGAAGACAAATAGCAAAACACACAAACAAAAGAACTCGGAACAGAATATCCAAGGATAGTGGGACAGCTACAAAAGGCATAACATATATGTGATGGGAATACCGGAAGGAGAAGAAGGGGAAAAAGGAACAGATGAAATATTTGAAAGAATACTGACTGAAAAATTTCCTCAAATTAATAATGGACACCAAACCACAGATTCAGGAAGCTCATAGAACACCGAGCAGTATACATTCTCAAAAAACTCTATCTAGGTATATTATTTTCAAATGACAGAGATCAAAGATAAAGAAAAAGTCCTGAAAGAAGCCAGAGGAAAAATACTTTATCTATAGAAGAAAAAAAAAAATTATATCCAGCTTCTCCTCAGAAACCATGCAAGCAAGAAGGGAATGAGAGAGTGAGTGAAATATTTAAAATATTAATTAAACCCCCCACGATCCTAGAATTCTATACCCTGCAAAATCATCCTTCAAAAGTGAAGGAGAAATAAAATATTTTTCTAATAAATGAAAACTGAGGGAATTTGTTGTCGCTAGACCTGCTTTGCAAGAAATGTTAAAAGAAATTCTTTAGAGAGAAGAAAAATGCATAGGTCAGAAACTCTACATAAGGAAGAAAAGAGCATCAAAGAAGGAATAGCTGAAGGCAAAATAAAAAATCATTTTACTTAATTGATCTAATAGATAACTGGAATAATAAAAGTAATAATCTATTATGTATTATGTGTATATAAAATAGTTATGTATGCTTATATATAAGTGAAATGAATGATACTGAAACAAGAGCAGGGAGGGAGGAACTAGGATTATTTTATTATAGATACATAACTTGTGAAATGTTATAGTGTTACTTGGACTTTGATTGGTTGTAAAGGTATATTGCAAACAAACTCTAGGCCAACATCTAGAAAAAGAAGTATAACTGATATGTGAGGAAAGGAAAAGTGGAATACAAAATACTCATTAAAAACTATAAAAAATAGAAAAAGAGAGGACAAAAATAGAAACAAAGAACGTAATCAATAGAAAACAGTAACAAGTATAGTACATATTAATCCAACTATATCAGTAGTCACTTTGAAAGTCAGTGGGCTAATGCACCAATTAAAAGAGGTTGTCAAAGTGGATCAAAAAACAACTCAAGTGTTATCTATAAAACCGCTTTAAATATATATCATGGAAACACTAACCAAAAGAAAGCAGAAGTATTAAGCAGGAGGAAAATATTAATTTCAGACAGAGCAGACTTTAAAGAAAGCTATCAGGGATAAAGAAGGGCATCATCTAATAATAAAGAGGTAATTCTCCAAGAAGACATAATAACCCTTAATGTGTAGGCACCTAACAGCATCAAACTCCAGGAGGCAAAAACTGATATAACTGCAGGGAGGAATAGATGAATCCCCTATCATAGTTGGAGATGTCAACACCCATATGGTAGAAACAGACAGATCCAGAGGACAGACAGCCAGTAAGGACATAGTTGACTCTACACCACCACCAATAAAGTGGATATAATTGACATCACTAGACTGCTACATCCAACAGCAGAATACACATTCTTCTCAAGCTCACATGGAACATTTACCAAGATTTTAAACACATTTAAAAGAATAGAAATCATACAATGCCTGCTCTCAGGCCACAGTGGAATTAAACTAGAAATTTAATAACAGAAAGACAACTGAGAAATCCCCAAATAGATGGAGATTAAGCACACTTCTAAATAGCACATTTCAAAGAAAAAAATCTCAGGAGAAACTAAGAAGTTCATTTTGAACTAAATCAAAATGGAAAGACAATTTATCAAAATTTGTGGGATGCAGCAAAAGCAGTGCTTAGAGGGAAATTTATGGCATTGAATGCATATATTAGAAAAGAAGAAAGCTCTAAAATCAATAATCTAGGTTTCCACTTAGGAGATTAGGAAAAGAAGAGTAAATTAAATCTAAAGCAAGCAGAATAGAAGGAATTATAAGAATGAGAACAGAAGTCAAATTGAAAACAGAAAATCAATACAGAAAACCAAAGAAACGAAAAGCCAGTTCTCTGAAAAGATCAATAAAATCAATAAGCTTCTAGCCAGGGTAAAAGAGAGGCTACAGATTACTAAATTTAAGGATATCAAATAAAAAATAGTACCCCAAATACCAGGTTTCCATGTACTTCTTTTTTAACTACTTTCATAGTTTCACTTCTTTAACTTGTTCATACTATGGCTTCTAGTTCCATCCCTGCTCCCCCTGCCTGAGAGGTGAAGGCAGGAGGGGATCATGTTCGGACAGGTTATGGGGCTGCTTCAGCAGTGGAATTTGTCCATCTTTCAGTCTTCGAGGCCTGAAATCACTGCGATGGAGTTTTCCTTCTTTCAGTTGAATGCGTTGTCTGTGGATGGCAGCAGTGTCAGGTTATTAGTGTAAGGCAGCATCTTCAGATTCTCTTTAAAAGGACAGTCAGGCAACAGACCTTGATAGTGAAGAGGCGAGGGAAAGTTGGGTGCTTGGCGAGGGTGGGCTGGAAGCAAACTCTTCACAAAGAGGACAGAACTGAGAATGCGGTTAGGCAATAGCTAACTATGGGAGGAGACCTCTTTGCCTCTCATTCTGATGATGCTGCCGCAGGCCGCCCTCTTCATGATCTTGCTTCCCATTTCTCTTTAGGCAAAAGCTTCTTCTTTTCTTTGTTTTAGAGTGGCCCTGCGAGCTATCCAATGCCTAAGGCCACTATGCCCAGCTACTCAGTATTGTAATGGTTTAACATTACTGACTGTGACCATGAGGACTGTGGCTATTGACTGGTGATCTTTTTAGGCACAACATATGTTAAGATTATTAGGGCTGGGAGATTGTAATGTTTCTGCCAAAGTGCGAAGTGATTTGAGATGACATTTTTGCTTTTCAGCCAAAGAAATCTATCCTGTTTAGAAAGGACACCTTAGTACTCTTTCTGACCCAAGTTTTCCTTATGAAGCTTGCATCACTGGGCATTTCCAGTATAGTTCAACTGTGGTTACAATGGTATTCCTTGGCTGGGTAGAGGGCTCAAGAAAATTCAGAATACATTCTAATTGCTAATAACCCTCTTTTGCTCATTTTCATTCACATTTTTATTTTGCTGAAATCTTGTTAAAATTAAAGCCAAAGGTAATCTGGAGGGGAAAAAAAAAAGATATACCTCAAAGAGGTGTCAACTGGTCTGGAACTCTGCATGTGGAATAAAGAGAAGGGGAGACTCCCTATCCTTGTTAATTGTGTGAACATGAGCATCTTAGGTCTTGCTATTTATAGTTGTTTTATTATATATATGTTGTGTGTGTGTGTATATATATATATAGTTATATATATATATAGTTATATATTATGTATTTTATATATAAATATTATATATATTATTTTTTTCTTGTTCCTGAAAACTCATGAGAGTTGCATATGACAATTTGAACAGTAGTCCTAGTAGTCTTATTCTAGAAGGGCAGAATAGGACGGGATTAGAGTCAAAGTATCTGGGTTCACATGGGAGGATAGGAGAGTCTCCTCAGAAAGCTAAGATCTAAATAAGCAAAGAGGCAGCTGTGCGTGGACATGGAGGAGAGCATCCTAAAGGGAGGGGCACAGCAAGTACGAGGGTTGTGCATGTCATGTCTGAGAGAGAACAAAGTGTGGCGTGGAGCTGGACCACAGTGAACGGGGAGAGAGTGGCTCTTGAGGCAGGTGAAGACAGCTTGTGTATGGTCTTACAGACTAGGGTAAGGAATTGGATCTTACTCTAAAATACAGTAAGTCCCTGGATGATGTTAAGCAAGGGGCAGACATGATTTGATTTGGATTTTGTTTGTTTGTTGATTGATTGATTGATTTTATTTAATTTTTAAAAAATTTATTTAATTTTTTGAATGGTAACATGGTAAATGAAATCTAAAATGTTTCAGCTGTACACTTTAACAGTAAGGCATATATATATATATATATATATATATATATATATATATATATTATTTTTTTTTACACTGTGTGTTCACCGTCCATAGTTAGTTTCGTTCTGTCACCATATATTTGACCCCCTTTACCTCATCTACTTCCCTCTCCCCACTCCCTCAGACCCTCTGGTAACCACTAGTCTTTAGTCCATGTCCATGAATTTCTGTTTGTTTGTCCTGTTCACTTGTTGATTTTAGGTTTATATCCCACATATAAGTGATATCATGTGATTTTCAGCTTTTTCTGTGTGGCTTATTTTACTTAGCATGGTTATCTCGAGGTCCATCCATGTTGTCACAAATGGCAGTATTTCATCCCTTCTTATGGCTGAGTAATATTCCATTGTCTATATGTACCACAGCTTCTTTATCCAGTCACCTATCATAGGACACTTCGGTTACTTCCATGTCTTGGCTACCATAAATAATGCTGATATGAACATCGGTGTACAAATATCTTTTTGGATATGAGTTTTCAAGTCTTTGGGGTGAATACCCAGTAGAGGGATTGCTGGATCATATGGTAGATCAATTCTTAGTTTTTTTGTGGAACTTTCATACCATTTTCCATAGTGTCTGTACCAATTTGCAGTCCCACCAGCATCCTTGCCAACACTTGCTCTTTGGTTGAGTTTTTAAAAGACCACTCTGCCTATTATATGGTGAATGGATTGGAGAAGAATAAGAGTGGAAGCAGGGACACAGTTACAAGCCCATTGTAATAGTCTAGACAAGGAAGATGGTGTCTTGGACCAAAGTGGTAGTGTTCAAGATAAAGTTAAGTGGCTAAATTTGACTATACTTTTGGATGTGGGATCCATAATGTCACACATGTATTGAGTGTGAGAGGAGAGGGAGAGGGAATCAGTGATGATGCTAACATTTTGACTTGGCAATAACTGTGTGGGTGCTAGTTAAGAAGGAGAAGACAAACTTTTTTGGGGGTGCAGGGGACTATAGGTATAGTGTATAGAAATCAAGAGTTCTGTTTTAGCCATTAAACCTTAAACATTAAATATCTAACTAGAAGTGTCATGTAGAAAGTTGGTATAGGATTTAGAGCTCAGCAAAGATATAGGAACTTATGGTAGATATTTGGGAGTCACTGGTATATAGATGCTGTATAAATTCTCAGGAATGGATGTGATCTTATAGGGAGATGGTGCACAAGGAGAGGAAAAGAGGGCTGAGATCTGAGCTTCAGCATTTTGAGGTCAAGCAGAAGAGAAGAGAAGAAAACTTAGAAGACTCAGCCAGTGTGGTAAATAAAGTGCTTCACCTAAAGCTTGGCATATAGTATGCTAGGTACAGTTACAACCACTACTACTGCCACTATTTTGTAAAAGAGCTAAAATACGTAAAATCTGTAACTTCTCTTTTTCTTGTAGACATTATCTTTTATTATACAGCGCCAGCATTTCATACATGTTCTTTAATTTTCTTATTTGCCTTCACAGTTGAAGTCACAGGCAACTGGCTTGGGTCCAGTGAGCTTCCAGTTGAGCCTAAAGATTTGCTGTTTTCAGCACACCTAGTGGTTTCCAAGTTTGTACCAATTATATCAACTTTATGAGAATTGTAATTCTTATCACTAGTAAGAACACTTTCATTTTTACATTTTCTACTCATTTTATAAACCAATAAGGACAAAATGCAACAAAGTATTCATGTAATTGCACAAATTGCTATACAAAGATGATGACTGCCAAAATAGAACTGGTTACAAGCAGGCAGTGCCATCGTGGGATAGATTTAAATGTTTGTTACTCAGCTGAGGTATGAAAATATGCATATGGAGGCAGTTTTGTGGGGGCCTATGTATCATCTACAAAGGCACTTCTTTCCCTAGAAGTCAAATATATGAAAGCCGAGACTCACTTGTGTTTGTGCATCACCAGGCAGACAAACTTTCTTTCACAGACCTCTCTAGTCCCTTCGCAGAAGCCAAGGAGCAAGAAGTACGGCCCCCTTTTGTGGCACTGGTACTTGACTCAGTAATCAATAGCTCCAAATATCATTTAGTTGATAGTCCTCTTGCTTAATAAGGAGTTAGAGATTGGCTAACAAAAGGCATCACAGATGGTAAGCAGCAGACTCAAAGGGAGCCATGCCAGTCACTAATTACTAAGACATATTTAGAGAACACTGGTACTTGTCTTACCCACAAGTAAGAACTTCCTTTGCTTCAAGCTTGCTTCCATTTTCCCAATGTTTGAGGCATGGTTTAAAATCAAATGCTTTAGCAATTGGCTTGGCCTTCTAACTGTCAGGCTCATTTTAATTCAAAAAGAGAGAATCCTCCTTATTCCACAAGAGATTAAAGAAATTAATTTCTCTGAGAACTCAATTCCCTCATCCTTGATTTATCTGCCCCCTGTCCTCCTGCTACCAATATACATCCCCAAGCAGTGGCTACTTACTGAGCATTGTTTTTAATCAGTGCAGATTTTTTTTTTTTTTTTAGAATTGACATTGGTTAAAGAAGCCCCAATTTACATTAGTGACCCGTTTGTGAAGGCTGATCATTTTGATAAGGGTTTTTCCATTTTATAAATTTTGCTGGATGTTGAAGGATTTATTTACAGGTAGCTGGAATGAGGAATGATATTTTAACATTTCAAAACTCCTTAAAAATGTTTTAAAATTATATTATGTATATACATTATAAAGTATAATAAAGTGAACATTTATGAATATACTCCATGTTTAAGAACTTTACAATGCTATTGAAATTTCCTGAAGTTTCCACTTATACTTCTCCCTTTCTTCCTTTTGTTAACTATTATTTTTATATTCTTATATATTCTTATATTCTTATTTTTATATTCTTAGGCATATAACATTTTCATACTGTATACTTGCCTTATCCTCATATTTTAACCTTAGCTCTTCAGTTAAATATATTCAAGGCTCCGTCCATCCTTTATGCTGAAGTTTTCCCAATAATTTCTTACTTGTCTGATGCTCATTTTCCAGTAGACTACTCAAGAGAGTCTCATGGAATCAATATCCCTGAATCTTTGCATATTCATAAGTGTTTGGTTGACACATTTATTCTGGAAAGATAGATATAAATCTTTGGCTTATATATTTTTTTCTGGGAATAGCTTTTAAAATGTTCCATTGTTTTCACCATAAAATGTTGTTGAAAAGTCTGATTTCAGTTTTATTTCCTGCCCTTCATATGTGACCTGGCCTTTTTGTTTGTATGCCTTAATAATATTTTTCCTTTTCTTTAGTCTGATAGTTTTGATAGGGTATATCTTGGTGTTAACTACTCTGGGATAATTTTCTTGGGTAATTGGAGTGCCCTTTTTGTATGAAAATTTGGTCTTTGTTATTTCAGGTATGTTTTCTTGAATTATTGTATTATTTCTGTTTATTTGCCTTCGTTTGTTTTTTAGGGGACTCAGATTATATGCATGTTTAAGCATTTTTGGCCTAGCTTTTCTTTCTCTGATCTTTTTTTATCATTTCTCTCTTTCCATATGATTTTCTTTATATTTCTCTTTTTATTGTATATTTAGCTTTCTGAATTTCCATGGGGTCTGTTTTCCCTTGAGTTCTTTTTGATTATTTTTTTCTAATTCTATTTGATTTCTGACAGACTCACATTTTACTCTCCTGTCTAGCCATTTTATTTATGACCTCATTTATTTCCGACGTGTACTATTTTTTAAAACTATGTTTTCTTGATTTCTTTTAGCTCATTTTGAAATATTAGATTATAGTTTTTATCTATTTTGAGTCTACATTTTTCTGGTTTGTTCTCATTGTCTGTTGGGATATTTTACAGTTCATTTAAATCTACTTTCTGGCAATCATTTCATATGGAAATGGAGTATTTTCCTTTCATATTTAAGTGAGATGGGTTGTCTTGGGCTCTGAGGAGAAGGTTTCAGAAGTGCATGAAGTTGTCCAAAGTAGCTTTAACCGCTTCACAGCTTAAAGGCTCCCTTTTTCATGGTTACCATGAGATAGTTAATATATGGCCTTTCCTGTAAACCATTTCTCTATCAGAGCAAAATCTGCTTAAAGGTTTTTCTCCCGTAGCCCTGACTTTCCTAGAGCTTTAAAGACCTTGTCTTCAGAGAAGTGCTCTTACTTTTTAGATGTATTATTGCTGTTCAGTACTTCTTGAGTTTAGCCTCCTCTGGGCTCTTCCTCCCTGTATAGTATTTTAAACTTTGCTTCTCCATGACCCCCAGGCTCCTGCTTTGCTCACCTCGTTTTTCTTTTTTACTTTCAGCAATTTTCCTTGAGTGAGTTTCTGTCTTTCTAGAAGAAAATTTACTATATAATATCTTTTGTCTTAAAGTCTCTCTTTTTAAAAACTGATATTTATAGAACCACCCCAGCTTTCTCTTGCTTAGTACTTGCATGGTATCTTATTCCATACTTTTATTTCAGTCTTTCTATAGACTTCTCTTTTGTATATCTTGTAAACAGGTTCAAGTTTAATTTTTCTTTTACAATCAGACAACTTCTGTTAGTAACTGGCAAGTCATTTTATGTACATTATTTTATTACCGAGAATATCCAGAACTATTTCAGACATCTTACTTAATGTCTATATGTGTATTTCCACTTCGCCTATGCTGTTTTCCCCCTCCTACCTCTTTTTATATTTGGTTTATTTCTTATAATTTTTCCCTTCTATAGATTAGAACATATATGGCTCCTGAGTACGACATTCTATTTTTTTAGTGTTTCTTTTTTCTTGAAATCTTACCATGCATATTTAACAATCCAACAGAGCCTAAAGTTCATTCATATGTTATGCCACATCCAAAAATTTAAAAAAGCGCACATGTACACAACGTACCTAAGAACTCTCGCATTCTGGTCACTCTTCTCCTGACTGATTCATATGCTAACATTGCCCATTATATTATTCTTTCATTTTTTTGCTGTTAAAATTGACTTACACGGTTTTGTTGTTATCATCTGTTTGGATTTACATTAATGTTTCTCCTTCCTTCATTTACCATTTCTTCTTGCAACTTAGACTTTCCTTCTCAGATCATTTTTGTTATATAGTAATGGATAACTTATACAATGCTTTTGATCAGTTATGGAAAATTCTCAACCAGCATTTCCTTAAAAATTACTTCTGCATTCTCTCTATCCTCTTTCTTTGGGACTCCAGTTACATACCTTATATAATCTTGATCTATCTGTTATATCCGCTTTATATTTTTGATCATTGTATATCCAAGCTGTATGTTGTAATGTCTACTTATCAATTATAATTCTCTCTTTATCTGTATTCTCCCATACTATATAACTCACCTATTAAGTTTTTAATTTCAAAAGTATATTATTTATTACTCAAAATTTTGTTTGTTTTCAGATTTCCTTTATCAGTTTTGGTAGTCTCTTGTTTGATGCTCATTTTTTATTCTATCTTTTAAAGCATAGTATATTCATTTACTTTATATTTCGTATGTGATAATTCCAATTTCAGAAGTTCTTGGAAGTCTATTTTTTTTCAATCCATTGAGTTTTATTCACACAAGCTTATTTCCTTGCCTGTTTCATAGGTTTTGATTATGAGCTCGCATATAACTGAAGTTATCCTATGGAAATTCAGAGGGCCTAAATTTTAGTTGTTTTTGTAGAGAAGATTTGGATTTTCATCTGCTAAGATCCAGAGGTGTTGCCAGTCTTGGAATGCTTTAGCCCTTTTAATGGTTTTCCCTTAAAGTGGCAGTATCAGATTCAGCTCTTTCACCTTGCTGAGACAAGATTCCGGATACCCTATCAGCATTGGCTCCAAGAAAATCCCCTGATTTTGTTTTTTCATCAGTGTCTGCTGACTGGCACCATGCAAGATTCAGCTCATCATTTTTCTTTGTTTCTTTCTTGGTTCTTGAGAATATCTCCTAAACCTCAAATGCTTTATAAAATATGTTTAAGTTAATCTATAATTTTGTTATGTTTCTTCAGAGTACCTCATTCTGGTCCATCGTACTGCTGGGAATGGATGTCAGAATCACTCATTCCCCCCCCCCCGCCCCCAAAATAATTTTTCCAGGACTTAGTACTTGAAATATATAAAATTTAGAGGGCTAAGATATCTTTTCTATTAATAAAAAAAGACCTTCACGTTAGGTCTTCAAAAAAAAAAAACCCATAAATTCAGCTCATATATTTTTTTATTTGTTCCTCTCTTCTAGTATTCCTCCAGAGAGTTAATTTAAATTATAGTTTCAGTGTAGTTTATTAAGTAAATTCTTTTTTTTTGTTATCTAGACACGATTCTATAAAAGCATCTATTTTCTAAATTCTTTTTGAAAATGCATTTTAAAATTCATCAGAGCAATAAACGTGACAGAAATTTTGGAATAACTACCTTAACTCTGTCTCCTTAACTTTGAGCTGAGACAGCCATAGAGCACAAGGGAGAGATGGGGCACAAGAGCTAATGCAAGGATTTCCCCAATCTCAGACCAGTCTGTTAGGGCAAGGGCGTAAGAGGATCCATGAAGCTTGGCAGAAGAAAAATTTAGAAGAAGAGAAAAACATTTTCCTTAACAGAGCATGAGAACCAAGAATATTTGTTTCAGAATGTTCATTCCTGAACCCTGTCCCAGACCTACCAATCAGGATCTGAATTTTTGAAAAACTGGGTGACGAGTTGTTCATAGTAAAGTTTTGAAATTACTGGCCTACAGATTCCCACCATTTTCTTAGCAAGGAGAAGAAACTAGATGTTGACAACAGACTTCTGAATGCTTTCGGTTGTTCTAATTATCTATGTTCAAGTTAATAGGAGTAGATGTTATATATAGTTTTCACTTCAGATTGTGGTCTCAGTCATCCTTAAAAATGTTTGACATATTATTAAGTGTTATAAGTTGCGTGGAATCTTCATGTAACTGTCTTTTTGAAATTACAATATGATATTCTAATGAGAGTAATAAATTGTAATTTCCTTAGCCATTTCTTCATTGTTGTACTTTTAAGCTATCCTCAACTTTTTTGGCTATAATATATAAATCTGTAATAAATGTTGGTGTGCATAGATTTTTTTTCAGTTTTAGCATTATTTCTTTGCACTTAAATACTTAGATTTAGAATTACTGGAAGAAAAGACATTAATACACTTAAGACTCTTGATAAAGATTGCCAAATTGCTTTCTAAGAGACACCAATTTAAACTGCTGCCAGCAATATAAGAATATAATTCAGGGCACCCCAGCCAGCATTATCATTTAGCATTATCATTTATCTATTGTGTAATTAGTGTTCTTATTGATTTTTCATTTTCAGCTGTTGGATTTTACTGAGTTTTCTTAATGAGTCTTCAGAAAGGGCGGGGCTGAGTGAAGAGTGAAGAGATGGATACAGGGCAGAGAGCATCCCAGTTGTTTGGACATCCGTCATAGACTAGTCAGCATCTGATTCTACTTGGTCTGCCAAAGGGCAGAGCAAGCCTCTTCTTTCAACCTCTATTTCTTCATTTGTGAAATGAAGGGGTGCAGCCAACTGACCCCAAGATCCCACTTGACTCAAAGTTCTGATTCATCCCTTGCTGTGAATGAACTTCACATTTCAAATCTGTGCAGATTTCTCTGGTTGTCTTATCGGTAGTTGTAGGAATTTTCTGTCTACCATACATAGTATTTTCATTTCTTTGGTGTTCTCAGTAGAATGTATTTTAGATTTTATTCCTTCTCTCCTCCCCGTCTCTCTTTTGAAAATTCTGATAAAAAAAAAAAGAATGCAAATATGGTATATGAATATTTAAAATGTAATTTACATTTAACAAATTGCACATGATCACATAATTCCCAATGTGATTTTGCATCAGGCAAGAAGTGAGAATATGTATTTTATATTAAATGCATAGCATTTAAAAAATTTAATATAAACAAACTGTATTTGAATATTAATCTCTTCCCAAAAGGCCTTTACCAGGCACATTAAATATTTAAAACTTTTTCCTTATTACAAAGTTCTTGAACCCCTTAAATATTTCCACTTTTCTATGTTATTTGTAAGGTTGGAGAATATTAGTATTTTTTTAATGGGTTTATTGTGAATTTTGAATCTCTGCTTGGGAAGTTTTTCTTCCACCAGAATTAATGAAGTGTGAACTAATAGGCCAAGAATTCTCTAGGATAGAGAGTGTGAAGCCATCATCTGAATGTAGCAATGAGGAGAGCTGAGTATGTGGTAAGAAGGGCGTTGCTTCACATAAAATGTCCTGCATAATAGTAATAGAAACTTAGATTGTTAGTGTTGGACATGACCTTGGAAGCTATGAAGTTGAATCATCTATCTAATGCAGAATCCAGGTATCACATCTCGAAGTGGTTTATCAATCAATCCTTGCATAATATCATTGTTTGGGAGTTCTCCACCTAATAAGCCAGTCCCATCTATATCATAATTGTACAAGTGTGTGTTTTAGGAAAGTTCTTATTATCTTGAGTTCAGTTCTACCTGTAAGTGATACACTAATTTTAATTTATTCTCCTGGAGCAGTTACATGGGATTAGGTAATTCCCAAAGAAAACAATCAACGGAATGAAAAAACAACATACAGAATGGGAGAAAATATTTTCAAATCACATATCTGATAAGGGGGTGATATTCAAAACATAAACAACGCAGTAGCAAAAGTCAAGCAATCTGATTTAAAAATGGGCAGAACAACAGAATAGACATGTTTTCCAGAGAAGACATACAACTGACCAACAGGTACATGAAAAAAAAAAAAAAGCTCAACATCACTAATCAAAAAGAAAATATAAAAACCACAGTGAGCTATCACACATATTAGAGTGGTTATTATCAATAAGACGAGATAACACGTGTTGGTAAGGATGCCGAGAAAAGGAAACCCTTGTGCACTGTTGTTGGAAATGTAAATTGATGCAGCCACTATGGAAAACAGTATGGAGTATCCTCAAAAAATTAAAAATGGAAATATCATATGATCCAGCAATTACACTTCTGGATATATATTTAAAGGAAATAAAATCAATAGCTTAGATATCTGTAACCCCATGTACAATTGCAGCATTATTTACAATAGCCAAGACATAGCAAAACCTGAGTACCCATTGACATATGAATGGGTAAAGAAAATGTGGTATATAAAAATAAATATGAAATGTTATCAGCCATAAATTAGAAGGAAATCTCACCATTTGTAACAACATGGATGGACATCGAAGGCATTATTCTGAGTGAAATAGTCAGAAAAAGTAAAAAACTTTATGATCTCATTTATATGTGGAATCTAAAAAAAGCAAACTCCCAGAAAAAGAAAACAATGGTTGTTGCCAGAGGCAGGGAGGAAGAATGAAGGAAGGTGGTCAGATGTGCAAACTTCCAGTTACAGGTTTTGGGGATATAATGTACAGCATAATGACTATAGCTAACAATAATATATTATAAAATTAAAAGTTGCTAAGAGGGTAGATCTTAAAAGTTCTCATAAGAAAATGTTTTTTTTTAATTATGTGAAGTGATGATGTTAACTTACTATGGTAATGATTTTACAATATAAACATCAAATAATTATTTTGTACATCTTAAACTAATACAATGTTATGTGTCAATTATATCTCAAACTGGGAAAAAAAATGATCAGAAGCCAATAAAAACATCTTGAAATCAGTGATCACAACATATAAATAACCACCATGGATTGTTGGCTATTTATGGGCACAGTACTTGCTCGTAAATAAGTACTTAATTGGTTTATTTTTTGAAAGAACAAGCTAAGAGTTAATAATGATGATGATAACAACAACAAAACATCTAGCACAGTTTCCTCTGTGCCGGGCACGACTATAAATGCTTTACATATGTGGACTTACCTCCGATGAAGTATGTATTACTATCCCCATTTTATGTATGAGGGAACTGAGGCACAAAGAAGTAATCTTCCCAAGTTATTTCCACATAGCCACTGAATGATAGTTAGTGATTTTAAACCCAACAGTTTGATCCAGAGTTTTTGTTCTTATCTATTATTCTATACTTAGAGTGACCGCACCATTCACATTTATCATTCAAACCAAGACACTTCTGAGAGTCAAAGGGGGTACTAATAAAAACTACTCCTGGACAACACCCCAGCTGTACCTCAAATGACAGGCTGATGAGAACTTATTGAAAGATCTCAATATGACCACGAGGAGCAGATCGAAGTTTTGTGGGGCCTGAATGTTACACATTCTTGACTGCCCTTTCAGAAAAACAAAAAACCCCACAAAGTTATAAATACATTAGATATCAAAGTGAATTTTTTTTGAATGGGAAAGAAATTATAACAAATTAGTTATGGGGATTTGGGTTCCTTCTGAGATCTATTTGGGTAATTTATCAGAAACCCTTGATTGTAACTTTGCTTCCCTTCTCCCTGAAACTTCCAAATTTCACAGGAGTAGTATAGATCAGGGGCCTTGAAACTTAAGCTTCATTAGGTTCATGGCAGCTATACCTCTGATCATCATCTTTAGGTCACTTAAAAAGTAAGTTCAGTGCCTAGAATTTTGTGATGTTCACCACTTGAAAGATAAAATAACATTTAAAAATACACATCAAAGGCTCACCACAGGCATGTCAGAGTGACCACTTTATAGTTCCCTTATACCAGGAAGGCACCACTTAGATCATCTGGAACCTATAAGAACAGTTCCTACCCAGGCAGGTGGTGGGGTGACTTGCTGTGAATGGGTTGAGCTCTGATTCTAAGTTTTTGGTATGGGTTCAGCACTGGCCAGTGTGGTATTTTGATATAATCTTTCCTCTCCTTTCCCTATTGATCTCTTTGCCCTCTCTCCCAGGTCAGAGGTAGCTTTATAATCTTTGGTTCCCAGCCCTGGAATATCTGTTTCTGTCAAGAAAATGTGTGTGATTCTACAAGGTCTGGTGCCCCTCATATCTAGGAATCTCATGGTGCCATGTGCATTAGCAGCATTAGGTTGTCGCTAACAAAGGATAAGAAAGGCAAGTGCTCATTGCAAAATCATCATTTATTCATGGATATGTATAGATTTGAATGCACTCAGAGGTATAAATTAAATTGTTGTCAGTGTTCTCCTACAATGCAATGCCAACTTCATTCTCATTCCCTTTCTCTTCTCCTTTGTCAAGTTCTCCCACTGGTTCTCCCTCTTCCCACTGCTCCCTAATCGTCTAAGACAGCCAGGGCAGGAGTATGGATTAGAGTTAAAATCATTTCAGGTTTCTTTTTTTATTTTTTTTCTTCTTTTTTGCATTTTGTGGTAAGGGGAGGGATAATGTCTACTCTGTCTTGCATGAATATTTATATTTTTTCTATGATCACCCCCACTAGCTGGCCTGCACAAATAAATATTGGAAATAGGAATTGAAAAAGTTCCTCCTTATTGTCCTAATAAAGGACAAGAAGTCTGAAATCCAAAACTACTGCCTATCCGCCCAAGTTGTTCATTATATTCTTGTTTGTCTTGTTTAGATTATGCATCCCCTGGGCAAGAGGCCGGATGGTTTTATTACAGTACCCTTCACTCTGTCAACACTATCTAAATTAAAGCAAACAGTCCACTGGAATGGCATTTTTGATCACGTGTCCCTACTCAGACTGCTTAGGACTAAGAGGTTTAAGTTAGTTATGGCACCATTAAAACGTCCGGACTGATCCCAAAATGATTGGGATGTTCTTGAGAAAATTCATTTTCTCATTCTGTCATGGGTAGCAGAAGACACATTGAAGCTGTAAAACACAGCTTGGAAATGACTGGACTAATTTTAGAACCCGTTTACACAGCTGCTCCACTGAAAAGCCGATTTTCATTGTAATTCTTGCTTTGGGAGGGCTTGCCTTTTATTTAATTAAAAATGATCAGCAAGGCAGGCTTTGATATAGTAAGGTCCACAGTAAAACTGCAAGGCGACTGTGGTTGCTCTCTGACATTCAGCTTTATTAGATGTCAGTTTATAATTAAAAGTTTGAGTGGCAGAACTCCGAGTACCCAGCAAAATGGTTTTGAGGATCTTAATTATTTCCTGCTATCTTCCTAGAAAATATATGAGACTGAGATTTCAACGTGGAGGGAGACATTTGACATTGCCCAAACATTC
The DNA here is from genome assembly GCA_003508835.1 of Eonycteris spelaea. Taxonomy (NCBI): domain Eukaryota; kingdom Metazoa; phylum Chordata; class Mammalia; order Chiroptera; family Pteropodidae; genus Eonycteris; species Eonycteris spelaea. The sequence goes on from PUFA01000001.1 coordinate 2,540,689, forward strand.
CTTTTGAAAAATGCAGAAACAGGAAATGCTCTAGGGTTTTAGAACTTGGGAGAGGAAAATTCATATTGTGAAATGCAATTGAAATCATCCCCTGCTAGTGAAGGAGTTATATTTTTGAAGCAATAGATATTAGAAACAAAACAAAGGGAGTCAAATATCCTAGGGAAAGACATCAGTCTTGGTTATGAAGTTAATTAGAAAATAAAAGCACTTATCCCTTCCTGTTATGCTTGTTATTACTTATACCTTGATATTCATTTTACAGGAATGCTTTTTAGAAATATATAGATTTTATTGAAAATAATGTTTGGAGATCTTTTTCGTTTGTGCATACTAATACAGCAATCTACTGAACTGTGGGCACCATCAAGTCTCTTTTAGTTTTTGACACCTAGGTGCTCTGAACTAAGTTAATCACAATCATCAAATGTTTTCCTCATAAAGGTAACTTATATGTCTGAAATTTACACTTTGCAGTGAGCCAGTTAGAAATTTCTAAGAAACTAACTGAATTGTTAAACTTATTAGCAAATTACATAAAATATGTCACATGTACTTTATATTAATAGACTTAAGGCTACTTGCACGTTACTTAAGATTGCTGCCTTCAATACTACCACATTGATGAGAAGAACTTGACTTGGTCTTTAAAATGTGGTAGAGATGCGGCGGAATCTCTGTCAAGGCTATTTTACTGGATCAAAGTTAAGGTTCATGGACTTCATTACTCCTTTATTACCTAGTATTGTTTAATATAGAGACTGATTAATTGACAAGGCAGAAACAGCATAAAGGAACAGTACATGTTCCAGATCACAGTAGGCCTGTGTGATGGTTTGGAGTCTTTGTATCCATGTTCTCTAGAGGAAAAGTAGCAAGCAAAAAGAAAACAGCCCTTTTGTTGCTATCACATTAACAAGTGTGATAATTTTGAAGGCCAAGTTCAGAAAATTTAAGCCCTACTAGTTTCTGGTGACCTCAAACTGGCACATTTTTGGAATTGTCTGGTAAATTCAAATGTAAGAGGTAAATTACATTTTTAAATGAAGTACATGTAGTGTTTGAAGATGACTTTTTTAGCATGCAAGTTCTCCACTAATTAGCTCCCAGGAGGTGAGAGTTTTCATTGTTCTTCTGGGTTCAGCTTGAAAAAAGTAAACCAGCAGTTAGCACCCACGGGATATTCAGAGTATTGTTTAAAATACCACTGCTACCCGTCCCCAACCCCCCACCCCACCAAGAAAAAAAGAGGAGAGAATATGTTATGTAAGAGATAAACTAACTTTGGTTTACAAAATATACTTTAAAAATATGTGTTCATCATCTCCTTCTCAGAATGATCTTCTCCTGTTTAGAATCATAGTTAAATAATATATTTTCTTTTTTATAAAAGCTGGCATCCTCTTTCAAAATACTTTAAATTGAAAGTAAGTCTTGGGGAAGCAAGCTGTGTGAGTCTGTGTGAGTCTGAGGCAGTGGCATTTTAAAGGTTAAAGAGACTGTTGAATACATTGACACTGAGCCTCTTGGCAGGCTGTTGGAGAACAATGTCCTTCACCAAGTCCTTATCCAAATTCTACACTGTACCAGCCAGCTTGGTTAAGTCTGTCTTGTTAGATTAATAATGTACGAAAAATAAAGCGCTACTAAAGAAATTATTTATCTTCTGCAGTGTGTGTGTGAAAGACCAGGTTGGACTTAAAAATTCTTGGCATAAATTGATAATGCTCCATGCAATCCCTCACTCTTTTTTTTTATTTTTTCTTGATATAGAGTATGGATTTTTAATTTACGTTTCCTTCGATTCCATAAAACTAACACTGAAATCCTATTGGTATGAGTTAAAACTTTTTAAAAATTTATTTTATTATTAGTTTCAAGTATACCATACTTTGCTTAGACATTTATATAGTTTATAAAACGATCCCCTAATTGTTCTTTATCTCCTCTGGTTCACCACTTAGCCATTACGTTAATGCTAATGCATTTCTATGCTGTGCTTCCCATCCCCGTGACCATCTATCAACTACTAATTTGTACTTCTTTAACCCTTTACCCCATTCTCCCAGGCCCCCAAACTCCCCTGTCCTCTGGCCATCTCTAGATTGTCCTCTATATCTGTGAGTCTGTTTTTGATTAGTTTGTTCTTTTTGTTACCTATCTGCATATATGTGAAATCATATGGTATTTATCTTTCTCTGTCTGGCTTATTTCACTCAGCATAATAACCTCTAGGTCTATCCATGTCGTTGCAAATGGTAGGATTTTTTTTATTTTAATGGCTGAGTAATATTCCATTGTATCTATGAACCATAACTTCTTTATTCAATCGTCCGTTGATGGGTATTTAGGTTGCTTCTATATCTTGGCTATTGTAAATTGTGCTGCCATGAACATAGGGGTGCATAGATCTTTACGAATTATTGTTTCGGTTTCTGTGGATAAATATCCAGAAGTACAATTGCTGGATAAAAATATATATCCATTTTTAATTTTTTGAGAAACCTTCATACTGTTTTCCAGAGTGGCTGTACCAAACTGCAATCCCATCAACAACGTATGAGTTTCCCTTTTCTCCCCATCCTCGCCAACACTTGTTCTTTGGCTTACTGATGATAGCCATTCTGACAGGTGTGAGGTGTATCTCATTGTAGTTTTAATTTGAGTTTCGCTGATGATTAGTGACCATGAACATCTTTTCATGTATCTATTGGCCATCTGTATTCCTTCTTTGGAGAAATATGTGTTCAGGTTTTCTGCCCATTCTTTATTTGGATTTTTTGTTGTTTAGTTGTATGAGTTCTTTATATATTTGGATATTAACCTCTTATCAGATGTATCATAAGCAAACATCTTCTCCCATTCAGTCAATTGAATTGTCTGTTAGTTTTGTTGATGGTTTCCTTTGCCGTACAAAAACTTTTTAGTTTGATGTAGTCCCATTTGTTTATTTTTTTCTTTTGTTTCCCTTGCCAAGGAATATGTCTGAAAAGAAATTACTGTTAGCAATATCAGAGAGTTTACTGCCTACATTTTCTTCTAGAAATTTTATGGTTTTGGGTCTTACATTTAAGTCTCTAATCCATTTTGAGTCTATGCTTATATACAGTATAAGAAGGTGATCCAGTTTCTTTTTTCTTTCTTTTCTTTTTCTTTTTGTGTGTGTGTGTGTCTGTCCCATTTCCCCAGCACCATTTATCAAAGAGACTGTCTTTACCTCATTGTATATTCTTGCCTCCTTTATAATATATTAAATGAGCATGTAGGCGTGGATTTATTCCTGGGCTCTCTATTCTGTTCCATTGACCAATATATCTGTTTTTATGCCAGTACCGTGCTGTTTTGAATACTGTAGCCTTGTAGTATAATTTGATATCAGGTAGTGAATACTCCAACTTTGTTCTTTCTCCAGAGCACTGTGGCTACTTGGGGTCTTTTATTGCTCCATATAAATTTTAGCTTTTTTTCTTCTTCCAATTTTAACAACTAGATGCATTAATACATCCTCTTAAAAGGAGTTGGGCTATATATTGATGAGAATCATTGTTGTAGCATTGGTCTATTAATGAACTCATTCAAGAAGAATTTATTAAAGTTCAAGTATGTGCTGTGGATTGTCCAAGGTTCTAGAAATAAGAGTGAACATAAGCACAGTTCCTGCCTTTTAAAGTAACAGTGTGGCAGGGCAAGAACTGCAAATAGATAAAGACCACACAATGTAGTAGTAGTGCTACAATGATAGAAACAACATAGCCTGTAGGCACTTACATTTATTAATGTTAATATAATCCCCAGAGAATTCCAGTGAGCTAGGTACTTTTCCTGGCCCCATTTTGTAGCTGAAGAAACTAAGCACAAGAGTTAAGCAATTTGTTCAGTGTCACAGAACCAGCAAGTAGCTTACCCAGGCAGCCTGACTCATGTGTGACTTAACTTCTATTCAGGAGGCTAATGACTTCATTTTGAACCCATAATTTACTGTGCCTCAACTCCTTCCCTACTCCCCATTCCAACTCATGTAATAAGCCATCACTCTGCAAGGCACACGGGTGAGTAGTTTTTATACTTTGAAGACTTTTTTGTTTGGCCTGGCTATTGGCAGCCTTATTCCCTTTCCCTTTCTCCTGATTTTGTACCACAAGACTTGGGCTGGCAGATTATAAATATGGCCATCCGCCATCTTACACCCCTCGGTTGGGCAAAGATAGATAATGCTTGTTTGTAATAAAATATCACTTTGAGTTATTGGAGTGCACAATTTTGGAGGAACTTGAGATCTGAGACAATGACTAGAGAGATTTACCTTTCTAACATTCCCAAGGATGTATAATTACAAACAGGGAAATAATATAGTTATGCTGACTTAGGTATGGCTTTAAATCTAGGATTCTTTAGGATTAGAAATTATCCTTATATAAAATAAGCAAGAATCTATTCCATATACATTAGTGAGACACATATGTTACTTTTCTTTGTTTTGAACAACTTAGTTAATTGTGGGAAGTAAGATATGTAAATATTAATTCAATAATAGAGCAATTCAAAGGGTTATCTTAGCAGCTGAATGAAATAGTGTTTCAAAATGTTACCTTGATAGTGGAGGCAAGATTTCTGATCATTGGCTTTTAGAATGTTAGAATGGGAATGGATCCTAGAAATAACTTACCCTTTTTCAAACTTCAAGTCAGTTGGGTACCTCCTTTTCCAAATTAAAAAAAAAAAATCTGTGTGATTAGAATCCGCATATTATTTAATTATTTTTTTATCTCAACTTCTTGTTTTTATCTCATTACATTATATCATAAATGAAATCAGTTTTATATGATTTCATTTAATTTACAAATAAAAAATAACTATAAAATTAAATACAATAAAGATGAAACAGTATTCTAGTTCTAGCTAAACACTTTGCTTTTGGAATGCTCCAAATTTAAGGCCTGCCCTATCTTTGTTAAAAAAGGAGACTTGGAAGTGTCAAAGGTATTCTAGCACCTAGCCAAGACTTTTCCTTGATCTTCTTAGACAAGTTAAAAAGAGCATTGAAAAGGAAATAACTTTCTTACATTGAGAGTCAATATTATTTAATACTCTTTACCAATTTATTACTACTTTTACTTATATATAGGTCTCAAAATTTGGGACACATTAACCTAGTTTAATGTCCTTAGTTTTCAAAGTAAAAAAAACCAAACAAACCAAAAACCAAAAAACAAAAAACTGAATTTACCAAGATCACTTATTGGGCAAGTCAGTAGCGAAAGCTGGTTCTTTGATTTCCAATCTCTTCCCTATACCTTCTCCTGCAATTAAAACAACACAGAGTAGGATACTTTTTAAAGGTAACCTGTCAACTTAGGGTGTGGCCCATCCGAGCTTTCTTGTAGCTGGTTATGGATGACGCCTTTGGTAAGGGAGCAGTCGATCATTGCTTTCCTGCTTTCTTTGAGTGGATTTACTGTTCTCTTTAGATATCTGCTTGCTTTTTTATGTATACTTATTTCTATTTAAACATAGAATATTGAATTTTGGAGGTTCTTGAAATTAAGAGACTAAATTCAACTCAACCGTCAGCAAATCAGCAATAAGGATAAGTACGATCCCCTCCTTCCCTGCCACCCCTACACTGCCTGTGACGAAGTGATGAACAGCTGGTGTTTTGTCATTACCCTGGGAACAGTTTATTTCGACCTTGTCACTTGCTTGCTGTTCCTAGTATAGTATCTCCTCTCATCAGATAACTTGAAGCAAATATTATATTATGCTCTTTGAAATTAAAGTTAAAGTAGGGCTTAGGACTATACCAGAGCAATACACTGGGGGGGGGGGGAGAAGACACATTACCATTTTCTCTGAGACACATTTCATTACATTTTTCTTAAGGTATTTTGTACTTTGCACTTCACTGTGAAAGAAAAAATAGCTACACAGCAGCTCAAAGAGGGCAAATTTAGATCACATAAATGCTTTTGAGTTTTAGGTCTTTTTTTCTCCCCCTAGAAATAAATATTATCTTATTTGGGCTTTCTTGTTATTGTTATTTTCATTGTTTTTGTTTGTGGTTTACTTGCTTTATTGCCACTGCAAAATAATTTTTTAAAGTGTGCATTTTATTTCCTTACATTTATTTTTAGTGAATTTGAGATTAAGGTGAAATAAATAGCAGTCTGAAGGCTTTTTAAATGTTCGGTCTTTGTATTAGTTTTATATTGCTGCTATAAAATGTTACCATAAACTTAGTGTGTTAAAACAACACCAATTTATTATCTTATGTTTCTGGAGGTCAGAAGTCTGACACAGGTCACGCTGGCTGAAATTAGGATGTCAGCAGGAAAAAAAGAGATGTCAGCAGAGATGTGTTTCATTTTAAGGCTGTAGGGAAGTCTCATTTCCTTACTTTTTATAGCTCTGGAGACTAACTGCATTCCTTGGCTCATGGTCCTATGCCTCCATCTTCAAAGCTGCTAAGGCTAGTTGAGTCTTCTCATATTGCATCACTCGGACACCAGTTCTTTCTCTCTCTTCCACTTTGAGGGATGCCTATGATTACATTGGGCCTACCTGGATAATCCAGGACAATCTATGTTAAGGTCAGTTGATTAACAAATTTAATTGCATCTATAACCTTAATTATTTGTTGCCATTTCACGTAACATAGTTACAGTTTCAAGGATATGGACATCTTCGAAGGGGCCATAATTCTGCCTACTACAGACTTTTCTTCAATGCTATCTCTTTATACTTTTAAAAATATATCTGGAACAAAATATTAATTGATTGTAAAGTGATGATCAATTCATTTAAAAATCAAATACACCTCATTATATAAATTAACATTTTTCTGTATACGATAATTGCATTTTAAAAGTTCGATCATTACGACATTCGTTTTTCACAATTAGGATGGTATCATTAAAAGTCTTCTGAGTGACCATTCACCCTTACCCTTTTACATATTTTTGGTATTTGGACATGAAGCTTTAGAGATAATATTAGTCGGCTCTTCAGTAGGTAGATTTATGAAGTTCAGTTATGACGCGCTTTTCAGTCCATCGGTCTTTCCTTCCCTCCCCTGTCCATTCTCTCCGTATCACCCCTGTAGCTCCTTCTGTTCAAAGCTTTTCCTGTAATTTTTGATACAGATCAACCCCGGCCCTTCTAATAGGGGCCTCAGTTCTAGAGAGAAGATTGTTTTCTCATTTGGATTTACTTTCAGTCTGGTCTGGTTTAATCTAAAAAGATTCTCAGATTCTGAATTTATTTATGACATTAATAGATATTACAATTTGGCACTTATTGTGTACAAAAGTGTACGTATGGCCGTCTAAAGGGGCAAGATGACGAAATTAAACCAGTATAAGAGTAATGTATAAATGCAGATTGACAAGACAGAAAATGTTACAGATAGCACATGATTAATGATTAATTGGTAAATCAGTGGAATAGGAAATAAGTATAATGAGTTCTAAGAAAGGAGAACTCTGTTTTGTGCACCCTATGCCCATATATTACCCATTACCACTTAATTAACTCCATCAAGCATGCTCCCAAAGCTACAGCAATTCTCCACATCCTCATTAACCTGTCCTTGTAAAAAGAAAAATCTTAGTACCAGATGCAGCTACTGTTACAAAGCTCATGCCCAGATGTGGAGGAATTGTGACTGTAAGTAGATATCGGGGATTAATAGGATTATTAGTAGGAGGTAGTCAGCATAAAGTACTCACGGTGAGTGCTGAGCACATATTTATGAAAATGAAATGATATTAACTCTATTTTTTCAAGTTGGTAAACACTTTAAATTTTTTTTCTTTATTATTTTACTCTTTTCATGATTTTTATTTATTTTGGGGGGATTTTCAGGTTGTTATATGTATTACTCAATTTAAAATCAGTGGTGATTTAATTTACACAGTGTTTTCTGATCATTAATGACTATTAAATAAAATGCAGTCTGATATTATTTTAAGTAATATTTTCTGTCAAAGGAGTACGTGGACCACTTTCATTCATCTCAAACCTTTATTTATATTTATCCTTGGTATTGATATTATTATTTCTGTATGGGATGTTCATTTGACTTTAATTATGCAATTTTAGCACCATCCTAAGAAATTTAAAACTATGGAAGATTATTTAAAAGAAAATTTTTTTTGCTTTGTTAGTTCAAGATGAGAGTAGAGTTTGCAAGCCGTAGACTAAGCTCACTAGTGATTATTTAGATCCATACCTATTCTCTGATCATCATGTTTTTCTTTGATGTGTATTGCTTTTGAAAGTTTTAATTGGACTGTTTTTGATATTGAAAAGGACTTCCTATAGAGATGAAATCCACTTTCATATTATATTGCTCTAACTTCTTGCCCTCCTAACAGATATTTTCTTTCTGTTATTTATAATTACATTTTATAACACCAGTAATATCTCAGTTTTATTTTTGCAAACGTAATCTCCACAGGATCCTCACAACAATCTTGCTGAGATACTGGAGTAAGAAGATGCAGAGCAACTTGTTGTTGACTTGTAGTTAGTTCTTGTGAACCAGGAGAAGCAGATAAAGTGTGGTAACGTTATGATTTTCTGTCTATGCAGTCTTGGTTTCTTATCACGACATATCTCTGTTTAAACCTCCATTCCATTGTAAGGATCACTCTTTCTCCATTATGTCCATCTCAGTAAGATTAAATTGCTTGACCAATGGAATGTGTTTTGGCTGGCAGCAGTGAACTAGGAATTCTTCTATCTCCTATCTCTACTGTTATTAGTACTAACTATCACTAAGGTAGAGATGACTTTATAGAGAGCATTGTTTTTATACACACGTACGTGCATTGTGAAGGGAAAAAGCACAGGGCTAGGAGGAAGGCGGTAAGGACTGGCTAGCTGCTCACCAAATCCCTTTTCTTCAGTTTCCTGCTGGACTACATTTCCTGGTCTTTTTTTTTTTTTTTTTTTTTTTTTTTTTTGTGGTAAGTGACGGTGAAGTGACTAAACAATAGCCAATGAGTGGGAACGGAATTGAGGGGTGCCACTTCCAGGCTTTATTAGTATAAACCTCCAATTCGTGATCCTCTATAATCTCTTCTTATCAGACACAGGGAATTGACACTCAAAGTGAGCCTGGAAGCCTTGGTTTGCAGGTGGCAGACACAATATGGGAGGATCCTGGGTTCCTGAGTCACCGCTGGGAGGAGAATCCCCTTGCTGTCCTGGAACACCGGTATCGTAATTTACGTAAATAGGACATATGCATTTTTGCACTGGAGTATTTGTTCATTTTGTCACAGCAGCTAAAGTTAAGTTAATTGTCCCTTTTGGATAAGCCAAAGTTATTTCTCTAGGCCTCAATTCCTCTTTATAAAACGAAGGAATTTGCCATATTGGCCTCCTTACTGTTCCGAAGCACACTGAACAGTTGGGGCGTCTGCACTGCAGTTGCCTTTGCTTGAAAAGTCTTTTTCAGAATCTCACATGGCTTGTACCCTTCATGGAATTCTCATTTCAGCCAAAGTGTGACCTTCTCAGCGAGGCCTCCCTGGCTACTCTAAGTACAATAATATTTTCCCTTCCCCATCACTCTTTTTCCTTCTTATTTTTCTTTAGTTTTTCTTACAACAAAATCACCAAACAATTTATCTATTTATTTTTATTTGGCACTCAGAGAAATATTTGTTAAATTATTTTATTAAATTTGTGGGAAGGAAGTGCTTCCCGAATGTGCCAAACAGCTATAACAGATTATGTTCCCTGAATTGAGAATTTATAATGTAAGAGGAAAAATAAAGCAGATTAAAAATCAGTCTTAAATATACAAAAGGCATATAAACTTTGTCAACATTATGTTGCCAAATATGAAAGTAAGATAGGGATTCTAATAAATTATTGAGTACTTATTAAGTATTAAATAATAAGCATTTTAAAACAATTCATTTGATGACTTTGCAAAGTCAGTATTATTTTACCCATTTTATAGATGAGGAAACAGGTTAACAGGGCTGGAGTAGAAGCTTTGTGAAAATAGGATCACACCTGTCTTATTCACCACTGTTTCTATGGCATCTAGCAAGCCATATGACATATAGTAAGAAATAATTTTTTCAGAATAGAAATGGGTTAAATAATGTGTCCATGATGGGACAGTTGAGAGTAATACACATATTTGCCTGAATATGAAGTCTGTGCTTCTTTTACTATCTGAGGAGGGCAAATATGTGCATTCTGACCCCCTTCCTGATTCTGGCTATTGCTTTTGCATTTCCCTCTGACGAAAAGCTGTTCCCTTAGTAATAATATGTATGAGTTGTTTCTATGTTGTAGGCCTCAGCCCAGCCATCCCTTTAGTGGAAAGGCTGTCTCTGACCACTCAGGGGCAGCAGCCCTCTCCAGTTACTCTAGGTGTTGCCTTCACAGCACCTACCACTATATAAAATTATCTCGTTCATTTGTTTGCTTTTTAATTGTCTCTCTGTCCTACAGAATATGAGTTCCATAAACTCTGTCTCTTCTCTATCTATAGTGCCTGACACATAGTTAATACTCAATAAATATTTGTTGAATACATCAATGGATCAATAATTTGATTATAGAGAATGAACATTCTCTATGTTGCCATTCTCATTCCAGTGTTCATGGCAGACATTACTAATCAATCATATCATCCCCTCCTGCTAAATCCAAACTCATATTCAGAAAATTCGCAATATAGCCCTCTAGCTACTTGGTACTCAAAGTGTGACCCAATGACCAATAACATCAACATCATCTGAGAGCTTGTTAGAAATACAAATTCTCAGTCCCCATCCAGATACTGTATCAGAATCTGCATTTTAACAAGATCCGCAGATGATTCCTGTGCTATAGCAAAGCGTGAGAAACATGACCCTAGGGAGTATAGATACTAATACAAATCAATTAGGCTTGGCAAAGAAGAGGATCCCTCTTTACCATCTCCGTATCCTTCTACCTTTACTCATACAGAGCCAGAGCCCCAATTCTGGTATTGTTATAGACTATCTGGAGCTATTAGGTCCGAGTGAAGTTAATGTGGAAATATTTCATAGGAAAGATGACTTCAAGTATTTAAAAACAAAAAGGAGATTTTTGTTGCTGAGAAGGAGAGAGAAGCATTCTGGGTCAAAGAAAACTGAGTAAGTATGTTTGGTATCAGCTAACCATGACTAGATGAACATCTATGTGTAGAATACACTTGGCCCACAGCAGCACTTACCTCAACTGAATGGGTGTAGGAAGAAGGGAAATTAAAGTAGTGGCAGAGGAATTGGATGAAAACATTAAAGAGGCAAAAGGGCAGAACAAGTCCAGAGAGGGTCTAGGTAAAAAATGTTGTTAGCAGTTAAAAGCAGGGGAGAAAAACATGCCTGGGCAATTGAATTTGGTAAAAAGGAAATTATGAGTATTCTCAGAGAAAATAATTATACGAGATAGTGAGGGCACAGGTTATAAAGTGAGAAGTTGCAAAATTAAAGGCTTTAACAAAGAAGAAGCTAATGAAGAAATGAATTGTGGATAGAGATCATTTATTCAAGCTCACCATTAAAAACATCACAGAGAAAAGAGAGTTTACCTGGAAGGGTAATGGTTTCAAGAATTACTTCCTTAGACCTGAGGACTAGAGTCCCTGCTCTGGGTCCTGTGTCTTAGAGGGCCTATCTTGTTTTTCTTCTGGTCATGCCCTTCCCCACTGGGTGAAAGATCAGGGAGTAAAGGAGCATGCCCACCTAGAGTCTCTGTCCCCCTTTTAGAGCATGGTCCCACAACCTAGATGACCCCAAGTCCATTTCCAGGGCTTGTGAAGACTCTTCCTGTGGTCTAAAATTTTGAGGGCAGGCCTTTGTAACTGGTGTGCACATATCTAAGCCCAAGAAATGTCCGATGGGGCGTGTTTGGCTATGGGTTGGGGTTGTCTGAATGGAGCTTGCGCTTGTCTTTGGGTCTCTACACACATGCATATGGGGCTTCACGTTTCTAGATGGAGGTGGGGATATGAAGAGAAGGAACTAGGTCAAGGAATAGGGTGGCAGCTTCTAATTGTATTATTGCCCTGGGGCTGGTATTGCACTCCAGTGATGTTATTACTCAGTTCTATACTCCATGAATTTTTTTTTTCATCTTAAGAGATGTCTTCATAACTCATGATTTAATTAATTTTATTTGGATCTTCAGTTAAGGAAGTTGAATGATACACAGCTGAATGCAGTATATTTACTGATTCTTTAAACATTCCGAAGGCATCAATATGGTTATCGTCAATAAATATTTGTGCTCTCAGTGCAGATGTGGGATTAATCAGAGGGCTATAGGGTAAAATATAGATTAGACTCAGCTTCTATTTTTAATGCACTTCCATTTTTAGAAAAGATCTTTTATCATGAGAGCCATTCCTGCTATACTAAAATTAACCACCGTGTGATTGTAGCACCTACAGTAGCATCATGCTCGTGTCTGGCCTCTGCGTTTGTTTCCTTGGTAATTCCCCAACCTTTCCCTTTATTTTCATGTTCACAAAGGTTAATTGACATCGACTGCTGTTTATATGTGGAATTCCTCAGTGAGTCTTAGTGGTGGCCACTTTGCGAGGTTTCAGTTCAGTTGAGCAAGAGCTCTGATGAGAGTCAATCCACAAGGCTCTCCGGAAGCCTAGCACTTAATTGAAGCGCGCTACCCCGACTGGGCTGGATTGTTAGGCGTGCAGGGGAAGTTTGATTTTCTTCGCTCTCTCCTTACGCTTAATTCACGCACTGACTCTCTCTTAGGGTTCTCATAGGCACTTTCTCCCTTTGCTAAGACATTATGTTGATGAAACTAATGGTTTACTAGTGCTACGGTGATGCCTTGGGCTGAGGTAGAGTATAGAGCAGTAAGACCACAATGTATTTGTATACTGTTTTTGATTGGTATACAAATTACTACATGTGGTGTTGTTTTCTATACATCAGTACTAGGAAGTAGGCAGGGCACACATACCCCCAGTACACTGACGGGAGATCTGAGGCTGAGGTCACCGGTGCTAGGAGATGAGACAGTGACTGAGACCCTGGATCTTCTAAGTCCTGGTCCAGTGCTTGTCCCCTCCCGAAATGGCACATGGACCCATTTACTTTGGTATAAAGATCACTTGTGCTTGCTGTGGAAGACGCCCATGCTCTGTACCCTTTGAGAATCATAGAGGTCACGTCTTCATTCTGAGTTGGAAATTGACTCCTAGTCCCTTATTTTCCATGCCTTGGATTTCTGTGGGTTGTATTTGCATATTGTCTCATTTTCTTCCACTGGTTGCCTTTCAGTGCTTGAAAGTATTGTCACATGCTATTGTGTCTTATAGAATACAGTATATTTGTGTTATAGAAAAATATATAGCAATAAATAGAGAATCGTGTGTGTGATATAATGTCTTGTGATTTTATATCTACTGTCACTAGCTGGAATGGGTGTAAAAAGCTAGGTTGGAGTGATTTAGCCTAATTGTTTGATAGTTTACCAAGGGGGGGTGAGTCATGTCAGTTCTCTAGGGTGAATAAATAGTTAGGGTTGAGATGTCTGTCTAGCATGGCACCTCTCATAAAATCACCTCCTTATCCTTTGCCCTTTGGAGCCAGAGAAATAACACCCATAATGTCAGGGAAATGGGCTAATGCCACCATTTCAGCTCCTGTTCCGTGTCCACAGGCCCCGTAATGGTGCCCAGCCAGCACCTTGGCTAGGGCTTCGTGCAGGGAATCACCTGTGGCTGCCGGCCCCATGGTAGTGCCATAGCCTCTGGGGATGGGAGACACCGCACGTTCCAAGCTTCTGGCCCTTCTGCCTGAGGAGGCCTGCCGTCTCATTAAAAGTCTTCCATTAATGCCGATACAGTTGCAGTATCGAAGGATGCTCGAGTGGGCCCGAAATGGACATGCATGTACTTGTACCACACCAGTGTGGGTGTCGGCTTTTGGGTTCATTGAAGAAGCCGGATGGTTTTGGAGCTCAGTTGCTATAGCCCCTGACTGGCGTGATGAGTGGGGATTAGCAGGGATTTTCCAGGCAGCAAGCATGAATTTATAAAAAACAAAATTCATAGGTGGACTAATCTTGTCAAACTGCCAGCTGTGATATCAGGGCCTCGTTTTAATTTCTTTGCTACTGAGTGTGAGTGGCATGGTATTATGATATCCCACATGGTCCCTTTCTGGATTAGGCGTGTGGTAGACATCTGCTGACCAGCTCTTGCGAAAGTTGAGTTCTTATCGAATGCTCTTTGCAGGGAGCCTTGTAGCCAAAGCCTTTTAAATCAAAGGGAGTCATCAGGGAGAACAAAAGATAATCTCCTGCCTTTAAGAGACAGGCCCTTATGTTGTTCCATTAACTGTCTACCTTAAATATATGAATGGTTTAAGTAACTGAAATGCATTTGTCTCCCTGGCTCTGTCCTCATTAGGCAGGTTGAGCATTAAACATGCACACACACGCACACATATGCACATGTGCACACACATTCACTCGGCAGTCTGGTTCCTTTGAGGGTACAGCCTGTGTTGCTATTTATCATTCATCACAATATATGAGATCTCTGTTATGAAATGTTCTGTCTTCAAAAACAGATATTGCTTCTCTTTTAGAAAAATATCCTTGGCTGGATCCCTGGAAGTTTAATTAAAATCTTGGGTGCTCCTTAAAAAAACTTACTATTTTAGACAGCTGGGATGTAAAATGGTGAGGTCAGGAACCAGAATGTTTTGCCAGTGGGATGGAAGGGACTTTGAGAACAGATCAAAGGGCTTCCTGGGCTAGCTAGCCTGAGGGGCCTCAGGGACATCTCCTGGGGAGAAACCTGCCACTTAATGAGGGCCAACCCATTAGCCCCACATCTCTAGGTTTGAAGGTAATTATCAGAAACAGTCACAAATTTTCTTGCATTTGTGCCCTTGACATTCTCCGGGCTGTTATAAATAAAAACACTAAAAAGATTATCATTGACTAATTAGTTAATTCATTTTTATTTTGTTATGGAGTGAAGGTTTGCATTCCTTCAAAATTCATATATCAAAGCCCTAACCCTCCATATGATGGTATTTGGAGTTTGACCTTTGGGAGGTGATTAGATTGAGGTGAGGTCATGATGACAGAGCCCCCATAGTGAGATTAGTGTCCTTGTAAGAAGAGACATCAGAGCTTCCTCTTTCCTGTGGGAGCATACATTGGGAAGGTGGCTGTATGCAAGCCCAGAGGAAAGCTGTCACCAGGAAACCAATCAGTTGGCACCTTGACCTCAGACTTCCCAGCCTCCAGAACTGTGCGAAATAAATGTCTGTTGTTTAAGCCACCCAGGCTATGGTATTTTGTTATGGCAGCCTGAGATAGCGAAGACGTATATTTTAGTCATTCATGGCACTTATTTAACTTCCACGCCCCTTGCTGGACTGTGAGCCACATAAGGGCAGGTGTCATTTCTGTCTTGTCCATTGCCGTGTCCCTGGTACCTAGCCGGGAACGTGGGAGTGCTAGGTGCTCAGTAAAAACTTGTGGAACGGATGTGGAGGTATGGCATACTGGATGTGAGACATATAAAAATGACCGAGACATAGTTTCTGTCCTCACGGGCTATTGGGGTTACTTTTATTATAATATGAATTACTGTTTCTTTAGTAACTAATGACGTGCCAGGCATTTTACAGATTTTAACTCTCCAAATAACTTGATCAGGTAGGTATTTTTGCTTTCACAGAGGAGGAAGCAGTATGACGGAATTTAAATGGCTCCCGCAAAGACCCATGGCCGCTGGGTGGAAAGTCTGGTCTGCCTGCTCAGGTCTGTCTCCACTATCTCTGCCGTGCTCCAACCTGTGAACATTGTGCGCTTTTCCTTCAAGATCAGGCTTTTCCGATTGTCTTAATTGAGAATTGGAGAGGGTAGAAAACATACATTTTTGAGTAGAGTTATTACATGAAAAGGTTTATATTTTAGTTGGTGACATGAACTTTGTCTTTAAGATATCTCTGTCCAGGTTAGATTCTTCCCGAGTGAATGACAGAGGCACTGAGTGCACAGCAATCAGTGGGTCAGTGGGGAAGGCTGAGTGAGCTCTCCCCTCCGAGCTATTCTTTTTTTTTTTTTAATTAAAGATTCATCCGTTCATTTATTCATTCAATAAACAATATGTTGAGGACCTTTGTGTGTCAGGTATTGTCCTGGGTGCTGGAGAAGTGACAGTGAAGACCTTGCATTCTTCTGAGGGAGACAGACAACAAACAAACGTGGTAAATATGTGGTGGTAGAGGAGAAAAAGAATAGCTCAGAGCAGTTCTTATTGTCACCACGGGTGGGCTTGCAGGACACTGGATGAGCCTGTGCTGACAGTCAAGGAGGGGTCGGGTGGGAAGGCTGACCATCTGAGGGATGGTGTGGCCAGATTCTTCTCATATCTCTGAGGAGTGGCACAAGACGCCCCTTTACCACTAGAGATTAGAACGAGAACCTTGGAAACCTCAAACCCACCTCCTCAGGCCTTCACATTCATCTGAAGGGGATCAGCCATGGAGGGAGTGGGGCTGGGTAGCGGCCTGGCTTCTGGCTGCGTGAGCACTTGAAGACTGGTCACACACTCGGGATTTGTCAGGACTGGAGTTGAGGCATTGCTGAAGCCAAGGATGGGAGCAGTTGGCAGATCATGTGCTTGTTTTCATGCCCTCATGCCCTGAATTCTTCAGAGGTTCCCACCCACACACACCCCACCCCACCATGGAGAAGTGGAGAAGAAGCCTATGATGCTGGTTCTCAGGCTGAAGGGTCACCCTCATGAGATTTGATTTGCTGCCTACCGTTAAGCAGTTCGATAGTAAAGTTGGGAATTCTGAGTTCTGATCTTGGGCTTGTGCTTGCATAGGTGCCAATGTAGCATAGAACTGGCTCAGAGAGGACACTCATGTGTTTAGGCAGAGAAATCATAGACTCAAAGCCGACCCTGCGCTCTCATTCTACAGGTAAAGAAACAGAGCCCAGACAGGTTGTATGAGTGAACCAAAAAGGCTGCCTTTTGCCTTTGGCGTCCAAATCCATTCGGAACCTTGTAGACCCAGGCTCTGGGTCAAAGTCAGGGACTTTGTGCTAAGCCTGATGAAGTCTGGACCTTCTCCTTGGTGCAGTGATCGGCAGAGACACAGATGTGCGGGTCAGCTGGGGTGGCTGTGTAGCTTGAGTCTATACACAGTGGTGGATGCGACACCCTCCTCTCAATTACTAGAGGGCTCATCACAATCTCTTGAATTGCTGTTCCTCCTATGGGGTGGGGGGGGGCAGGGACTTAGAACTACCTGTGAGACTCTTCAAAACATGTGCAAATTCTTCTTGCCTCCCCCCACCGAAAGGGCATGCAAAATGGAAGAAGAGATGGTGGCGGGCGTGGGTATTCATAAGTAATTCTGATGTGCCCATCCCTTCCTGACACCCGTTGTGGTACTTTAAGACAACGGCAAGCTCCTGGAAGGAGGGTCCCAGCCTAAGTGTCCTTGTGTTCTCCACAGCATCAGGTGGAGTGTCTCATTCACCAGATACTTGTCGAATGAACGTATAAAGCAGATGGTAGTGGAGGGGTAACAGAAACATTTTCTAGACAAAAAGGACTGGGCCCTGGAACGTGAAGAGGCCTGGACGCTGCTCAGGCAGCGCACGTTTATTGAGCATGTTTAAAGGTGAGCCCAGCTGTCTTAGCACTATCGCCATTGACCTTCTGTCAATAAACATAAACACTGCTCTGCCCTTGACCTCAACATTTAAAATAATAACTAGCTTCATTGTTCATTATGAATTCCACTTTGAATTTATTATAGATAAATGTGGCCTTGAGAAGAATCACACCCACGCTCAGCCCGTGCATTTTATCCCGAGCCTCTCAAAGGTGTGTGTGTAGTAAAACGAACAAAGTTGGCCTCCCACCTCTGCCCTCACGGGGATAGTGCATTTGCTATTGAGTCCAGACGAATGGCCATTTGCAAGGTTGGATGAGTAGTTAAGCCACATGGGCAAATGTAATATGACAACATTCTTCATCGTAATATTGTCCTCCTCATTACATTTGAAAATATACTGCCAGTGTGCAATGCTTCCAACCACACTTTCTATTCGTGAGCTTAGGAGTTCTTCAGACAAGGTGAGGTCCATATGTGCCCCCCCCGAAATTATTACCTTATTTGTAAGCCTAAAGAAAAAAATCACAGCTATTGTCTGTAAGAACTTAATTTGCCAAAGCTCTTTTCTCCCTATCCTTAATTATGTGTATATTTATAGACTTGAGCCACCTGCTTGCTCAACGCTCTTGTATAACCGTATCTCTTATGTGCCTCTTAATGTGCCACTCTACATTTAAATACTCAGCTCAGCTTTTGAGTATTAAAACATTTTTCTCCACTTCCTTGAAAAGCTGTGAACAAGCCTTTTAGCATTTTATCTGGACAAAACAGTAGTGGTTTTACACAAGAAACGAGGACTCTGTAAGTAAATCTGTGTATTTATATGACTAAAGTGCATTATAAAAAGAAGCAATAAATCCAGTTTTCTACATAAAAGGAATTAGATTTTCCAGTTTACCTCTGCACTGGGATTAATAAAATTTGCAACAAATAGCTGATGGAATGATCCATTTGAAGTTTGTAAAGGCATCTTGGCAAGCTGGCTGGAGTAGCTTTTCCATTTTTTCAAAAAGGATGTCTGTTAATTTTTTGATTCAGTCTTGTTCCTGAATGAATGTTTTGAAATGAGCCGAGAGACTGTTACCTGTGCATTTCTGCATGGCTGAGCAAATTCACCCGCGAATCCAAGTTTCTCCTCATTTCCATCACTATACGTCTCCAAATTACAGAGAATTCATTCCTGAGCTGGAGAGGTGCCAGAAGTTCCTCATCTAGCTGTCTGTGGGCTGCCTTTTTCTTTCTCCTCTTTGAGGCTTTCTGATGTCTAGAGTGAGCTCAACTCAAAGGTCTCCAGCCTCACGCTCGCCTCACATTCCCCCACAGTCACACGGAGCTCTGTGGTTCTGAGGAATACTGTGTGCCAGCATCCAATTCACAGTCTGCTTCTGCCTGCAGGTGTTCCAGAAACTTCAAAATGCGTCTGGTAATGTATTTGCCCCTCTAAACATGCCACTTTGACATGCATTATATGCAGCTGCTGATTATTTTTTTAAAATCTGTCTTCTGAATAACATGCATGCTAGAAAATGTCAAAGGGGACTGACTCGTAGAACAGTGTAAGCTTAATTATTGGTGTAGGTGTGCATGTGTGTGTGTGTCCTTGTTAATGTAGGTATGTTTGCATAAATATGTATTATTTATGGACACATGTCTGTGCAGGCAGATATCACTAAAGGAATCTCAATGAAAGCACTACTTTTTATGTACATCCAGGTTTTCTAATCAGATCTGTAAGCATCTTACACAGCAGCAAGTAGAAGAAAACACAGTTTTTTATCCCCATGCAAGTGGCATGTTTTAGGTACCTATTTGAAAAACCCTCCTTTCTTTCTTAAAAAAAATAAATGTGATTGTGCATGTGTCTGTGTCTACGGGGAGGGCGTATTGGTTTTTGAAAATTTGGAGAGAAGAGTTATTTTGCTGCTGCACGAGAGAATTTCTACCCCATGTTACCTGTGTTCTCAAAACTCAGTGATCACGGAGGGGAGGAGATGTGGTTCTGCTTCGGAGTAACCCCAGGGGGACGCGGAGCTGCAGTATTCAGCAGGCATTTTAGGTATTCTAAATACTAGTGTTTGAATAACAAGTAGATGGGGTAGGCTTGCTGTTGCCGAGTCCTGCTATGTTTCTTTGCTTGTAGAAATCATATCCACACTGTACGTTTAGGATGTGCATGTGTTTATTGAACTCCAGTAACACAGCGTGAGAGTGTAGGCTCATAAATCACATTATTTATATGCCAGTGTTGGGTGCTACAGTCTAAAATTAAGAAATTACTTAGCAATTAATAATACATTCAGCGTCTCTTGTCTCATTGGGTGGGATTTACATCCTTAGGACTTGCTCTTCTAGTTATATAGAGACCAATGATTTAAGGTTGAGATCTAATTGCTATTTCAAATCCTTAAGCTGGAAAGATGCTTGCAGTACTTTACTTCATTTAAAAGATTTTGAAAAATGTGTATGTATATCTAACTGTGGTTGGGAGCTAATTATGACTATAATGTGCTGTATGTTTAAGATAAACAACTTATTTGAGAATTGCTCACTTGTATAATAGAAATTTGCTTTCTTGTCTTTATAACAATTCTTGCACTTTGCATTATGTTCTTGCTTTTTGAGATTATTACTAATTATTGTGAAGTTGAGAAAATAAGGTAGCAACTCAGAATTCACAAAGAAAAGTAGGTTGAACTAGCAGTTTTCTGAGAAATTAAGTAAAACAGGTTTTTATAACTGGGTTTTCTAAATGCACAGTGGGTATTGATATTTGAAAAGGGAAATATCTTAATGTTAACTTGGTAAGTGGAACAGATTAGATAGTATTAATGCCGTCTGGTTATAGTTCCTCACTGTATTTAAAATGAGGTAGTAAATAAGTTAATTATTTTATATTAATTAGTTTTGCATCATGATATTAATTATATAACAGACAATTGATTTTGATTTGCTTTGAATTAGAGACAGTTGTAAACTTTGGCAAAATAGTTTACTGAATTATACAATAAAAATATATATTCTTGAAAATCAGTGTGAAAACTACTTTTACTTTTTAATGTTCAAAGTCTAAGATTTTATCACTTTTAGAGAGCTGCATACTTATAGAGGATTATGTGTATTTCAAAAAATTACATAACTTTTAATGCTTATTATTCATGTTCAATTTATAATTACTCAAAGTAGTACAGTCAAAATGTATTTCAATATGTACGAATGCTTCCTTGAAAGGGCATATTATATTAGGAGCCATTAAAAACCTGTATAGGCTATTAGTGTTATACTCATGTGTTGCTTCGTGTGTAATGGATTTTTTTAAAGGTACTATTCATTTACAATATTTAAATACATCTAAGATTGTGACCTAGTTGATGTAGGAATCTTGGCTTTGAATGTGAATAGCTTGATGAGGGTTTCAAATTGAATGTACAGGATGGTTGAAGCTTCTTAGTACTTTTTTGGTATGTATTGCAATATGTATTAATGGATATGTTCAAATACTAAGCTTTGTAAAAATATTCATTGCACTTAACCACATACAAAACACTTTCATCTTACTTTTGAAGTTGGTTATTCTTTTGAAGTGTTTCGTAGGTGTAAAAAGAGGTTTTATTAGTCCGAGCTTGTATGGCACTGTGTGGTACCAGGGGAACATTCAATGTCATTTTGTAGGGAATATCATATGTATGAAATAGTGAGAGGAAGGAATGCCACGTTTGCCATCTGTCTCTAATTATGATTTCCTACTGGCTTTTAGATGTATTGTAGACCAGGCTTTATTTTATAAAACAATTATATTAACTACAATACCTAAAATGATTGTAAAACACTTCCCCCATAAAATAGTTTCCCCATTGTGTGACTGAGATTGTCTTATGAAACATTTCATTTTTTAAGGCTCGCAAATAGAGAATATAAAAAATATAATTTGTAGACTGACCATGCATCCACAGCTAAAAACATTCATCCTTTAAGCATTTATTGAACATTGCTGGGCCAAGCCATCTCTTAGCCTTAGGCAAAACGGTGAGTGGGGGAGGGGAAATCTTGTTTAAAGAAACTGGAGAGGCTGTACCAAGTATGTCATCACTGACAATTGTTTATGGAGGCACAGATACCTGCAACGTGGTTTGAGAATTAGATTATTTTTTGTTCCACTTAGTTTCAAAATGATACAATGATAAATTAGGTTCGCTGGGAGAAAGGGATGATCACAGTTGGCATGGGTAGTGAAGGCTGGTCAGAGAAACTCTGGAGAAGATGAGTTTTCAACTAAGTTTTGAAGGCAGTTATTAGCAGGAACTGATGGAAAGAAGGGGAATAGGTACTTTGGGTGGAAGGAAAAGAAACATGGGAGGAAGCAAATCAGGAGAGGAGACAACAAGGTGATAACATTGTGTGGAGAAGAGGAGCCATATTGGGAATGACAAGAAGTGAGAATGGAAAAAAATGACAGGGTTGAGTTTGAAATGTTTTTAATTAATGCTCATGAGCCTTATTATATCCTTTGGAAAATTCTTTGAGAAAGTGAACATTTATTTTATGATACCCAACAACTTCTGTAAATGGCATTTCAAAGTCTATATCATAATAATGAATATTTCTTGAGCATTTACTGTGAGCTAGGCACTGCACTAAATACTTTAAAAATACTTTAAATGCATTCTCTCACATAGTGCTCACTTAATATTAAAATCTTCATTTTACAGGTGAAGAAACGAGGTACTGAGAAGTTACATAGCTTCTCTAAAGTTATACGAGGTCAGAAGTGGTGGAGCTTAGATTTGAACACAAACTCTGGAGCCCAACCTTCTAACCACTACATGAGAAATCCACTTCAGTTTATCACTTTACCTCTAACTCCAGGTCCAGACTGGTATGACCAATTGCTGACTACATGTGTCATTTATGTCCTCTGGGAACAGACACTGAGACAGGATTACCAAACAAGTAGTTTATTGGAGGGAAAAGATAAACGGAGGAGGAAGCCAAATTGTGTTGGGAAAGGCTTCAGATCCAAGTACAGTGCAGGCCTAAGTACTCCTAACGTGCTCAGTCACTGACTAGGGGTTCCCAGAGGGGCATGGCTCTGACTCAAAAGTCAAGGCAGATTCTCAGTGTTCTGTAGCTGGTGGCTCTCAGCTAATTGCACTTTTTGCACCTGACTAGCAAGTTCTTTCCTGAAGAGAGATCTGAGTGGTGGACCTCCTTGGCTTCCGAGGTGATATCTCTAGAGAATGTACTCCAAGAACTCAGGGTGGGGTAAGCTAGGCACCAAAAGTGAAGAATTTAAGGAGGCCCCCAGGCTCAAGATCATGCAAATGCAGGGTGGATACCTGAGAGTGAGTGCCTCCTTAATTTTGGAATTTGCAAAATATATAGGAGGTTAATGGGAAACACGTCTGGAAAAGTAGATCAGAATTGGTCAAAGAACTGTAGTGATGGAGTTTTAAGTTTCCCCTTGAAGGTTTTGGAGCAGAAAAGTGACATGATCAGAATGGACTCGTGGGAAGGTGCATGTGGTCATGGTGTAGAGGCTTCACTGAATGGAGCGAGAAGGCTATTTTGGTATTAGGGGCAGGAGGAAATGAGATCTTGAACTAGGTGTGTACAGAATGGGAAAGATATGAGAAAATATGAAGTAAGGGTGAAGAGGATTTCACACTTGATTAAAGGAAGGGGGTAAGGGGAAGAGAGTACTCAAAAGAGACTAGAAGTGTGAATTGGGTGGCAAGGGGCTGGTGTATTGAAACTGGAGATGGGCAGGAGGAGGCGCTTATTAAGGGAGG
The DNA here is from genome assembly GCA_003508835.1 of Eonycteris spelaea. Taxonomy (NCBI): domain Eukaryota; kingdom Metazoa; phylum Chordata; class Mammalia; order Chiroptera; family Pteropodidae; genus Eonycteris; species Eonycteris spelaea. Next base: position 2,564,156 of record PUFA01000001.1, read on the forward strand.
ATAGATCATAAGAGTCCAAGAACTGTGCAGACGAACTGTCTCCTTGTGCCCCAAATGAATGATATACAAATCTTTCATTTTTCATTTTTCTCTCATCTCAGGTGCTACTCATTCCTCAGGTTTTGCCTTATTTTTAATTCGTAATCCCGTGAACAAAAAAATTAAGGAATGGAAGACAAAAGTTATTTTTATAGACAGCAACCATTCTGACAAAATTTAGGTTCCTTTTTTCAAATTCAACTGTAAAAATTTTTTTTTTATGTCCACACACTTTCTAACAGCCAGTTTGAGGTACTATTATTATTTTATTATGCTTTATTTTTTAAGACAATGTCTTTTTTTTACATAGACCTGATTCTGGTTTGCAGAGCCCAGCAGGACTGGCCCTGCTCATTGAAGAGAAGGTCTTTGTTCATGGGGTAGATAGAAGAGCCAACACCGATATCATGAGATACAGACATCTTCTCATAGAGAAAACCTGACACAGCTGTCTCACACTGCCCAAGCAGTAAAGTGACAGGTGGAATTGATCTAACGAAAACAGCAAAAAGGCTAAATTTCTTTGCAAATAAAGATTCACATAGTATATAGGATTGTGATATATAATTGAAAACCCAGTTTTCAGTGAAAAGGAAATAATGGCAAAGACTTAATGCTGAATAAGTTTTAGGTATAGAAATGAGTAGTAAGTTTTTTATGGATATGCAATGCAATGTGAGGAACTCAAAGCAAATGTTTAATTGCCCTTAAAACTGAACAACATAATGGCAAAATTTGCATATTCTTCCAGGCTGACTTTTTTACTGTATAGTGCAGGGAAACACTTGTAATAATAGGACATTCGCATCCATGGTGTACCAAAAAGTAAACTTTTAGGAGGTGATCAAATTAACCTCCAAAGCCTACTAAGCAACCATACAATAGGCTTATGCCTAACCAGTGGTGGTAACCAAAAGATAAGCTTGGGTAACATGTATTTTGTGACAGCAGTAACGTAGATCTGATGTCCCATTTGTAACTAGGGCTGCTGACACAGAGATACAGGGTTTATATCCTCTGACCTCCAGAGTATGAGGCTATCATAAGCAAATGAATAGAAATCTTCTTCCCAGTCTCAGACTTAGATTTGACAGTATGCTTTCCTAATTGCATTAAAACAAAAAGTGGTAAGACACTGTGACATGAAAGAGAGAGGGTCCGTTTATGTGGACTTCTGTGATTCTTTTCTTCACCCTCAACCCTCAGGGCAGTGATCTATCTGACGGGACAGTATTTAATCTTCATGACAGACTGATGAGGTAAGTACTGTTGATTATTACACATTTTAAAGGTGGGGAAACTTTGGTAGGAGAGGTTCAGTAACTTGTCCGCGGTCACACAGCAGGTAAATAGCAGAGCGGATTTGAATCCAGGGCCTGAACTCATACACCATGCTGGGCATGGTGGGTGTGAGCAGACTAGGGTTGGGTGGGCTTTCCTACCCGGAAACCTCTAAAGCTCTCCTTCCTGTTGCTGCTCTTATCTTCCTTGGGTCCTTTCTGTATACAGTAAGGAAATACAGTTGTAAACTCAGGAAGCAGTACCCAGGCTGTTTTTTTTTTTTTTTATAATGGATTCATAATGAGTTGCTCACTGAGATTAAACATATATTGCTACTGTATTCTAGCAATGTATGTCCCTGAGTGTGGAACCTGCTCATCTGTGCCTGACTGTGTCATTTTTCTTAAATATTTCTTGATATTTGGAAATTAATTCTGCCTTCTGTTTTGGTCCAAATTGGACAATTGGAGCTCACACTTTATGAGAGACAGCAAATTGCCACTATGTGACCACATGCCTGTGATTAAAAGTACACAAACTTTCTAATTGTACAGAACTCTGATAAAGAAAGAATTAGGTGTGATGTGGCCCCCGGAAAGCTCTGTTTATTGGCAGAGATGGCTCCCATATAGCTTCCTTATACACTTCATTCTGAAGAAATCATGTGTAGAATGCATACAGGCTTCAGAATCAGGCATTCCTGGGTACAAATCCTCCTTCTGTCACTTTGGCAAGCCACTTCAACATCGCTGAGGAACAGGGATAATGCTTTGTATTGCTATGAGGATAAGAGGGTGCATGTATTGTTCCTGGCATAGAATAGGAGTTTAATAAATGTGTTTAGCACATCAACAGGAGCAGAGAGGCAGATGTGTGTTAAAAAGTATCTGACTCTGGGTTCAAATTTTCTAGGTTCAAATCTGAGCCCTCTCACTTATCCACTGAAAGACCTTGGAAAATGTCCTTATGGAAATGATAACAGCACCTTCTTCATAGGATTGGTAGGGGGAACACATGACTTAATGTAAGTAAAGCACTTAGGACAGTGCATGGCACACAGCAAGCACTCCATGAGCGTTAAGTCCCTCTTTGTGAGATCCAGTTCATTTCAACCTTGCTTCTTTTCAGAGTGAGGAGCCTAGGAATTTACAGTACATGTAAAGGCAAGCATTTCCAGTTTCTTGGTATCTAAGACCTAAAAATACTTAATTCGGTGTTTACCAAATCATTGATGTCAGGCACCTTGGCCTGATAGTTTCTCGTATCATCTATATCCATTGTTGGTGAAGGTCAGGCCCTCTCGTACCAATCGTGGGGGGAAAGTACGTTAGTACAATCACATTTAGATGACAGTTTGCGATATCTGTTAACATTTTAAACGCACATTTCTTTTGACTTATCAATGTTACTTCTAAGAATTTGCTGACAGATATGCTCACATCATTGAGCAAAGAAATGTGGTGGAGTTGGTTGCAGCATTGTTTATGATATTAACATCTATAAACAACTAAAATATACATCTAGAGAAAAAGTACTTAAATAATTTATGGTATATCCATGCAATGGGATACTGCAGAGAAGATTTTAAAACAGAGCTGTATAAGTACATATGAAAAACCGTACAAGCACACTTTTAGGAGAAGACAAGCATTTTTCATAGAAATCACTAGAGTATGAATAATACTGTTTATGTCAAAAAATAAAAAGATGTACCTATATTCATTTGCTTGTTTAATCACAGAAAATTCTCAAAATATACAAGGAATCGTCAGTATCCCCAGTGGAAAGTGAAAACAGGCATTGGGTGGGTACTTTCCCCTTGCACTCATTGTATGTGTACCCTTTGAATTGCTTAATATGGGCATAATATACTTTTGCAATTTTAAAAATTGTTTTAAAAAATCCCTTTTTTTCCCCTACCCATTGATACAAGTTTTTAAAAGATCAGTCCTTTATGCAGTGTAACCCTAAACCTTAGTATAATATTTTTGAGTTATTGAGTCAAGTATCATCCTAAGTTAAATAGAATGTGTATGAACTCACTGCCAGAGCTCCAATTTGCTCTCAGGGAGCAGAAACTGAATGACTAAGGAGATTTTCTAACATTAAGTCACAGGAGAGTCTTAAGTCCTGTGGCAAAAATTCATGTTGTTCAAAAGTTCATGCACTTAGATAGGAAACATTAAATCAAAGAGCATTAGATGAGAGAAGGGAACATCGAGTAAATGACTTTTCCTCAGGACTTAATAAATTGAATGCTAAACACGGGGCAACATTACACATGGGATTTTTTCATATTAAGGTTTCTTCTGTATTTCTGAAGCCCCTCTCAATCTTTTACAAAATGCTATATGAGAATTACACTGCCTTTGGATTTTGAAGGCAAAAGTTTTGCATGTAGGGTTAATCAAGATTCTTTGCCCCTTGTACTTTTAGAAGTGCTTACACATACATTGTCTCCTTTGGTACTCATAAATGAGGCATTTAGGACAAGTATTATAAAGCTCATTTTCTACATAAGGACCTGAGGCTTGGAGAGGTTAAGTAATAAGTTTAAGCCAGTCAGTGTGTAGCCGAACACACAAGGACCATTGGTTATATCTTGGCTGTCCTTGCCACTAGCAGCCAAGGGCACAGCTGTGTAGAAGAATCACTTCTGTGGTTGTGAAGTTGGTTAATTATTTTCTTGGAATCACTTTTACTCTGGTTCAGGAAGACCCAGGAATGGCCAGTTGAACTTTCTTCCCAATGTAGATTATAAACATGCTCATAAATGGTTAAGGGACATCTAATAAAATGCAGATAGAACTGAATTCTCATTTTGACCCCACTCCTTACTGGCTATGTAATCTTGGACAAATTGTTCCCTCATGGGGGTAATGATAGTGTTAATCTTCCAGGGCTGATGTTCAAAGAGTTTAAATAAAATAATGTATGAAAATGCTTGACTGAGTGCATGCAGTGTAGCAAAGGGTCAATATACAACAAGTACAACAGTAATTAATGATATAAATAAGTCAGAGTTCGGATCAGTGCAGCAGGCATAGCTCTGATGGCAACCAAAGCTTTTGTCTACTTGGAGGTGACAGCAGGAGCTGCATCCCAGAGTGAACACCAATCAATTTCTTTCTTTGGAAGGAAACTTCCTTGGAACCACAAAGAACTAAGAACAGGTAGCAAAGTTTCCTAAAACTTCCCTGAGCCTCAGAGGCTTGGGCATCTCTGACTAAAGAAACCACCCCCAGTTTCAAACCAATTTTCCAGGTCGTAGGTCAACAGTAAGATCAGATAGGTAAAAAGAATCAAATCACCCAGGGCTTTAACACAAGGACAGTCACCTCTCTAAGCAGGCAACCCTAAGATCTTGCTCTGGGAGTTTGTCTTCAGTTTCTTAAATTTCAACTTCTTAAATAGGATTTTGGGGAAACCTGAAAAGTCAAAGCTAAGAATTCACAGAATTGGTGATGAAATGATCTATTTGCTATTTAGCTTAAAAGTACTTTACTAATCTTCTTTTGAATTTTTAAAACTTATTTTCTTTACTATACAATTAATTTATGCTTAGTGCAGAAAATACACAGAATCAAAAAGAAGAAATAAAAGTCCCTAGAAAGAAGCATTGTTCATATATATTTTGGTTTGTAGTTATTGAGACTTTTATAAATAACTGTATTTATTTTCATAAAAATGAAAGCACTATACGGTTTATGACCTTTCAATTACTAAAAATATATCACGTACATCTTCCATATCAATAGCTGTTTTTTTAATAACTTTCTTTCCAGTGGTTGCATAGCATTCTTTGGAGTGAACAATTCATGATTTCACAAATCTTTTAGTGTTGGGTGCTTAGGTTTCATTTTTCTTTCTGCAAGAAAAATTCTTTTTGAAAAATTATTGTAGAGATGTTTAATTCCTTCTTTAAAATAAATGCCAAAGGTAGAATTTCTAGGTCAAAGTGTAAATACATTTTTAAGGCTTTTGGTGTCAAATTGTCTTCCAGTTAAATCTTGCCAATTTTATCCTTACCGTTAATACAAGAGTAGAAGAGGGCAAATAGATCAGTGACTGTTTAAGTAAACATGACTTCTATTCATGTATTATAAAAGGTGAATACCTTTACAAGAACCTTTATGCCAAGATAAAAAGTGCTTCTTATTAATGCCAACTTCTTATATCCATAAGATAGTGTGTTAATTGCATTAGGGAGGTTGGTAATGCTATCAGTATAATATGATTAGCTTTTGATGAAGTGTAACAGAAAATGTGGGAATAATTTGGAGGAAAAGTTACTATAAGCATACTTCCACTGGAGCCCATTAATTCCACCCACACATCCGTTTTAAAATGTGAGAATAAAGCAATCAAGGGAGTATAAACCCTTCCACTGTGGTTATCGTCACATCAGTTTTCTCTAGGGTCGGCAGTGTCCGTGTCTGATCCCTTCTGTACCGCACTAGGCTTCACGGTAGAAATGCTAAGATTTGAACCTTTTTAGTAGAAATTACGCTTGATGGCACTAGCCCTGCTGTCAGAGTAATTCCTGCTGGAAAGAAAGTATCTGAATTAATAGTGTAATAAACTGAGTTAGTGTTTCATCTTGGCAGAGATTAATTAGGGGAAGAAAAACTAACATTTATTTGGGTTCTTATTTGACAGACCATTTATTATCACATTATTGCATTTAATACTCCCTATAAACCTGTGAGGTAGGTATGTATTACTGAGGGCATTTTACAGAGAAGGAACTGAAGTTCAGTCAGATGACGTGTTTCCCCTACAGCCACACAGGGGGTGAGCTGCAAAGGTGGGATTCCTTGCTTTGGGGCCTGTGCCCTCTGTACTGCTCTGTCTCACCAGTTATACAGCAATACTGACTGTATCTCTTCCAGAATATTCATTGTAAGTATGACTACAATTTTATCTCTCTAATCTGTGGATTCCCATAAAAGTCAGTGTGTTAGGCAGTCTTAGAGACGTGATCCACTTATCAGTGCTGTTAGTTAAGATATAAGCCAGAAACAGAAAGTCTGCTATTTTGCTTAGCAAGTTATCCTGAGGCAGAGCACTCTGGGTTTTTTCCAGAGGTTCAGTGATTTCATTAAGGACCCAGGTTCTTTCTATCTTGCCGCTCTGCCATGTTCAGTGCTGACTTTTATGGTTGTGTGTTGACTTTAAGAGCTCTGAATACATCTTCATAAAACAATGTCCAGAGGCAGGAAAATGGAATGGCTCCTTCTCCCACAACTTTCTTTTAAAGAGCAAGACAAACTGCCCAGTAGATTCTCTCTTATGCCTCATAGCCCAGAGCAATGTCATAGGTCCTTTCCTGACCCAAACATTGGTATGGAGAATGGCTTAGGCCAATCAGGATTCACTCCCAGGTCTGAGGAGGGTGAACCCTGAAATTATAGCTAGGCTCTGTGGCAGGAGGAAGCAACTAAAATGCTACCAACACTGCTTTTAAGAGATTTTAAGATTTCTTTTCCTAAGTAATTGATTATAAACTCTGAGGTTCTTCAGTGGGAGAAAAGTATACTATTGCTGTTGTAGAAACTTTTACTTTTGTGTGACCGCCATCTACAAATGAACATGTAATTTTCTTCAGTGTGCTCCACGAAATCCTTCCATTTTCATCACTTTTCTCTAATAGAATCTGTACTTTTCTTTTTTTTACCAGCGTGTTCAACTATTTTAACTCTTCTGTACTAGTCCTTGATACAACTTCTAAGAATAAGGGAAAAGCAGGATTTTAATGGAAAGCGAAGATAGTTCCAGTAGTGTCTGTCTACTAGGGCTAGCACAATTTTTTGCTTTTTTAAAAAAGAGTGTTGTCTTATTGGAGGGCATTAAGTAGAAGAAACCTAATTTCCTATCATGAATAAATACGGACTATCTTTTATTTTAGCAAGACAAGTCATTTAACCTTCATGCTTGTATTGGTACAATAAAACAAAAATTTGAAGCGGAGGGATATCTATCAATTGTCAAAATAATTAGTTCAATAAAATAATGTTCACTGAAGAGGAAAATCAGTTAATAATTTTTAAATTGAATTGGATTATTAATTGAATTAAAATAGTCAATTCAGTTCAACAAATATTTATCAAGAACTTATAATGTACTACCATAGAATTAATAATAGATGCCACAGAAAATCTTACAACCTGGTGGAGGAGTAAGTAATCAGTATAGAAAAAACATCTATGCTAAACTATTACATGAGATAATGAAAGGTATATAATAATTATAACAATAACAATAATTAGTCCATTGAGCACCTATCATCCAGAATATGTTTTATTATGTTTCACATGTGTTAATTCATTTAATTCTCACAACCTTACAAGATAAGTTTTTTTATTAGCCCCATTTTAAAGATGAAAAAACAGAGGCAACAGAGAGAAAGAGAGTCTCATGAGGATGCAATAACTTCCTGGAGAGGCGGGAAGGGGCACATGTTTGTGGGAAAAGATTTAGAGAAAAGGTGACTTACCAACTAGGGTTGAGGGAAGAAGCCCAGGAAAAAGACTTACCAGTGGGAAAAAAGTGGCATCAGCAAAAGCATCTCTGAAAGTCTTTTCACGTCTGGTGTGGCTGAAGCACTATGAGGGAGAAAATAGGTAGAGGTGAAGACAGTAAAAACTGTGGCTGGACTGCTTGGGCCATATGTGTCCTTAGTCAACACTACTTAAGGTGTTTAAGAAGGATAGTGACTTCTTCTTTATAAGAAGGCGATTCTGGGACAGAATGGGGAAAGACAGATTGAGGTAAGAGAGGCTGGCAAGGAGGAAGTGTAGAAAATTAGTGCAGTGATACAGCACAGAGACAGTGAGCCCTGACTAGGGCAGTTGGGGAGGAAAGGATGAGGAAGAGCTGGGGACTCACAGGGCTGGGTGACTTCTCAGTGAATAGTGATGTCATTGATCAAATGTGAAAGAAATTGGATATTTCTGAGTAAAAACACATATCTTATACAAAACACATACCTTATACTAAAACACATACCTCAACTAAAACACCTTATGCAAAATTTACTTCATAATGGATCATAGAATTAAATGTAAAATGTATAAGTAAAAATGTTAAAAAAAAAAAAAGGAGAAAAATTTTGAGAGCTTTCTTGAGGCCAGGTGAAGACTTTGTAAATGTAATGCATGATTCTTAAAAGAAAAGTATTAACAAATTGGATTTCATTAACATCACAAACTTTCTTTCTGTGAATGACAAAGCATCTTTTTTATCAAGAGAGTGAAAAAATAAGCTACAGACTGGAAGAAAATATTTTCAAACCACATGCCTGACAAGAGACTTGTATCTAGAATATATAAAAAGCTCTTAAAATCCAATATTTAACAATAAATAAAATGCAATTGGAAAATGAGCAAAATATGTAGACTTTTATCAAAGAGGATGTATAGGTGGCAAATGAGCACATGAAAAGATGTTTAGCATCACTAACCATTAGTGAAATGCAAATTAAAATGACAACGAGATATCACTATACTTATTAGAATGGCTGGAATAAAGATCATTAACAACACCAAATGTTGGCGAAGATACTAAGAAACTGGATCATTCATATGCTTTTAGTGAGACTATAATATGATACAGCCAGTCTAGAGTAAAATATGAGAATTTCTTATAAAATGAAAATATGCTTATCATACAAGCCAACGACTGCATGGTTAGGCATTTATCCCTGAAAATGAAAACTTTGTTCACACACACACAAAACTGTACACAAATGTTTATAGCAGCTTTATTAATAGCTAAAAACTAGAAACAACCCAGTGTACCTCAGTGTGTCACTGGTTACCAAACTGGGTATACCACACCCTAAAATATTACTCATAAAATATTGATATACACAATGGCTTGGATAATCTCTAAGGGATTATGCTGAGTGAAAAGAAGGTTACATACTGAATGATTCCACTTATATAACATTCTCAAAATGATGAAATTATAGAGATGGAGATCAGATTAGTGATTGCCAGGAGTCACGGAGGGAGGAAGGAAGGAGGTGAATGTGGTGACCAAAAGGTAACATGATTGATCCTTGTGATGGAACTGTTCTGTATTTTGACTGTGGTGGCTATTACTCAAATCTACACATACGATAAAATTACATAGAACTAAAAATATATACACACACAGCATGTAAAGCTGGTGAAATATAATTAGGGAAGGTGTGTTGTATCAACTTCAGTTTCCTGGTTGTGATATTATGCTGTAGTTATGCAAGATGTCATCATTTGGGGAAGCTAAATGAAGGGTATTCAAGATCTCTCTTTTATTTCTTATTTATTTAAATCTACAGTTACCTAAAAATAAAAACCAAAAGAAATCGTGAGTGAGGGAAATAGGTTTTCTAGAAAAGGTTTGGAAATGTTGAGTTTGGGAAGCTGAAGAAACCTAGTAGGATGTTCATAGGATAATGTCAGAGGTGAAGGGTTTAATAAATCTGAGGGTTGTTTACATAAAAGTGGTTAGGGACATCTTTGGTGAGATTGCCCTGGAAATGAAAATGAAGCCATAGTAATAACAAAAGCTTATATTGTTAATCAGTAACTAAGTGCCAGACATAGTGCAACTCCTTTAGACCTGTTACTTACGCAATCTTCACAACAACCCTATGATGTAACCACTATTATTCATTATACAAATGAGAAAACTAGTCCTAGAAGAGTTAAGTAACTTTACCAGGGTCACACAGCTGGTAATTGGAGGAACTAATCTATGTAACTCCAGATGTTACCCTGCCTCCAGCAGCAGAGAAGAGCCCAGGGTAAAAACACGAGAAACTTGATCATTGCCAGTCTTGGCAGAAAAAGAGAGGCTCATGAAAGTGACAGAGATGGCAAACTCCATTTTGAACTAGTTTCTGTATCCTGAGCTTTAATGATATTTTATTGTAGTCCTGTCCCATAGCTTTCAGATGCATCCTAATAACATGTTACCAAGAAGGAAATGAATAGATTCTGTGTGCACGAAGTTGGCGGATGGGCGGGTTGGTTCTTATAAGCATGTGGTCCACAGAGCTGCTGTGGGCTGGTACTGGGTGTCTTTGTGGAGTCAGTGGACTAAGAATTAAGGGAGGAAAGTAAGACCAGAGATCAGGAGACTTGGCTCAGGCTAAAAACTAGGAGGCACACAGTGGGTGTGTCATAATGGAGGAAATTAGAGGAGGGGAATGGAGGGAAGGGGAAGGTAGGCTGTGAAGAACCCAAGGTGTGAGTGGGAAATGAGATGATTTGGGAGCTGAGTCCAGGGCTGCAGAGAGCTTACAGTAATCTTTCTTTTTATGAAGCCTATAATAGCCAGGGCCCCTCGCTTCCCTTGAAGAGACAGAGCTGGGTCCTACAGAGCCTATTTGTCTGACTTAGTTTCAGGCTTCTCACCTTTTCTTTTCACCAAATTGGCCAATTGGAAGTCATTTCTCAAATTGATCAGTTGTCTGGGATCATGTGGGCATAAATTAAAAGCCTCACCAGCTTTTAGGAAAAAGGAATAAAGGTGATTTTTAGTTTCTTGAGCACTTTGACTTATATTGTAGTTCCTATTTGTATCATAGTTTAAAAATTAAATTCCTGAAGTATAGTGAGTGAAAAACACCAAAAGAGGAACTTTCAAAATCATGTTAATAATTAAAGTTGACACACAGCAACCCTAATTTGAAATTTCTTAGTGTATTTCTAATTACTTCAGCACTCTCATCTATAGTTCATCAGTTCATCTATTCTTGCTGCAACTAACTTGATTAAAAAGAATACTGCTGGGATAAATATATGATTACAGGTGTAGAGTAGGGAAAATGCACAGTGAGTCTGTAGCATCAGAAACCAAGGCAGTTCTCGTCCTGATTTCAAACAGTATTACAATGCTATAGTAATCAGAACGGTATGACATTGGCATAAAAACAGACATATAGATCAATCGGATGTCACAGAGTCCAGAAATAAACCTAGGCATATAAGATTGATTAATTTTCGACAAAGATGCCAAGAATACACAATAGAGAAAGGATAGTTTCTTCAATAAATAACATTGGGAAAACTGGATATCCAGTTGCAAAAGAATGAAATTTGACCCCTATCTTATACCATACAAATTATATTAAAAATTTAAATGTAAGACCCCAAACCATAAAACTCCTAGAAGAAAACAGGGAAATGCTCCTTGACATTGGTCTTTGCAGTGATGTTTTTTTTGGATTTGACATCCATAGCAGAGACGATAAAAGCAAAAATAAATAGATGGGACTACATCAAACTAAAACGTTTCTGCATGGCAAAAGAAACAGTTAACAAAATGAATTGGGAGAAAATATTTGCAAACCACATATCCATTAAGAGATTAATATCCAAAATATATAAGGAATGCATGCAACTCAATAGCAAAAACCCAATAATTGAAATATGGGCAAAGGACTCAGACATTTTTCCAAAGAAGACATACAGATGGCCAATAGACATATGAAAAGTTGCTCAATATCACTAATTATCAGGGAAATGCAAGCCAAAACCACAGTCAGATATCACTTCAGACCTGTTAGGACATCTATTATCAAAAGACAAGAAGTAATATGTCATCAAGGATATAGGGAACACAGAACCCTGGTATACTGTCAGTGGGAATATAAATTGATATAATCATTTTTTAAAAAATGGTATGAAAGTTCTTTAAAAAAATTAAAAAAATAGAACTACTATATGATCCAGCAAACTCACTTTTGGATATATAACCAAAGGAAATGAAATTGCCATCTTGAAGAGATACCTGTATCTCCATGTTCATTGCAGCATTATTCACGATAGCCAAGATGTGGAAGCATCCTAAGTGTCTGCTGACTGATAAATGGGTGAAGGAGATGTGATACACACACATACAAGCACATACGGTAGCTTGAAGGGGCTTGCTTTAGCAAAATTTGGGACAATTTGAACATCAAAATAATAATGCTAAAGTATTGTAACTCATTAAATAAAATTTCCAAAAGTCCATGGATTTATAGTGATACTAGAAATAGAAAGGAGGAATAAGGAGTGAGGAAAGCTATCCTTCATAGAAGAATGCCAGCTAGTAAGAATAATAGAATTGGACAATCGCTATTTTGAAATTTCTAATAAATTAGGCAAAGATTGTAAGTGGATGCTAAAAACATTTTGGGGATTCAGGCTATTCCCACAGTTTTAACATATCACCCCTCAGATATCTTAAGTTAATAAGAGAGGGAGAATACCACTATATTGGAGAGATCTGGATGACACCACCTTACCAAACTTAGCTTCGCCAGAAGTGGGACTACCTGACATCATCTGCTTCCTCATCTGTAAGAAGATACCAATATTACCTACATAGTAATATGTTATGTTTAACAAAAATGTTAAATCAGAATATGATCGTAAGGAAATAATCCTACAAGTCCAGAATTCATTTTGTGACAAGTGGTTGGTGTCTTTATAAAAGTCAAAGTCATGAAAAGCAACCAAACAAAAGGCAGTGGGACTGTTCCAGGTGTAAAAAGACTAAAGAGGAACAACAGCATCCAAATACGTGTGAACATTGATTGGATCCTGAATTTTCCTCCCCATCCCAACTCCACCTGTGCAAAGGCTGTCGAAGCCATTTTAGAGAAAACAGGAAATTTAAATATGATCTGTATATAAGATAACATTATCAAATTCATGTGATTTTTCTCAGCTAGAATATTGAATTGTGGTCACATAAGTGAATAACCTCTTTCTTAGGAGATACATACTGAAATATTTAGGGGTGAAATGTCATAGCTACAATGTACTTTTAAATAACTAACTTTTTTATGGACTTATGATCTGATATGATGGTTTAGATCTTTAATTTGTCGGTTACTAATTTAGATTTTTTTTTTTTATTTCTCACAGTATGACAGTTCATTTAAAATCCCACTGTGATAGTTAGAATTCTCTCTCATTTCCTCAGCTTTTGGTTGCTTTTCACCTTCATATCTTCTCAGCAACGATGAAGCAAATACCTGGATTTGTATTAATCTCCTGTGTCGTTCAGAATATGCTACCCACATCTAGGTCATCAGGTAGAGGTTAGCATTTAAGCCTGCATGATTCTTACCATTTTATTAGATTCTCACAATAATTCTGCAAGAGATATGTAGGTCTTTTCCTTGTTTCCAGCTATTTTTTTTTAAATGAATTTAGTTCATTAGTTTCCTAGAGAATAATCATTTAGAAAAAAGAAATGTCAGGGACTTTTATAGCACCACGTAGAACCCTTTTGCTAACTAATTCTTTGCTAATAAGAGGTCTATTATGAAGGTTTTACATATATTTTTTTAAATCAAGATTTGGCTGCTTTATTTTACTGGTCATTAGAGACAAAGACAAACACTTTATGATCTCTGGTTTCAAAGTGCTATCGCATGGCAAAAACAACTAGATGTTAAATATAATAGAATTTAGATATTATATTGGATTTAGGAGATTAGATATTATAGAAAAGGAGAGTAGAGAAATTGTTTAGAGGCATCTCTGTGGTCTTGAGTGTCTTATTTCTGTAATTTTCTGGAGTATTCTGGAGAGAACCTGCTATTTCTTTAAATAAGGAGTGTTTCTACTTACTATTTGAAATTGTGGATAAACATGTATATTACCCTCATAAAGTGCTAGTAGAAATGTAAATTGGTATAGCCACTATGGAAAAGAGTATGGAGATCTCTCCAAAAAGTAAGAATAGAATTAGCATATGACCCAGCACTCCCTCTTCTGTGTATCTACCCAAAAGAACTTTAAAACAGGTATCCGTAAAGATAAGTGTACCTCTATGTTAATTGCAGCATTATTCACGGTGGCCAAAACATGGAAGCAACCGAAGTGTCCTATGATAGATGATTGGATAAAGAAGATGTGATAACATATATACAAAGGAATATTACTCAGCCATAGGAAAATGTGAAATACTGCCATTTGTGACAGCATGGATGGATCTTTAGACTATCATGCTAAGTGAAATAAGTCAGACAAAAGTTGAGAACCATATGATTTCACTCATATGTGGGATATAAAACTGAAAGCAACAAATGAACAAGACAGACAGACAAAAACTCAGAGACACAGACAACTTAGTGGTCACCTGAGTGAAAAGGGAGAAGGGAGGTAGAAAAAGGTAAAGAAGGTCAACTATATGGCGACAGGGAGATTTGACTAGGGTTATGAACACACAATGCAGTATACAGGTGATGTATTCTATAATTGTACACTTGAAACCTATATAATTTTATTAGCCGCTATCACCCCAATAAATTTAATTTAGAAACAAGCGTCCCTGTTGGTGTATTGATTCTGGAATCAAGCACAGGCCTGAAGAAGTGTTGAAAGAACAGATACCATACTACACTTCACACTATCTCCTCCTTCACTGTTGTCTTTCTTTGCATATCTACAGTCTGAAGAGAGCCATTTGTGTTAACACTGAGGAGCAGAGAGTGATAGAGGAACCTCTTGTGAGCCCTTAGAATAGGAGGATGAGATTAAAACTGCTAAAAGATCTCTGATCATTATCAGATTTAAGTTCATGGACTCGTGTTTTGGGAAATAGGATTCGATCTTGGATAGGGGAAATCACGAATGAAATTTTAAAGGCATCTTCTTTATTATCAACTATTGGTCAGTGTAAATTCATTTTCATTATAACTGCATTGATATTTATTGATTATGCACCTGCACAGCAGGACCAGATATTACAATATTGAAATACTTCTACATTAGTTGGGCTGACCACTGCTCCATGAGAACCCTCTCCTCTACTCTCAGCATTTTCTCCATTCCCACCTTCAAAATCCAGCAACCAAAGAATTAATGCTTGACACAGCAAGAAAACTGGTTGTTACATATTTTGAACATCTTCCCTTTTGTAGTCGTTATTATAGTTACTATATTTTATGCCACCAGTTACACAATTCTTCCTCTAAAATATTCTCATAACCTAGAACTTAGCAAACTATTAAAACTATTAAAGTCATGACATCAGGTGAAAACTCAATCTTAGTAATTTTCTAGTTAAAATAGTAAAAGTAAATGTGTATAGTGTTCGTATTCCTGAATGCATGATAGAGAAGCTGCCTCTTTGGGGAGTGTAGAGACCATCAGTCCAGGAAGAATCAAGATGGAATCAAGCACAATGTAGCTTTGCAGACTGGGGCACTCCATGCATGTTGTTAGATCATCCTATAGAGAACAAGGCTGTTGCATTTGGAGAAAGAACTGCTCAGCAGGTAGCAGGTATCAGCTGTTATGCCAATGAGTATTTTTATAATGGCGGCCTTCCCCAGTCATTGACTTGTCTTAACTTCATCTTTGTCAGCAGAGCTCCTTGTAGTGATCTCCCAGGAGTTGTTTTTAGCTGTTTTTCCTGTTGCTCTCTCTTGGACCATGGCCTCAAATCCATTTAATGTTTTCCAGATCTAGACTCTCTTTGTCTTCTGGTTTCACCAGATACAGCCCCAAGTCTTTCTGGGATCAGTACTTTTGTAATGCCAGTATCCCTTGTCCCTAGCTCATGTTCAGTTAAACATGTTTCTTAAATATAGGAAAGGCTAAGCTCATTAAGTTATTTACAATTCAAGTGAAAATATTTCTATCCAGGTCTTCATGAGAGTATGTTTCTGTATACAATTTCATTTATCTACTATTTACACATAGCAGCTGCACATTTTTAACTACTGTGGTTCGATTGCCTTTTGGATTCAGAAAAATGTAATCACAGCTGGCATGAAATATTCAGAATAGCCGTCTTTGTGTTTTCTCTTGTTCTTTCACTATAGTGAATGTCATGAGTAGGCAGTCAAAAACATGTTCACCTGAAATGGTTCTTTTTACAAACAAGAAGCATAACTTTGAGTGCTGTACATTAGTTGCCAAGCTAATAAGATAATCCTCTTTTCATTTAAGACTGTACTTTAATCTTAAAACAGAAATCTCCTTTTCTTTTTGCAACAGTCACTGGATAAAGATTCTGTTATCATAATCCTATTAAAATGTATTCACTTTTGCAGTACAATTTGATAGTAATATTTATCCTTCTAAGCACCTAGGGAGAAGAGTGTGATAAGAGAGAAATCTATTCAAAATTTTAGGAAAAAATAGTTGCAGAGAGAGGAACTATGCTAAAAGCTTAGAAATGAATAGCAACTAATATCCATAGCAAAAAAAGAGCAATGGTTAATTCACAAATTAGGCCCCTATTTAGCCTCTGACTGGGAAGGATAGTAATTTTCCAATTGAAATGCCCTGTACTGATAACATATGTCCACACAGGCAAATGTTGGCTAAACTGAATTTCCTGAGCACTGAGCTAGTAACTGATCCTCACCTGTGGATGTATTTCTAATACATCACCTTTTCTTCTTCTTTTTTCTTCCTTTTTTTTTTTTTTTTGGCACTAATGGCTTTAAGTTAATATCATTTAAAACAATAAATCATTAGCTTTGACAGGTGATTTATAAACAGAGCTATAATTAATGAATCGATTCTGCCGAGGATAGTTGCTGCTATTCGGTTTTTATTTAGTATAAGTTATTGTGCTTTCTTCATTTCGTTGGGGAGCAATAAAAATTCCTGGTGACTTCTGACATTTTTGCTTTGAGTGAGTCGATCTCTCTGTCAGTGCTTTTCTTTCCTCTCCCTCTCCTCCTCCCCGGCTCCCTTTTCTCGCCTCGCCCCTCTCTGAACCAATAAGAGGTAAGGTTTAGTTCTCTACTCCTGATGTGATCATCCTGTATTCCTGTACTGATCCAACTTCATTTATGTAAAAGCTGCATGAAATGATTTGCCATTTCCACAAGCTTTCCTCAAACTTTTTTTTTCCAAATCAAACTGCATTTTCAAACATCTGTGTATCTTACTTCTAGTACCAGGCTTTTCATTAATTTTTCTACAAGAGTTGAAGTTATCTTTTATTAATGGTTTATTTCAGGTGTGTTTGTGGTTCAGATTATTGAGAAAATATCCACTTTTGTTCAAAAAGATTCTACCTTAAAGTTACAAGGTAGGATAAACTGAATGTTCAATATTATTAAATATCCTCACAATTACAAAATGTGTACATAATTATATGTTTGCAGAAAACCTATATAATTTCTTTTTTTTTATTTCAAAAACCTGTAAAACCACTTTTGTAGGCAAATGGACTAATGCTTTACACTCCTAGGCGCTGCATGTGATTTGATAGACATTTATAAATCTTCCTGAAATGTGTCATGTTTCACTCTCGAGGCATTTGGCGACTAAATTAAACACAAGATGGAGTTGTGAAAGCCTATGGCTTGATTTAAAGGTTTTTTAGGATCTACGTTCTTCTTGACTAAAGAGCAAATATGTTTTATGGGGCGATTTAGGGGGAAAAGTCCAAACTAAAGCTCACTGTTTTGAAATAAAATATTTATGAAACAAGTTTTCTATTCCCCTTTTCTGGGCTGAGTCTAAGATTTCATAATGCCGGTATTTCTTATAGAAGTTTGTGAGGACTCTTCCCAGAGCTGACATTTGATCTCTCAGTTGTCCACAGTGTCTTACCTCTAAGTTGTTGGTTTGCTGGGACAGGTGCATTTATTTCACTTTATATCAGACAGAGATACTTTAAATTCCTAGTAACTGCTGAGGCTTAAATGTGGAAGTGATTTTTTGGGTTTTTTTTTTTTTTTTTTTTGGTTTGTGAGAATAATGCTAGCTTTAGTTTCCCATTTTTGAATGGAAACCCTGCAGTGATTTAGTTTAATGTGTATTAGTATTGCACACACCTACATGTTTTTTTTAATTTCATTTCAAGACCAAGCTAGTAAGGCAGAGAAGCCTCCGTCCGGTCTTCTGGGCTGAGAAGCCTCAGCAGGGCTGGCTGGTGAGGAGTTGACAGTTCAGAAAGGAGCAAAGCGAATGTGGCCTCTGCCCTCAGTAGGGTGTCAAACCACACAGAACTACTTGCTCTTCCCCAAGCATGCCTTAAGTGGTCTCTCCTTGGCTTCCTGGGGATCTCATCTCTGGCCCTCTCCAGTCTGCATGTAGATAGTTCTAAAGCCATCGCAGGAAATGAGGGGAGGTAGAGAAGGTGAAGAGGGCGAAGAATACCGGTCCAGAGCACCTTAACACTTAGACGTCGGGATGAAGAGGAGCGGTCAGCCAGAGACAGAGAAGGAGTGGTCAGCGAGGTAGGATGGGAACGAGAGAGGAGAAAGTGAAGAAGTTTTCGAGGAGAGTGGTCAGCTGGGCCATATGCTACCAAAGGGTTTTATAAAATGAAGACACTGTTCACTTGATTTGGCAAAACCGTGCTCATCAATCCATGACTTTCCAAAGATCTACTTTCCATACTGTGGCTAAAAAACTAATGTATATGCTTTTTGGTTCGTTGTTTGTATTTTTATAAATCTAGTTCTGCTTTGTAGGCGCCAGAGGATCCCATTGCTTAACCTGTTTTACTGCAGGTTAATGCCCCTGATTTTTCTGAGTTCTGATTCATGTAGCAGGTATTCTTTCTTTTTTCTTCCTCGAGTCAAACTCTCATTCCTTTACCTGACCTACTGTTCGATGTACCTGAAGTCTTTAAATTTATTTTCTGAAAAATGACCATCTACCAGCTCATGATGCTTTTGTCCAGTTTTTAAAGACAGTGCTGCTGAGTCTGACAGTAATACTAATAAGCTGAAAAGTAATATCAATAAGTCTGCTGGTAATAATGATAACTTATTAAGCATTTACCATCTGTCAGGCATTGTTCTAAGTGCTTTACATTTATTTACTCATTTAATCCTCCTAACAACCTATGAGCTAAGTACTGTTATTTCTCTTTCTTATGAATGAGCAAACTGAGGCACAGAGAGGGTAAGCAAATTGTCAAGATCAGGCATCTAGTAAGGGGCAGGCCTGAACACCCAAAGTCTCGCTTTCTAACCACCAAGGTAGATTATCTTCATTCATTCTTTCATTGGGTGCTCCCAGGTGTTGGTCAGTGAGGACAAGTAAGGATTACAGGCTTCTACACCCTAAGAACTTTCTGTCGTTCCCAGCTCATGTTTGCCAGGGTTTTTCTGAACACCCGTTGAACCAGGAATATGCATGTTGTGTCTGCGGTTTTGAGAAATTTTCTGGAAACCTTGGTGGGTATGAAAAAGAACTTTAATACTGGTTTGGCAAAAACAACACTAGTTCAAGTTAGTGAAATGATAACTTGCATAATGTAATGGCCTGACAGGAGCCCTGAGAAGCTGCCATTGTGATTGCTGTTTTATTTAGGGGTTGTAAATATTGACATATTGAGATTAAATTGCCCAGTTCCTTTTTTCTGTCAGCAAAAGGACACCGAAAATCTAGTTAAAGTTAATTACTTGATTTGCATGTGTTTTGTTTATCACTCATTCCCTATAAACCTGAGTATTTTCTCATCTTGTAGAATAAAATGAAAAATTTTTTGAAGATGACAACAAAACTAGAAGAGATAAAGGCTTAAATTTATAATAATATTTGCTTATTCAAAAGTAAAGGCAATTCTTTGGCCTCTTACAAATTTAATTTTGGGGTTGAAGAGTAGTGTCTTCAACCCTACATAAATAGATGATGTACAAAGAAAACAAAGGAGAGGTTTTGTCTTGTGTGTAAAAATGCCTTACATTCTATTTTGCTACTTACACTGAGTATTTAAACACACACACACACACACACACACACACACACACAACTCTCAAACAGTGATTTACATAGCTACATTAGCTGTGAACCTCTGCTGCAATACTTCGTTGGTGAATTTCGTGCCCCAGAATAGAGCTCAGCATTAAATTCCCATCATCTTGATACCCTCACATACTTAACCACTTGGTGAGAGAAGCAACTATTTAAAGTCACGAAAACACCTAACAGTTATGCTATAAACTCCTTGTGTTTTATTATTATTTTTAAATTGTCTTCAGATTACTAAGAAATTACTATCATGAAAAATACTGCTGTTTGGCAGTCTCCAGCAGATGGTAGGGAGGCAGTGGGGTTGGTGTGGGAGAGGGGATGGGATCAACCCTTATTGGATGCCTCCAAGGTCCCAGGACTGTGCTAGACACTTTAAACACATTATCTAAATTAATCCTCTCAACAACCCTGCTAGGTGGGTATAATTACTCATAATTTACCGTTGACAAGCACTGAGCCCAACCCGCAAACGTTAGACATAGGCATTCCTGCAGATCTCTAGTCTTACAGCAGCCTCGAGCTAAGTGGGACCCAGGTGAAATGAACCTTGCACCTGGCATTTACTGAGTAGGTTGATGGAAAGTTGTTTCCATGATGCTTGTGTTCATTATAATTTTTTTCCCTGTTGTAGGATAGAAGGGATTAGCTCCCTGAAAAGGCCTTTTTCCAACTGTGGTAATTTGATTGTGTAAATCTACCCCTTCTATCAGGCTTACTTGAGGAAAGCAAGACATTTATAAGGAAATGATCACACAACCAGCAAGAGTTAATTCTTGATTTACTCAAGTGCCTTATGCTAATGATGTTTACATTCTCTCAATTAGGTAGGCAACTGCACTTTAACTCTCAAGCAGCCAAATTTAAGAAAACAACAAATAAAATTTCTCAAAGGCTAAGGAAGCACCTCGTATCATAGATGATTTTTAATTGCATTAACCAAAAAACATGCCAGTTCTTGTCATTTTGTGTTGTTTGCCATTTACAAGCTCTACTTTTCTAGTGAGGAGAGAGAGAGAGAGAGATGATTTCTGAACATGGAATTTCAATACATAGACTAATAAAAGGTTTTGTCTAATAGGTGATTTATTTACCATAAACATCTTATGAAGATGTCCGTCATTTCCACTTCAGTATTTAAAGTAATAAATAAATGAACAAAAATCCTACCTTTCCGGAGAAGAATGAAATCAGAAATTGGTACAACAAAGATCTCTAATACATAAAAACCTTAATAACATGGTTCGTGTGTGAAGCATCACTCCTATCTTTTGCAACAGCATTTGAGAAGGTTTTTATTATGTTTCATAATCATACATATAAATGTTGATAGAAAGGTAGTATTCTAGCAATCAGATGCGTTTTTTTTCTCTCTGCCTTCTGCTTCATGCTTTAGCAATATCAGACTTTTTATAGCTTTCTGAACAGTAAAGCAGAGAAGTAGAAAATGTAAGCTGTAAATACCTTGTTTCTGGTTTGACCTGTACTTTGCACCTATTAGCTGTAGGATCTTGGGCAGATAAATCTCTCTAAGGCTCAAATATCTCATCAATAAAATGGGGATAAGTCTCTTGTGAAGATTAAGTGAAATAACGCACAGTGTGTGTAGCACAGTGCCTGGCCCCCAGAAACACTCGGTACAGGTTAGCTATCATGATTGTTATCGTCGTCATCACATTATACTGTTTTATCCTTACATACCTTTGCATCTATCTGAATTTCCTTTGCATCTTCTCCCATTTGGTTTTCTTGTGAACTCTTTTTCATTTTTTCAAAGCCTGGCTGGAATATCACTTCCTCTAGAAAGCCTTTTCTCACCTCTTGCCCAGGCACAATGATTTGTTCCTCTTTGGGGCTCCTTCCTTACCTTGTGCTTGATTCTGCCGTTAGATTAGATGCCCAGCCATGATGGTGGTTTAGTGAGCCATTCTCTTCTATTTATCTAGACTGTGACAATTATGAGGAAGTGTTCTTCCGTGTTCATTGTTGTATTCCCAGCACCCAGTGCAGTACCTGGCAGATAGTGGGCACTCCATAGATGATTACTCAGTTGGATTTCTAACAGACATAGGCTGTGCCACATCTTTTGTAAAAGAGTCTAAGGACTGTGAATCTGAGATTTGTGGGCCTTTAAAAATAAACATTCTTTTTTCTACCTGCTGCAGCAAGTTGAGATCAGTTTCCATACTCAAAAACAAACAAAAAAAAGCATGCAATCTGAAATTGTGGTTAAAAGGATTTCAGTGCAACATTGTACACAATGGAGCTTAAAAGAAAATGAACTGCATAAGAAAATGACTGCACTCCTTATGATAATGGAAGAGGCGTACAACAAACCTTATTGGTATCATTTTGCAAGACATCGTTTCAGATATTTGTCCTGGGCCTCACTGGTCTTGCTGTAGGCCTTTATGCTGCCTATATTCCCACATTGTGGTTTAGCCCTCACTGGGGACTGAGATGTGACTGCCACACAGTTTTGATATACATTTATGATTTTCTTATTCCCATTAAGCTCTAGGACAAGCCTTTATGAATACAGAGTGTCCTCTAATCTCTTACCAGCAAATGAATAGAGTACATTCATGGTATGGGATGGACTAAGAGTATGAAAATGGTGCTGTGACTTGAAATAATGTAAAACTATCAAATAAAACTCCTTTGTCTTAATTATAACATTGTAAATATTTCTGCCTGAGCCAGCTTTCAACTCTGATGATATGATTTCAAATGGAAACCAATGATAACAAAATAACCAAATAATAAAGATCTCTTAAACTGGTCTGGGTCTATATTCTTGGGGCTCCAAAGCATGTTCTATGAGCATCTTTAAAATTAGTGCATTGGTTTTGATGATAGTCTGAAAATTAAGCATCTTCTAAGCTGTTCTGTAACTGAACACTGGGCTTGCATTGCTGCTCGTGTTGGTGCCAAATGGCCCCAGCCTCCTAGTTTGGGCTAAGAAGGAAGACCAGAAGCTGGTCAGATGACAGCCCCTGCATGCGGTGGAATGGGCCTGCGGCTCAGCCCAGAGGATCTGGTCTTAGCAGTCAGCACCACGTGCGCATTCCCAGAGTGATTTGCTTTCAGCAAAAGCACATAAATTTTTCATAGTTAAGTAATGCTATTAACTGGATCGTATTGGTTTTGTAGTTTTATTTACATTTAATTTGAAAATTTTTTGGTTTGATAGTTATTTAAAAGAACAATAAGCATAAGGGGTTTAGTTTTATATTTAGACGTATTAAAATAACATGATTTTAATATAATGCAATATTGTGTCTTGACCTTTTTTTTTTGCTTCTGATTCTTTGAAAGCAAACTATATAATTAGTTCATTCTGAGAAATGCTATAATGGGTTCTACTTATGATGCTGATCTGGGGAGAAAAGTTTGTCAGTGACTAAGAGCCCCTTGTCATATGGCATACTGCCTGCTATAGGTGCTTAAAAAGCCCTTAATTAGCCCCAGGAGTGCCCTAGGTTCTTGCCCCATCCTGCCACCTGCTTGTCGGGAAACTGTGAGCAAGTTGTAGATAAGTTTCCCTGTCTAACCTACTCAGTATTGGATTTATGGATCTCTTTAGCTCCTTCTTACTCTAAAATTTGAGCTTACAGACCCTGCAGATTTCTGCGATTTGTTTACTTTTCCACTCCATCACCTGACCTGACCCATAAAAATTGGATTTTTTTTTTCAGCTTCTTAAACATTACCGACGACACTGCCATATTGGAGTTCAATCAGTTTTCTTGAAACATGAACTCACCTTTCTTATTGGAAGTTGCGAAATCTTTTATTTTTTTCCTTGGGGAGAAAAAAAAAGAAATATAACAGGAAAACACAAAATCCAGACCTTTGGGCATATAGAACTAACACACACCCCCTTTGAAAAGACTTTAATATCTCTGACAAAGGCTGCTGGACAGAAGGCGGGAGAATGTGGACGGTTGCCTCCCTCCCTCTGATCCTGGGGCCATCACATCTCTTAATTGGTGTGAAATCTCTCCGGCACTATGACCCACCTGCGGCTAGATCTACAGCCTTGCACAGCCTCGCCTTGGGCTTTGGGAGAGCCGGAACGACTCCGCTATGGGCAACACAGTTTGGGCTCCTCGGGACAGATCTCGTGCTTAGCGAATGGGCAAGCTTGTTTCGCAGTCCAGTCCCAGATTATTAGCTTCCGTACTCTCTCTGGGGTGGAAAATAAGAAAGAGAGTGCTTTCCTGATGGAGTAGCCTGGGTTCACCCCCCCCCCACACACACACACCGCCCACGCCTCCCACCCTACGTGGTCAACTAGCACCAACTAAAGGCTTAAATCAGCTGTCAGAAGTTTCCAAATAAATGGCCATTTAGGAAAATTCCTCTGTATTGTGTGATTAATTCAGGCTATTGTGTGCTGGGTGGCAGATTGGAAAAGGGGACTGTAATCTTATAATAACTTTTTGGTTGATGGGCTATAGGTGAACTCAGGTTTGATTTGAAGCAAAAAACCATGCCACGAAGAAAAATGTTTATAGTTGCCGTTTGGTTTAAAGAGCCCTGGGGCTCCCATCTTTATTATGAAATATAGTCGTAGAACAAAAATATTTGGCTGTGCTTGTGTAAATTAAAATCTAGTTTCTCCTTAGGCTTATGATTTGAAGTCAAGTTTGTGACTGAAGTGAGATAATTAAAGGAAAACAGAAGCAAAAGGATGATAGATGTGGCCCACAGCCTTGGCATGGAGAAAAGCCCCGTCTATTTTTCTTCTGTTCAGTGGAGACTGTAGATTTATCATGAGGACAGCAAACATATTTGAGGGGAGGAAAAGAAAGAGAAGGTACATATAAACCTTGTGACAGCACCTGTCACAGAGAAGCAAATGAATATTCTTAGAGGGACATTCCATTTAAAGAATGCTTTTTATTGTCCTTTGAGTTGCTTTATGTTCATTTAATAAGCAACACTGGGTTCAAAGATAGCTCTGCCCTTATAACACTCAAAATACAAAGCAATATTCTCGGTACCTTGATACAGTGGGCTGAGATAGTAATTACATCATTGGTACCTGTCAGAAGCTGGGGCAGCCAGTGGAGGGTTTGGGTGGGAAAGCGCTTAGAGATGGAAGACTCACAACTCTAATTAACTACTGCTTACTCAATGATCTCTGACGAGATAAATTGTGCGACTCAATGGAGCCTGAAGCCGTGTATAAGACGGATGGTGCCATAATAGGGGAACAGTCGAAAAACGTTTATTTTTATACACTGAAAAATTAAGAGGTAGTGATAGTTTAAGAAGAGATGTACATATTTGACAGCGTAAGCTTGCTAGAAACAATAAAAAGTCAAATAACAGTTCTAGTTGATTATTCTTTTAGCTCAGTACTTGGCCACCAGGGGTAATTTTGTTATTATTTCCTTCTCCTCTCTCTGACCAGAAGAAAAAGGAGAAATTAGAGGTTTTTGTATTTAAAATCGACACTTGTTAATTTGCTGACCTCGTTTTTTGTGAGGTGAAGAGCGATTGAAGCGGGCCCCACGCTCCCTGAATGCACTGGGTTTCTGGGTAGTCTTTCCAGAGAAACAGTACCCTGTATTTTCCGGAGTTCTTTGGTATGTAAATAATTATTTTGTATTTCACATTTATCAGTAACATAGGTTTAATTTCACGCAAGACTTCTTGTCTCTAAATGGTTTTAAGTAGTTTCTTTGGGCTACGTTTCGTGCTCCTCTGCACCCTCAGCTTCGTGAAAGAGGAGCTGGAGCATGGGTGGGGGGAGCACGGCCTCTTCCTGGCCTCGCCGTGCGCCTGCGAGGGGAAGCCCAGGCTTCCGAGGTGCTCCTGGTTCCTCAAACTGCCCCACAATAATATATATATATATATACGTGTGTGTGTGTGTGTGTGTGTATACATATATATATGTTTTTTTTCTTAGCTTTGCCAGTCCTTCTTCCCCTCCCCCCCTCCCCTGCTCTGTTCCTGAGGTTTACATGAAGATGAAGAAAATGGGCAGTAGAACTGAGCAAAACTCAGTGCTCAGGTCTCCCAGCTCCCCTCACCCTGGAGGAAGAGCCAACGTATAAGTAAGTGACCAGTTCAAGAAAAAGGGCAACTGGAGGCATGTGAATGGTGAGGGTCTTCAGAATGCCGGCAGCATTGCTTTGTTCTGTGATCCTCTTTCTGAGGAAAGTCTTCTGTGATACCTCAGGACTGAGCCTCTTCTCCCTTTCTTATGCAGCTTCATTTCTTGGGGCGTGGGGCCCGGAGAGGCGGGGTTTGGGGCTCCTCCTCTCATAGCCAGAGCAGCAGTGCCATCACTTGTTTTCCTGTATTGGCCTCACAAGGAAGTTCTCATTCGAAGAACGATTTCTGTAGCTTTACAGTGTATAACAAATACTCTAGAACAATGATGCCTTAGTAAAAAAAATGCTTTTGAGCATACTTTCATGTGTATCTTTAATTCTTTTATACATATAGCACTTTACCAATGTATTATGTGCATTTTAAAATGGCCCCAAATTGGTTAAATTTATAATGTGGTTAAGTAGAAGTTGCAGTATTTTCTCCCTGTCCCCCATGGACCGCTCTGTGTGCCCCCCATAGTGCTTGCCCTCCACTCCGGAGACCATTCTGACACTGCAATAATGACCTCAAAATCTTGGCGATTTAACGTAATAAGCGTTTCTTCCTCTGTGTGTCCCTGTCCCTGCTGAAGCTCTGCCGCTGGGCCTGGGCCTCTTCATTTGTGTGGCTCTTCCGTTTTCTAGGACCTTGCCTGTCCTTCACATTCTGCCGGAGAATGGGAATAAGGGCACCTTGAAATGAGGAGGAGGGTTTTATGCATCTCATTTGCAAATGGCATACATAATTTCCTTCCTGGTTCCCTGGCCAGAACTCAGCCACATGGCCACATCTGGGGAAAGCTGTTTCTTGGCGAAGAAGCAGACGGGGTTTGGCAAAAGTCTATAGTGTTTCTTTCACCAGAATGCATGCTACACTGAAGGGGAGATTCTTTCTGCCCCGTCTCGTTGGGCTTGAAGTCGCACTCTTACCTTTAGTTTGTCGAATGAGGCATTTAGAGAGGCAGGTATATGCCTGATTTTGAGTCAGGGGGTATGATGTGCCGATTGTAACAAAACCCCACCTAGAATGGCTAACTGAAAAGCGTTTTTTTTTCTCGTGTCATAAGAAGTGTGGGAGTAGGCAGTCCAGAGCTGGTGGAGCTGCTCGAAGGAGCTGGCACGCTCCCAAGCTCTTTCCTGCTCCTTTGTAGTGTTCTTATCTCTGTGTTTATACTCATTGTCCCCAGATGGCCAGTCTTTCTCAAGACATCTTATTTGTTTTAAAAAAAGATGAAGAATGGATAACAAAAACCAAAATGCAAATGATAGTTGAGTCTGTCTCATTTAGCAAGTCTCCAGACCAACACACCCAGTCATTGCTGCAAGAGAGTCTGAGAAATGATTATTTTATGCTGGGCATACTGCCAACCTGAACAATTAGGGGCTCTGTCACTTAGAAAGAAGAGAAAAATTACTATTTGCAGCCATTTGATAATTCAAAAGTCTCAGTGTCTGCCTAAGTCCAGCCCGGCGAAAGAAGGCTGATATGCTACCAAGCTGAGTGTATACCAAGGCCGAAGATATGCTTTTTCATATTTTTTTGTCTGAGATAAGTTGGCTGCTAAGATCTCTTATAACCATTATAAAATAAGTCATAGTTTCTTTGAAGTGGAAATTCTTTACATGTCTATTTCCTGTTAGTTAACTGTAATGTAAATTTTTGAAACACATTTTCTAGGTAAATAAGAGTACAGGCGTTTAAAGCTCAGTCTTGTATGGGTTATCAGATGTTCCTGGGACAACTGCGTGACAGAAAGCATTAGGGACACACCGAGTTATTCACATTCTGGGTTTCCCAATACTGACCCCCGCAGCTATCCAATTCTTCAGGAAGCAAGTGCTTGGCATTAGCTTATTCTCCGCAAACATGTCTTCTTTTTACAGGTATATGAAATTCTTGCAAACCTTCATAATGCTACTCGGAGGCACTATTGGGTATGACTTTGGTGGCAAGGGAAAGTGTGTCTGTCTCTTTTTGAAAACTGATGCTCCTTAGCAGGCGTTGAGAGAGTTATTAGTGCCTTCCTCTCAGTTTCTTTCTTTCTTTTTTTTTCTTTGCTTTGGCTGCTGGGAAACTCAGAGCCAGTTCAGTGCTCATATGAACAGTGCCTTAATTCAGATTCCTGATAAAATTATTTTTTTTCCTCTCTAAATAGCTTCTGATATCTCTTTCTTAATTTCACTTTTAATTATCTGCCATTGTATATGAATTTTTATTGTAAGCTGCCTTTTGAAATATAGAGTAGAAATGACAACTAAAAATAAATAAGGAAATTCCATATTGTTTGTTAATGTCTTATTTGACAAAATTGTATCCTTTCGTAGGGAGTAATTTAGGCTGTCAAATTCATCTTAAAGGCTTTGTATCCCAAAATGGTACTTTTACTTTGGAAGTAAATAAATTAGCTACATTCTTCAATCTGTTTGTCTTTATAATTTTAAGTAGAGTTCAAATCTTGAGGGAGCTGGCATGAATGGGTAATTACCACCAAGATGAATAGCGATGATGTTTATCATGATGGTGCTTTTTCTTTTATTTGAACTTTCAGAGGGAAGCAGCATTTATCTCAGTCAGTCATCAGATTTAGAAAGGTAGGACCATTAAATTTTCTCCTTTTCAAAATAGTGAATTTTAAATATGGCAGGTAGTAAGTTATGCTCAAGGTAGTACAACAATAGTATTAATGGGGAATGTAATCAAAATAAAATAAGCACCAGTGGGAGAAGAGTTCACACTCCCACCCGCAACACATATCCCTCCCACGGAACTCACTGCAGATGCCCAGGACGCTGGATACTCCTGCCCAGCTGACCTCTAAGAAACCTTGTGGGTGGCTAAATGACAACTGCTTTTTCTGGGGGTGGTGAAGGTGGGTGGCTTAGAGCTTAAGGGTGTGGGCTGGGCTTCCACAGACTTGCACTTAAGGTCCTTCACAGTACGGGTGGGTGTGGCTATAGGAACAGAAGGGGCAGGCAGGCCATAGGCTGGGGCCAGGAGCTAGGATCTGACTTTCCCCATATCTCAACTATTTAACTACTCAAGACTCTAGGGAGCCTGAAAAGTCTAAATTTTAAACTCTAGCCTCAAATTAAAAAAAAAAAAATCTAAAGAGCAATGCCGACAGAGGTAGGGAGCTAGAGAGCCCTTGAAAGTAGATGTTGCTCACTTTTGAGTTGGCAGGGTGAGGAGAAGCTTTAAAACACATGGAATTAGGAAGTCTCCCTAGACTCTCCTGTTAGACCCTGAGAATGTTAAGGATAGGCCTGCCTAAAATGTTCCTGTTTTCCCTAGGTTCTACTACACAAAGTCTGAACTCCTCCAGGTGGTCTTCAGGTCCTACACTACCTGGTCCCTCCATCTCTTTTATACTCTTGCATCGTTTTTTAATGCACCCCGAGTCTCACACCTGTCTTCTTTCAGTGTCCCACTTTCCCTAAATTTCACTGCCTGCCATCCAACTCCGCAAGACGAAAGACAGTCATGCTTCATCATTCTGGATCCCTCATCTCTCATTTCCAGTCTATAAGTAGCTCTGGAGTCATTCCTCTTCTCATTCCTTCGTGGCCACCTGTCTGTTGCAATGACCATCATTTCCGCATGGGTCACTGTAGTAGCTTGGTCTCCCCACATCGACCCTGACATCATCCAATCCCAACTCTGCTCTGTGGTCAGAACAATCTCTTTGAAACTGGCATTAATCAGGTCACTCCTGGCTTGAAAGTGTGCAGTGGCTACCAATGATAACTACCAAAGTGTGAGCCATAGACTGTCCTTGGAAGATAAGTCAACATTCCAAATTCCAGGGTACGAATTTAGCCCTGTCAAATCTGGGCCTGATTTATGACAGTCCTGATGTTGTGGCACGTTCAAATCTAAGACCCACGGAGCCACTTGAGATGAATTATGAGCCTTTATTAGCCAGCTAGCGACTGACTCTCCACCATGCAGGGTCAGAGAATCAGCCCAGAGCTGCCAAAAGAGGCAGTTTATAAAACCTACAGCCACACCCTGGTTAACATCAAACAAGCAAGCAGATTACAGAAGTAGAAGTTGGTTGTTAGCATATCTTTGCCTAGAACCGCACCCTTAACACTGACACCCACAGGGGACCAATCTAGGGAACTTCCAGCAGAGCCACCAGCATGTCCTAGGAACTGTAGCTTAATCAGGTTGGAGCAGGATTGTAGGCAGTGACTGATGGGAAGTGGGGACACTTCTTACACTCAGACCTGGGCTGGTATGAGACTGCAGGTATGGCAGCTTCCCCAACAATGTACGCTGAGAGAAGGGATGAGCTCATCATAGATGTCTGAATGGTCCTTGCCTCAGTTTCCTTCTGTTGAAATGCCACCTGTGAACGCTAACACTTTTGTGAGAGCATGGGCTTTAGAGAGTTTGGGCTGACCTTGGGCTGTGGCCTCAGGTCAGGTGTTCAGCCTCTGAGAGGCTCAGTTTGCTCCTCTAAAAAATAGGGATAGAAATTCTAACCTTTTAGGGTTATTGTGAAAAATGAAAGAGGAAGGGGAATATGAAAGCACCTAGCTCAGTGCCTTGCACAGAATAAATGCTCAGCAAGAGAGTTTCTTTGTCTCCTTCCCATTTTCCTCTTTATAGGATTATAGCATTTATCACTAAGCACTGGTTTCAATCTCCCCTATCAGTTATAAACATTGATGTGTCCCCGCAAGACCACAAACTCCTTAAAGGAAAGAATCATGTTTAATTTATCTTTCTATTTCCAGTGCCTGAAATAGAGCAGGATAGGTTCTGGACAACTGATCAATTTAACTGAACTGAATTGAATTGA
Organism: Eonycteris spelaea; assembly: GCA_003508835.1. Classification (NCBI taxonomy): domain Eukaryota; kingdom Metazoa; phylum Chordata; class Mammalia; order Chiroptera; family Pteropodidae; genus Eonycteris; species Eonycteris spelaea. The sequence goes on from PUFA01000001.1 coordinate 2,595,113, forward strand.
ATTAAACTGAATTGAAAAGGCTGGGCATTTTTCAAGTGATTAGGGAATTAGATAAAAGTGGATAAGCCCACCTAATGGCCCCTGGGAACACCCTAAGGCTTGCTTTCAACCTAGGTAGAAATTTTCTTGACTGACATGCTGTATTTGTTTTCATTGGTTGATAAATGACTTTGATCATCAACTGTTAATAAAATACTTCCAAGTTAACAGAAATTAACTTACCCTAATGTGTTTGTTTCAGCTTGGGCTGATCCTGCTTGCAGGGCAGAAAATACTGGTGATTCACATGGGTGAGTCAGCCAGTGGTTGACAGCCCCTAGCTGGAAGCCCTGAGTAGAGTCTCTTGGCCACTAGCCCTACTGGGCACTGGTGCTGTAATTTTGGTCCCTGCAGGGCACAGATTAGAGGGCATAGACATAAGGCAAATGCTGACATGCCTTGGTTAATTTGGTAACAAGGTATTGTAATTTGGTAACATTGAAGTTAGCTAGCATGTTTTGAGTGCCTGTTGTTGACAAAGCATCCTCATAGACAAGTGGGGATGTGGATATTATCCAAGGCGCAGTTCATCGAAGCCAATTACTGCCCGGTGAGTGAGCAAAGTTCCCCGTGTGTAGGAGTTGGTAGACTGTGGAACGTGCACAGGCTTTGGGATTTTGGCTCTACTAAGCAGCTGCAGGACATTGGACAAGGTAGCTTATCTCTCTTTGTCCAAGTTTATGACTCTGTGTATTGTATTGGTTCTACTTGCAGTGAGCACTCATGACAATGCTCATAAAGGCTCCTAGCACAGTGCCTGGTACAAAAGAGTGCTCAGGAAACTAGTTGTAAATCTCGCCAGTACTTACTCTGTTAACCATAAAGCAATCTATTTGTGCTTCAAGACTAAATTTCCCAGTTGTATGTTATTCTCAAGGTGAACATCAATTTCACATGGTTTGTGTTTATTAAAGCTCTAGAAATGGAAAGACTGATTTTTCTTAGACACAGAAGGCATAATACATTTAGTCGTGTTCGTCGAGGAGAGGGTGGCAATTAGAGAATTTTTATCAAATCTATTATCAGTAATTACAAAATATAGCTTGAACTATTATTATCAAAACTTTAAAGGAAAGTCACATTATTGATAGCATGCTTATTAACTCAGTGGGTATGACACTTAATTAAAAACCAGTAGGGAGGCTGCCTTTGGGTTTTTTGTGCAGTGTGTACCAAAGATTTTGCTGCAATGCAGAAGTGTAATAAATGCTCCTCATTTAATCTGGGAGTTCTGTAACTCCACAGTGCATACTTATGTTATGTGATAAATGGTTATCATTGATCTCTCATAAGTTATTACTGCTTTCGATTTCAAAAGGAGACCTCAGTCACTTTGATTATAGTGTTTGAAAGGCTGTAGAGGCAAATATTGGAAATGATTTCTTTATGGTTACCATCTTCATACATCTGTAATACAATTCAGAAATTTTTAAAATTTTGTTTTGGCCCAATAAACCATAGTCTGGTGAGAAGATTCTGTTTTATTATTAAAATTCATGGAACAAGAATCTGAGATTACCAGAGAATAAATTCATGAGAAGTTTTGAAGCCTGCAAATTTGAAGTACATTCTTAGACTGAAAATTAATAATAACTGAGGTTAGAACTGGGTGTAGATATGTCTCTACGTGAGCCAGAGGAATGGATAGAAATCCAGACATCAAGAATTAATTTCAGGCTGCTTACGTCATTTCATCTAGTGCAGACAAAAATGCGCTTATTCATCTGCTAACAAAATGGAAGTTAGAAATGTGTCTTTTTCTATCTTGTTATCTGGGAACATGTAAGCAGAGGTCACAAATATTTTTCTGTTGGAATTTCCCCTCTCACGTGTGCGTTTCGTCCGCACATTCCACATTCTTTGCAGCGCCGGCACGTTGGCCCCTCGTTTCCAGCTTACCCCTCCTCATTTCGTCTGGCCTGGACTTCGGCAGGAGAGGAGGCCGCGCACTGCCATTCTCATCGTCCAGTCCGCAAGCTTTGCTGTCCTTCCTGCCTGCTCGTGCCAGCGGACGAGTCTCCCCAAAGCTCACTCCAAACGTGTCGCTCCCCTTCCTCTCCCGAAACACACCAAACACTTCGTCTCTGACGGTGACTTCGGAACAGACGTCCTCTTCGTGTAGAACCCAACTCGCCTTTTCCTGCCTACCTCACACCTGCTGCTCCTCGTTCTGTCAAATGGCCTTCCTTGTTTCCTGAACACACGTGCCCTTTGCTTCCTGCCTGTGTGCTTTGCTCTTCCCGCTCCTTCAGGCTGGAACACTCTCTTTATGATGCCCACCTCCATCTGCCGATGTCCTGTCCATAGGGAAAAGCAAAGGCAGGTGCCGATCACATGTTCAACAATAACGACATGGTTTTTTTTTTTTTTACTTTAATTAGAAAATCACTATACCAACCTACTGATAATTTAGAACCCAGGGAAGAGAAAAATTATGACAAAGTCTGATAGGATTATTAATATTCCCGTTTACAAATTTGAGATAATTATGGATGCTTATGCAGTTCTAAGAAATAACACAGCTACTAATCCCACGTGCTCTTCACCCCGTTTCCCCCGATAGTGACATCTTGCATAACTGTAGTTTAATATTACAGCCAGGAAATTGGTGTTGCTACACTCCCCTGAGCTCATTCGGATTTCAGCAGTTTTACATGCACTCATGTCTGTGTGTGTATCTGTGTGCGCGTGTGTGCGTGCACATGTGTATTTAGTTCTGTGCAGTGTTATTACATGTATAGACTGGTGTGACCACTGCCCCAGTCAAGACACAGAAAACAGTTCCAGCGTTAGGACTCCTAGGGTTTTCCCTGCTGTAGCCACAGCTACCTCCCTCCCCTGCTCCTTTTTACCCTTTGGGAACCACTAATCTGTTCTCCAGCTCCATAGTGTTGCTGTTTCAAGAATGTTCTATGAATGTAAGCATACGATAAATGAATCTTGAATAGCAATTCTTCAGTTGCTTGCTGTGAAGTGTTATGATGTAAGCACCTCCTCGGTCTTCCTCATGTCATCTTCGAGTCTCTGCTGCTCACTGTTGCCTTTACAGCCGAGGCTACGCAGAGACAGTCTGTAATGGAAGGCAGGTTTCTGGGAATTGGCAGAAATTTTAGGGAGAGCTTTGACTTTAAAACACACAGATTTGAGCCCATGTACCTAGGTCTCCAAGGGGCAAGAGGGGCATAGGTGATGTTGCATTAGATAGGATCGACCTGGAGCTCATCCTGGCTACACGCGTGTTAGCTGTGTAAACTCAGTTTCCTCATCTGCAAAATGGAGCTGATGATAATGTCAACCTCATGGAGTAGGTGAGGATGAAATACATACTTGTGTACCTTTTCTGGCACGTAATCTCATTTATAGAGCATCTACTATATCTCAGGAAGTACTAGGGTCAGATACAGTGTTGAGCAAGGCTAGATGGACCTCTGTGAAATATCCCTTTTTAACTTGGTGGGGTGTGTTTTCAGATAACATACAAAAACAGGACCAGAGCATAAAGTAGTCTGATCTACTTTTCTACAGAAGTAGAATTTTTAGTAAAATTATGCTTCTTCTGGTTAATGTCTTTGTTTGTTTTGTTTTTAATAAATTAAAAGTATCCATCCTGTGTTATCCTTGCCATGTTGCTAGCAAAGACTGCAATCTCTTGCTGCTGATGTGCTAGAGAAGAGGAAATAGTTGTGCATCACACCTTAAAAATGATGTAGTCTAGCTTTACTGGGTAGCCTTTTTTTAGGAGGCAGGCCATTCAAATAGCAGCCCTCAGCTAGATATTAATTCTCATCTTTGTTTATAAATTCTTAGGGAGAAGTAAAATTTAGACAATGATGAAAGACATGCAAACTTGACAAGGGTTATCGTGATAAATCCCTGTTAGTTCCTCTCTCATTTTAATTTTGAAATCTTATCAATTAACCTAATCGTTTCTATTTTGCTAACTTATTTACCAAGGAGATCACACCCTCTATTGCTTTTTTTCCTTCTCTTATTTGATCAAACCCATTAATTATCGCTTGTCTTTTAGAAGAAAAGTGTTAACTGCTCCTTTGATCTTTAGCTCCTTCATCTGTAAAGTAGAACTTTCTTACCCAGGGTGTTTCTAGGGAACAGACAAGGCACAGTATGAAAGAATTGGTAAACAGCAACAGGCTTGCAAATGCGAGGTATCATGAGAGTAGCATACAGGAATGAGCACATACTTGGAGCCAGTCCTGGGTTCAAATCCCACCTCCTTGTGCTGGTTGTGTGACCAGGAATGAGAACTTTACCCTGAGCCTCAGTTTCCTGACATGTCAAACAGGAATGCCATTACATACTTATGTCTCCCTTAAGGTTGTGTTCTGGTTAATCTCCATGTCCCTTTTCTCCCTGTCAGTCCCTTCTCTGCTTTCCTCTGTGTTCTGGGTCTCTGATCCCTACAATGCATCATCTAGGCTCCCTTGCAGTTGGCTACCAGTTGAGTTGATCAGTGGGAGGCACTGGCAGATCAGACAGTGATAGGAAAGAGAGGCTCTCTCTAGCATCAGTGCCTAGTCTCTGAAAAGGAATGTGTCCCTCCCTGAACTCAGCATCCTGTACATTCCCTCTCCCACAGTTCCAGTTCTCTCTGGGCTCTAGGAACACTATGCTTTCCCAGGGGATGCTGACAGCTTCCTGCACTGCTAGTCTCTGGGTGCCTAGCTAGCCCTTTGGCCCCCTTTGAATGATCTGAACCTCTGTAGTCTTCATCAAGGACTGTTCCTTTGACCCAGCTGCACTAATTATTATTCCTGCTGAGGTCTCAACTGGTTTAGGTGGTAAGGGATTAAATTTAAACATAAAGGAACATTATTTAACCTTGAATCTGGAACATGGTAATAAACAAATGTTCTTGCTACCTGGGGGTGACCTCTTCAGCTTCCCTTCTGTATACAATTTTAACATCATCCACAGCAGACAGACACCCAGTCCTTTCAAGCTCTAGGTAATTAAGGAATTTGATTTGGAGAAAAATAAAAAGAAACCTGTCCCCTTTTTATATCCAGGCATGGATTAAGTGCTGCCATTTGAAAACCTTTCTGGTTAGATATTTCTTCTTCGCCTGAATGATTGAGTGTACAATTAATTTTACAAATATCTTTTGGTAATTAGAAATTATTCTTTTATTACATAATTTCCAGGAGGAGAAAGATTGGTGAATGAAGTTGGGTGGTCAGAGACAAATGATATGATTACTAATATTCAGGGTCTAATTCAAGTCTGTTTCCTGCCTTTGGATGCTTAGACTCTTGGGGTTTTGGAGAGGGAAATTACCTTACATACAGAAAGGCGACTGAGACTCAAAGTCAGGAACTGGCTTGCTCAATTAGAAATATGTTGTTTCTAGCTTTTAGGGATAGTGAATTCAAAAGCATAATCTAAGTGTTGCTATTAACTAAGGGCCTTGAATACAGAGAAATGGTCCCATTTTCGCTGACTCTTTTGGAAGAAAAAAACAGAAGCTTGAGAACACTGATCTACATGACTTTTGGTTTAAAATTAAGATGAAAAGTCTGGTGGTGTGTGTGTGTGTGTGTGTGTGTGTGTGTGTGTGTGTGTGTGTGTGTACACGCTTGCTTGCTCACTTGCTTTGTTTTTGTTTTTCACTAATAATCTCTGAGAACTATAATCTTTGTTTCAGTTTTCTGTACATTTGTATGAGTACATTCTTTTATTTTTTTAAATATCATTATCTTTGACCTATTCATGGCATTTGCTTGTGTAAAAAATTATAAATTCAATAAAAAAAGGAAAGACATACGTGGGAAACCCGAGGCCTTTTATTTATCAGGTATTACTGGCACATGGTCCACATCATATGAAGTTCTCAGGGGAAAAATAAAACAGATTGAGATCTGAAAAAGAAATAATTGGCTCCAAAATGCTTTTCAGAGAGAACTTTTCAAAAATGAAATTAATAAATATTTCATTAAACATCTCCTAAAAATAACATTATGTTAACTTCATTAAGTGTTCAATTTAGTATGTATAAAAATTTCATTATCCGGTAAAACATTTGAAAGTGAGATGTTCTCCTTTCACAAGTTCCCAAGTATGCATAATTGCCAAGAAGTCATCGACATTTTAAATTAAATGAGTTTTTTGGCCAAATAATTGTCAAGGTAAAATTGTAAATTAAAAAATGTTGTATTCATTTTCATTTTCCTACAGAGAAAATTATATTTAATGTGTGTTGTGGATACATTATGATATTATTGATGTGATGTGGGCTGAAGCTTCCAAGAGTATCGAAGTACATGGGACCTTTGAGAGACTTAAAACCTGCCCAGGGGATTGATAGGGGAAGGAGGAGAAACATTTTATTGCTTGTTAGCGTGGGGTTCTCGAGTGAGAGTTGTGGTCACTGTTTCTGTTAATAGAATGTGTCAGATATCTATTGGTTGTGTTACAAATCGCCACACACTTATCAGCTTAAACCAGCACACTTATTTTTTTATGATTTTTATGAGTCATGTTTCAAGGCATCTCTTCCTTGGACCTTCTGCGTGGGGTCTTTCAGGCTGCAGTCATAATGTCAAGCAGGCTGAGGTTTCATCTGAAGCCTCAACTGGGGGCAAATCTACTTCTGAGCTCACTCGGGTTGTTGGCAGAATTCATTTTTTTGTAGTTGTGGGACAAGACAGAGGGACCCACCTTCTTGCCGACTGTCAGCTGAAGGCTGCCCTGCAGATACTTGTCATGCTGGCTTTCCTAGTACGTCTGCTTGCTTTATCAAGTCAGCAGGGAGAAGGTCTGGAGTGAGTCTGAGAGCAAGACAGTCTTACATACTGTAACACAATTATGGATGAAATTTTATTACCTTTGCCACATTCTATAAATTAGAAGCAAGTAGTAAGTCCCTTCTCTACTCAATGGGAGATGATTACACAAAAGTGTGAACACCAGGAGGTGCAGATCATGGGGGAACTAACTTGGAGTCCATCCAACATGGAGAGAGGAGAGAGTGCTAAGAATCTATTCATTTGTATTTAGCTTTTTTGGAATATGCATTTAGAACAGTTCTGCTTGTGGAGAGTCATGGAATAAATCTGAGAATGACCGAACCACACTTCTCCAAAAAACTAATATATCCTCCTTTCATCTTTTCTGACTTTTCTGGGACCTTTAGCAAAGGCTTGGTAGCACCCAAATAATTAGCATTTCCCCCAAAAGTGATATTCCCAAACTTACCTTTCTCAGCAAAAGTCCATGCATTGGATGAGCCCCCCTCCCATCAGCAAAAATTACCCTCACCTCCTTTCATTCACTCAGGCCCTGTATGCAATTCAGAAGTCGTTTCTATAAAGCAACAGAACTCAGGAATTCAGAGTTGACAATGATCTTAAAGACCTTATTTGTTATCCAATACAGACTGCATTTCCCTGCGAATAGGGGTGACACCTTTTTAGCGCATGGTCTTAAACACTATAGGGATTTTATTCACTGAGGCAAGCCCACTTGAGAAGATGTTTGGGCACCTTATGACAAATGTAGGCCTAGAACATTACACTTCTAGGACAGTTGGCTTGTCCTCATGGGGACAGGAACTCTGGCAAACAAACAAACAAACAAACAAAAATAATAAATAATAAATAAGACTATCTCCGAGGTCAGTATTTCTTCTTATGTCTTTGGCAGCTTTGCTAACTGCAGCCACCTTTCAACTCATACTTTCTCCTAGATTTTTGTGCTTAACCTTTGGATTTGACATTTCTTGCAAGGTTTACTTGACGTTCATATCTGGTCTCCCCCTAACTCTGATTTCCTTTATAAATAAGTTTTTTTAGTATCATCCATGCTTTCCTGGCATCTCGGCCCAACCCGTTTTGACCCAGTCATCCCTCTAGGCACTGACGGGTGTGGTGATCTACCTCCATATGCAGCCCTGTGCAGAAAATGTTGGACTGTATGGTTAAGACAGCAGTGCTAGCTGGTGAAACAGTATCTCAGGAGCTTAACACAGTAAGAATTTTTTTCTTAACACAACAGGATAATGCAGGCATTCCTGTTCAGGCAGCTCTCCCATAGATGCAGTGATGCTGGAATTCAGGCATCTTGATATTCTGCCATCTTTAGCACACAGCTTTCTCGCTCACTGTGTTTATCTGCATAAAGCCACAGGAAGATTGTGGAAGGTTGTTTTTAGAAGGTTTTATGGACTGAGCTTGGAGTATTGCCCACCAATTTGTACTTTCACTGGCCACACCCACATGCAAGGGAGTCTGGGAAGTATGGCTAAGAAGAAGGGAGACATTCAGCTAACAGTTTCTGCCATGTGGAAATTTTGGCAGCCATGAACTTGTGCATACGTGTGTGGTGGGAAAACTTTGTAGGTAGCATCTTTGAGGAAAAGGATAATAATGAATTATTTATTGAACATTTGTACAGAACTTACTATGTTTCAGATACTGCGTTAGGTGCTTTTCAGATAGAACTGATTTAATTTTTATGTAGCCCAATGGAGGTACTATTATTATCCTCATTTACAGATGGGAAAACTAAGGCGCAGAGCAGTTAAGTAGATTGCTCGAGGTAATAGGACCAGTGTGGCAGGAGTGAGAATTCAAACCCAGACCTTCCACCATTATTGTGTTTTCCCACTCTAATTCATGGACTCTCCAGTTTCATCAGCAATGCAACTCTTATCTTCCTTATTGTTAAGGAAACTGGGTATATTAGTAGAACCTACCTAGGAATGACAGTATTAATCTCATTTTATGGATAATGCAATACAGTCCACAGAGGTTGAAGAACCTCCCAAAGCTCACAACCACAGCAGTAAATTGCTATGTCTATGTGGGAAGAATTCCACTGTGGATCAAATTTGACATTTCTCATGGCTGCATCTGGTTTTTGTTGATGGAGCTTTGAGTGTACTCCCCTCAGAGAGCATCTTAGTGCTGTTTTTATAGGTAAAAATGGGAATCTTGCATCTGAGGTAGAAGACTCATTTCATTCAAGATGGACGGGGTAGGACTGTTTAACCTCAGATGTTGTTACCGTTGAGCTGTCACAAGGTCTTCAGCAATGGTCTGAATTAATGGCACAAATACTCAATGTTTTGTGTCTGGTGATGCCAGCAACCACTGGTGTTGAGGAATTCAGTAATCATTAGAAAATCCTTCACATGACTCACTTTTACTTATTGTTGAAAAGTAATACATAGAGATATTGATGTGACCTTAATACTTCTTTATGAGTGAAGGTTACAAAGGGTATTAAAGAATATTCCACAGTCAGCGATCTGACCTTTACACTTGATGTAGTTATCTATGAACAATACCTAAAGATCTGTCTTTTGAATTTTTACTTTGAATTTTCAGATTTTTATCAGATCCATCATAGGGTAATGATGCCTTTGAAAGCATAAAACAAAAAGTTGGGGACAGTATCTCTGCTTTAGCATTTTACATTTATGAAATAACTCTATAGTTTTAGCTGTTCTTTATTTAGCAAAATACCAATGACTGGGGTTTATAAACAACATACATTTACTACTTACAGTCTTGGAGGCAGGAAGTCCAAGATCACAGTGCTGGTAGATTCGGTGTCTGGTGAGGACTCACGTCCTCACTGACAGCTGTCTCTGTGTTTCCTGCCATGGTGTAAGGGGCAAGGAAGATCTCTACACCTCTTTTATAACCCCATTTATGAGGGCTCCATCCTCAGGACCTAATCACCTCCCAAAGACCTCACCTCCAGATACATTGGGGGTTAGGTTTCAACATACGGATTTTGGGAGTCCTTTTAATTTAGGTTCCAAGACTATATACCTAATATCTCTGGGTTAATTTGTGAGCTTATTAGTGCTTGTTTTATAAATGACACGACTTTAACATCAATAACAAATGGCTCTGCTTTGAAAAGTTTGTTTCTTATTTTTAATGCTCTAATATGAAAAGTATAAGGAATCTCTTTAAAAATACAGTTTTTCTTAACCTTACAAGATTCTGAAAAGAAAAATTTAAAAGCAAAACAAATGGGCATAGGATTTTTATCATTCCAACAAAATCCTTTACATTTCTCTCCCTTTTGTCTTTATATATATTAAAAATCACACTACTTTCAGAGTTCCTTGAATTTTGAAGGTTAATTTCATAAACATCATTTTATTGAACATGTTTCCCACAGTTGTGGGAAATAAATGTATTTCTAATTTTTAGTTCACACGTAAAAAAACAGGCGCCCCAAGATGCTCAGGGACTAGTCTATGTCCCATAGGACACACAGGGCAAGCTTGAGGCCCAGTTTTTCCACAAGGACTCAGCATCTAGATTATCTTCTTTATCCTGCAGGCAGAGGATTAATGTGACTATTTCTTGAGATGCCATTAGAGTCATGGCAGGAGAGAAAGGTCTTCCTCATGTTCCCATAAATCTGCTAGGTGTTTTGACCCCTCCTCATAAGAACTTTAATCCTCATCATAACACTTTGGACTCAATGCTACTATTATCCTTTTTATAGGTGAAACCTCCTGAAATTTAGAAAGATTACATGACTTACCCCTGGGGTTTATGATTAATAATAGTAAAATCAGAATTCAAGCCTTTGTTCATCTATCAAAATTCTGTGCTTTTTGTATATTTCTTCTGAAATAAAACTTTTGTTCTAAATACTCTGTGTGTGCTTAGATCTACCTGTGTTGAGTTAAACAGCAAGTCTTAGATAATTAGACTCTGGTACTGGCTTGTGGCTTAACCAATATTTGAGTGAGGAGAAACTGGCTATTAGCCTGGACCCCATGTCGAGGTTGTATATGTGCGTTATTTGATTGGGTAGGTATGTTTATGTGCATGTTATATTCCTTCATAGCTAGCATCTGAACTTACATGATGTTTGTCTTCCAGTGATTTCAGATAAGATGATTCCCTTTTTTGTTTGGGATTGATACTCTTGACCTGTTATTTCATACTTGATTTTGTATACATATTTATTTTTTCATGCTTTTTAATAAGTAATTTGGGGATTTCTTTATAAAATGGTGACTGATTTTTATGTTAAAAGCAGTTATTTGCTTCTAACAATGAGATCCTAAAAACAAGATCTGGGACTTATTTGTCATTCATCCTAGAACTGAACCATTATCTTTTCTCTGATGCTTTAAAACAGGGCTTATTTCCTTAAGAAGCCAAACTAACATTTAAGTAAATCATGCATTTGCATTCCTATCTTTATAAAATGGATTTTCCTGAGTGAGGAAAGGATATGAAATTAAGGAATATATTTTCTTCCTTGGGTTCTGCTTAGTAAAGATGATGAATTTTTATTTACCAGACATATTGATGAAAAAGTGAATCCTAAGTTAATTCTGCCAACACGTTGGCCCTGAATTGACAAAATTAAAAAATAAAGGAATTAGCTACTTTTGTGTTTATTTCCTTTTTTATAGGACTATATTTTAAAAACAGCTTTACTTGGAAAAGTGTATTTTGCGCGATGGCATATTATTAGCTCTTTTGCTGTGAGACTGTGACTTGGATGTGTCCCAACTTCTCACTGCTGTGTCACGGACAGTTTCTTCCCCCTGGTATTATTTACACATATCTTTACTGTCAAGCTGCTAAATGATTCTCTTTCATGAGGTCTGGCTCACTACTTTTCCCTCCAGGCTGAAGCCTTCTTGCCAAAGTCCTGCTTGGCTGGCTGACCCTGCTCAGTAGCCTGAGGATAACAGGTTGCCAACTGTTGGGACAATTGCTGTAAAGACCAGCAGGAAAAATGTCTTATGGCCTTGCTCGGGAGCCCGAGAACCCAGCAGTAGTGGGCAGGGACGCCCATTGTGGGGCAGCTCAATGGCAAGATCCGCCTCACATACTCACCTCCACTTGAAGCAACTGGAAGTGCGTCAGGCCTTAAACAAATATTTATTGAAAACTCACAGTCTCCACGAGGCCCTGCAGTCAGCGTTCTCCTATATCTGTGTCGCAGATCGTATGGAGATTAGATACAGCATGCAGTATTATGCCCATTTTACTAATGAAAAAAATCATATCATATATCATATATCATATCATATAATCATATTTCATAGACATGTTCCCTAAAGTTCCACGTCTAGTGATGACCAGGACTAGGATCAAAACCCAGGTCTTCTGACTGAGCACCCTAAAGTCACTTTTTAAAAAACGGTAGGGTATAAATTAACCATTAAAAAAACCCTAAGCTTTATGTCTTGGAGTCGTTTTAGGTTCACAGTAAAAGTGAATGGAAAGTACATTTTCCCCTGGCCCTGCTGGCACACTCATAGCCTCCCCTCACTATCAACCCTCTACCAGAGTGGCGCATTTGTGACAATCGACGAACCTGCACTGTCACATCCTCATCACCCGAAGTCCATGATTTACATTAGAGTTCATGCGTCTTGTTGTGCATTCTGTCGGTTTTGCCAAATACATAATGAGAAATATGTACCATTTATAGTATCACACAGATTAGTTTCACTGTAAATTTTTTAAAGAGGAACAACCAAGGTCTTCTGACCCCAAGTCGAGTGACTCTTCCATTGGCTAGCAGCCCCAGGCGTGGGAAAGGAAGGCCCAGAGGGGAACAGTTGGCAGATGGACTGCAGTAGAGAGGCTAGGCGCCAAGGTCTGTGGGTCATACGCTGGGCTCGTTACAAACCGCTAACATCTTTAGTTTTTGAATAGTGCTATATATAAGACATGAACACTCTTTTTAAATTTTGTCACATGTCCATACTGCTAAATCTTTAGTTTCCGTAGAGACCCCTAAGAGCAAAGCATGGGATGTGAAAGACAGAGTTCAGCGCAGGGGCAAGATGACATAGGGGTTTCAGGTGCAAGCTGTGGAATGAAATGCTTGAGTTTCTCTCATGGCTCTGCCACACACTAACTGTGACACATTAGGCATGTTGTTTGATAGCTCTGTTCCTCGGTTTTTTAGCTGTAGAGTGAGAATGACAGTACCTACCTGTATCAGTTTCCTAGGGCGGCCATAACAAAGTACCACAAACAAGGTGACTTAAAACAACGGAAATTTATTCTCTCACACTTCCGGAGGCTAGAAGTCTGAAATCGAAATGTCAGCAGGGCCATGTTCCCTCTGCAACTTGTAGGGAACTGTCCTTTCATTCCTATTCTTAGCTTCTGGTAGTTTGCTGGAAATCTTTGGCATTTCTTGGCTTGCCACCATAGCACTTAAGACTACTTTTTGTCATCACATGGTGTCCTGCCTGTATGTATTTATGTCTCTTTTCTTATCCTGTTTTTATAAAAACACAAGTCATATTGATTATGGCTCACCGTAATTCAGTATAGCTTCATTTCAACTTGATTACATCTTCAAAGACTTCATTTCCATATAAGGTTACATTCATAGGTTCTAGAGGTTAGGACTCAATGTGCTTTAGGGGAGTTCATAATTTTATAAAGCTGTGACTCATGGTCCAGAGCAGGCAGGGCTGCATTTGAAGAATCAGCACATAAATAAGATTTTTATTTATATTTCTCATTTAAAGAAATCCAAGTTCTTGTCCACACAGATCTTCAGGTTCTTTCTATTCTTCAGTAGCTTGAACTTTCCAATAGTTTCTAACCTCCCATCCCATGAGAATCTCCTTTCTGTCTATGCTGATTTTTGTCTTTATCATTCAATTCTGTTCCTTTCATTGAACTTCCTGCATGATACCACATATCATATTCTCTCCTCATTACAAACACTCCATGGATACTTATTATTTTTTTCTCAGAGTAGCAGGGCAAGGGTTGTCCAGGGGAAGCTAAACAATAGATGCCCAAGTGACCTTTACAGGTTGGAAGAACAGAAGAAGGCTGTGAAACTCTACATCTAAATAATGATCTCCAAAGTAAGTAGTGCTTACTTCAAAATTCTAACCAGTCAGTTCTTTCCATGCTCTACAGAAATATTGGAGCCAGGATGTATAATAGGCACCAAGGAGGAAATTGGTGCTCTTCTATGGGAAGTGTCCCACACAGGCTTACACACTGATTTGCTTGAAGATCCAGCACTAAAACCCAAGCCTCTTGATCTTTCATTCTTAACTATGATTATGCAAAACAGTTATCTGAAAAGTTTTCACTTATATACAATCATACTAGACTTGAAGGTTTTGTGTAGGCAAGTATGGAATAGCTAGCAAACCTTTGGCATGATTTAGGAATGATGAAGATCCCTGATACTGACCACAGATGGAGCAATGTAATGGTGGACAAATCCTTTCATGCACATTGTCTCATGAGTCCTCACAATAACTCTGTAAGGTAACCTGATAGATATCATTAGCCTTATTTCACTGATGAAAAAATTGAAGATCAGAGATGCTACATGACCTGTTCTTGGTCACATTGCTGGGTAAATGTTTGAGTCACAGATAATTCTCTGATCTCTTGATTTCTGGTCTATTTTTCAACCTTTCTGCTATATTCTGTCTAACACACACAAACATACACACGTATACTTTCTGTTGTATCTAGAATCATAGTGTACAATGGGCAAAATTTTTCAGTATCTTCTTTGGGTCGAAAAAGCACTACCTATAAAGAGGAAATAAATTAATGACTCTTATCATTAAAGGAAATCTCTTTATTCTTAAAGAATTGTATATGAAGAAATTAATATCCTCATTCAATAAGGAAAATGTTCATCCTCTTTTAATTTGCTTAAGTTCCTACCTTTTCTTCCAGCACTGCTCATAGATAGTTAAAAGTCTCTGCAGAAGGAAACCTGAGTGATCATATTCTCCCCCACTCCTTTTTCTCTTTTTTTTCTCTTTTTTCTTTTTCTTTTCTTTTCTTTTTTTTTTTTTTTTTTTGCAGCTGTCTCACTCTGAACTTGAAGCGATGAGATCACCTTCTGCTTCCTTTCATTGGTGTTATTCAGGTTAGCAGAAAATTCTGCTTCCTTCATCTGTCAGGAGATTCAGTCTTTTGCTTTCTTTGAAATCTGACCTCTGAACAAGCCTGTAACATCCAGAAAATGGTAGCTGAATTGATTTATTTCAGATTGTTGCTATGGTGATTTTCTACCAATATAGATAGAAAATGAAAAAGAGAAAAGAATGTGTTGAAGAGAATGGTGGAGAAGCAGGTCACACTGAGGACAAGGCATGCAGGGCTGTGGGGGGCATTTATGGCTCATCTATACTCATAGAGTAGAGCCATGTCTTCTCAGTTTACTATTAATTCATCCACAGGAATCACAGACAATCCATTTGCATTTGAGAAGAAGCAAGGAAGTATTTTTGTTACATGTGTAGCAAAATGTATCATAAGTAGCCTTAAAGTTTCCAAAGATTTTTTTTTCTCTCTAGGAACAGGAAAAGTAAATATGAATTGTAACATAATTTTTTTTGTGACAGGAAATACTTTGATTCTTGAAATAGTTCTCAAGGTTATGCTTTAGTAAATATGTTCTTTAAAATCATAGGAGAAAGATTTATCTGAGGAAAAAGTGGATAAATTCATTTTTTGTTTTTGTTCATTTATTCATTTATCCAGCTTTCCACCTATTCTTTCATTCAACAAATA
This sequence comes from Eonycteris spelaea, assembly GCA_003508835.1. NCBI lineage: Eukaryota > Metazoa > Chordata > Mammalia > Chiroptera > Pteropodidae > Eonycteris > Eonycteris spelaea. The sequence goes on from PUFA01000001.1 coordinate 2,610,679, forward strand.
TCCTTTATACAAGATTCCAAATATATATTAATAAATTTAATAAATATCAATAAATTCACAAAATATTTATCAGGCATTAACTGCCTACACAACAATATGCAAGTCAGTGTGGGATGCACAGCTGAGTAGAGCCTGTCCTTGAAGTGATTATAACTGGGGATGAGATGGAAAGTTTAGACCCTCAATCACCATAATGCAGAATATAATCATCAGGGCCATTGAGTAGCTATTTCAGTCTTAAGGAAGGTTACATGAAGGAGATATTTGGGAGAAAATTAAGGGCAAATAAGATCCTGATAAGTGTGTGGAGTAAGAATGGTGGGAAGAAGAACATGAAGGAAATGCATGCAATAGGGATTGGAAAAGATCGATTATATTGGCCTTGGAGATTGATGATGCTTATAGAAACCCTCTTTACTATTCACTTACATAACTGCCCAAAACAGGTTATGAGAGAATAATTAGAATAATTAGAATAATAATAATTAGAATTGGAAAGGAGGTGCTGGTTTAAAATATATTTTCAGGTATGCAAAAAAAAAAAAAGCCTCAAGGGAAATACATTAATTCTTACTTCATTAATTTATAAGTTGTATAATTCTAAGAACTTTTTGATTACATCACAGTTTTCAGCCCAGATTAAATAGTCAAGGGCTGTCAGGTGGACTGAGCTTCCTAACACTTCATTACTGTTAAAATACACTTAAAAAAAACTGGAAAATACACAAACACATGGAGGCTAAGCAACATGCTACTAAATAATGAATGGGTTAATGATGAGATCAAGAAAGAAATCAAGATACCTAGAGACAAATGAAAATGAAAACAGGACTCAAAATCTATAAGACACAGAAAAAGCAGTCCTAAGAGGGAAAGTCATAGCAGTACAGGCCTAAATCAAGAAACAGGAAAAATCTCAAGTAAACTAACCTTACACTTAAAGGAACTAGAAAAAGAACAGCAAATAAATCCCAAAGTGAATCGAAGGAAGGCAATAATAAAGATCAGAGTGTAAATGAAATAGAATCTAGAAAAAAATACAAAAAAATCAATGAAACCAAGAGCTGGTTTTGAAAGGATAAATACAATTGATAAACTTTTAACAAGATTCATCAAGAGAAAAAGAGAGAGGATTCAAATAAGTAAAATCAGAAACGAAAGAGGAGCAGTAACTATGGACTCTACAGAAATACAAAGGATCAAAAGAAGATATTACAAACAATTATATGCCAACCAATTGGGAATAAAAAGAACATATCTCGACATAATAAAGGCCATATTTGACCAACTTACAACTAATATTATACTCAATGGGGAAAGGCTAAAAGCATTTTTTCTTGAGATCAGGAACAAGACAAATGTGCTCACTTTCCTCACTTCTGTTCAGTATTGTATTGGAAGTCCTAGTTACAGCAATCGGACAAACAAGAAAGAAAGAAAAGGTATCCAAATTGGAAAATAAGTAAAACTGTCATTATTTGCATATGACATGATGCTATATAGAGAGAACCCTAAAGGTTCTACCAAAAAACTGTTAGAACTGATAAATTCAGTAAAGTAGCAGGATACAAAATTAATATTCATAATTGATTGCATTTTATACACAAATGATGAACTAAGAAAGAGAAATTAAGAGTTTTTCAGCATTTATGAATTAATACTTCTGATTCAATGCCAGGATTTAGCCTTGAGAACGTTCTATTCATTTTCAAAGTTTGTGTACTTTTTCTTTAATATGTCAATGTAGAACTTATGCTAATATTTACAGGAGTCAAGCATTCATAGCAAAATGAGGTTCCATTTGAGCTCATTTAATTTAGCATGTATAGAAACACTTTGGAAAGGGGTGTGGTTTATTTATTTGCTTCTGGAGTTTGGACTAAGTTTAAAATATTTATTAAGGCAAAAAGACTCATTTGCAGCAGGTTGTAAAGCATGTGATCAGCTGAAGCCAGGTGCTTTACTTTTCAATCTCTACCTTTGTTCCTCTTCTTCCTCATAGTGTCTTGAGACAGAATAATAGATTATGTTCTCACAATAGGACAGAAAATACAAAACCTCCAAAGAACAGATATTAATTTTGTTGACATGTTTGTCTTCTTTCTCAGAACTTTATACTCTGCTTAGGGCACTGACCTTGACCTAGATCCTGAAACATCCTGCAAACGACTTGGTAACCTTAGACAAGTCTTAATCAAACCTTCAGCAACTTTGCTTTCTTTTTGGTGAAGTTTAGGTTGAGGGGCAGAGGGTTAAGAAGAGAGAACGTAATAGTTAATGTTACACAATAATTACTGTTACTGAATATTTAATAAACTATCTTGGTTTATGCCAAGGTAACCAATGTATGAATTCTGTGTGTTTTGTTTTTGTATTTTATACATGCTATTTTTTTTATTTACATAGGTGCTAAACTCATATCTACATAATTTTTACATCTGAATCTCTTTTTTGAAACTTACTAAAAAGGGTACGACAGTAAGTTTCTAAGGATACTAACCATAGTAATAGAACTAAAATTGTGAAATCTGTTACCAGTAGTCCTCAAAATCTGGCCCTGTGCCAGCAGCATCAACGGTACCTGGAATCTTGCTCAAAATGCAAATTCTCGGGCCCCATTCCAAACTCACTGAATCAGAAGCTCCGAGGGTGGGACCCAATAAGTTCTTCATGTTCAAGCCTTCCAGGTGATTCATACATACAAGATACAGCTTGAGAACCGCTAATTAATAGCATTCTGTACCTTCTGGTATGTTCATTCATTGCACTAAAACTGAATGGCATCTGACTGTAGGATGACTCTATTACCTTGCTATGTTGTTATGTCGACTTTATTCTTCACTTACTATTCTTGTTTCCTATGGGTTCTGTGAATTTGAGGACTAATCTTAAAACTAATGTTCTCCTATTTTTGGCTGCTAGGAAGCTCACAGCCAAGTCTGAAGCCTCAGACAATATCTTATGATCTCTTTATATTTTCCAATCTTATTTTCCCTTTGCCTCAATTCCCCCTATTTTGAAAGATCAGGAATTTAATAACAAATTGGTTCATTGGCATGAGTGATAAATGGCTCTGATACAATTTCCTGGCATCATTTCTCAATTTGTTTATATTATGCACAAGGTCAAAACTTTATTTGGGATAGTCTCGAGAAAGTCTGAAGACATATGCCTGAATAGCCAGGCTCATTTTCCCAGGTAGCTCCCGCATTCTTACAACTTTCTAATACAGTGATCTATTAACTTAAATACATTGAAACTGAGAAGTGGTGTTTACCTCTTATAGATATGTCTTTTCCTAATGGTAATGTAATTTTTCATCAAGGATTCCCTTGCCATCAACGTCATTTTGACATGGTAAAATCGCCTCTACTAAATGGCTTATTTAACACATTACGAGCCAAATGTGACTATAAAAGAGGGGTTTTTCTTACAAGTGCTTTTATTTAAGATGGATAATTTCAAAGGTGAAGTAAAATTTCAGCTTTCAGGGAAATTCAGATGCAGAGCACTCACTTTTTCAGATGGCTCTGACATATTTTGGCAGTAATGCCATAATTAACAAAATCAGGATGGAGCCTGATGTCAGCCGTGTAATCTGGGCCACAAAGGCCTGTTTTATTTAATTTGTGGATGACACCTCTAAGTTAATTGTGTCAGAGCTATGCACAAACACAAATATTTAGGGGGAGATTCATCCTCCTGTATGGTTTATAATGAAGCTTATGAACCTACTAAATAATTAAACAAATGAAGACTAATTTGCTTACTTTTAATTTTTACCCAATCCACATTAGTTAATAATTTACAAGGTGAAAATGAATAGAAGATAAGATGACTTCTCTTCCAGCTCCCGCATTGGCAGGATTGTGGAGAGACGCTACCTTATTGACTGCTCATTTGTAGTAGAAATAACCCCGGAGAAAACGGTGTTCATTGTGAACTAGGCTTTAATAAAAGGAGCAACAGACTCCGGAGGTTTTTTCTATTTCCGGATAATCCCAGGATCATTTGTCTGGAGCTGTTTTTGAATTATTTATACCGACGGTAGCTCTTTCAGTTCCTGGTTGTGAGCAGTTTCTATCATACAGTTTCACAGGCAGCACCTTTTTTGCTGATGTTTTAAAAATAGAACCCCCCTTTCCCCCCAATTCCTGATTGCTCTTGGGTGCCACTGGGCGGAGTTGTACTAGCAAAGCAGTAAACACTGAGAGGCTGTTTTGGGGCTAATTATAAGACTTCTCCAGGTAAAAGAGAAAATGGAGATCTGTAATGGGAATGTAATATTTTTGAGAACCATGTTCTTTCCTTTGACTCAGCTTTTGAAAATCTCAGCATAGTCTCCTGGTGTTAAGTGTCCTTCAGGAGACTAGAGTTTACATTTGTTCTCATTAATTGAATCTTAACTCAAGTAAATTGGATTGAAGGGATTTACCCTGAGGATCCTATTGTTCTTATGCCCCATTTGCACCAAGCCTTGAGTCTTTGTTTGCAACCTCAAGGGGAGAAAAACAAGGCTCTTTAGGGAGATGTGCCCCTCAGTGCCTCTACTAAGTCATCTCTCCCCCGCCCCGCCCCCCTCCTAACTCCCTTTATGTCCCAGCCATTCCAAAGTCCTTTAAGTTCTTTGTCTACCAGGAAGATTCTCCTTGTCACTTTTCCTTGGACTTGTCACATTTCCTAGAATGACAGCATGTCCCCCACACTGACACCCCAGCCTCCTTATCTACTTCCTCCCATTATCCACTTCCTCATCCTTTAAACTTAGGTTAATGTTCATCTCCTGTTCCCCAGAACTGGCTATTGACTGCCTGTGTTGGATAGTTTCTCCAGAAACAAACTCCCAGCCAGGCATTTGAATGCAAGTCATTTTTTGGGAAGTGATTCCAAGAAGTACTGGTAGGAAAGCGGGTAAGTGAAGAGAGGGAAGCAGAGGAAGTCAATGCCAGGTGTTTTATAAGCAGTTTACCGGGAGCAGCTGAGCTGTAACCTGCTGGGGAATGCTGGGAGCCAGTGCAGTTAAGCCACACAGGGGGAAGCAAGTGTATCCTCCAGTTCCCACCCATCATCGGCTGAGGGCTGCTTCTAGCGGCATTTAATCCCTATCCTCACCTGTGCAAGGCTGTGAAAAGGCTGTTGGAGAATTGCAAATGCGTTCAGCAGGACACACAGGCATATGCCGGAGCAGTTAGAACCAAGGGGGATGTACTGGGCACCATAGCATACGTTGCATTTTCCCTCCACCTCTGGCCCCAAACAGTGCTTCTGTATATTGAGGGTAAGAAACTGCTTTCCGTTCATCTCTGTGCCGTCTGCATCCTAGTGTGGTGCCCAGTACTCAGTAACTATGCAACAAATGTGTGTTGTAGCGGTGAGTGTGGAATGAATGAGTGACTATTAGGCAAACCCACCCTGAAATTTGATTCTTTATGTCTCCTCGTAAGCACAGTCTGCCTATCATTAAGGTACCTTCCCCTCCTTCCTTACTAGTCCGTTTTTATGGTTCACAGTCATATCCATTGTCTCAAATGACTGCCCTGTGTTTTTATATTTCCACTTTTAGAGGAATGTTGCAGCCAGTGCCAGCCTCTACTCTCTCTCCGATGAGCTCATTCTGTCAGGCCTTTTCAGTGAGGTAGGAAAGTGGTGGGGGAGCTCTATGGGAAGAGGATGGGGGGCGGAGCTCGTGCCAGGGTGTTAGTCCCTATCCGTCCACTCCCTTCCCTAATATGCCAAAATTGGATGGCAGGTACCCCAGAGCCTTACTCTTTGTAAGGAACACAACCTCTCTTCCACCCGGAAGTTTGTTCAAATCCAAGGCAATGCACAGGTCTTCATTCTTGGAAACGATAAGCCTGGTAGTGCGGGGAACACGTGCCCCAGCTGAAGGCCCCCAGCTTGTCCTGTGCTTTGGGGCGAGGGTCTCCTGCCAGGACATCTTGGATCCGGCCTCCTGGGCCTGTGCCTTCTGGTTTGGTCTGCCTGGCTCACCTCTGTCTTCAGAATCGCTGTAGCCACCCACTGGCATTCCCTTGAAACATGTTCCCCCACTGTGATGTCTAGCCTATCTTCGTCTCCCCACTTTGCACCTGCTGTTCTGGCTGCTCTCCACCCCCCCCCCCCACCTGCTCTTTCCCTAGTCCGCCCTCTGTGAAGCAGCCTCTCCTATGGCTATGGCCCTGAGTGAACCCTGTTAAGTCACTTCCAAAGAAGTAAAACAGATGGAGTCAGACTGGATGATTCTTAAGATGCCTCCCAAAATCTGAGATTCAAATTCTGTGACCTGAGGTTGTTCCTGGAACCCCTGCCAGCCACAGGTGCATCACTTCTGGGTTTGTGATCTGTGCTCACTTTGGTGAACTGACAGACAAAAAGCCCTCTGGCGCCTAGAGGAGTGGACGCAACGATGATTCCTGCACCCGGGACCCACCATCTGGTTAGGGAAATGGTCACCACTGGTCCTGCTGGCTGAAGAGGCGAAGAACTGTTTCTGGAGGCTGTTTAGTCATGATGTCTATGAAATCAGACTGTGTCGGCTTTAGGGGGTGGGGGGTTGTTGTGCTGAGAAGTAATTGATGAGCTGAAAGAGGCTGCTACTTCTGACTGCTTGAGGCCATGATCTTCCTTCTCTGAAGATCCCAGTCTCCACGACTAGGGTCCCACGGTGGTGTGAGGGGAGTCCGAGGCAGCTCTTCAGAACCCTCTAAGAGTGATTTTCATGTGTCTGGACGAGGGGAGACCAAGGGTTACAAAAGGCAAGACAGACTAAAGGTCTGGGGTTAAATAAAGCTGAGCCATTCACTATCACCACTCTGAATCTCAATTTCCTCACCTATAACATGGAGAGAGTACTTGCTTTTCAGTATTCCATGAGGACTAACCACAAACGATTGATACTAAGGCCCAGGTTATTGTGTTAAACATGGGGGGAGAGCATGAAGGAAAACTAGGCATAATCTTTGCCCCTCCCATAATTCACATTTTAGTAGGTAGAAATGGAAACAAATAATGCACCGTAGCCTGATAAATGGAACAACAGATTAAGTGAATGAGTAATTTGCTTGCAAACAACATATGGAAATTTAATAAGATTTATTTTTCTCACAGTATGCTCCATATCGCCCACCTCTGGAGCGCTTTCAGGGCCACTGTGTGAAGGCAAAGGCAGAGAACTCATACGTCATACCTGAGGGAGTTTTGGAACCCTGTAACAGCGAGTCTATTAATAACCTGAGTCACTGCGAAAAGCTTAAATAATGTTTAAGAGTAAACGAAGTAGAGATTATATTTAGGAAAATGTTTTATCTTAAAACTATAAAAATGTATTTTTTAAATTTTTACTTTTTTTAAAAAAAGAGAATGTTTGGCACATCTTCCTTCCTCCACCCATAGTTTGAGAATATGAATTTTTTTTTTAGTTCTGTATCATCCCCAGTGCCTGGCACAGTTCCAGGTATAAGCCAGGTGCTTGGACATATTAGTTGGATGAGTGAATGAAGCAAAGAATGAATGAAGGAAGACTTCAAGGTAGAATCGAAAAGGAAAATTTGGGTAATCTAGAGAGTGAGGTAGAAAGAATACCAAACTAGGAGTGCACAGGTCTGGGAGCTACTTTTGGCTCTGCCAATTTTTAGCTGTAAAAATATTGCAACTCATTTAGTTGCAGGGATCCACATGGTTTAATCAGATGTAAACTAGGAGGAGTCTTTTTTTGCAGGAGTGTTGTATCGGTCAGATACAATAAAGATTTAATAGAATTATGAAAATTATGTAGAATTAGGTATAAACTTTAAGGAGAAATAAAATCAAATCTTAACCATGCATCCTTACATATATCCCTTACGAAATCTTACTATGCATCCTTTAATAGCAGATTAAGAAAATGTAGATCTCTTTGCCAACTTTTTCTTAACTCCCCAAATAACCGAAACTCTTCATCCCTTTATAAAATATTCTGATGGATGCCCACAGCACAGTGAAGATTTAGGGTTACTGTGCATGCAAATGTCTACTACAACCAGTTGGGTGGTGTGCTTGTCAAGAGTGTTGCTTACTATATTTATTCCAGGTCATTCTTTTAGTCAACAACTATTTGTTGCTCATCTACTCTGTGCTAAATATTGTTTTAGTACTGGAGATATGGTGGTGACCAATATTCATTTTATTCTAGTTTTATTTGCTTTTATAATTATGTAATTTAGTTAAATTCTATCAACTAACTCATGAAAAATTCATGCGAAAGGAGAATGGCTGACTTTTATGAAATTAAGTTAAAACTTGTAGTGGGCATCTGTCCTTTATGACCACACACGATCTTTTAAATTCCTTCTGTGCCTCTAAAGTTTCCCTTTCTCTTGTGACAGGATCTACCAATCAGATGCGCCTGTAACTAATGGCTGCGGCGCTGGGTATGGGTCATCTGTCTTGTGTTATGGTTCTAGGGTCAGCTGTGGTGGTGGTGACCTCAGGAAATGAGTTCCGTGATGTAGTTGCTGAAAGTTTAGCGTGACCCTACATCTAAATCTCCCCACTTTCCAAATTCTGTAAGTCTCCAGATATTTATTGATGAACCTCTTTTCTTTTTGAACCAGCTGCAATGAATTCTGTTGTTTGCAACGAAGAACCCCAACCACCGCAAGAAAAAAAAAAAATCCACAAAAAGGTGCCGCATCGAAGGGACGATAAAAATAATTAGAAAGATTTCACACTCAGATCGCTTAACAATTTTTTCTTCTTAGTTTGGCTTTGTTTTAAAGACATTAAACTGGAAATCCACACTGTGGCATTGTGGGAGTGGTGTGCATAGCACGGTGGGACTCCAGTCAGTGGACTCATGCTCAGAGATGGGACTTGACCCATCATCGAGACATGGAAGTGAATGCACATTGATGCTTTTATTTAAAATAAAAGATTTAAGTCATTCATGAATCATTTTTTTTTATGATTTCAACTTTGTATCAGCCTTGCTTTTTGTCAGGTGCAGAGACTTCTGTCCTCTCTGAGGCACCTGGCATGTCCGAGAAGGGGCCTCCTCCTCACACCCCACACTTGCGTCTCTGGGCCTCCTCCTCTCAGGCACTTCTAGCGGCTTGGCTCACTTATCTTGTGTGCAAGGCCTTTTTAAACTCAAAGATACCAGGTCTGATATCTCTGGTAACTCCAAGCCTAAGCCTCTTTGGTTGAAAATCTCTCTCTGAAGTTACTGTGAATTCAGGTCATATCTAGTCAGGGTGTCATTGAGCATTGTAATCACCGCTGTCTGGTGTCACACCTGTAGTCAGTGGCCATGTTCAACGCTCATTGTCCTCTGACACATAGATTTCATTTCCTCACATCTTTTCCTTCTGTTTTTCTTTTCTTTTCGCTCTCTCCCTTCTCTCTTTTCCCATGTTTTCCCCTCTCTTCTATTTTTATTTCTCCTTCGTATTTGTCTCTTGCACCCCCTTTCAGTCTCCTGGCACCTTCCCTTTCCCTATTTCCACACTTCCCTTTTCTGGGCCATGAGACCCAAGATCCTGATGAGAAATGAAACAAATCCCCTTCATTGAGCACAGGGTGTTTTCTGTGGTGGTCTTTGCTAAATGATGCTCCAGTCTAGTCTTCAATGAAAGGCAGAAACCAATCTGTCACTTATTGCCAAACATTTAGTTTAATAATATAGATCCTCCTTGTATAACCCCAAGGACTTTATGGAAGTCTGCATGCACCACTTTAAAAATATTATTTAGAAATAATTATAATACTATCTTCATGTAGTCTCTTCATGGTGTTGTAGAAGATTTGAATATAGGAAATTTTTAAACAAGATAGTTTTTATCTTAACTTTAGACATGAGAAAAGAAATACTGATGCATTTTCAGTCACTCAGGCTAATTTTAATATGCCAAATTTAATTTGCTTTCTTAAAGGATTATTGTAGAAACTGAACATCATAAGGCTTTAAAATATAAAATCATTTGAATTCTAGAAAACAGCCAATATTTTAGGGAAAGTAAAATGATCATTAAGTTATAGCCTTTTAAAGTAACAATTATTACTCATTTTACCAAACTAACAACAGTATGGACACAAGACTGGCATTCAGTGAACATTTACTAAGTGATTATGGATCATCTGCGAGATAGTGAAACTTGGCTTTTCTGGATAGTGTTAAAATTACCCAACCTATTTTGAAAATTGAACTGTTGCCGTAACATATACCTGAAAGGAATGCCAGAAACACTGAACACATGCCATCTCATTTCTAAATATATACATATATTTAACATTCTTTATGCATTTTAACAGCCTCCTGATTTTATCTAATTCCCTCATGTTTTCATCAAATATTTCTTAAACCCTGCTATGTGTTAGATCTTGGCAGTGTGAGAAATCTAAGACAGAACTGGATTCTGTTCTGGAGGAGCTTCTAATTTTATTGGGAAGATCGCATGTGTTTATAAGAGATGAATCAAATGGCCAGTTCAAGTGAGTGCAAACGAGGTGTAAAGAAGCAAGATTTCCTAAAGGAAATGGGCAGTGATAGGGGCCCTGAGCTGGGCTTAGAAAGCAGTGAAAGGGTCTCTCACTAAAATAAAAGCATGAAAACCAGTGGCACAGACAACAAAAACATGAAAGGTTTTTGAGCCCATCCAGGGACTAGTAATATACAAAGACTTGTCTCCCAAACTGGCTACCGCAAGGCCAGCCAGTGGCTGCTTTCCATTCTCTTAAGTATTTACAACCTACGCTTGACTATTTTTACCAATGGACTTGTTATTTCAAAGCAGCAGATAATCCAAAAGTCAGTTACATTTGGTTTTGTACTGTGCTGCCTGATCTTGTCAGTGGCAGATTTACTTTCCTAATTGTGTTTTGCTTAGTCTAACGTTGAATTTAATTTGCATTCCCTGAGCACACAGTGGTGGGACAGTTGGAGAGAAGGGGTGGAGATTGAGGATAAGAAATGAAGAGAGAAGGGTTGCAGTCCAGGGACGCTGTCTCAGGATTTGGAATTCGTCACACATCATTTGCACAGTGGACAATCCCCTCACAGGTAATTACAATCAACTGCGGTATGGTCAACTGAGCAGAGCCATTTTACAAGTTGTGGTAGTCTGCTCAAAATAAATGTGTGTGTAAGTGGCTCCCTTTAAAATTTATGAGTGTAAGGTTTATATCTTTTGCTCTATCCTGCATGTGCTTATTTCTGGTGATTGTCTTTATCTTCTTAGCAAAAACAAACACTTAATGATGTCTCTGGTCAGAAGAAGGCTTAGGTAATATTTCTGTGTCAGCAAACGTTTATCTTTATACAGTGTGAGTAATGAACTCATCTAGCTTATTAGTAGGTTTGAGGTAAAACCATGGAGGCATTCTCTGAAAGATTTTTTGAATTGGTGTTACATTTATATGGTCTTGGTTCAAATATATGTTTATAGGTATATACATATAGACATAGATATATATATAGGTGTGTACAAAGATAAGGGAACAATATCCCTCTGATTCTCATCTACAATCTACACAATTCCTATGGCTTCACATACAAATAACCACTATTACCAGATTCTTGTGATTCTAAACAATTATTTGTAAGAAGTCTTGCGTGTTCAGGATAGTGAAGCTTCTTAGACATGTCATCGTTAGCGTCCTTCCTTGGTGCTTGTCTGGAAGGGAAGTTTCAGGAACTCTCAGAACCCAAATTTGACCTGAGTTTTGGAGAACGCCAGACTTCAAAATCAGTACAAACAAGCTGCATCTGTTTGCAGGGGTTCTTTAAGATCTGCAGATCATAGAATTTAGGGATCTGTGAGCTTAGATAAGAAATACATTTTTATTTTTATTACTTCTGTCTGAAATTAAACATTTTCTTCAATATGAATGTAGGGAAAAATTATAGTAGAATTAGCAGTACCTCTGACTTTGTCACGGAAGAAATCGCAGATAGATCCATATCACATTATAGCCATTGCAAACATTCTGGAACATCATTTACACTAATCATTATGCTGAAGTTATGAGACCCACAGCTAGTATTCTAAAATTCGTACCCGAGATTTAGACAAGTTAGTTATGGTAAAATACACAGACAAAAATGGCTGTCCTAAAGGAAAACCTTTATTTACACTCACAGATATCTGGAAAGAGAAAGCATGGCATACCATGCAGGGCCACATGGAGAAACACCAGATCTGCAGGAGGCAGAAGGGAGGAAGGGCAGAGCAAGGCTCAGAACCTTTATTGGGGTTTTCAAGGGGAGGAATGGGTGAGGCAGGTTAGGTATGCTGAGTAAATTTAGGATTGGATAGTTTGAATAATTTTGGCAAGCCTTAGGCTATGGAGGTGGTCCCTAGTTATCCTTACCTGGCCCTGGGGTGATTTGGGGTGGGGGGGATATTGGCTTGGTGTGTGAGAACTTGATAAAGCAGAAAGTTGGAGTGTAGGCTCTGGATTGTTTGCTTTGTAAATCAAAAGTGTGCTTGCAGGGGAGTCATTTGCTATCTCTAGGAATTAGCTAGCCCCAGAAGGGGCAATTGCTTCGGGATCAAGACCCCAAAAGGGCTTCAAAAATACAGAAGATAAATATACTCAATACAGTTAGTTATTATTTAATGTATTAATAATGAAGCACAGGTACTACTTAATCACAGTTGTGCTTTAAAAAATATTTTAGTTACTGTTTTCAATCCAATAAGCTTCCCTTATATCCCCGTGTACTTCACTTTCTGTTTTTATGAACACTTCTGAGAAGGAGACCACAGTCTTCACCAGATTGCCAAGTGGTCCATGGCTCAAAGATGTTAAGCTCTGGAGAGAGATTCAATTTCTTGCCTTACTAACTCTCCTGAATTTTCTGTTTTCCTTTAGCCAAACTTAGGACCAGAACAAGTCATTACAAGAGATGCTTCCCTAGCCCCACCATCAGCACCCACATCTTCACCTGTTCTTAACCTTCCCACACCTGACCTTGTGCTAAATGGAGGGGAGACTCATTATGGCTGTAATTTACTGAGAGCACTTACCACATGCCAAACACAATTCTGTACATTTTATGTGGATGATCTCATTCGATCCTCATAACAATTCTCTGACGTACATGTGGTTATCCCTTCATTGTACAGGTGAGCAAACTGGGGTATGGAGTGCTTCTGTCCTGCCCAAGGTCTCACGTTGGTGGCAGAGCCACACTGAAGTTGGGCACTGTGGCTTCAGGTCCCACATCCTGAATAGTGCAAACACTGTGCTTGAGATGCAAGCATGACTGGGATCCCCACTCTGACTATTGTACTGGGAACAGGCACTTTCTGTTTTCAAGACTTATAGTGAATAAGTGAACTTACAAACGCTTGGAAGCCAATCTAAGTGCAGATCTGGGAGTACTTAATCCTTGGCTTTAGAAGGCTCTAGGCCAATGATAAATGTTTAAAGTGATTTAGAAAAAGAATTTGGGTAATGAATTCGAGGTATTGTTAAGCAATGTTTGTCAGTAAATTAATTAGCAGGTTAAATTACCTAAGTGGTAGTTTTTAAAAATTTTACTTTATATAACTTATAAAGGGCCATAAAACCCCAAAGTAACCATATCAAAAGCTTATCCCTGTTGCTCTTCCAGAGGCATGATCATTACTGGCTTTTTTGTTTATCATAAGAAAGAAATCTATGTCTCAGGTTAGATGTCTTATTTCTCCTAACTTTTACAGTATTGGATATGTATAAATCAGATGTTCATAAAGTGAGGAGTGGCCATATATTCTTTGTGATTGAAGTTCAGTTTTATTTCTTTGTATTATTGTTTTAAAAAGTATAAGGGAAAATTAAGTTTATACCCTCTCAGTAAAGCTTTGCCTTGTTGTATAAGCCTGCTATAATTAGGCTTAAATTTGGGTGCATGAGACAGAAATCCCAAAATAACAGTGCATTAAGTACAAGAGGAGCTTATTTTTCTCTAGTCATTCATTCCAGAGGGTTTTGGGAGGTATACCATGATTAGGCATCTTCCAGATCTTGTTTCCACTATCCTTATATTTGGCACTTGACATCATGGTCTGATGTGGCTGCTAGAGCTCCAGCAATGACATCTTTATTCCAAGGAGCTGGATGGAGACAAAGAAGAGAGCAAAGAGTGTCTGCCAGCAGTGTTTTAAAGGAAGCCTGTTGCCACACAATACTTGTGCTTATGTCTTACAAGGCAAAATTAGGCACAAGGTCACATCTGGACAAGGGAGATTGAGAGATGTAGCAAACTGAAAACTAGGGGTTATGCGAGCTAGAAGGAGAGAAAAGTGGATGTAGGCATGCAGTGAGCAGCCTTTGCCACACATTCTCTTTGGACACCTCAATTGTGATTGAAGCACCACCAGGGAAGCATTCTCTGCACTCAGTTGCCTTATGAGGCAAATAAGTCTCTTGGACGTTGCATCTGTAAGCTCAAATATAAAGCGTGATGATAGCACATATCACAAGGTGCTAAGTGTTAGTCTTCCGGATGGCACATCGAGTTAACAGGATCTTCTGAATATAAACTCTCAACTTAAGAGGCTTCTCTTAGGGTGGTAACTTCAGGTACTGTGTATGGTGAGAGGCTTGGGGATGGCAGGACTTTGGGGGTTGACCCTTAGATAACATCACACAGGCAACCGCATGTTCTAGTGGAACATAAAGCTCTTTCTGTATTTTCTGTTATAACAGAAAATGTACTGAAACATATCGAATACTATACTGAAACAAGCCTCATTTTGGAAAGGCTAGGCTATTGTCAAATTTTGTTAAAGTGCATTATGTAGAATTTAACATCTATGTTTAAAAACCATCAATGCGTATGTGTCTTTGGAAGCCTTTGGAATCTTGCAAGTGTGTCATGCATTCATTTGAGTCACTGACTCATTTTCCCACTTCTCTGATTTGCAAAGAAATAATTTTATTGATGTTTTTCTCCAGCAGGTGGAAATCATGACAGCATCATGCAATGCAGGAAGCAGTTGCTAAGCAACCATTTTCAGAGTTAGAAAAAATTCAAAAAACCTTCCTTTTAAATGTCTGCAACATGTGAAAAATTAGATAAACTCTCCATATAACTTTAAACAAACTCATAAAACTTATGAAAATTATCATCTTTTTTTTTTTTTTTTTCTATTCCCTACTCGTAACTTTCCTCAGCAATGGCACAATCTTCAAAGATGCAGTTTTAGACCTGGGTCAAGCTAACCGTGGAACATAGCAAATACAGTTAGAATTTCTGTTCCACTCTCAATTATGGCTTTGCCAATCTGACATCCATCCACTTGAGGATTCTCGTAATCTGTTTCTGATGTCCTTTGAGTTAAAATTATGTTAGCACAAGTCTTGGGTGCTTCGGAAAAGTAGGTTCTTTGTAGGCACTGGGTTGTAATTAATCTTTAACACTAGCTCCCTCACTTCCCCCAGAAGGTTAAGTGATCCGCTATGAGAGAATTAGTTCAGGAATTTGAAAATACTGTCCTTCCC
The DNA here is from genome assembly GCA_003508835.1 of Eonycteris spelaea. Lineage (NCBI taxonomy): Eukaryota > Metazoa > Chordata > Mammalia > Chiroptera > Pteropodidae > Eonycteris > Eonycteris spelaea. The sequence continues at coordinate 2,626,144 of PUFA01000001.1, forward strand.
AGCACCAAGTGCAACAACACAATTGGGGGTATTCGTGTACGTTTCTCAGAACTGCTACTGTGTGAAGGCTGGAGGCTCATTTCCTGGGGTAACAGGTACTTTATGCAAAGGAAGAGTTGGATGATCCCAGCTAACCAGTCTGTAGTTGATTTTAAGACCCACAAAGGCTCAGAATTCTTCCTTGGGGGGAAGGGGGAATGGAACAATATTTTGGTATCCAAGGTATGCTCCCCTGGCACAGCTTCCTAGAAGTCATTGGGAGTGACCCCTGGCGAGCTGGGGCAGATCCTGGTGCTGAGGGGTATGTGCCTAATACATGTGGAAATGCTAGGGATGACGGAAACTAATCCCTAACCATCCCACATAATTAAATTCTTTAAGAGGCAACCGTGATATTTCCTAGTGTGGATGGAGGTCTTGCACATATGGGCTGGGCTGCCTTTGGTCAGCCCAGCCCATCTTCACATGATGTTCTATTTGCCTAAAGCCTTAGTGCAGGTATCTCTTGCCATCTAAACCTAGGCATCTACTAGATCCAACTAGTTAGGAATTCTTGTATTTCTATAACTCTTTAGAAAGTGAGTTTTCACATTCTTTCTCTTATTTGCTTCCAACAGCAACCATATCAACAAGGCAAGGCAGAACGCTTTATTTACACTTTCCAACAGGTAAACAGGTCACATACTTGGTGGAGCTGAAATTGGAACCCAGAACTTCCTACTTTGAGTTCAGGGCTCTTGCCACAAAGTTGCAATTCTCAATTTCTCTGTCTTGGGTCTCTTTTCCAGTGATCTTTAATTAATACATTAAAATAAATTGAGTTAAGTTCTTATTGGGTCATCTTAGCTTAAGGTATTATCCATTACAGATAACATTTGAATCTCAGTCCTGGAATATAGTGCCATACTTTAAAAAAAAAAAAAAAGCCAATAAGGTGAGAATTTCAGGTGTTCTGAATTGTTAAGAAGATGGACGATAGCATTTTCAGGCAGAATTCTTGAGTTAACTAATAAGTCAATATTAATTGAGTTTTGCCATGTAACAGGCCCTGGCATTAGCATAAGAAACAAAACAACAGGATCCATACTCTTATGGATCTTACATCCCAGGCAGCCCACTTGTATTCACAAAATAGATAGGTTTTGGCTACATCTAAAGCAGCTTCTGATGAGGAGGCCTGGGTGGGCAAGATTATTGGATCCTGGCCGTGACAGAGAAAGAAGAGGAGAAAAGTTAGGAGATGAAGTTTTACTGCATAGAGTTCCAAACTAATTTTTGGTTTACTGTTCTTTTCAGAGAAGTTTTGTATCGCTGGGATGGGGCAGAGGGGGACAGGAAGGATAAGGAAGACTAGTGGGTATTGGTAGTAAAATACTTGGGCAGAGGGAGAGAACTGGCTTGTTATATATTTTTTCCATCCTGGGAATGTGCATGGCCTCAGAAAGGAGTATGCCGTGCATAGGGACTGGCTGTGAGACCAGCCAGTCCTACTCTGAGGACTGTACAGGCCCATCTGTAGGGGCGATCAGCTGTTTTGGATTCCTGCTTTACCTATCTCCTTTCACTATGTACTGTGAGCTTGAGTGGGGAGGCCTGAGAGAGAAAGACTAGAATGAGAATGAACTTGAAGAAGCTTCTTACAGGAAGCCTTCTAAAACAGAAACCTGCAAAGAGCAGAGATTCCTAGAGTATAGTCCTCCTAGATATATCTTGCAAGTGATTTGCAAAATTACTAGTGGTCGATAATTTTAAAACCTTTTTCCAGTTATACTTGTAATAAATTTTTATATTAAAAACTCAGTGAAATGTAATTGTGGTTCCCCCCTATACCACAGCCACCACTGTGAAGTAATCTTAGAAATGGTTGCATTGATTGACTGATTGACGCTGGTTTTACCAATTTACCATACTTTGAGCAGGCATGTAAAGACTTTTTCACTGCCCCTAAGTGTATTTGTTATTTCATCCATGAGATTAGTAATAGAGTACTCTGTATGTTTACCTCTCCTACATGAAACAGTTTACTTCTAACACTGAAGACAGGTTGTAATGTAATAGTTTGATTCGTCTTTATGGAATACTTCCATAAATTTCCAATAACATTTATTCCCCTTGGTTATTCTTTAAACAGAATATTTTGAAGCCATATGTTAAAAACAAACAAATAAGCAAAGGAACAAACAAAAAAAGCCATATCCAACACTTAGTTTTTAACAGCCATCGGATCCAAATAGCTGAAGTTATTCTTGCATGGGTGTCGTTCTCACTGCCAGGCACATCGGGCTCTCACAATGATCGCTTATGATGACGATGGCGATTATGGTAGAATATGGGCCTTTTGTTTCAGCACCTATTGCTATCACATATCTCAAGGACATGGTGGCACTGTACTGATCTCTTTTCATGCATTATCTCATTGAATCCTCATTTTTACTCTGTAAAGGAGATTCTTTTGATATTTCTTTCTTATAGTGGAGGAAACTGAGGCTCAGATGGCTAAATAACTTGTCAAAGACATATAATTTGGAAATAAATGTTTTAGGTGAGCCTAAATGGAAGGTTATGCGCTTCTAGAAATTTATCATTCTTTTCTAGATTGTCAAATTTTGTTGGCTTATAATTGTTTATAATATTCTTTAATGATTCTTCTTTGTGTTCTCTTTGGTGTTGGTTGTAACTTCTCTTTCATTTATGATTTCCAAAGCCCATGTTCTTAATCACACCACAGCTATAGCTAGTTGCCAGAATAAACATAAGGAATAAAGAGGGAGCATTTTGGAGCTTTGGCTTGTCCTACCCCTCAAGGTTCATGACTCCAGCTTAGATCATTTGGGCCCAATTGTACTCCTTGAAACTTGAAGGTTATTGGGGGATCAGATTGTGGGGGTGTACAGAGGCAATACTGAAAGAGGGAGAGAATAACTCTGGAGAGTTTAGCTATTTTCAGATGCCCTTCCTGGGTGGTTAAGGAACAATAAGATGTGAAAATCCTGACCTGTTTGGAACCATCCAACATCAACCCAACCTCAGGAATTGACCATTCCAGTTCAATACCTACAAGTAAGTTGTTTTCCACCCATTTTTAGAACTGACCTCCTGAATATACTCTGAAGACTCAACACCAGAGGGAAGGTTACTCTCAGTGAGTAGTTTCTTGATGCCCAGATGTTTTTGATCATCTGATATTTGATATATATGGCAATCTCCCTTCTCAGAAAATGGTATACAACACTCCTTCACACAACTCAACACTTACAATGTTAAGACATTTAGAGATCTCTTAACAACATATTCACACTTCTACTGAGGGGTCAAGGAACCCTAGTAAGGAAGAAATCTTCAGGTGTGCTCAGATGATTTTTTTTTTCAGTATTTTTTTTCAAGATTATGAAGTAAGTTAGAAAGAGAAAGGGAAGGAAGGAAGAAAGGGAAAGAAGGAAGGAAGGAAGGAAGGAAGGAAGGAAGGAAGGAAGGAAGGAAAAGAAGTAACGAGATATCAAACAGTGTGATCCTTCTTTTTTTCCTGCTAGAATGGTCATATATGTAAATAAGCTTTGAGGACTTGTCTTGTTAGGACAGCTCTACCTAGGAGGAACACTTACACTATTTTGGCCAGTTTGCTATTTTGAAATGAGACTATCGCCAGTGAGCCCCTAATGAGCATTTGTTTTATACTTTTTAATGGATTAAATAAAAACTCAGTAAGTAACAAGATCTTCAGAAGATGAAAAGCCAGGCACCCTCCTGACTCTTAGCCCAGTGCTTGTTCATCCTCCCCAGTCCTGCATCTTTCCTTTCCTGTTTTGGTTTGACTATGACGATCTGAGTCAGAGATTGCCCCTGTTTTGGATAAGATGCTATGATGGTTTGAATCAGAGGTTGCCCCAGCTGGAGTAAGATGCCATGGCTGTCCAAGTCACCCTGGGTGAGGGAGGTGGTGAACCTCAGCTCCTCTGAGGTCCTTTGCCCATGATAAGTTGGCCCGAGAGCCTCAGCTGTGCACTCAGCAGCCTTCTCTCAAAGCCCACGTTAAAAAAAAGCAGTGAAAATGAAGTCACCTGTCTTTTTAGTATCATCTAATAATAGCTTTCCAAAATTCTCAGTTAATTAAGGCGCAGTGTTTCCTTAGTCATTCTTCTAGGCAAGATTGTATTTAAGTAACTTTTCTGGTCTCTCCTTATAGTTAGACAAAAGTATTGCCTTCTTTTGCTTTATAAGTTAGTCATTTAGTAATCAGCCGATTCTTTTTTTTAGAAAAGATTCTATAGACCAAACTTCATCTATGTTTAAAGTCATTATTCTAGGAAATCAGTAGGTAAAAAAATATGGACCATGGTTAGTCTCACTAGTGATTAAAGAAATATGATAAAACCAGCAATCTGGTACCATTCAGCACTCCCCCCGCCATGAAATTAGCCAACATCTCTATCTCTATCTCTTTCTGTCCACATCCATGTATTTATGTATTCTTCAGTTTGTTTACATACATGAATGTGTGTGTATCCAAGAGTAGATCGTAGGTTTACCATATCATAGTGCATAATCTCCATAATGGAATAGTAATTAAAAATGATAGCTGTGAAAGTTGGAATCATGGAAAAGTATGTGATTTAAATCCAAGTAAAAAACATATAAATGCTATGATTCCAGCCATGAATATATATAATATATATTATAGACTGTAAATGTGTACATACAATATATACATATATACATATATGACTGATTATATAGGCATTTGTGCACCATTGACACTGGACACTCACTGTCTGTATCCTAACTGGCCATTAGATAAGTGGTTCTCAAAGTTTAGTATCTATCGCCATAATCTTGGTGGCTTGTTAAATACAGATTCCGGGCCCCATCCCAAGGATTCTGGGGTGGATCCTGAGGATTCAACATTTAAAAAGCTCCCAGGTGAAGCTGATGCTGCAGATTCAGGGATCACTGATCAAGGAGCACTGCTTGAGCCTAGTGGCTGCACAACAGATCTCTTGAGGCGACCTTTTAAAAAGATGCTGCTGCCTTTGTCCCACCCTTCAGACAATAAAATCAGAACTTCTGGGGTTTGTGTCTCACTCCTCAGTAGGTTTTAGAATACATAAGAATACCACGTGATTCTTATGTTTAGCTAAAGTCGAGAGCCATTGCTTTTAGACTCATGGTTCTCACACTTGATGTGCATCAGAATTGCCTGGAGGGCTTGTTAAAACATAGATGGTCGGGCCCCACCTCCAGCATTCCTGATTCAGTAGGTCTGTGGCTGGTTGGAGAACTTGCATGTCTCTCAGGTCCCAGGTGATGTTACTACTGCTGATCCAGGGACCATCCATTGAGAGACAGCACTCTCAAAGATCTGCTTAAGCTCTCATGATCTGTGCTAGCATACTGAATCGTAATACTTTCACTGGTGTGTTGCTGCAAATTACAACATTTTTGGAAAATATTGTAGCAATATATATATTAAAAATCATAAACACCTTCATGCCTGTTGATCTGGTAATTGCATTTTGGGAAAATCTATCCTAAGGAAATAGACTAAATATGGAAAACAGCTATAAGCTTGATATTCACAGAACTGATTTTTGTAATGGTCAAATAGTATTGAGCTAAATGTCTAAGAGTAGGTGATTGGTTTAATACATCATGGTATAGCCCCATAATAGAGTGGTCATTAAAAATGATAGCTGTGAAAGTTGGCAATATGGAAAAATGTTGTGATTTAAATCCTCATAAAGTCATGTATAAACGCTGTGATTACAAACTATGAAAAAGTACACATAGGAAGAAAATACAAGAAATAAACCAAAACAATAAATGTCATGTCAAGAATATGGGATTTTTTTTCTTTCTTTCATTTACAAATTTTCTCTGACTGTGTTAATCAATTTTCTAACTACACATATATATTATACATATTGCATATATATGTTTGACATCAAATTACTCATTACCACTTCTCTTCATGATAATGTGGTTTTATCTTGGTTTGAAGCGAAATTTCTAACAATTCTACATTTGCCCACAGATCCTAATTGCAACTTTCCCAAGCAACGGCACATTCTCTCTCTCCTGCAAGCTCCTGTTCAGATATTTTCTGAGTGATGTTAATTACCTCAGAGGTGACACAGAAAGTGCTTGAAGATTCCTGTTAGGCAGAGAGCAGCCAAAGAAAGAGGCAGAGCCATGTTGATGTTTCCTTTTTATGATGAATGATAAGGAATTCAAAAGAAACTCATTTCTATTCACTATGCCTGTAATATCTAAAAGATATGTAAGAAACTCTAGTTATACTGTTTGGTTTTGTGCTGGTTCACCAGAGGAGTTGGGAGTTATTTTTTAAGTCATTATGTAAAAAAAGTATATATAACAGATAAAATCCCATAACTGGAATATTATTTCAGGAGATTGCGTACTACAATTAAAATAGATCTAAGACTTAGAAGGCTTGGGGCAATCTTGCTTTGCAGATTTTATTAAATAAGGCCAGATTACTTGCCAAAAACACTTGTGCCATCCTTAGGACCAGACTGTGGACAGCTCTTATAATGGCATACAGAACTTAAATTGGCAAAATGAGTATATTCTGCGTTTGTTCTTTAAGCATTCCTGATATTGTTGTCTTTTTTAAAAAAATTATACCAGCCATTTTTTATTGTTTATTTCCTAAGCTATTGACATTAACACAGTGTTCAGAAATGAAATGTCCTTGGAACTCAGGATGATTTTTATATCTTTAACCAAAGCGTTTTCTGTATTTTTGGAGGGTATATTTATTATTATTATTATTAGTAGTAGTAGTAGTAGTAGTAGTAGTAGTAGTAGTAGTAATAGAAACATATTTAGATTTGTAAGCAAATTTTACCATTATCTGTGTTAACTGTTCTTTTATTCCACTCCTACCTTCCAGGATAATTTCTCTTCTTGTTTAAGTATATACCTTCTTGCAGAGATTTCTGGTAATAACTCTCTTATGCACCTGAAAATATTGTTATTTGCACCTTCTCTAATTAATTAGAATAATTATAGATTTTTCCCACCATATTTTGGAGATATTCTTTATTGTTTTGCATCTCTTGTTGCTGATGAATTTGCTGCCAACTGATTGTCATTCCTTTGGAATACTTTTCCTTTCTTAGCTCTCTCTTTGATATTCTACGATTTTATTAGAGTATGTATGGGTGTGAATTTAATTTAATTTATTCTGCTTGTGTATGATGTTCTTTTCATTTGACAACTCATGTTTTTCTCCAATTCTGAAACTTCTTAGAGTTATCTTGATCTGAAAGTTCTATTAGATGTTCTTGAAACTTCTCAGTAAATCCTCTGTGTATCTTAATTCTTTTTCTTAATTTTCATCCCTTTATATTTTTCTGCTATATAATTGAAATTTCTTCAATTCTAACTTCTAATAAACTAATTTTTTCATTGCATTTCTTTTTAAATCTACTCATCTACTGAGTTTTTTTATTTCAATGATCATATTTTTATTTATAAAATTTTTGATTGCTCTTTTTAAAATCTTCCAATTTTAGTTTTATATTCTTTTGTTTTGGCTTCGTAAGCTCCTGTTCTTGTTTGATGGTTGATGTCTTCTCTTTGATCTCTTTAACAATTTAAACAACAAAATAATTTTCTGATTCAAATATTTCTCTTTTCTTGAGTATAAAGTCTCCTTTGCTTATAGTTTTTACCTATGTTTTGTGATTAATGATAGCTTTAAAAATTATTCTTTACCTAAAAAAGGAAATACTTCTGTCACAAAAGCACATAATGTACACATAAATACTCATATTTCTACCATAGAAAAAAAACACTAAAATTTGATAACTATTTCAGATTATTTTTAGAGTACTAATCATTATAGATGTTTATAATTTACGTTTAACATATGCTTAAACTGCATGTTTTATTTATCTTCGATTGCCTTTTAAAGGCGGACCTCTACCTTCTCCATACTTGTCCAGATTTGTGCATGTATATTATGCAATAATGTATTCATAATAATAAATATTTTTGATATTTCTCAAAATTTACAAAAATAGTATGTTGCGCTATTCTGCAGTATCTTTTTTTTTTTAAATCTTAGCCATGTTTTTGAAATCTGTGTTGATGCATATAAAGCATACATTCTTGTACATATCTCACCATGCACATATTTGGGAATCTCTCAAGAAAATTTACTGGATAGCTGGATCCTGAGCTGGGTTTGTTATTAACTTTACTAGATAGTACCAAATTGCTATAAAAGTCAGTGTACTAATTTATACTCCCCTCCACCAGCGATGAATGAGAATTCCCATTTCTTTACATTGTCATCGATAATTCTTTTGCTGATTTTACTTTTTTAATCAACTTTGTTGAGGTATAATTTACATCCAATAAAATTTGCTAATTTAATATACAAGCCAATGGCTTTTACCAGATATTTACTGTCCACCACAATTAGGATAAGGAACATTTCCACCATCCCAAAAAGTTCTTTTACCCTTTTTGATCAATCCCCCTTTCTACCCCGACCCCTAGCAACCACTGGTCCACTTTCAATCATTAGTCTTCCTTTTCCTAGAATTTTGCTTAGCATGATGTTTTGACATCCATCCAGTTTGTGTATCAGTGGCTTGTTTCTTTTCATTTGATTAGTATTTCATATAGATATTCTCTATATTAATGACACATGATAGGGATTTGAGTTGGTTCTAGTTTGGAGCTATTATGAATAGAGCTACTATTCACTTATAAGTCTTTGTGTGGACTTAGCAAATACCCAGAATTAGAATTGCTGAGCTGCATGGTAAGTATATGTTTACCTGAATGAGAAAGTGCCAAACTGTTTTTCCAAAGTGTCCGTCCCACTCTGTATTTCCACTATCAGTGCATAAGAGTTCCAGTTGCTCTACATCTTTGTCAATACCTGAAATTGTCAGTCTTCTTCATACTAGTCATTTAAGTGGTTGTATACATTTCTCTACTGACTAACGATTTGAGCATCTTTTCATGCACTCATTTCCATTCATGTAAGCTTTTTGGTGAATTTGCTGTTCACATTTTTTGCCCATTTTTAGCCAAATTGCTTGACTTCTTAATATTCAATTGTAGGACTTTTTTATATATTCTGAATAAAAGTCTTAAATAAAATATATTTTTTGCAAATGTTTTCCTCCAGTTTTTACATTGCCTTTCTTATTTCTTTGCAAGTTTTTAAAGAGCAAAAGTTGTCTTTAGTTTTTAATTTTTTAGTTTTTAAGTTTTCATTTTTATTTTTACTGTTTTGATTTTTATTGTCTATTTTACTTCTTAATTTTTTTCTTTAAAAATTGATAAGTCCATTTTAGAAAAATACTGATGTAGATGAGTTTTTAAAAATTAAATATTTAATTAGTAAATATCTCACTAGAGTTAATTATAGTATATATTTATTTAAAAGTAACACTAGATTATAAACCCCTATAGATCCGGGAGATATCACTGAAGTTTAATTTTCTTTAGCAATAGTCCTGTGTTCTAGAGCAGTGTTGCCTAATAGAAATTTAAGGCAAACCACATATGTAATTTAAATTTTTCTTGTAAATACATTAAAAATTAAAACAGGTTGAAATTAATTTTAGTAATGTATTTTATTTAACCCAACTATATACCCAAATGTTGTGATTTTAAGATATAATCCATATTGATGAGATATTTTACATTGTCTTTCATATTCTGCTTCTATTTAAAATTTTAAAATATGGCACTAGGCACATTTCAAGAGATTATATCCACATGTAGCCAGGAGTGTGCTGTGTTGGCCAGAACAGTTCCATTGGAAAGGCAAAATTTATTTCAAGTGAATAACCTCCTACTGTGTGTACAATACTGCGCAAAGTACTGACAAAATATATGAGATTCAACTGTATACCAAAGAGAATATCAAAAAGCAATTCCAGCTTTGAAGGTGTCCTGGAAACACCAGTGCGTAGTCATTAAAGCTCTTTATTTGTTACACGCTAGAAAGGGGATGTAGGTCTCAATCCTGTTAGTGACAGGAATTCTTTTACAGTCAAAGAGGAAGCAGGGTGGAGGGTATCTTTTGTTACAAAATGCACACGCAAGTTTCTGCCTCCAGGCAAGGGAATTGATAGTTTAACAATGTTATTGTTCAATGACCCATATCAATGGGGTTCCTTCTGAATGGTCTACATTGGTTTAATTATCACAAAATGCTTACCTATTTAAGAACCTGGATGTGTCTTCTTCTTTCCTCCCTCTATTCAACAATTCACAAATAATAATTCATTGTGTCACTGACTGCCCATTAGACTTCCTGATGAAAAACAACAATAGCAAATGCTGGCAAGGATGTGGAGCAACTAGAAGTCTCCATCTGACACCGCTGGTGGAAATGGAAAATGGCACAGCCATTCTGGAAAACAGAGTGGCAGTTTCTTATCAAGTTAAAGTGAAACATATATTTACCATATGATCTAACAATTCCTCTCCAAAATATTTACTGAAGTGAATGAAAACTCACATTTGCACAGATCAGGGATTGCTGGGAAGTAGAGGTGAGAGAAGGCAATGACTGAAGAAGCACAGGAGGATTTTTTGAGGTGACAAAGTTCTTCTTTATCTCGATTACATTGATGGGTATACACTGGTAGGCATTTTCCAAACTCTGAGCCAACACAAAAAAGAATGACTTTTACTATAGATGTTACTAAGAAAAAATGCATTGTGTAACTATTAAATGCTAGGACCAAAAGTGGGCAAAGGTAAGAGAATATAGGGATGATACACGACCAGTTTATACAAGTGGTAGGATTTGACCTGGAAACCAGTATTGCTTCAGTTTACTTCAAGTCCACAACTGTGCTTGCTAGTGGAAGCTGTAGAAACTAGCCTTGGCAGGCCCACTTCCGTATCTCACAGAATAGCATTCTGATTGGTGAAATTTAAATCACATTTGGAACCCTAGCTGCAAGCAAGTTTCCGAAATACAGTTTCTGGCTTTCTAGTGTCTGTGTACAGGAGGGCACTTTAGAAGAAGATTGGAAAGGATATTCACACAACCTGTGGCTGTTAGATAGTCATTGTATTAGTTATCTATTGCTGCATAACAAATTATCCCAAAACTTAGCAGCTCAAAACAAAACAATAAATATTTATTATCATAGTTTCAGGGTCAGGAATTCAGAAGTGGCTTAGCTGGATGGTTCCGGTCAAGATGTTAGTTGGGGCTGCAGTCATCCAAAGGCTTGACCAGGTCTGGAGAATACACTTCCAACGTGGCTCATTCACGTGGCTGGTTGCAGGAGCCCTGGTCCCTTGCTGACTTTTATCAGAAGGCTTCTGTTACTTACCACGTGGGCCTCTCCCTCAATCTGCTTGATTTTCCTTACAACATGGTAGCTAGCTTCCCCCAGAGCAACTGTTTCAAGAGAGAGAAAGAGAGCCAGAGGCGGCCCAAGCATTTTAAGACATAGTCTTAGAAGACACACACTGTCTCTTTTGACATATCCTGTTTGTTAGAAACAAGTCATTATGTCCAGTCCATTCTCAAGGGAAGGGGAATTAGATTCCACCCTTTGAAGAGAGGTATGTCACAAAATTTGTGGACATATTTAAAAATCATCACAGTTACCTTTATTCATCAAGAGTTGACAGGGCAAGTGGATAATCAGGATGGAAATAATGCTACAGTGAAGGTTAATTTAGTGAGGGCTGAACTTTTGTAGTCTGATGGACCTAGCTCAGCCTAAGCAATTGCATCTCCTCAGCACCTAGCACAGTATAAACACTACAATATATGGAAGACACTGCAGATGTTGAATGAATAAAGGAAGGAAGAAAGGATTGATTGAATAGGTAGGTAATAGCTGGGTGAATGAATCCCAACTTTTAGGGTCACGAGCATAATTAGACAAATCCTTCAAATTCAGTGGCCAATCTGGTTGCATTTGATTCTGAGTTGCTTCTTTAACAGTAAGACAGCTCATTTCGAAACAGTTCACAAAACCCAAATATTGTGAAAAGCAAGGTTGAAACCCTCATGTATCTGTTGTTCAGGATTTATAATCGGCAAATAGAAGCTACGGTCAAGAGCAGGTCAATAGCCCATATGCTCTAGATATTGAGACAGACATTACTTTGGAGCAGCAGAAAATGTGTTCACCCTTTTGGCTCAGCAAATTCAGATGGGAGGAAAGGTGACTATTACTATGCTATCTTACTTTCTTTTTTCACCAGCCTGAATCGCTTGCTATTTTTGAGGAGCTGCTGCCTGTCTAGCAAGATGCAGCTAATGACAGAGCAGCAAATTTCTCACTCATCAATCTGAACTAGCAGGTCTAAACCAGCACAGCACTTTTGAACATGCTATTGGTGAAAGAAAATGGAATGTCAGATTGGTCTTCTTTGAAAGGCTTTCTTGAACCACATGACTGGTTTTCTGAAGCATGAAAAACAAGACTCAGGGCGACAGCATCCCATCGGTTAGGCAAAAAGTTCTGAGAAATCCATTGAGTTCCTTTAAAATGTGGGTTTTGGGTGTACAATCCTGTGACTTGCCTCAATGTTTCTGTTCTGAAAACACTGGATCAAACAGGCTATTATAACAATATTTTTTTTGAATCTAGAAAACTTAGTCTATTTTAAATAAAGGCAATTCACAGCAATTTATTTTATTCAGCACACATTTATTGATCTTTTATTAGACCCTTGCTGGTGTGCTAAGCCCTAGGGCTACAGAGTGAACAAGAGGGAAATGGTCCCTACCTCCATCGCTGTTAAGGTCATCTTTTTACTCCTTACTGGTTATCAAACTCAAGTAAAGCCTGATCTTTTGACCTCTCCTTAGTCTTGCCTAAAACTGGAAGATAACTTGATTGAGATAGACCTTTTTGGGAAAGAAAACAGAGGGGCCTATTGTCAAACACTACCCTACTCTTATTTCTGTTTTTAAACTCTAAAACAGGCACTATGAAACTGTGATAAGTATGCCCCTTTAAATGAACTTGGCTCTGAGACCAGGCCCAGTGACTTCAGCTTGGCAGGTGTTTCTCTCTGTGTGAGTCCTTCCCTGCTCAGTCAGGTGGCCACCATGGGCAACACTGTGAACTGTGTATATCCATAAGATGAGTGAGAATTTTTTATGTTGCAGGTGACAAAAACCGGAACTCAGTGCTGTCCTAAGGAATAGTTAGAGTCTGGGAAGCTCAAATGATGGCACCAGGACCTGTTTCTCAGCTTCGCTTCCTTTAGAACATGAGCTGTCTCATAGTATTTCTATGATTCATTTTCTTCATAGTAACAAGATAGCCGCAGCCTTAGAAGGCTCGTATTCTCACACCCTGGTCCAGAAGATGAGTAAAAGCTTGTCTTTCCTAAGTTCTCAGCAAGCAGCTCCTAGAATCCCCTGCTCTGATTGGTTACATGCCTGTTTTTGAACCAGCCCTTGTGGCGGGGTGGGTGGGATATGCTTATTGTCTTAAACCAATCAGAGCTCTTCACTGGAGGTGGGATGGAACCAATCCCATCCAAGCTGCTGGAGGTTAAGGGAGAGATGATTTAAAGGAAATGTGGGTATTGTTAGGAAAAGGGGAGGTTGTGAATGCCTCTGCCACTCTCTTTGGTATTCTTAGCCTTCCTTTCTTTCCTTTTTCAAAATAGACTTTATTTTTTTGAGTAGTTTTACATTTACAGAAAAACTGGTATGATAGTGCAGAGTCTCCCCATATACCCTATACCCAGTTTCTCCTATTATTAATACCTTACAGTACATGGTACATTTGTTATAATTAATGAACTAATATTGATACATTACTATTAAGTCAGATGCATACTTTATTCACATTTTTTATTTTTACCCTTTCCTTCTTCTGTTTCTGGATCCTATTCAGGATACTAATTTACAATTAGTTGTCATATCTTCTTAGGTTCCTCTTGGCTGTGGCAATTTCTCAGACTTTTCTTAATATCCCCTCCTTCACCTTGTGACTTAAAACCAAATGTTGCTTTTATCAAATCAATGCGTATGGCTCATAGTAGGAGTTGAAGAAATTTCTTGTTGCATAGTTAAAATAATTAAAGCTGATTTTTTTAGTCTCAGTTCATTTAATGATTTTAGGACTTTTCCCATTAGGGGGATTTACATCTTAAACTGGAATTTTATTTAAGCCAGAGTGGATGATGTTCTAAGTGTGAAATTATAGATTCAATTGGAGGAGGTATTGGTAATGGGATTGGGAGAGAAGGAGTTTAGCCATTGGGGACTTTCTAACACATCTGAATTCATATTTTAGAGGCAGGCTTAAGTCATCTCTCATGTCATGAGTAGACTTTGATCTAATAGGGGATAGGATTCAGAAGATAGAAACTGTGGTGGAATGTTTTTAGGGAAAATTACTAGTCAAAGAAATAACTGCTACAGGTTATTTGCTTCATTCTGTCAAAGGAAATTAGGAAAGGGAAGCTAGGGCTACAGCAGACAATAGGAGGTGATTTTTATTTTATTTTATTTTAATTTTTGGTATTCACAGCCACTAGACTGGGGAAAAGGTTTGTTTGTTTAATTTTAGCTTGGATTAGCTATCTATAATTAGCAAATCAGTGTTTATCTCTTCACAGTTTGCAAACAACCACCTGTAACCTTTAGCCCTGGAACATCTATGATCAGGATTATTCTAGCAAATTCTGGCTCTTCCATTGTTTTGTGATGCTCATACTTCATCCTCTGGTACTAGAGGTTGATAATGACAGACAATTCCTAAAACTGACAGAGATGGTGAGTGAAGCTCTAGAAACTAATTATGTGGAGTTTGCTGCCCAACGGCACTTATTGGTTAGTTTTAGCCAAGAGTAGGATGTTTTGAGTCCTCTTTCAATAAGACTGGTAGGCCATCAATGGCTTCCTCCTTCCATAAATAGGCATCTGATTCTTTAAGGGCCAGCCTTGAGCTCAGACCATTCTTGAGCACACCTATGAAGCAAGTAAATCTGGTGTCTCATGTCCCAATTGTTCTTTTCCATCTCCCTTAACTGCTGATTGTGATTCTTCACTCCTCAAGCTGTAGGGCCCTTAGGCTGAGGTTCTCATACTCTCTTATTTCCCTTTCACAGCCTCCTCTTAGGAAAGGGCCTAACTCATTTGCATCAGAATATAAATATCTGAAAATGTTTAATCTTTGTTAAGGAATGAACCTTAATTGTAGAATTTCAGGCATCAGACAGCTGTGGCTAGTGCATGGATGGCAGACAGTTTTGAGTAGGATCCCTTCCATTCCAGTGCTCCTGAAATGTGGCTGTAAGTACCCAGCTCCCACTCTGTGTATGACCCCAGTTTGGGAACGGGGGTCAGGGTTGGCACCCTGCTCAGTTGCAGCGAATTAGAGGAACCCTCTCTTTTCCCAAGCCAGACTCTTCCGGGTTGGATACAGGGGTCTTGCAGTTCTCTTGGCCTATTGATGAGGAAAACACACACGGTCTCCTGCTCTGTGTTTCATGTGCATGTGTTCAATTCAGAAAAGATTTCCTGAGCACCTGCTTCTGCCAAGAAAGGTGTGACGCTCTAGGCTAGGTAAAATAGCACTGCCTACCCAGGCTGGAAGTCTCATCTGGGGCACCCACACACAGATGAGTCATTCTGCCAGGAGGCTTATTAGGGAGTGCATCCTTCTCTGGTGACAGAAGGACATAGTGAGACTGGGGAGAGAAAGGGTGCATCCGGGCTAAAAAGGACTATTATAGAAGCATTTGGAAGTTCAACAGTCTCTTATTGGATTTGACAGGAAAAGACGGGGAAAGGAAAGTCATTCCCAGCAGTAAGACTAGTCATGAGGTACATGACATGGAATCTGTAGCCTGAGGAGCACAGAGGAGGAAGGAAGGAAGGTAATTGCAGACAGCATCTTGGGGCCGGTAAGGATCCAACACTGAACTCAGCACTCTACCGACAGTGTGACCTTGGCCATTTTGCTTGCTATTCTGTGTCTCAGTTTTTCATCTGTAAAATGGAGATAATAAGAGTAGCTAACTTGTAGGCTTGATGTCAGGATTAAAAGAGATATCTAGGATATATGCATGGAAAAGTTCATGACACATGGCAACTGTTCTTGTACAGTTAGGGCACCAGTAGGTATTGCACCAAATAAACCTCCAAATTTTACTGCTTAACATAATACAGGTCTGTTTTTCACTCATATTACAGTTCTGTGGGGATGTTTCTATTCTGAGGGGTTCTCCTGTTTAGCAACTTCACCATCCTCTGGGATGTCGGGCCCTTGGCATCTTGTTAGCAGATAGGGGTGGGAAAAACACAGCTCCTTTTAACCTTTACACAGGCTTTAAAGCAACACATATCATTTGGTGAGAACAGGTCCCACCCTACCTGGCTGGCAGCTGCTTCCCAGAACAACTATGCTCAGGATGGGGAGTGTGGGTTTTGGTATACAGTTAGCTTCCCCTGACTCTGTTAGTTAAAATGATGATGAGAGAGGGGAGGAAGAGGAGGTGGCTGGGGTCTGATTATGAGCATCTGGTTCTAGATTGAGAATCTAGATTTTGCCCAGACATAATGGTTGGGATTGGGGGGCAGCAGTGATACCGCCTCCCATTAGATGCCATATGAAATTCATTGCCCAGTTTCTCTTGTTCCCCAGGCTGGGAGTCTGACATTTCCCAAGGCCTAGGGAGCAGGTGGTCATCCTGTTTTCCCTGTCATCATTGAAATGAAGTGGGCAATGGATTTATAGCTTATATACGGCTTTTGAGTTGGTTTATTAGAGTGAATTCATGCAAAGGGTTAGCCAAATAGCCCTCCAAGTTGAAAAATAATAACACTGCAGCTTTATCTCTGCCTTTATCTGAGGAGCTACAAAGCACTTTACAAAGCCTGACAGCATCCCCCTGAGGTGACTAATATTATAGCTATTTTAACAGGGAGATTTTATCTCTGTTACAAGTTCCTCTAAAGCTGCTCTGAAAGCACCCGGACCAAGGTTAAAAAATTCTATTCAGGAAACAGGGTGGTTGGATACAAGCTCTGTTTTCCATTCTCCCCACATAGAGGGCGTTATTTTATCATTATGATGATTTTGTTGTCTGTATCCTGGGTGCATTTCTCTGTTAAGAAGACCAGTGGGACCACTGAAACCCTTTCATACAGTTTAGCAGGAAATTATTTCCCCGGGGAATGACACTGTCTTATAAGTCCAGAGGGGCGAGAGCAAAATCTTCCCCCTTAACCAGGCTCACACATGAATTTACACTGAAAGTGTTAGGGGGAGTTTGCTGTTTAAAGTACCTTGATAAATGATCTTATTTGGGAAAATGAGAATTTGGGCTCCTTTAGGTATTGCTGTTTTTTAATAATTATATTCTTTGGAGACAGACAAAGTTGTAGAATCTAGGCATTGCCATTCTCAACAAGCATACATTTGAAGTGGGGGAGTTTCTCTCTCATCCATTAAGTTACAAAACCTTTATTCTGGTGCTGGAGAGCCACTTAGGCTGTGAGATGACTGTTTGCATGCAAGACATGCAAGAGCGCGCTCATGAATCTCCTGCACGTGGGAATGAAGGAAGTAGGATTGGGCAGAAGGAGAAGTTGAACTGTGAAGCAATTGTAACAAAGGCCTCAGCTGGGAACTCTGGAACTAGAATTGCCATTGAGTTGTCCGAAGTTAGGGTAAGAGGGCCCGGTGTTTGTATCTCTGCATTACCAGGCATTAGATATGGACTGCCTGTGGGAGGTAGTATAACTTAGAACGAAGAAATCCTCTTTAGCCAAGAGCAATTCCTGGGAGGGGTTTTGCTCTGTACCACCAGCGGCCAACACTCCTGGCATCTAGGGGAATGGGTATCGTGGTCCTGAAGACCAATCTGGGCAGTGTATCACAGCATCTCCAGCGAACACACACCCTTTGCACACTCAGATACACTGTCATCACCCCATTTGGAAACAGGTCCTCAAGAATTCTGATTAGCCTCTTTTCTGGGGAAATTTACAAGTGGAAGGTTAGAATATGAGTCCTCAAGAATTCTGATTAGCCTCTTTTCTGGGGAAATTTACAAGTGGAAGGTTAGAATATGAACCTCAGCTTCTGCACTGCGGGTAGTCTCAGAGCCACACTGATAAGTTGTCATTTCTCTCTTCTACTACCCATCCCTCCTCGTGCTGAGTCAGCACTTTCATAGGTCAAAATAGTTTATCTTGTGAGGCAACCCAGACCCTCTTCCTTGAAGGTTCTGAATCGCCAGTTACCGTGTCCTTTTTGGTCTGTGATGGCTACATTTGCCCTTCAGAATTGGATAGGAAAACACCAAGAGACACCCCAGTAGTCATCTGGTCAAAGGCAGATATTTTCTGTCTGCAAGGCAGGATCTGTAAACTTGATGAGCCTAGAGTTGTGAAGATGGAAGACATGATTTCCTCAAGTAGCTCACTGGGGGTAACGATGGTGGGGCCACTCCTACTTCCACCCCTTGGTTCCAGATCCATGTATTTTAAATGTCAGCAGCAGGCAGTCCTTGAAGGGTGTCTTCTCCAAGCTGACGCCTACCTCAGTAAGCCTTCCAAAGGTTAGCTAAGTCCAGCCACTTCTGGGTTGGCAGTAAGTGTAAAGAGCACTAGACCGATTCTCATATGCCCACTGCTATACGTTCTTTGCTCTAAAGTGGGTTCCTTGGTTCAATGTGATATTCTGTGTGATTTTATATTGGTGGACCAAACATTCTGTAAGCCCTTGCATCATAGTGCAGACTGAGACTTTAGGGGTAGAGGAAGCAAATCAGTACCCAGAATACACGTAAGTTCTAGTCAAGACCAATCACTGTTCCTTTTAACTGGATGGAGTTCGATGTAATCGACTTGCCACTAAATGGATATTTGGTCTTCTCAAGGGATAATGCCATGGGTCTTTTTTACTGGTGGATGGGACATTTCTCAGCAACAAAAGCTAGATAGAATTTGGTGCTAAGAACTCCATGCTGTTGGGCCCAGTGTATCCTCCATCCCTGAACCATGGCTACTTTGTCATATGGCCACTGTGCCAAAACTGGTATGGCCAGTGACAGAGGCTGACTTTCATTAAGCACCTGAGTTATTCTACTTGTTTGTATCAGTGTAGAGTCCTCAAAAGGCCTTGATATTTCTCTTTCTTCAGTGTATGGTTACCTGATTAAATGGTCATAGGTCCCTTTAGGGTCTGATTGAGTAAATATTATCGTATACACTTGCCATGACGTTTCAGGATCTTTTTACCTGCCTTCAAACAGTGGGCTGTAGGTCAGAAAACATACTCAGATGTGAAAACTGTGCAAAGTATATTTTTTTAATTTCTATTTTTATTGAAGAATTACCCCGGACCTTTGAATAATCCATCTTTAATTTATTTTGATTGCATAAATTATGTAGTCTTTGGTGGGCTGCCTATCTGTTTGTCCCTGGAGATGTTGCATTTTGTTAACCATTTCCATAGCTCTCTATAGGTTAAGTGCCTCTGGCATCTGACTTTCATTTACTGTGAAAATTGTACCCACTTTGTTTAAGTGGCTTTATTATTTTAGGATCCTGTCAGGTATTTGTCCAGTTCTATAAAAATATCTCCTACCATTAGCCCTAGACCAGGGGTTCCCACCCCCAGGGCCATGGAATGGTGCTGGTCCGTGGCCTGTTAGGAACTGGACTGCACAGCAGGAGGGAGTGTCAGGCAAGGGAGCGAAGCTTCATCTGCTTTGCAGCCGTTCCCCAGCACTAACATCACTGCCTCAGCTCCATCTCAGATATTCAGGCATTAAATTCTCATAGGAACACTGACTGGTCCTGGTGCCAAAAAGGTTGGGGACCGCTGCCCTGGACTACAAAAGATGTCCACTGTTGAGTTTCTCAGTGATATCTTTATCAGCAGCACATTCCTCATTATTTTGGACACTCAAAGTTTCCTCTGAGCCCTCTGTGTCCACTGGACATAGTTGACTAATGGGTTTTCCAACCTTCTCTAGTTTACTCTTTTGGCATGCCACTTCTCTCAGCCCTTTGATCTTTCCTTCCATATTCTGTCATGACAATTAGGGCATAACTTATACGAGCCACACAAGCTTCAAGAACCATCCTACTAGCATGTTAGCATTCTATCCCAATGTCTTTGGCAGGGTTTTAAATCCTGTATCACTGAAATGTGTTCCCATATCTATAAAATCTCCCTTATCCAATCGTTTTCTGCTCTTTGAGCTGGCATCCTCTCCTGACTCCTGCTGAATATTGCTGGGTTCTGCATTACCTCCAGGGTATCATGCTTTTCTTCCTTTAGGAGGCTTAGCACTTCATCAGCTGGCTATGTTGTAGCTTGACCCTAGCTATTGGCCTGGTGGCCAAGAGGAGAGAGAGGAGTAGACCCTGAGAAAGAATATGTTGCCTTTCAAGTCAAAGTTCTCTGTAGTATTTTCATCAAGCAATGAGGGAGTGGTAGCTTTCAACAGGCCTCTTCTGTAAACACTATTGCTTCAATGCAATCAGGGATCATAAGGTTTTCAAGTATATCAAGTAAGACATCCCCATCCCAAGTTTCAGCATCCTATTCCTTCACAAACAGGGCCTTAATCTTTCATAGCACCCTTGTGAGGGGTCGTAAATTCAGCTTTATTTGAAACTCTACTACCCTTATGATTAAGTCCCCAGTTTGATCCTCAGATTATTCTGCCTACTTCTTCCCCCATCTCAATTATCTCAGAGAGGAGAGCCTTTTTCATGTTCTGCCAAGGAGGCCCTCTGAATTTTATACTTCTTAAATTAGTAGTCAGTTACTCAGTCTTTCATTGTACTTCTCCAATCACTCACATTCAAGAAGAGCCATTTAATTAAATTCTTATTAATTAATAATTAATATCCCAGAATCTCTCAAACACCATGAGAGATTTTGCTTCTGCCCATGCAACTCTTTGTCTGGTATCTCTTCCCCGCTTACCATTGGTAAAAATTGTAACAGCTGCACTGCTAAAACTTGCCAGGGACTATTCATTCTTCTCCTAATCTCAGTAATGGAATTATCATTGCAGCTGGCTAGCAGATGACCTGTCTCCAAAATCCTATCTTAGAACTTTCTTGGTTGGGTCACTCCTACATCAACTGTCTTTGCTCAGATGCCCTAGGAAATAACTCTGAGATGGAGGTCCTTGTACAGAAAATTTATCTGGGTATATTTTCAGGAATAATGTTTCTGAAACAATCATGGCAGCAGGATCGGACAGAAGGGAGAGGTGGAGCAGAAAAATTTGGAATGGAGGCTTTAGCAGATCTCACTGGGAACTCTGCAGTGCTAATGTCCCATCAGAGATGTCTTAAATTGATACAGAGGAACCAAGTCTTTATATCTCTGTGTTGAGCAATGATTACATGTGTATGGCCCCAGGGAAGGTGTGTGGTCTTGGTGAAAGCAGTTCCTTTTGGCCAAGGGCAACACCTAGATGTGAGCCATCCTTAGCCAACAGTCCTGGCTATCAGGGAAAGGAGTGCCTTGGTCCTGAAAGAGCACCCCAGGTTCATTCTGCAGCATGTGCCACACCTATTCCAGGCTAGTTCAAGCCTTCTAGTTGGACCTGATACACAAAATCTGTCATTGCCACAGTGCACATGAGCACAAGACTCATAACTCAAAGATTTATTAGGTCATCTCTTGAGAGGAAAGATAAAATTCATCTTTATTTTTCTTGGTGGGTCCTGAGTAGCAGAAAGACAAGACATGAACTATTATCTCAGTAATTCACTCTGTTGCCTATAATGTGCCTGGCAGAGGATAAACACTCAATAATGACAATAAGGATAATAATAGCAAAACTTTATCAAGTACTTACTCTGTGCCAGGCACTTTTCGAAGTTCTTTTTATATATTGATACATTTACCCCACAAATAACCCTGCGTAATAGAAGTGATATAATTCTAAAGCACAGAAAGATATATGTAACTTTCTCAGATTCACAAGGCTAAGTAAATGGTAGAGCTGTGATTTGAATCCAGGCCTAATTTCAGAGCCCTTGCTTATAATCAGTACATTATTTTACTCTAATTGCTAGTAAATGGTTGCTATTACTTTTATTATATATTTTAAGAAGTTCTTGGCATACAGGAATGTTATAAAAAAAGATTTCATTAGAATTTACATTTAACTCTATATTCTGATGGATGGAGCCCATTTTAAAATGAACAATCCCAGATCTTTTGTGTCTTCCTTTAGGAATATGCCTCTCAAAATTGGCTGTATATTAGAATCACCTGAGTAACTTAAAACTCCCAACACTCTGGCGACATGCCAGAACAATTCAATCAGCATCTCTAGAGGTGAGGCCAGACATCCATATTTTTGGACGCTCTCCAAGTGACTACAATATGCAGCCACATTTGAGAACTACTGCTCTCGGGCTCCATCCGCCTCTGCCTCCCAGTAGAGCTCTGCACTTGGCTTTCTTCCCTCTCTAGTGTCTTCCCAAGGGAGCACATTCACTGTCCATACCTGTGATGGCTCATGTCTGTTTCTAAGCCCTCATATTCACCTTTAAACTACTCTATGAAGTAGGCACAATTATTAATTCCGAGGAAATCAGGTGCTAAGCAGTTAAGTAACTCGCCCCAAATTGCGCAGCTAGGAAGTAGTAAAGCTAGGCCCCAAACCCAGGCATTCTGTTTCTAGAATTTATATAATTGAGCATTAAGTTATACTACTACTTTTACTGGATATCTCCATTTATTGCTTGATTCTCAGGTGCCAAGCTAAACCTTTTAACTCCCCCACCTTTAGCTTTCTCCCATGCTGCACCCTCTGACAAAGAAAACAAACAAATGTTGCCCATTCTCCTGCATTATTTGTCTTCATGAAAGGCACGTAAAATTTAAGATTCATCTTTAATGATTCCACGTCCTTTTGCATTTGTATATAAGGGACTTGTTAAACTGTTAAGCAGAAATGAGAAGATGAGCTCCAGAGACTGACCGAAGTGAGGAGTGTGAGTGTGGCAAGTCCAGTAAGATCCATGGAGTTGGTGAAAGGAAGTTAAATATTAAAATCCAATCAACTGTTAGCTCCTGTTGATTGTGCCTCCTCAAAATCTCCCACATCTGGCATTTCTCTGTTGCCATTGCCCTAATTCAAACCGCCATTCCCTCTCTTCTCAATTATCGCCCTTGTTCTCTGTTTTCTACCCCCCTCTAATGTTTGTTTGATCCAGATAAAGCTGGCTGAAACACAGATCTGGTCATGGTATCCGAGCCCACCCTGAATTGCTGGCGAGGAGTGCATTCTTAAATGTGAGATTGATTTTCATAGAACATTAGAAAATTTAGAAAATAATGTGACTGATCCAACAGACTTTCTTCGGAAGGAGCAGGAACTATGCAAGGAAAAAACCTAGTCATACCTTATAGGCCATAGGATCCAGAACAAGAGGCCCAAAGGCGGTCGCCTACAAAAACCAGGCAGATAAATATAGGTAAGTATGAGGGTAGGGAAGGCGGGAGCTGAGGCAAACTGGAGGTTTTTGCTCTGTGCAAAAGAGGCAGTTTCTCTCAACAAAGCACATCGTCACCTTGTGTTACTGTGGCCCTGTTGTGGCCAGGTTTTCCCATTTCTCTCCAGAAGCCAGAAATTCAAATTTAGTATCCATGGCTTTTAAATGCTGGCAACCAAATTCTAGAAACACCTGCCTATGGGCTGATGTGTTCTGCACCTTCTAGTTTGCAACCAGTGGCCAAAAGAAGGCTGTTTTCTCTTCCCTGTACTCTGAGTTTCTGGTTGAATTGTAAATACCCTAAGGCCTTGGATTTTGAAAGTAGGTCCTGCAAAACCTAATGAAAAGTGCTCTCTAGCAATCTCTGAAATGAGCTTTATCCTATTAAACAAAGAATGTGTGGCAGAAATGGAGACATTTCCTCAGTGGTTATAGGGTAACTAGTGGACTGTGAAATTTTAATCAAGTAGAAAAGCATGTGTACTTCACTGCACCATTTCCTCACATAGGCAAGTTTCTCTGATTTTAAACGCCTGCAAAGGGAAAGGAGAAAATGATGGGATCTAATACTATTGAGTATCTAGTATATACAAAGCATGCTGCTAGGTGTAATAAATATGTTATTAATTCTCCCTATAACCTTAGAAGCGTAGCTGGGTGAGCACTTACGTCTTTGGGCACATTCTTCATAAAAGTAATAGATTGACATGATGATGTTAAAACAATGATGAAAAGCTCTTAGCTTTGCCATTAAGATATCAGTGGT
Source organism: Eonycteris spelaea (assembly GCA_003508835.1). Classification (NCBI taxonomy): domain Eukaryota; kingdom Metazoa; phylum Chordata; class Mammalia; order Chiroptera; family Pteropodidae; genus Eonycteris; species Eonycteris spelaea. The sequence goes on from PUFA01000001.1 coordinate 2,650,383, forward strand.
TAGACTGGGGTATGTGGAAAAGATAATCATGGGTAAAATATTATTTTTCTTGAAAAAAAAATGGGAATTCATAGAAATAAAGTAACTCACCAGAGATTAGATAGCTTGTAAGAGGATAAACTCAGGATTCAAACACAACTCTATTTAGTGCTAAAATCTGTGTCTTTTCCACTACCCTCCACCATGTCTTCACTTTTAATGAAAAGAGCTTGAAGGTTGGGTGATACTTTTCTGAACTCAGTGATCTGAAGAATATTATAAATGGAAAATCATGGCATCTTAGAAGCATAGCTCCCATGCCCCTTCTCTTACCTTCTAATACAGAGTGGAGAAAAGGGGACAGTCATCTCAGAACTCTCACTCTGGTGAGCAGAAAAACCACCACAATGTATATTCTCTTCTTTCTGGAAAGAGGAGTAGACTACATTCCTTAGCTTTTCTTGTGTGGCACTATGACTGGGTATCTACCAGTGGAATTTGAGCTGAGGAGAAGTATACTATTTCTGGACCCCAAACCCTTAAACATGTGGCTGTGATCCTTAGATGTAAATGTGTCAGCTAGATTATGGGAACTGGTGGCAGAACTACAAGCTGGAAAGAACCCAGGCCACTGAATTACCTCATGAAAGAAAGTCACTCACTAACGTGCAACACTGACAGCGGCCTACGTAAGCAAGAAAGAAACTTCAATTGTGTGGGAGGTCTCATTTCTTTTGAGATCTATTTGTTACGACGGATATTACTCTAATATAAAAATTGGTCCCATGAAGTTGAGTATTGCCATATAAAAACCTAACCTAAAATAAGTGGTTCTAAATTTGCATTCAAGCAGTAAGGAAATATATATTTCATGCTACAAAGTTGGAAACCCAGTGGCAGAGCATTTGGTAATAGTTTTTCTTGCTTCATTAGATAAGATATTGAAGCAAAAATTGATACTTTGAGATTAAAGATGGAAGGGAATAGAGAGGATCCAGAAATTTGGGGTTTCATTGAGCTTGAAAAGCCAACTGCTTCTGAATTTAAACAATAAAAGATACACTAAAGAAAGCATTAAACAATAAAAGCTCCCACAATTTTTACAGCTAATCAGAGAGAGTCTCAACTTGTGACTTTCCCTTCTTCTGGGTGTCTGTCTCCGTTTCTCTGGCACATTCAGAGGGAAGATTAGACCTTTTAATAAAGATTCATTTAGAATAGTCCAAGAAATATGAAATCCCCATGATTATTTCTGGATTTAAATGTCTAAAGTACTATCCATTGTTGTCAAAGTTAAACTATTGTGTATTCACAGGGTGGTAGGCAGATTAATGGTTCCCAAGGTTTCCACATCTGAATCTCTGGAACCTGTAAGCATGTTACCTTGCATGGCAAAAAGGACTTTGCATATATGATTAAATGAAGGACATTGACCCAGGAGACTACCTAGGCAGGCCTTAAATATAATAATAAGTGTCCATAAAAGAATCATAGAATATGTGATGACTAAAACAGAGTCTAAGTCAGAGACAAATTTGAAAATATTACATTGCTTGACTTGATGTTGGAAGAAGGGCCATGAGCCAAGGAATACAGGCGGCCTCTACACAATAGAAAAGGCAAGGAAACAGATTCCCCCCTCGAGCCTCCAGAAAGGAATGCAGCTCTACAACACTTTGCTGTTAGCCTGGTGAGACCCATTTCATACTTCTGACCTCTAGAACTGTAAAATAATAAGTGTCTGTGGTTTTAAGCCACTACATTTGTGGCAGTTAGTTATGGCAGCATTAGGAGCAGAAAGTTAAGGTGAAAATTACTGGTGTGGCAAGAAGAGAGCTTTTCTCTGTCTTAGTTAAATAGGCTCTGAGAGCATTACTCAGGTATTCACTGAGAGCTTAAGGGAGGGGCCAAGGTCTTTCAGAGGGCTAAAGCTTCAGTCGGCTGTGGAGCAGTACTAGATCCATCATGCTGGCTTACAGTGGTGTACAATTAGAGTATAAATCTCTTCTGGACAGAGACTTAGTATTCTCAAGGTTACAGGCAGCCCTCCATATCTATGGGTTCCACATCCATGGATTCAATCAACTGCCAATTGAAAATATTGAAAATATTCAAAAAATGTTACATTGACTGTATAGTATGCAGTTAGATGTAGGATGGTTGTATCTGTCCTCTACAGACTTTCTTTTCTTGTCATTATTCCCTTAACATTAGGTCTTATAAGTAATTATAAGTAATCTAAAGATGATTTAAAGTATACAGAAGGACGTGCATAGATTATATGCAAATAATATGCCATTTTGTGTAAGGGACTTGAGCAGCTGCAGATTTGGCGATTGTGCGGTTGGGGAGGTGGTTCCTGCAAACAGTACCCTGAGGATCCTGAGGGATAACTGTACAATTGAGAGAAAAGGATGCTAAGACCCAGAAGGGAAGCATAGTATAGTGGCTAAGAGCACATATCCTTCAAGTTGTTTGGATTCAAGCCACTTCCTAGCCATGTGACTTTGAGCAGGATGCTTAACCTCCCCATGCTCGGTTTTCCATGTGAAAAAAGGGAGTAACTGTAGTATCTTCATAAGATTGTTGTGAGAGGTAAGTCGCTATATATGCAAAGTAGAATCATGCCTGGCACATAGTTAGTGCTCGGTGAGTGTAAGCTGGCACTGCCACTTGCAACTTAGAGGGTGAATGAATAGCACTGGCTCGTAGTTGGTTATTGGCGCAGCCAGGGCCAGTATACAGATGTCTTGTTTCCTGATTCTGGGAAATTTCTCCCATTACACAGAGTGACCTCTTAAACTATTTGGGAGAGAAGAAGCAGTAAACCACTTTCTAGTAGTATGATAGGGCTGCAGCATTAGAGAGGAAGTGGAATAATCTGGTCTAGCCTTCTCCATGGACTTCTCCATGAATGTCAGGGTTCTTCGCTTGTGACCGCAGAAGCTTTATGGACTGACTTAAGTTAAAGGAAGCCAATCGACAGAATTGGTGGTGGTGGTGGTCTTTCAGGATTGATGGGAAGGCTGAGATCTGGAAAGCAAAAACCTCAGCCATGGTTCTTCAGCGGGAAAGGCCAGATAAGGATGTGATCTCTAAACAAATCTGATTCTTCTGTCCTGATGTCCCTCGCTTAAGATTCAAAATCCTGAAAGAGAACATCTAAGTCATTACACTCTAGCCACATGCCCTTCCTCTGGCTCTACTGGGGCAGAGAGGAAGAGGATCTGGCCTCTGGCCTCCCCTTCATATCAAGACTGTATTCAAGACTCCACCACATCTTTACTGACTTCGTAAACGCCTCATGGCTAGATTGAAGGGAGAAAGTTGAGGTGGGGATCCTGTCTAGGCTGATTTGAGTGAGACAGCAGTGTTCTGGTGAGAGAGGAGCTTAAAGAAGGAAGTGTGGAGAGTTCTGTGTTCTGATGAGAAGCTGCCATGGTTTCATGACAGCGTAGAATCTGAGAGTGGCTGCACGTGTAAGGAAAAGGCGAAGAAGGAAATGACACAAAAGCTAAGAGAAACTCACCAGGCATCACAAGGAGGCCTTCAAACGGACCCGATGGGGTATGAAATGAGAGAGGTAGGGAATATATGTTTTCACAAGAAAAAAAGGCACTAGTGTAGAAACTGAAGAGTAATAGGCTGATTATACTTCATACTTATATAAGGACCTGTGCTTATTATGTGTATATACACACACAAATTAAAATTAATTGTAACCTAATTTAGTAATTTTATATCTAACAGAGAGCACTCCGTAATTCTTTTGAAAAGTGAAGATATTTAGATTTTATATACTAATATGATTTAGAAAAATCCAATCAAAGGTATTTTGTGAACAATTAAGCATGCTAGTGGGAAGAAAATGGGATTTAGAAGAAAATCATCATTAATATGTGATTCTATGATATCTGAATGCCAGTGCATTTATATAAGCATGCCTGGGTCATTCTTTATGGCTGTATCTGTGTACATGTATGGGAAAAAAGTTTGTTTTGGAACAAGTTGAACAGAAGACCGTGTCTTCTGAGAGTTGAAAGTGCAAAATGTCATTGACAATGGTTTTTAACCTGATTTTTTTTTTTAACTCTTCTCCATTAGTGAGTGAATGAGTCAAATATGGTCTAGGTTGGAAAGCAAAGCCACCATGGTTCCTGCTCTCCTGGGGCTTACAGTTTGGTTGACTTTTGGGGAGTCTGTTTTTCCAAAGCATAGAATTTGAGAGCATGAAATAAACTACACTGGAAGCTGGGAGATGTGGGTTCCATCCTAGTCCTCTCTAATTTGCGTGTGACTTCGGGAAAGTCACTTCACTTCCAAAATCCTATAGGTCACCTGAAAATGTATGTAAAATTAATGTTTAAGTTCTTGTATGTATTTCTAGATGAGAATGTCCATAGCTTCATGAGCCTCTCAAAGATTTATTTGCAACTTGAAAGACTCTTTAAGTTGCTAGTGGTTAAAACTTATCCGTATCTATAAACCTAGTTTTCCTTTTGGAATGTTCCAAAACAAGAAAAGTTGCCAGTTTGAGAGCTAGAAGAGGAGGTAAAATCAATGGATAAACAAGAAACAAGTTTCATGTTTCTAAACATGAAAACTATGGGCCAGGTGGCCAGGTGGTTTATCAAAACAGAAGCAAATCAAAGTATGAAGACATGAGGTAATAGCAGGCTCCTCAGTTTCTGTTCCCTGGAGGAGTTTCTCTCCATTTGTCTCTGTTTTCCAGATGCTTCCAGGAGATACTCCTCACAGTCTTTCTTCTATCTTGGCTCTCTGTTGAAGCAGATAAGGATAAAATGGTGGCTGTTCCCTCATGGTTCCCGTTGGATCTCCCTAATACACACCCCAACTGCCAAAGCCTAGGAAGGCTCTATGATGGTGAGCTCAGCAAATTGTAAATGCTCAATCACCGCCCTTGTTCTGGGCTGTGTAAGCGGCAGTAGAGCATAATTGTACAGATTACTGCGTGTGCCATTTGGAAAAAGAAGGAGGCGCCTCAGTCAGCTTTCTTTTTAGCTCAATGATCACAGCTGAGCCTAAAGACAAGTGACACAGATTCTTTTTGATAAGGTACAATGGGTTTTTAATTGACTCTTACATTTCTAACTGTGTTTGACCCGTACCTGATAGCTAGCTGTTAGTGGATCTAGCATTCTAGGAAATGTGTCATCAACTAAATTCTTTTCTTTTGGCCATATATCCTTACCCAGAAATTAAATAACTTCTGATAGCTTATGAAGACTTTTCTTTGTTTACAACATAAACTGCCAGCATCACTGAGAAACCTGAAGAGGAGAATCTGCTCTCTTTTCACTGGTCATGTAGTATCGGGTTGTCCACTAAAGGAGCTCAGGGTACTGGTTTGAGTAGATCAATAATAATGGAGGGGGTAGTCTGTGGAGTGGTTGGACTGTGCCCACTTTAATGACAAGGAAGCCTTGGCTCTGTGAGGTTAAGACCTCTTGTCAGGTTCACAGTGGTGATGAGGAAGGGAAATTCTGGGTCTTGGGTCTTCTGGTTTGGTGTGTGCTCCTTTTATCAAAATGTGGCCTCAAACATCACTCTCAAGCTCCACTTCCTTTGCCCAGCAGTTACCAAGAGGTCTGAAATGCCTGTCATCAGAAGTAGCATATACATAAGACTCAACAAGGCCATTGTTAAGTACAAGTTGTAGCTGAAGAGAAAGAGTGTATGAGGGGGCTGCTGAATTCTTGTGTGTGTGTGTGGTGGAGTGGGGGGTGGCCAAATCTTTTGAGAGAGAAAGAAGCATCTCTGGACTAGGAAGGCAGGCCAACAAAATGAGCACTGCTCTCCAAGTGGACATAAGAAGATGGTATTTCATGTGTGTGAGAGCTCAGTCCCCAGACGGGAAAGAATTTAGTCCTTGCATGTGTGTTGAAAAGGATTTAGTCCTTGCATGTGTGTTAAGGGCAGTTTTGCATGGGGGTAAGAAGGCGGTGTCCTTGTGTTTAAAAGGGCCTGATTTCCATGCGATAAGAGGACAGGGTCCCTAGGAAGTAGAGAACTGAATTCTTGGGTGCATAACAGGGTTGTGTCTCTGTGGCTGTCAGAGAGTCATGACTCTATGTGAGAGAGAACTAGGCCCGAGTAGGCCTGAGAAGGTAGAGACCTACATATGAAAGATTGGGTCCCAGTTATGAGAGGGTGTTACAGCTATCTATTGTTGCATAACAGACTTCTTAAAACTTAGTATCATTTAAAAAAGGAGCCTTTTATTATATTTCACAGCTTGGTGGGTCAGGGATCTGCATAGGACTTAGCTGAATGGCTCATCTCTGCTCCTCCATTGCTGTGACCTCAGCTGGGATGGTTCAGATGGCCACAGATGACAGAGTGGCTCAACCGGACCTGCTCAGTTCTGGTTTTCCCCTGTTTCTCTAGATCACATTTGCTGAGGCTAGAATGTTCAGGAGGGCTTCTTCACTCATGTTCGACACCTGGGTGCAGATGGCTGGAACAGTTGAGGCTGGCCAGTGATCTCTCCAAGTGGTTAGCTTGAGCTTCTTATGGGGTGACTGGCTTCCCATAAAGCTAGTGATCTAAGAGACAGAAAATAGAAGCTGCGTTTCTCAAGATCCCAGCCCAGAAAATGACACAGTATCACTTCTGCCCTGTTCTGTTGGTTAAAGCAATTACAGAGCCTGCCTAGATTCAAGGGAAAGGAACATTCCATCTTTCAATGAGAGGAATGCCAGAAAATTTGTAGCCATCTTCCATCTGTTGAAATGAAAGATGAGTCTCTGCATGCTTAACAGGACTGGGTCCTCAGGTATGTGAGAAGGCAGGATCTGTGTGTGCGTGTGTGCGTGCATGCGTGCGTGCATGTGTGTGTGTGTGTGTGTGTGTGTGTGTGTGTGTGTGTGGAGAGGAGAGGAGAGAATTCCTGTTAGGGGGACTCCAGAGTTAGGTGACTGAAGTGGATGTGTGCGGGAAGTAGGAGAATGATAGGACACGGAGGTTTCTGAATGGGACCGAATGAATGTTGTGCATCCTGCATATTACTGGCTGTACCTGCTGCCTATGGGTTTCCTGGGTGGCAGACTGATGCTCTGTAGGGTGGCAGGCCAGGCAGGTCATGCTATAAATCTCAGACAGAGAATCACAGATGGCATGTCTTCCTTAGTTTCCACTCCAGGCCAGCTCCCCTGGTCTCACACATTAATTTTTAGGTGGACGAGCAGCAAACATTTCTGCACCACACAGTGTATCTCTGTGAAGAGTCTGGCCAACTGTGAAGTTAGCGGGAATAGTCCCCAATACTGCCTGTACTCTTGACATGAACTGAAAGTTCAAGAGTTTTCCTAAACACCCTGGTTCGATAATTTGCTAGAAGGACTCATGAAACTCATTGAAAGCGGTTATGATTATAGTTTATTATAGAGAGAGCATACAGATTAATATCACCCAAGGGAAGAAGCACATAGGGCAGAGACCAGGAAATGCCAAATATGGAGCTTCCGCTGTTCTTTCACTGTGGAGTCAGACTGTGTTATTTTCCTGGCACCAGTGTGTGACAATGCTTGGAAAGATATGCCAATCAGGAAAGCTCATTCAAGTCTTGGCGTTCAGAGTTTTTTGGGGGGCTCTATTACATTAGAATGATTAATTCTCCATGTGGTTTATCTCAGTCTGCAGGTCAACTAATTATTATATGACTCAAAGCCCCCACCCTAAATCATACTGATGGTCTTTCTGGAGTGGCCAGCCTCTATCCTTTTTCATATTGTTAATAATTTGGCTAGCTCAAGGACCACAACCAACCAAAGATAACCTTGCAGGAACTAAGGGCTAAGGCAGACCTCTTTTCAGTAAGATTAAATCCTTTGCTACACAATCTTATGTAGAGAAGGCAGTGAGCAGTTTGGATGGGTTTCCCTTGTGTGAGTATTCTGAGTGTAAGATATTTCAGATTTTTGTCTTCTCTTCCCCTACCCCCAGAGTTCTATGTAGCCCCCCTCCCCAACCTTGGGCACTACCTGTCATTTGTTAGAAACATTAAGAAAATGAAAGGGATGGGCAGTGCCCTAATGTCTCTCTGCCACAAGATTTTCCCTTTTTCCTTTATCTTTTCTATTCCCTGCTTCCTGACTCTGAGATAGGAGTCCCTCCCCCTTGAATTCCATGCCCCACCCACTTTTCTGGATCCTCGATTCTCAGTCATTCCTGTTTTCAGTTTCAGTTTCCCCTACTTCAATGGAACATTTTCTGTATTTTAGTACCTTCCATTTGAGAACTAAGCATTTCTTACTTTTCCTTTATTTTTAATTTCTCCACTGATAGAGTCATAATGATTGCAATGGGCATTTATGTGGCGCTATGTAGTTTACCAGACACTACTGCATACCATGATGGAATCACTTGTTCTGTGTACCTGGTGATTGTTTCTCTTTCTTTAGGCAACAACTCCCTAATTTCATAAAACAATGTCTTCCCCATTTGAGTCTAAGAATCTTACTGGATTGTTAATCAAGATGCACACCCTGTTCTTGCTAAGGGGTTGTTGTGTGATCCTGGCTGGTCAGTCAGGTGCTTTCTCCCTGGAACAAGAATCTTAGCTGAGTAACCCAAGATTGAAAGTGGTTAGCATACATTCACCCTGTAATCGATGGAACAGGCAGACCATTAGATTCTGCTACCCATATCCTCTTTCTCTGTCCTAGTTCATGTTCTTTCCCAAGACATAGTTCTTCAGCTTTTTTTTAATTCTATGAGCTACCCCATATCCTTTTGTTAATTCTTCCCTTTCCCCTAAATTAGCCTGTCAATTTCTAGTGCTAACAACCAAAGAACCCCAATGGCATCTTTTACTTGACACTCCATATTAATCACGTAAAGTACAGGGAGAGGGAAACAAATACTGAATAAATTTTCTAGTGTAGCTATTTTAAATAAATTTAAATTCACAAATGTTATACACCTTGTCAAAAGTCCTCTATCATTTTATCACTAATATATTTATTGAGACATCTGCATTTGCTGATTTCACTACCTACTCCCCTCTCAGTTCTTGAACCCTAGTAATTGGTTCCTTCATCTTGCTGTCTTTTAAGATCCCAAGTATCATTATTCAATGGCCAACTTCATGATAGACTTCTACTAACCTCTAGAATTACTGTACAAAGCCTCTGAGCTCAGCAGCCTGTGTTCCACATGCAGTACTAGAAAAAGGAATATTGACACTTCTAGTCTATTTGCATGTTCTATTTTGTAATTCCTGTCTGCTTTCATGCCATAGACCTAAACAGTTAATTTCATAGTTAATATTCTGTAATTTCCTTCATGTTTCCAAACTTTACTTCAAAACCCAAGTGATGACAGCATTCAACTGTGTGTAGTCATGAAAAACTGTAGATAAAGGCTTTATTATTTATTTTCTGTCAGCCTTTCCCCCTTATTAATAAAATATGAAAGTTAAAAGCTATAGCATTTTAAAACAAAGAGCTATGGGGAAATTCAAGATACCATAAAAAGATAAAAGAGAAAAATGAATGTCCAGTGTACTATTTTAGAAAAAAAAAACAATAAGATGACTTTGAAAATCACTTGACTATTGCATTGATGGGTTTCAGACTATCGCTGCTCTGGTGTCATGGGGGTATGGGGGTAAGCAGGCCTAAAGGAGTCACATTCTCACTCACAGAGGTTGTAAATAAGATTTCTGATCATTCATCAAAAGCTGATTAGAAGGGAAGTTCAGTATTTTGGGAATAAAACAAACAAGGCTAGGAAGTTGTTTTTGAAAAAATCTATCTTTTTAGAGAAATGTGAGGTAGTTATTAGAAATCCAGCTCCATCTGGTTGGTATTGGGAGGGGTAATAACTAACTTCATCCTGAACCTTTAGGGCAGTTTGGAAATTTTTCCAGTATGCATCCCCAGCTGAACAAGCTGAAAAACAAATGCAGCCAGATCTTCTGACTTCATTTATACACATGCTAAGAAAGCAAACATACAATAGTTTGGAGGCAATTAGGGCTGTGGTGCAGAGCACCATTATTTTAAAATTTACCCTTTAGCACAGTTGTGACAAGATAATGAATGTGCATGTGCTTCTGTGGGAGTGGAGCAACTTAGAAGGGGGAAAAATGAGCTCATCGAGTCTTGCATGGACCATCAAGTCCAGAGACTTTTCAGTGTGAAAGGGCCCTTTGTTAGTGCTTCTGGGGAGCACGTTACAAATGACAGAAAAGGGGCTAGACCATCCCTCAAGGAAAAGCCATCCTCAGAACACTGCAATGCTCAGCCTTGTTCCCTATCTCACCTGTCCAGCTAGTCCTACTGAATGTCTTGTAGTTTCCAAGCTGCTTTACCCACTTTCCTCCATCATGAGAGGGACCAGGTCAGCAGTTACCTGCCATAGCTCACGAGCCTTCAGGGTATACAACTTGTCTTGTCCACACTCTGCCCACCTGCAGTGAATATTCTGTGTGATAATTTTGGTTCCCATTGCTCAACTCTGTGGGGAGGCCAGGCATAAACCTAAGCTGCTTTTTCTTGGCATCTTGGATTCCTGATATTTTGTAGCTTCCAAGACACATGTCCCAGGACAGGATTCTTGGCCGATGGGCTGGAATCTACACAATCCTAACAATCCTCATTTTTAAAAGGGGAATTCTCTTAGCTCCAGCTTCTTATTTGTGGGAAGTTCCTGGATTAACCCAACACTGTCACTGTCTGTAGTGTGTTGCATAGGTATGTCCATGTTCTAACCCCAGGAACCTGTGAATACAACCTTGTTTGTAAAAAGACACTTTACAGATGTAATTAAGGATCTGAGGATCTCTTGAGATGAGACCATCCTGGGTTAAGAAGGACACTAAGTCCAATGGCAGGGTCTTTATATGACAGAGACGTGAGGAGAAGCACAGAGAGGAGGCCATGTGCAGACAGAGGGAGAGATGCAGCTATACAGACACAAGCCAAAGAAGTTGGAGGGGCCATCAGAAGTTGGAAGAGGCGAGGAAGGATTCTCTCCTAGAGCCTTTGGAGGGAGCGTGACTCTTCTGACACCTAGATTTTGAGCTTCTGGTCTTCATAACTGTGAAAGAATAAATTTCTGTTGTTTTAAGCCACCAAGTTTGTTGTAATTCAGTATGGCAGCCATAAGAAACTAATCAACTGTCTTTGCTTTAGCCTGGGACAGGCTTGAATGAAACTACTCAGTACTAACCTGGATTTGTACCATACTAGCTGGAGCCGGGGGCAGTGTGTGTGTGTGTGTGTGTGTGTGTGTGTGTGTGTGTGTGTGTGTGTGTGTGTGAGGTGGGGGGTTTGCTTCATAGTGACTATAAAACAGATCACACAAGAAAAGACTAGTGAATTCTCACTCTGAGATTGAGAGGGATGAATCTGCCCTATCCTTGAGGAGTTTATATTCTAATTGTCTGCACAAGGCCTACTCACATTTTTTTAATACTATATTTTTATGTCATGAGTCATCTTAACTGCAAAGACAGACAAAACATACCAAGATGAACTGACAAAGCTAAAGAAAAGTGAGGCCAGAGCTCAGAGAAAGGAGCAATTGGGTAGGCTGGAATGCCAGTCTTGGCCTTATGGAAGCAGTGCTCGCAAGAGTGGGCCGGGTGGTATAGTCTGCCCAGTGCAGACAATGATGGGTGTACAGTATGTGGAGAATTTTAAGAAGTAATAAAACTAACTAAATGTAAGTCTGCTCTTTAATATCACCATAGGTCAACAGTTAGAAATGATATCAGTAATAAAATGCTCCTCCCTACTAATCTTTCATTAGTGTGAGTTTTAAACAATTACGGAATACTGGTAAGTCTTTATATCATATTTGTAAGTTTCAAGTGAGCACATTTTGTTCCTTAACCTTTAATAAATATTATATTCCACATAGAAGTTAATTCAAGTTAGACAGTTGACCCCTGACCTGCAGAGTCGACTATACGTACTTGTTTAAGTCAGTGTATAAGGTTAGGAATTGTTTTATGTTACCTTTAGCACAGTGCATGTCACCAAAACCTTGTACTACGTATTTCTGTTTGTAAGTAGTAGATTAATAAGAAGCAGTGATAGATAACACATGGATTCTAAAGATAAGGCAACAACTTGAGTTACCTTAATTCTGTCACTCTGGGTAGCTACTTTGAATATTTATTTGTAACTGAGTTTTGATACAGTTAATTAGAGTGAAAATTGCAAGGTGTACTATTTTTGTTTGGTGAGTACAAATTTTATTTTATATATGAAATATTTTATTGAATTTAAATATTTTAAAATTGAAACAAATTATTTTTAAATTTTTAATTGTTTAAAAACTGAATTATACATCAGAAAATATGATTATTACTGATTAACAGATGGTTACTTCTGAATAATTTTACTGTAATGGTGAGCTATTAAATAAGTACTGTGGGTACCAAATATGTGAGGTATGCCATTATGTGAATAAGGAATGAGAGATGTAGAATTTGGGGAACAGTGGGTTTTAAGTTCATTTCTCCAAATTTAAATCTGTTGCTTACAATTATCCTGGTAAATTTGAACATTGTTTTATTAAAATTTTTATATCGCTGTTGGAGTTTATGTAAATAAGTAGGATGACTGTATGTCTTGGTTGCCTAAGACACTTCCAATGTGAGCCTGTTTCCCAGCATCATAATTAATGGAGCTCCCTTCCACTCTCCAAAGTGTCCCCATTTGTCATCCTTCAGGAGAGGGGCAAGTTGTACCCATACAGAACAAAGTTTAGAATCTAAAATATCATTTAGAGTTCTAAATAAATGGACATTAAGGATCATTAATAAGAATTCTTATTAATAAGAATGGCAATTGACAACTTTACTGTAGATTGGGAGTTACAAATATTGAATAACCATTGTATAATGAGGCCAGATTAAGAGTCCATTTAAATGGCAACAAATTGCAACTCTTTTCATTGGTTGGACTAGCAGATAAGTAGTTTAGAAGGAAAGCACTAGTATGGATCATCAAGTTTCTATTTCTTTGCTTAATAGTTTTGGAAGGAATGCCGGAGTGGTGGCAGTGGTGACACACAGTCTAGAGAGAAGAGAAGTTTTAGAGTGAGGTTTGAAAATTGTCAGAGCTGAAGTCAAATCCGGCAGAGTGGAAGAGAAGACAACAGAAAGTGTTGAAGGAGGCAAAGAGGTTCTTGTAGTGGTCAAGGCAGCTAGAGCTCAGTAGAAGAAGGTCTGTTGACAGAATAAATCTGTAAATCGAGTTTAAAATAAAAAGTATAGTTTGAAATACATAGAAGATAAGACTTGAATGATATAGACCAAGAGAGAATTTTTTTCCTGGGATAGTTGTGAGTGAAACCTAGCATAACTGTGCATGTTCCTCTGTGTTTCTTTGTCTTAGTGTGTTCTCTTTCTTGGGTCAGGAGCAACCATTCCCATCTCATCCACTGAATGGACTTTGAACTGTCTTTTAAAAGGCAGTGTAGTGTAGTGTTTTAAGCATTGATTTTGGAAGCCAAGTACCTGGGTTTGAATCCTAGCATTATCACTTGCTAGCTGTGTGTTCCTAGGCAACTCAACTTCTGTACTTCCTTCTCATCTGTAAAATGTGGGTCACTTGCCCAGTGGGGCTGTTATGAAGATGAAATGAATTAAATGTTTAGTACTTAAAATGGAACCTGGTTCCTGATAAGCACTACATAAATGTTAGCTATTAGTTAAAACTTAGTTTATGAAATCAGTTCCTTTGGGGAGCATTTTCTGATTCCACATCCAGGCTCTCATAGGTCATCCTCCCATAAGGCCCTGTACACAGACTGTCCTGTGCTGTAACTATTTATTGTATCTTCCCACTCAGTTTAAACACCTTCTGCTACATGTTAGGTCTTACAGATTCTTACATCCCACTGCCTAGCAGAATTCTTCCTAATAGCAGGTGCTCAATAAGTAGTTTTTGAGTGGATGAAAGAATGAATGCTGACAGTTCACCTCTCCAAGTTTCAGTCTTTGAAAGGATTTCTTAGAGAGTTAGAAACTTCTTGGGGAACGATTTCTTAGGGAGTCTTGTTAGTTTCTTAGGGATAAATAAGCCATGTGTAGTGGTAGAGGGCTCTGGAAAGTGGAATTTACTCCTCAACAACTGAAATCTGGCACTTGCCCTCAATACAGGAATAGACCCCATGAGGGAACCATGCTGTTGCCACAACCTCCTACTTGTGAGCACCAGTAAGTAGTTTTCAATTCCAGTCGTCTTGATCATGTCTTATTGTTTACTGGAAACTCCTGACTTGGCTTCTATGACCCCATTTTCTCCTCTGACTTCACTGGCTGTCATTTCTCAATCTACTCTGTGAGTTTCCCTATGTCAGCTCATCCTTTAAATGTTCCTGTTACTCAGAGCTATCTTTGTTCCTCTTTAATTCTCACTTGACACTTTTCCCTGGGAAATCTCATCTGTTTTATTATTACCTGCTGATTCCCAAATTTCTGTCTCTATCCTAGATCGTTGCTTAGAGTTGCAGACCTGCTTTCTGGACATATCCACCTAGGCCTTAAACTCAACATGATCAAAACACAAAACTGGACCTATCATGACCTCTATCCCTACCCCAACCTGTTCTTTCACTCTCTATTCGTGCTTATTAATGGCACCTGTGAATGGAATAAAATCTTGGGAATTGTTATAGACAGCCCTCTCTTTCCCTGATTTGATCTGGGGCTATTCTAGCTGTTTGACCTCCAAAAACCCTCTTGGCTTCATTCTGTCTTCTCCAGATCCTTCCTACCATTGCCCTAGTTCAACCTTCAGCATATTTGCTCGAACTATTCTAAAATCTTTTTATTAGGATCCTCACAGAATTTATTGGTTCTGTAGGATTTCAAGTTTCGTTTCTTGTCTTGAAAGTTTCTAATCAAATGAGTGTTTCAAAGTCAGGCCTCTTACCTACATAGCATAGCCGTTAGGTCCCCATCTGTCAGTGATGACTCAATTTCTCCATGTGGCCAAAGGCAGGTTGCCGGCAATGATTTCCCCTGACTCATTCACATTTTTCTAACTTCTTTCTGGGTCCCAGCCCTGTGGAAAAAACCCTTTCCACCTTTCCACCAGGTACTATGCATACACAAACATGAAAACCCACCTCTGAGGTATGTACTTACCCAGGTATTCTGTGAGCTGCGGTATTTGAACTCTGGCTCATAGCTATGGCTTTTTACTACTTGTTTCTAGAAGCTGGAGGGTTTTCTTTCTTAGTTTTATGCTTGGCTATGTAGCTACATTTTTTTTTTTTTTTTTTTTTTTAGTTTACCCAACAAGGCTAATGAGTGTAGAGCCAGAGGGGATATTGCTGCCCCTTCTCCATCTGCCAATTTCAAAAGAGCATAAAATAATTCTCAAATCTACAAATAAACACATGTTGAAGATTCTATTTAACTATTTAATGAGAAAAATAGCAAAGATGTTGCACCAAATCAAAGACGTTGGAAAACAGACACAGTTGTAGGAATATTGAAATGAATGTGAAAATGGAGGTAAAAATAACTTCTTCTATAGTGGAGAGATAAGTCAATTAAACCTCTACTCAGCAGGACAGAATTTGCATGTCTGTAGGCAAGGATTATTTTGCATTGTTATCAGTTATCTACAATTTGCAGAGTTATAAAATAGCTCAAAGACAAGAAACAGCTAGACCAGATCACAAAGAGGTTGGGCTGGATTTAGAGAATATGTAGTTTTTCATCAAAGCACACTTTTTCCTCCCCTATTCTGTAATTATTGGCTTCATATTTGTTTAAAATTTCTCTCAGGAATAGGGATTGTGTTCAAGTCATCATTGGACACCCAGGGTTTAGCGTGACATACAACTTGGAAACAACTCACTAACTGCAAATGGAATGAATGAATGTTAAGTGTCCCTTCTCCCTTCTCTTAAAGAGAGAGAAATGTTGAGAAAGAATAGTATATATATATATACACATATATATATATGTATATATATATATATATATATATATATATATATATATATATATATAATTTTTCACTGTCTTTTTTTTAATGATGACATTGGTTCATGAAACCCAGTAAGTTTCAAGTGTACGATTCAACAGTAAGGCATATGTATATATTGCATTGTGTGTTTACCACCCATAGTTAGATTTCTTTGTCACCACATATTTGACCCCTTATACCCCACCTCCCTTCCTCTTCCCCCCCCTGATAACTACATATCATTTTATATATATATACTGTCCTCCACTTTTATATATATACTGTCTTGCTAACTCCAAGCATTGGGTGGGCTTACTACTGATTACACTATGTCCCTGCATCGTGGATGTGTCACCCTGTTGTAGGTGAACACTAAGTAAAAGATCCTTTTTAAATTGTCTGTCAGCCAGGTCTAATTTCCTAAGGCATATTTGTCAAAGTATCTTTCTTTTGATAAATAACCCTAGTTTTCCTTCTGAAATATATGTAAAGAAAATTCTTAATTACTTTCCTTTTAGATGCATCTGCATCTAAATTGCTTAATAACTGCTGCCCTTTAGGTCCTGCCTTATCAGGGGGATCTTAGGGGTCTTGCCAGCAACACCATCAGTCAGGTAATTTGCATGAATAGTTCTTTAATAAACATCCAGCCCCCTTATCACTGTTCCCTGCAGGATTCTCATTAGTCAGTAACATAATTCAAGCCTGAAAGATTTCCATTATGGTGCCCTTTGTTCCTTGCCCATTGCCTAATTTTCTGTTCAGCAGGACATTTTTTCTGCAGCCTGTGACTTGTTTCTTGACTGACATGTGTGTATTTTTTTTCTTCAAAATAAATGCGCAGAAATGCACACAGTCAGTCCATTTCCCATTAATGGTGTGTTCAGTTTGGCAATACAATAAAATATCAGAGTGGTATTATTAAAACAACTGCTAAAGTTATCTTTAAAAACAA
Organism: Eonycteris spelaea; assembly: GCA_003508835.1. Taxonomy (NCBI): domain Eukaryota; kingdom Metazoa; phylum Chordata; class Mammalia; order Chiroptera; family Pteropodidae; genus Eonycteris; species Eonycteris spelaea. The sequence continues at coordinate 2,667,279 of PUFA01000001.1, forward strand.
AATAAGTTGACTTAAAAAATAGAATTCAGTAACTTGACTGGGAGTACACATTTTTTTTTTTTTACCTTTGTGAAGGTAAAAAGACAGTCCAAATTGCAAAATCAATCTAATCATTGAAATGGTAACTCCCATTTTACTAATTTAAGAGTTCTATTGGCTCTCCCTTTTTTGTCTGGTGAATTTGGGTTGAAACAGTAATCTAAATGGGAATAGATTACTTAATAGGAAAGTTTGGAATATTTCAAAACTCTTTAAAAATCTTACAGATAGTGTTAAATCAGTATTTCATCCCTGGCTGTACATTATCATTACCTCAGAGTTTTACAACATGCAAATGAACTGATCTCATCCATAGATATTCTGATTTAATTGGTTTGAGATGAGGCGGGGATAGGTCATTTTCAAAAGGTTGAAAACATCTAGAAATTTTGCCCTGTAGAACTCATTTATCAATAACATTAAGTTGTGATTTTCTTATTATTGGATGACTTGAACGTGTCATCTAGATTTCAAGGTGGTCCTTCAAGGCATTTTTCTTTTGAAAAATAAAATATCTTTTGTGTTTTTTGAGCATTTCTGACATGTTTTTATCATGTCAGATTTTATCATGGTGGCCTAAGAGTTTGTGAGATGTATAATTTTTGTCATGTAAGAATCAGGAGCATGGATCCCCACTTAATCACTATTACTTAGGAACGATGATCTTGAATTTGCATATTGTACTGGAAACAAGATACAATTTGCAGGTTTCCAGTAAATAATGAGAGAGTTGTTTCTAACCCAAGATATTCTCCTTCCTGTCCACCCTGTGGGGAATGTCCTTCTGCTTAATTTCTGCAGTCCAGCACACACATATCTTTTTCTCTCATGTGCCTGCTTCACATCACCGTCTCTTCCCTCAATTCTTCTGTTTACCTGGCCAACTCCTTTCATTGTCCAAGTCTCAGTTGCGGGATTGCCTTTATTAAGTGCCTTACTTAACGTCCCTCTCCACCCCCACTGCATCCTGCTGCTCCCAGAGCCTATCCTTTGAGGCACTCACCCTAAGTCACACAGGCTCCTTACACGAATCTCTTACTAGAATCTCCTTGACGACAGAGTCTGTGTTGTCTTCTACTTTTGCAGCATTGTTGGCAGTTGTTATTTTAAATCCTTGACATAATCTGTCCACTTAAGTATACCACATAAACAACCCTGTATGGTAGTTATTGCTGTTCTTCCCATTTTAAACACAATGAGATGAGGCAAAAAAAAAAAAAAAAAAAAAAAAGTTAATTAACTTGAATACTCAAGGTCACACAGCTAACAAAGAGATGTTACTGGGATTTGAACCCAGACAGTCTGGCTCCAGAGTCTGAATTCTTAATATACTGAATAAACAAGTAATGTGGGTTAGTACAGAATCAAAGTTAAAAGGGCCTCGGGGCATGGTGAATGTAGTTTTCACCTTGGTGTGCCCTAAGCAATTATGCTGAAATATTGGGACAGTGAGAAACACATTTCCCCAAAGATGTGTGTGTGTCAGAGAGACAACAACATATTGTCAGAAGTTTAAATACATAAGAAAGATGTAAGATTGTGACATGCCAGTCAATACATATTTAGGATGAGCCCAGAGGTCAAATCAGAAACATAAAATGCAATACCATGTCATAAGCTAATTGAACCACCTTGTCTTTGTCTTTTATAAAAGAAGAGAGAGCAAGAAGTAGTGTCAGAATCTACCTATAGCTTAACTGGACCATAGAAAACTCCCTCGGTGACCTAGCATGGGAAAAAGGATTGAAGAATTATTATATTTCAGAATTGTTTATGTTGTCAGCAGGCAGAATTCTTCATTGCAAACCCTATTTGGGGGCTACATGGATTGAAGCTTTCTCTCTGTAATACATTATTATAAACCTAGTGGCTTAAAACAACACGAATTTATCTTACAAACCTGATAATCAAGAGCCTGAAATCTGTTTCACTGGGCCAAATGGAAGGCTGCATTGCTTCTGGAGACTCTAGAGAAGACTCTGCTTCTATGTCTTGTAGAAGCTGACTGCATTCCTTAGCCATGCTCCTTCCTCTATCTTCAAAGCCAGCAGCAAAGCATCGTCAAATCTCTCTCTTACTCTGACTATCCTGCCTCCTTCTTATAAGGACTCTCATGATTATATTAGGCCTACTGGGATAATCTAAAGGAATCGCTCCATTTTAAGATACTTAACTTATTTACCTCTTCAGTGTTCCTTTTACCAGATAAGGGAGCATAGTCACAGGTTCCAGAAACATCTTTGGGGGTGGGTGGCATTATTCTGTCTATTACAACCAGTAATAATGTCTATGAAAAACATATCTGGTCAAAGGACTCACCCATATGTTGTATCCGGTTGAAGATACTATAGAAAATAAATCCAAAGACTCCCCAAAATTTTTTCAAGCTAAGAATTTATAAGGAGACGGGTCTTTATAAGTGTTGCAGGAAGGATGGAGGGCAGTCTTCCTCAGCCAGAAGCTTAGGACTACCACCTCTCAATTCCATACACATCAAAATTACTGGCCTTCTATACATGAGACTGGTGTAGGACCCCCTCTGAGCAATGACCTGTGGTCAGAAGGGAGGACACAACTTCTTGACACTCAGGAGAGACAAGACCATTTGATGTGCAGCGGAGGATGTGAAGATAAATTTTATTGTCATGAATTAGCAAACTTCAACAAGGTTATTGGAAAAGAGAGCCAATTACAGATCTTTCAAGAGGATCACAACGTTTTTCCAATAAAACATTAAAAATCGCTCCTTTTCTAGAGATTTTTAATGTTTTCCTTCTAATTGTATTGACTTGTATCCCTGTCTTAATAATATGGGAGGGCTGGTCTCATTAGGAGATATATGGAAGTTGGTTCATATTTCTGCATTCAGGAATTTACATCTTGGTCTGAGCTAAAAAGACATCTTCATAACTACATATCATGTTCAAGTCTACAGCATCCTCCTGTTATCAGTCCCACTGGACAAGGCCCTGGGTGAGTGAAAGAGAAAGCCTAGTTAAATGGGATGTTTTTCTCTGCACTCAGCTGTGTCTCTAGAGAAGTTTAACAGGTTTTTCTTGGCCTTCATGTTTTTCAAATTTTTCTCTGCTGAGGCATGAATGAAACCTAATGGACAAGAGGTGAGTCTACGATGGGTGTGTTTCCATTCTTGCTGTATCTCAGATTTCCATGTGCTCTCTGATAATTCCTTTTTCACTCTCACATTGTCAAACTTTAAAAGGCAGCCTCTGCAGCAGGTTAAAAATGGGAGGAAGGTTATACGATTGAAGTTAATGCACAGTTCTCCATGGTTTCTCTCATAAACTGAATTTTGACCCCTCACCAAAAAAAAAAAAAAAAAATGCATATGTTGAAGCCCTAACCCCTCCATGTAACTGTATTTGGAGAAAGGACCTTTAAAGAGGTAATTAAAGTTAAATAATCCAATAGAACCCGTGTCCTTATAAGAAGAGGAAGAGACACCAGGGAAGTGTGCACACAAAGAAAAGGCCAGGTGAGATCAAGAAAGCAGCCATCTTCAAGCCAAGAGGAGAAGCCTCAGGAGAAACTGAACCTGCTGGCACCTTGATCTTGGACTTCCAGCCTTCAGAACTGTGAAAAAATAAGCTTTTGTTGGTTAAGTTACCCAGTATGTGGTATTTTGTTATAGCAGCTCTAGAAAACTAATACAATCTCTTCATTCTAGTCATGGGGACTAGAAACACTCTGGTTGGTGGCTTCTCGAAGGCCTGGGTCCTAATGTCAGCACAGCAAAGATATATCGCCCCAACAGTGGTTCTGTGAATGAGCAAGGAACATGAGCAAAAATTTACATTGTGGTTTTAGAACATTAAAATCTGGGGCTGCATATCTTAGATGCTGACTATCATTGTTATTTTCATCTTTAATATTAGAAAACAAAGCTGATAGTTCAGGTGACTTGCCTAAGGTCTTCTGTACCCTGAATTAAATCTTCCATTACTGCATCACACTGGTTGTCATTTACACATTTGTTTATAAGGGAAGGAAAAATCTTTTCCCTTCACTCATCTTAGGTTCTCAAGCTGGGGCCCTGTCTATTAGACTGACAAGAGAAAGATTAACAAGAGAAAAACAGAGGTTGATTAATATGTGCATTGCATACACACAAGGGAGCACTCAGTTATGAGTAATTCAAATGAGCGGTTAGAACTTGAGCTTACATAGCATCTTAATCAAAGAACAATACATTTTTAGAGAAGCAACAAGATAAAGGAAAAGAACTTTGAGTTTCTAGGGCAACAAATTGTGGAAAGGTAAATACACAGAGGAACAACATGATGGTAAATAAGGGCTAGTTTTAGCAAGATGTGTTATGTAGATTTCTTTGGTGGTCTCTGGGCTCATAAGGGTCTAGAATTGTCTCTGGGTATTAATTTTAGTCCTTCCTGGCAGAGAGGGGGAGAGGAGGCACCTTTACAATTTAGTGTCTTGCTTTTAGGCAAATAGGAGGAGGGCAGAGAGCTTTCCTGGTATCTGTTTCATCTCAGTTGCCTTCAGCTCAAAATAATTAATATGCCAAAGTAGCATATTTTGAGGTGGCATATTCTGCTACCCTTCAAGTTCTTTCAAAATTTGAGAAAGCTAATCATACAAAGGAAGAGAATAACAGTCAGATTGCCAACATTTGAAAGGCAACAGAATAAGAAAGAGAGCAGAGAGTAGGTAAATTAGAAATTCTCAAAACAACAACAAAAATAAACACTGCTTTTTATTTTCAACAGAAGGTAATATTATTTATGTTCCTAGAGCTAGAACAGGCCTGGATTCAAATGCCCACGCTTTTGCCCTAGACCAGTGCTTGAACTCTCAGAGTGTTAGTTTCTTCCTCTTTAAAACAATGGTGATTGAAACAGTCTCATAGACGTGTGGAGGGGAATTTAGAATAATAAATTCAAGGTGCCTGATGTGGAGTAAACACTACATAATTCAGACCCATTTCCTCAACACCACAGATGCTTACCAAGAGATCTTTAAGGGTTAAGTGGTGCTTTTCTGAAAAGTTGGTCTTAAAATGATCTCTGCTACAGTACTAGAATTCTAAAGGAAAGAGCCTGAGGTGATTGTCCCTGAGTGTTTTCCTGCAGAGAATGAAGTCATTATAAATTATGACAATTTTCTCTAAGGAGAGACAAATACAGGGTCTTTAAAAAGCACATAATGTCCTGCCCAACATCGTAAAGACTTCATAGAGATTTGAATATAGAACACTGTTTGCTTTCACTTTGTCCAGATTTTTCCAAGTGGCAAAATCTCCTGCTGTCTCAGCCTCTTAAGCCACACCAAACTAGTTTTTAAAAGAAGTTTCAGTTTCATCCACTCTGCCAATCTAGTGGGCTTATCCTAGAGCCAGCTTTTCTGCTAGGCAGGGGACAGAACCCAAAATAGAATTAAAAATGAAAAAAGAAATAACTTTAGAATTGAACACTAAGCTAAAAGACACACAAGAGTGGATAAGCACACAGATAGTGTCTTAAGAGAAATAAAAGGTAAAAAGAGGAAAATGCTTAAAATCAAAAACAAATGAAAGAGAAAAAGAAAGATTTGAGAGAATATGACAAATACTGAAGACATGTGAGAAAGATCCAACACACTCGATCCCTAAAGAAAATTGAAGCAAAGGAGCCAAAAAAATTACAATCCATCAGAAAAACTTTCCTAAAGTAAAAATGATTTGAAACTCCATGTCGAAAGAAGACCCCGTGTACCTGAGACTATCCAGAATGACAATTACCAGGACATATTCTAGTAAACTTTTTCACTAAAAGGAAAAACAGCCATTGGATATCTAGTCAAGAAGAACATACAATTTATAAGGGGAAAGTTAGATTACTATCAGATTTTTTATTAGACCCAAAAAAATGGAGTAACATATTTAAGATACTCGAGAAAATAAATGTACGCCTAAGGTTTTATGTACTTGAAAGTAACTTCCGCGTATAAAGAGAGGGAAGAATAACTGTTCTCTACTACCCTAAGTTTGATAGCTGGGACCAATAAATAAATAAATTAATAACAGGCAGATTAATAGGGGAACAGTAATATAATAAGTAAAGATTCATTACATTTTAATATTACAGGCACAGGGGCACCACGGGGAAAATGATGTTACTGACTGAAGGCAGTGAGATTTGAAGGTGTATATACCACACTGTAGTAGGGGAAGGGAGAGGAGATGGGGGGATGTAGGCACATGAGTTTTAGGAAAGATGAATAGGCCTTTAGAAGAATAGATGGGAGATATGATAGTAGTTCCTGACAGTTTGTCTGGGTGTGGTGTGGACGTCTAGTCTCCTCTTTTTGGTAATCTCATAATGGGTGGTAGTAGTATTAGTAATGTTGCATGTATAAATTTTACATGTATAATATAATTATGGAATTAGTAATAATGTAATATTCTAATTCTGTTACCTCCTGTGTCCTTAATTTCAATATGGAAGGTAGAGATACAGACATATTATATGTTAAAAGAGGTTAAGTTAGAACTCTGCAGTCCTGAAAATGAATTGGAAGTCTCAGTATGAGCCCACGAGATACTTTATTATATATCTTAGCTCCATCTACTGAAAAACCCTAGAAATAATGATCAGGGCAGTGATAACGAGCATTTCTACTGCCCAGATTATGATATTAAAATACCATTTCCCACTAAAAACAAATAAACAAAAACAGAACTTTTTGAAGAAATGGCTGATCCCTGGTTTGTGGCAGAAAATGTATCAGTCTGGATCATTTTGTTAGAATAGCCAGGAAGTTATCAGAGACTATAACGGTTAAGTTATCAGAAGCCAACTTAAGAAGTTCCCACTGGCCAAAATGGAACAATTTGAGTTTTAATAAGAAAATAATAATTAGAAATACCTAATATTTAATAAGGAAAAAACCACCAAATTTGTTTATTCATGAATTCCTAGTGATGTTAAAAAAAATAATTGGCCATCTTTGCAGGATAGCAAACAACTACTTAATCTTGAAAACTGCTGAAAGAAAATAATAAAAATTATCCTGCCTTTTCTATGTGAATGAACTAGTAGGTAATAAATGGTAAATAAGCAAAGTTTCTTTATAAAATTTTTTATATAATAAATACAATAAAAGTATGTAATTAGCACATGACCATTTTGCAATCTCCTCCAAAATTAATGGATGGAGGCACTGAGCTTCAGTGGTTGCTGTCCTCAGACAGAGGCCACCAGATCACAATGAGCCTCCTGATGAAAGAACACACCACCACCTAAAAGTTTTGCCAAAGCGATCAAGCTAAAATCTGATTAAGCCTCTGGATCAACTGCATGCGTAAACTTCACCATGAGCATGTAAATCAGTCAAATCCAGACAGGCAAACTCAAAATGCTTTGGGTTTTTCAACAAAGATATTTTAAGGAAAAGAAAGAGATGGAGGGGGAATCTGTAAATTAAAAGAGATTTGAGTATGTATCACATTTCTTAAAAAATAGAAAACACAGAATACTGCCAAGGATGCAGAGAACCAGGCTAAGCTCGTATATTGTTGGTGGTAATGTAAAATGGTGCAGTCACTCTGGAAAATAGTTTAACAGTATCTTCTAAAATTAAAACCACACTAATCATATGACCTAGAAATTGTATTCTTTGGCATTTATTCCAGAGAAATAAAACGTTATATTTATGAAAACATTTCTACATAAATGTTCATAGCAGCTTTATTCATAATAGGCAGAAATTGTAAAAAATGCTAAATGTTCTTCAGTGGGTGACCGACTGGTTAAACAAACTGAAACCTCCATACTGTGGAATACTACTCAACAGTAAAAAGGAATGATACTATTAATACACACAACAATGTGAATGGACCCCTAGGAAATTATGTTATTTGAAAAAATAGGCACTCTCAAAAGGATGCATGATGTATGGATCTATTCTGGAATATTCTTGGAAGAAATCACAGAAATGAAAAACAGATTGATAATTTCCAGGAGTGAGGGTTTGGGAGGGGAGGAGGTGGTTGTGGCTGTAAAGGGGGAGTAAGGGAGCCCCACGGTGACATAACACTCCCTGTCTTGATTGTGGTGGTGGTTCCACAAAGCTACATATGTGATAAAAATTATGTAGCACTATAAACACACACAGAAATGAGTGAATAGATAAATGATGAAATTTGAATAAACTGCAAATTATATCAATGTCCATTTCATGGTGCTCATAGTGTATAATTATATAAGATTTGAATATTGGGGGAGAGTGAAGGTGCGTGGGACCATCCCGTACATTTTTACAATCTTCTGTGAATCTATAAATATTTCAAAACAAGTTTTTAAAAATGAGAAAGGCTAAATGATAGTAGTTAAGGATGCACAATTGGATAAGAACTGTAGCCAAATGCAAGGAAGTGGTTACTATATAAGTTGTAATAATAGCGGTTAGTTCTGCAGGAAGGGAAGAGGGTGCTGTTATCAGGATGGGACATGTGAAGAGGCTCCTGACATGTTTGGTGAACTCCTATTTCTTGACTCAGGAGATGGTTATAGAAGTTTACCTTATAGTAATCCACCAGACTGCAATTTTTGTGGAAGTGTGTATGGGGTGTGTGTGTGTGTGTGTGTGTGTGTGTACATGTATAGGTACATTCTCTGCATTTGCATTTGTTTGTGGAGCAGAGGAAAAGCTGAACAGGGGCCATTCAGGCACCCACAGTAGACTGCTTTCAGCTAATACTAGAGAGCTGCTGAAATCGGGAGGCTTAATGAGCTGGTGCAATGCTCTTAGGTTTATGTCTTTGCACTAACAGGGAAAACCTCTAAATGACCCAGATTTAAGTAATGGGATGCATTCTGACTTGTTAAAATTAGACTGTTTTGGTAGCAATGAACATAGACAATGCCATGCTTCACTTTGAAAATGCATGTTTTTAAAGATACCAGAAAATCCATAGGTTTGGCTGTGGTGAATTATAATCAAATGAATTTGCAATTATCGTAAATTATGAAGCCATCACAAAATTGTAGCTGATTGGATTCCAAAGTCTATTAAAACTTATAACTACTTATATTGATATTTTCGAGACCCTCATATATAGAGTAAGCATCTTTATTATTTTGTGTGTGGGATGGAGGGGATGAAATATCAGGACTCTTTTCTTTAAGGGAATGTCCCAGAATGCATTTGGCCTCGCTCAGCTTGCATTTGGATAAATGCTGGAACATATTATGATGGCTTTTAAAAGTGATATGGATTTGATAGCTGTCTCCCCACTTTAGCACTTCAAAGGTGCTGATGGCAGAAAATGGCCAGGTCCATAGTGGACTCTAAACAAATGCTAGCTGGATGGCACCTATTGTGTACATCAGATTTCTCTCGAAGATTCTGGCTGAAAGCATTCCTCAAAGAGGATTCTGCCCGATTTCCACACAGCAAAGGAGAAACATTTACCCAAAAAGTGTGGCATAAATGTTTTATTAAAGAAGAAACGCGTGTTCAGAAGAACTTTCCAATACAGATGAGAACATAAATGTTACCAAGTTTGTGTGTAAGAAATCTAAGAACATATGGTCATTGAGGATGCAGGATGAAATCCTCAATTTGAAGATTTTACAGATATTGAGAGTGACAATTTCCATATTGAATGGAGAGGAGTAAGTGATAGTAAGGTAATTTAATGTGAATAGGGAGAAGAGAGAAGAGTAGTCCAGTTATCAGACTGGAGACGGAAGCTTCAGTGTGCTGTGCTGGGGAGTTAGAACCACTCATGAATTCGCAGTCCTGACCTTAGAGATGCCATTCCATGTTTTGTTCCAATCATTTCTTTTCTCTCTCCTTTCTCCTTCCTTATCCTCCCCCACCTGTAGAAGACCACCCATTTCCCCCACTGTGCATTTCTACTTGGTTTTTAGATGACAGTTTGTCATTATATCTGAGTACTTAAAGATTACAAGTCTGAAAGATGTAATAGTAGTTTTAATAACAGAGAGCTCTACTGAGGTTTAATTTCCTCTTTGGGACTTTGACATTCTTTCTGAACGTTCTGCTATAGCTGTCTGAAATAAAAATGTCAATTCCAACACACCTCGGGTCAGAATAAAATACTTCTTATCAAGGTTTTTCAACTACTGTTATGAAGCAGTTTGGGCAATTACTGAAATCATGAAATGTACGGGTACACTAATGGGAATTTCACATATGCATAGAATAAAGTCTTTGTAATTTTTACATTGGTAATTTCTTACTGGTTTTGAAAGTGATTCTCTGTTTATGTAAACCTGATATTTCCCCTTCCATATGGGTTTCTCTATTCAAGAAAATTAACCCTTGGTTTATAATAGATAAATCAATAGAAGAAAGATTTATTTCTCTGCACAATCTGCCTTTGGTGTTACTAGACACTTAATTGTTAATAGATTATAATATGTAGGGGGCAGGTAGGTAGGTTTATTTGTAATGGTACCATGGCTCATCACATAGCAAGACAGTGTGGACACACTGTCTTCTGTTTTCTTCTCTGCCAACCTTGTCTCTGTATCCCTCAATTAATGGCATTTTAATTGAATAAGCCCCTAATCCATACCTTGGACTTTTACATTTCAGCTCTGTTGACATTTTTATCATCCTTTCCACATTCTGCACACAGACACGTCATTCTAGTCAGTTGGTGGGAGCAATTGCCCCACCATGAGCACATGGATGCCCTCACCTCCTTTTTCTTGGTCCTCCCTGGAATATCATCTTTCAAGCTCTGTTGTCACACACAAGAGTCAAGCTTCTATGACTGTTCTGCATTCTCTTCTGTCAAAATGTTTAAACCAGTTTTTGGATAAAAATGGTCTTGAACAACTTCTTAACTACTCAAAACATCTTTTCTCTTTGGTTTAATGGGCCTTTCAAGCTGCAGGAGAACAGGGGCTATGTCTGCTTGTCTTCTTCCTGCCCCCATTGTACCCTCATGCCTAGCACAGTGCCTAGCACATGTGATTCTATTTTTGTTAAATAATAAACAGAATAATGAGTGAACAAATGATGAAAGGAAAGCTTCCTGATTTGTGACATTGTTTTTTCATGTTTTTTTTTTCTCAAGTTGTTTCTAATTTCATGCTTTCTACATTATGGCTCTATTGAACCCCTAAGTATCTCTTTCTCCTATTAATATTTATTGAGTATTTTCTCCTTCTAAATACTTATTGAATATTCCTCCTAACACACAAGTAATTTCTGTGTGCCCAGGATTATGCTGAATACTAAAATTTATTATTCTTGATGTACCCATGTGGTCATAATTCTGTCCTAGAAAGCTCAGCATCTTGGGTCTGGTGGGCAATTAAGTGTACAGAAGTGAGTTTTCCTTTCCCTAAGTACAGTGATGCTGCTACTTCATACAATCTCATATGGGCAGGAGGTATTAGACATGGATTTCCCCTCCCCCTCTACTACCAATGAGTGCCATGAAAAAAAATATAAATAAAATCCTGGGGCATCAAAAAGAATAATGTTACACCCTGACAAGTACAAACTGTTTTTACTTTGTCCAGGGTTGATAGAAATCATGCTATTATACACTTCTCAAGAAACTTAATTTAAAAAATACATGATATTCACTTTCCATCTTGACTAGGGTGGTATTTATCAAATTCTCCACCCAGAAATCATTAAGGCAACATTCTAGGCAATAAGAATCTTCCTTTATGTATCCAGTGAAAATATAGATCAGGATCTACTGTTTAATCTTGCTGCTTATTCCTTCCACACCTAGTCTGTGATCACCTCACATCTTCTGACAATATAAGCCTTATGAATTTTTTTAATTTGCTGCAAGTTAGGAAATGAAAAAATTAAGCTTGTTTTAAGAATGTTTTCTAAAGAATGCTCTAAATAAACACTTCACAGATAAAATGGATGGATTTAGGCTAAGGATTGTGGGATGGGTATTTTGGGACTTATTATCCATATATGAGATTCCAATATATAAATTTTTCTGAGACTGCCCATCAGATAATTGAGGTAATGCTAATATACACAGTTTCTTATTTAAAAAATTATTTTTTTCATCATTTTATTTCATCATTTTATTTCATCATTTATTTCAATTCATGTATAGACTGACTCATTCGCAATTTTTAAGTGTCTGATCTCAACACCAGGTTTTAAGACATGATGTTCCAAGAAAATTAAATGGAACAGGAGTCTGGAAATGGCCCAAGCTGGTCACACAAAACTCATATAAGGTCCTGTCAGGCCTGTAAGCTTAGGTTGTAACTGCTGGGTGAAAGGAAGCAATGAGGGTTCAAACTTAATGATGAGGTTGATATTAGGTCTCCTTCTGGTAGGTCATAAATCCTCAACTAAGTGCAATGAAAACAGAGAGGTATGCTCTGGAGATAATTAAGAAATAGAATTGATAGAACTGGGTGCCTAACAGGAAATATAGGTTTGCAGTAAGCCAGGAGAAGGTATAGGTGCACACACATGTTTTAGAAGGGCTTGAGATATATAATAAAAATTTTATAATAATGAAAATAACATTACCGAGCACTACTATGTGCCTGGTGTAAGACTGAATGATTTACATACATTTTTAATCATTAAACTTCATGGGAATCTATGGAATTTGGTACAATTAATGTCCCCATTTTACAGATGATGAAACTGAGACTCAGAGAAGTTACTTTGCCTAAGGTCACATGGCTTAGAATAAAGCAGAGCTGGGTACCACAGGGTTGACCAAGGAGATGTATTTGCTATCCTCAGTAAGACAGGCACTTAGGAATCTTCTTATAGGTGGCCAGCACTTTCGAGTATACAAAACACATTAAAATATGTTATTTTAGTTGATCTCACATAACACTGTGTAAAGGCATTGTCATCATCATTTTACATGATAAACTGAGACATAGAGGAAGTGAGTCAGTTATCTAAGATCACACAGTGGGTAGGTGACTTGTCTGGTTTAGATGGGAAATCTGAGTACTCTGCAGAACACTGAGATGTCTTCTTTATGCACCATTGGTGAGATACTGCTGCTGTTCATGCTGTTGCACATCCCATGTTCTTTATGGGATAAGAGTGGAGAAGATAAAGTTTAAATTCTGGAGTCAGACTGCTTAGGTTGGCAACCCATTTTTCCTATAAGACTTTGGTTAAGTTACTTAATCTCTCTGAATCTGTTTTCTTATCCAGGTAATGGGAATAATAATTGCATTTTTGCTATTTTTATGGAGCTGCAGTCATAATTTTAAAAAGATAATTTATGCAAAGCGTCTAGTAAAAGTCAATAAATGTTAGTAGTGATAACAGTAGTTCAAAGAAATGACATGCAATTATCTATGGAAGGAAATATTAAAATACATAAAATCACATTTGAGATGAACTTTAAAAGAATTCAGAAGGCATAGAAAGAATGATACTGGGTTTAGGGGATTAAGGATATTTTTAATCGCGATGATTGCTTTTATGGAGGCTGGCAGCAGGGTTTATGAGTAGGAGAGTTAAATTAATGAAAATATACTTAAAGAAAAACAATTAGGCAACTCAATGTAACAGTCTTGGCAAAGTCAACAAGACCCTGAACACAGTTGGCAGTGGAGGGAACATAAAGGAAGAGACTGACAGGTCTGAGATGCTACATGTTAAGAGAGTTCTTCCCAGCATGCATTTGGGTTGCTTCCCTGCAATATTGCTTGGTGAATACATAAGAAATGCCAACTCATTTTCCTCTAGTTTGACTAAGCAAAAAATCTAATCTAGATGGCATTGCTATACTACAATTAAATGCTTTCCAGAATCAGGGATAAATGATTTGGGAGTTACCTATTGTTCTGAGTGCCTGCACTTCGTTTTTATCCTTTGGTACAGAATACCTAGAATTAGCTTGTGGGCTCTCTTCTTCACCTTTGCTATTGCTATTCTGTCTGCATTCTGTGAGGTGTTTATATGTTGGCTTGGATGCTTATTTACATTTTAGTTCTCATTCTGAAGCATGGTCTCTAGAATTTTTTTCCAGAATTCAGAAATATATAAGATGCAAAAATATCTACACCCTAGTGGTTGTACCTAGTGTTTCAGTCTTAGTTGAGTTTTCAAAGTTGTCCTTAAGTTGAATTAACTTTGAGTAGAGTGACTACTTTAAAATTATTACTAATAGTGTTTTAATTTCTCATAGCCTAAATTTAATGGAAGTGGTTAGACTTTTTGTAATGAGCTGGATCTTTGTTCTATAATAACTTTAGAATGTCTGTGATATAAAACGAGCAAAAGATCTTGAGAACATGCATACTTTAGGGAAAGAAGAGGAGGGGCACTTAAGCCGTAAGGGGACTTTTCAATATAACAGAGGGCTGGCTCATCCTGTCTGAAAATCCTAGATTTACAAGGTCCATCCAGTGCAGCTGGATGGAATTTGCAGGTGCTTATTTAGATTAGGGCAAAAGGTTGGCTTGGTGATGTGGTTGTGGTGTACCGTTCCAGATGGGTACCTTTCCACCCATCTACTTCAGGAAAAGCTCAGGGACTGAAATCGTCTCAGATGCAAGGTGACGAATAACTTAAACAGTCGTAATTGGGTTTTTACTTAATATGTTTCCATTTGGCGTCTGTTAAAATGAACTCAGGTGTTTGGCATTCTAGGATTTGGCAGTCAAAGGCTGTTATGTCCTAATGTCTATGAACATGGCCTCGTCGGTCAAACAAGAATAAAGAATGAGCCATCACAGTGCTGCCCATTATCATATTATATTTATAAGTTTGAAGTTTCACTATGTATCAGGTAGCAAATAATGCCACTGAGAATTCACATACTGAGGACCAGGACTACCTCACTGACTGTCACCATAAAATCACAGCCTTTCTGCATCTTGTCAAACATTTAAAATGTCCTTAAGTGCTAGAAACAAGCAAATCTCTTTTTAAGTCCATTACTTCATATATGCCTCATGTGCCCATAACTTACCTAAATGAAATCTTTAAATGAGCTGTTGATATCCTATTAACTACCTTTTTTCCTCCCAAAGAAATTCATGTTCAGCTGCAAGGTAACTTCCCTGTGTGAAATTTATAGGTCTGTCAACCATAAAAAACCTTAATGCATAATACATAAACAAAACATATGCTCTTTTTGCAAAAAAAAAATGGCAAAAGAGAAAATAATTTAGTTTCTGTTCTCCAAAGGGAGAAAACATGAATCTCGCATTTTTATTTTTGATCCCTTTTTGCCTTTAAATATACGAGATGACTATTAATGCCCATATTCACAGCAGGGGAAGAAGGGAAATGGCAGTAAATTGTGAAGCACATTTACATTATAACAAGGCCTGTGGAAGCATTGTATTTCACACAGTTATTTCAACAGAGGTTTGGACTCCCTCCAATTTAATTTTCTGAAGTTAGGCTGTGCAGCTGGGTCATTCCTGGTCTAATCTGGAAATGTATCTCTTAAGGCTGTGGATTAGAATGCCAGCCTTCCAGCTGTCACCAAGGAGCATCATTTACGGCCACCGAGGTCTGAGGGCAAAGCATCAGAATCACTTTACGTGGACACAGCAGCCTAGCTAGCTTCATAAACTCTGTTGCAAAGAGCAATAATCAATATTTCATGTTTAATGATGCAGAGCTAAAATTAGTATAGATTTTATGTCTTCTATTTTTCCAAATTATGCAAACATTAGTAACCCCTTTTTTGGTGTCCTTATTATACTTCCATGAAAAGCAAAAGAGTAATGGGGTGGGTGGACAGTGAGGAAAGCTGGTGATATTTAATTGAATGATCGAACAGTCAAAAGCGTCCAAAGTCATTTTGGCTTTTAGCTTTTGTTTAGCAGCCACCCTTAGGTTAATACGAAATTCCCACACAAAAATAATGAGGTACGTAAGTGGCACAGGTTTTGTCAGCCATAGCTATACAGTGTGGTAAATCGCAGATTGTTGCCACATTTTAAGTTACTCAAATCTCTGGAATATGCTGAGAATAAAATGAACAGAGTATAAGTCAGAAAAGTTCAGAGGTTGACATTTAGATAGAAGTACACTTTAGAGAAACAGCCCTTTTTAGTGGATTTCTGATTTTATACTTGTCCGAAGAACAAACCCTGCTTATTTAGACAGTAGAAGTGGAAGGGACAGAAAAAAAAGAACATATTTTATTATTGGGCAGTTAAGGGTCTGACTAAGTGGACACAGTCTAACCCTTTAGCTATATTCTCCTGCAACAGGAGAAAAACCTACAGGATTAAAGGGTGAAGGGACGCCCTACATAAAACAACAAAACCTAGCATCTACCATCCAGTCTAACAGTTCACACCCAGGTTACCTCAGAACAACTCTATGACAGTGGAAAGCGGAGCGGGGCTTTGGCAAATAGTCAATCAGTTATCCATCCCCCACCCCCAGCCCAGTACAGCCTACATTTTACGGCCACACATAATACAGAATTCATTCGAGAAATGGTATCATGGAATACGGAATGCTGTATGTGTCGGTTATACTTGAATAATTCCACTTGTACTTTGCAGTAGGACTTAGCTCAAAAAAAAATTTTTTTTTAAATATGGAAGTTAAATAGAGTGTGATAGGAATTGTCCCCTCATCAGGTGAGTCAAACTGAGCAAGAAACTTGGTGTTAGGCCCTTGGGTTGACAACTTCTCCTATAGGGATCAGCCATCAAACAGACATGTTCTTCTGTTAGTTAATATGATTAATTAATACTGTTAATTGAATTTGTTGGATTATAGAAAAGGAATTGCAAGCATAGGGCAAACAAAAGCAAACTTAGGATCTTCGAGGCATGTTAGCCAGAGTCCAGGGGGAGAAAACAGACGACTTACTTAAAAGGGTGATTGAAACAGTTAATAAGGTGATGACATCTGTATGGTCAGGGTACAGGTGAAACCATAAAGGGATGGTGAAGCATTCGAGCCTATCAATAGGTAGAAGGAGAAAGAGGAAGGAAGGGAACACTTATGGGAATATGACAAGAATTACCGTGTTGGAGAGGCCACCCCTAGGAATTGTGTCCTTCAGTTATGCCACTCTATGCTCCAATCAGAGAGGAGAGCAAAGAAAATAAATATTCCAACTTCTCTCTTCTGCTACCCTCTGATTTCTGCCAGGGCCTCCTACTGCTCAAACTCTACCCAAAGCCACAGAACAAAGGGGCCTAGTTGATAAAGTACAAAATTATGAGCCTCTGAGAAGGAAAAAAAGCAAAGGGTATAAATGAAGCTGCTGGTCAAGGGTAAAAGTTTCAGTAATATAAGATGAATACATTCTGGAGATCTAGTGCACAACAATGTATTACAGTTAATAACACTGTAGTGTATACTTGAAATTTGCTAAAGGGTAGATCTTAATATTCTCACGACACACACACATACAAGAAAAGAAAATGGTAACTATGTGAGGTGATGGGTATGTTAATTAGCTTGATTTTTATTATTTCACAAAGTCCATATATCAAATGTACCTTAAATACATACCATTTTTAATTGCAATTATTTTTAATTGTCAATGATACCTCAGTGAAGCTAAAAATATGTTAAATAAAAAATCTACATAATTATTTTTAAAAAGTATATCTAAAGGGACTGAGAAAAATCAGCAGAAGATATAACAACTTCTTGGGAGTTTCAAGACATTAAGCTGCTAAAGTTTCTTTTTATGCCAGACTGATCAATACACTCAATTCTTTTATTCAACAGATATTTATTAAATACCTCCTAATTGCCTCTTGGGAAATAGGCACCTATAAGTGAATAAGTCACCATCCCTGACCTCAAGGAGCTGGGGGTGAGGGGGAGGGGGATAGTGGGCAGGTAAAGAGGTAATGACAAAATAGGAATGACTACAGTTACTGAGGGAGCAGGGAGGAGTACCCAAGCCTCCTGCTGGGTTTGGAAAGCCTGTAGGGAGGAGGGGTAAGTTGGGGACTTCCTGAAGGAAGAATGGGAGTGGGCCAGTAGAAGAGTTGAAGACGCTCTGTCCTGGAATGTCCAGTAAGAGAGCATGTGATTTCCAGGATGGCATGAAGTTTCATGTGGCCAGACTTGGAGAGGGAGTGGGTAAGGCAGGGCATGGGGTGGAGCCGGGACAGAATACTTGGTCCTGGTGCACTGAAGCGTGGCTGAGACACTAGAATCCACCTGAAAGCACCAGGGGCTATGTTGGTTTCCAGTAAGGAAATGACATTGCTAGATATGAGATCAGAGGCAAAGGGGACTAGCAGGAGAAACCAATAATGGGAAAGACCACTTGTATATTTTTAATGGTAAATTAAAAAAATAATTCTTAAAGAATGAAACTCTGAGCAAAGATAAATTGAGCAAGCCATCTTCCTTATCTATCTCTGAGAAAATGAGGGCATGGTTTGGAACTTCCGGGCCAATTGAATTGAAGTGTTTTTGTATAGTTAGCTTAAATAACCAAATGATGAAATCAATCCTCCAAATTGTCAGCAGAGCAGCTGTTCAGAAAGCTCTTGTTAGTCATTGACCTTATGTTTAATATGATTTCCTAGACCGTGGATAGTCAGATTGAATAAAGTACTGCTTCAAAGCCCTCCCCACCCAGCAAGCTCCCTGTAATGAAAGAATCAAGGAAAAGAGAGTGGTGGGCAGAGTGCAAAAGCCTTTTCCTTCCTGCCCCCAAACTCCCCGGAGAAAAAGAAAAGAGGAAAGCTATCATAGGCACATCTTAGAGAAGAAAGTGCTGTACTACCAACCACTCAGTCTCTCTCCTCATTATAATGCAGGGTAAAAAAGAAAACATTTATGACCTAAAAATCCTCCCCTAGCTTTCAAGAATAACTAAGGATTTTTATCAAACTTATTCTCTTTCTGTAAAGTGTCTTCAAGGTTGACCTTTTATATGACCTGGATTTATTGCTTATGTCCCTGGAGGTGGGATGTGGTGAAGGATTAGGTAAGAGGGATGGAAGACGGGGAGAAAACAGGATAGTTGTGGAAACTTATTCTTACGATAAGGATCCAGCATCTTTAGTGCTGAAAAGTTTTACCTTGAAAAATAAATGCCATGTGTACGATTGAAAAGGGTACCGTATCTCTATCACCTGTCCATACGTCCGTCTGTCCATCTGTCCGTCCATCCATCCATCCATCCATCCATCATCTACCTACCTACCTGCCATCTACCTATCTATGTGTCATATCTATCTTCCTACTAATTTATCATATCTATTCTGCCTATATAGTACTTGCTTCTACTTACTGTGAAAGGCACACATGTAGGAGGGTTGAAAATAAAGAAGTTCACACATCATGTAGTGAAAGATGAGGGAGCAATTGTTCTAACAGCCTGGACAGAATGGTTCCAGCAATTAAGTATTTAATTTGGCTTAAGCTTCTGGCAGCCAAGGCAAAAGAAACAACCTCTGTAAGACTTATAAGTTACTATTGTTGATAAAAAGTAGTGCACTATTATATAAAAAGTAGAAACCATTCCCTAGTACCGAATCCTAAAATTTTTTTCTTTTATATAAGAGAAGACTTGTTGCAAAACATACAGTGTTTTGTGTAGCAATTTTGCAGAAGATGCAGAAATGTTCTTTGTATGAGTTTTGGTATACCAATGTTGGCTATAAAGGCAGCAGCCTTCAATAAAAAGGAAATGAAGACCATAACTTGCTTCATTCATTAGTCTTCTGAATAAGAAAATATTTAAGATACCAAAAAAGTAAAATAAAATAATAAAATAAAATGAAATAAAATAAACAACAACAAAAGACCCAACAACAGCACCTGTCCAGTTCTGAACTTTTATAGTTCTATGGCTCAACTAGTTTGATTTTGTGTTTAGTAGCCCTGGATTATGGCCTTCATTGTCACTTCTGAGTTAGGATTCTTTAAATTAAAAACAAAAAACAAAAAACAAAAAACAGAAATGAAAACAAATCTAAACTGAAAGTGCCTTAAGCAAATGAGAGAATCTATTGGCTCAAGAAACTGAAAAGTCCATCAATAAATATCCTGCCTTCTAGCTCCAGTTTGACTCAGAAGTTCATAGCATCTCTGGGCCTTTGTGTCCTTGGCTGTTTTCCTAGGTCTCCATCCTCTTTGCTGTGTTATCTTTTTCTTCTGGTTAGTGTTGCTCACAGCTGCAAATACTTCTATTGCAATTCCGGGTTTCTCACTTTTCAAAATTCTATGCTCTGAAATTCAGAGGAAGAAAAGCAAATTCTTCTCCAAATACTGAAATGAAGTTAAAACAACATTTGTAGAACAACTATTGTTACACATAATGTTGAGTAAATTAAGCCAGACATAAAAGAATAGATAAATATTCTATATGCAATTCTTGAAAAGAAAAAAAAATTAGTCTACAGTGATAGAAATTGGAATGGGGTGCCTTCAGGATAGGGGAATTGACTGTGCAGGCACAGAGGAACTTTCTGGAGTGAGAGAAGTATTCTGTATTCTGTTTTGGATGGTGGTTCTATTAATGTATTCATTTGTCATAACTCATTTTCCTATGCAGTAATGATATGTGCGTTTCACACTTAAAAAAAGAAAGCCCAGGTACTAAAAGAACATGCTGGCCAATGTAAGGAGAAGTGACTGAAGCGGCTCATGTGGGAAACGGGGACACAGACATCTACCACATGGCTTAGACCAGACTGAGAAGTCGTGGTTGAGTTCCAGACATATTTCCAAGCTGGAGCCAACAAGAGTAGCTGATCAATTGACTATATTGTGAGGGAAAGAAAGGAATAAAGGCTGACTTGGGTTTTGACTCTGTGCATCTAGGTGAGTAGTGATGCCATTTATTGAATGAGGCAGAAGTGGTTAGAAGGAGGTGGTTTGGGTGAGAGGGTATAGGCAAGGAAATCAAGACTTTGGTTTTAAATGCCTGTCAGACATGCACATGGAACTGTCAAGTAGGCACATAGGATGTATAAGAGTGGAGTTCAAGGAGAGGTCAGGTGCAGTTATAAATTTAGAGTTATGGGACTGAATAAGACCTCCTGAGGAGTGAGGATAAATAGGGAAGAGAAGAGGACAGAAGCCCACGACAGGCTGCTAGCATGTTTCCTGGGGAGCTAAGATTTTGTAAGAATAAGATCTGGAAGCAGCAATAAGGAGCAAGAGGGGTCCCATCCCTCCTCCAGACCATGTAGTCTGTAGCATGTAGGGAAGAAATGGCCACCTCATAAGAGGGCTGCAGGGTATAGCTGTGATCAGGGACTCGGCCAGGTTTGTCATCCACAAAACCCTCTATATCCTAATACTCTCTTTAAACAGTTCTTTGATCTTGCTCTAACAAAAAACTAGAATGTCAAGGCGGGGTTCAGTTAGAACAAGATAATTAGGGAATGTTCAAATCAATGCGGAGATACAGGATTTTGTTGATGACAGATTGCATGTTCCAAAGGGCTCAGTGGAAAGTTCGGAGGGATTGGGAAGAGGCGGGTAATTGGCTCAAATTCTGGGATGTACAGTGCAGTGTGAAGTTAAGGAGACTGGGTAGTGGCAGATGACCTAGGAGAATTGGCTGTCTGGTGGGTCAGAAGCATGCTAAGATAAGCTTTGATGGTCTTTTAGGGGCACAGAAGTAGTCAGTTCTTATTGGAGTTTCCTTTTGGCACCTCAGTGGTTTGTGTGATGAGGCAAGTAGTGCGACCTTAAAGAACAGTGGCCTTCCCGGGACCAGAGTTCTATGGGCTTTTCTTAAACCCCAATGTGACTGACAACAAGACTGGGGGTAGGCAGTCTCTCCAGGATCTGGGGCTGTCTTCCATCACATTTCTGAACCAATCGCTATGGCCAGAGGATTGGGATTACAGAAACTATGGATGTCTGAATTTCAGGGAAGGGATGTGTACATGTGGTTGTGTGTATATGTGTGTCTGAGCACTGGGGCTAAGGGAAGAGGTTGCTGAGAATTACCGAGAGATAAGAGAGGATGGTTACTGAATGGCCAAACCCAGCATACTCATTGATGTACCTAACCCAGCAGCCACCAAACATACTACAGTTGACAGAGTAAACTTGGGAAGTAAGTGGAATAATATAAACTTATCCCCACGCTAGAAAAATAACAGGAAGCATTATTTTTAGTGATGAAAACGAAATCACAATTTTACTGGCAGTATTGTATTTTAATTTGATCGAGGATGAAATTGTTTTGTTTGTTTAAGCACTTATCCATTGCAAAGCCCAGAACATTTAATGGTGTGTTATCTCAATTTTGCTAATAATTGTACTCAAATATTATTGCCCATAAGTACATGGAATCAGTTTGTAAGACAATTCTTTTTTCTCACACAGGAAGAAATGAAAACATTGCAGAATCCTTTAGAGCAAGTTAATGATGGAAATTATTTGCTTGAAAAGTAAGTAAAAAATACTCAAGAAAATTAAATTATTTGTGAGGTTGAAAGCCTTGAATGAAAGAAAAAAACTAGTTGACAAGGCAAAAATGAGTAAGTAGTTTCTTATGATATCACTGTGGTCAGGACCCAGATATATGTCTCATTTGAGATCTAGTTAGATTTATGACTAGTTGAGCTATGATACACAAACTGTACTGATTAACAGAGTAATTGAATATTTGGAGTTGTTTTTGGTGGTATGTTGAGGGCTGGACACTTAATCCCATCCTGTCTTTGGCTTTTAAATCAATGATGTGTATAGAAGGCAATCATAAATTTGCAAAAAACATAAGAGTAACAATAAAACTAATAAGATGAACATTCAAAATAATACTGCAGAATGGAACAGAACTGAGCTGGAAAAAGAAGGAAGACAAAAAAGAGCTAGAAGTCTTCCATTTAGGTTTTTTTTTTTTTTTAAACTGTACAGTTAGAGCTTGTGAGATATATTCTGATTTCAATTTATGGATAAATACTTAGAGGTTGTATCTGATGTTAACATGAGGCCATGATTGACTGTGGCTTCTAAAAACATTACCACAATATTAGACTGATTAGTAGTCATACACTGTCAAGTTAAAAGAAGAAAAAGTTAACAATCATCTATTGGGCATTTGCAATGTACTCTGTCTTAGTAAATGCTTACAGATATTTCCTCATGGAGCTCTGATTACAGCCTTCGATACAGGCGTTGTTATTTCCATTTTACAGTCAAGGAAAGAGGCTCAGAGGACTTTCAGCGCTCGTGTCCGTATAGTCAGCTGAGAGTTGTAAGGAACAATGAGAATCAGCCCTGGTTTGAATGCCTCTAGAGCCCCTGCTCTCAACCACATTCTGAGTCCAAATGTCAAGCCCCTGTGGTGTCCTGGGCCTCACATTTTAAAGGCACAGTGACACTCCCAAGAGGACCAGAGGAAGTCAGTAAAATTGTGAGAGTTCTGTAACTACGTGAAACTGCCACAAAGAGCGAGGATTCGTAGCTTGGAGAAAAGAAATCTCAGGACACGGTGGCTACCCTTAAACATTTGAAGGAATTGTCCTATCAAAGGGGCTAAATTCTTCTTCTCGGAAGCAGAATAAGGACCAATGGGCAGGATTTATGGAGAAACAGGTTTGTGACCTGTTTCAAGGATAACTTTTGTAAAAATTCAGCCTCCCCAACAGAATGGACTTCTTTATTCAGGGGTGAGCCGACAGATACTGAAATGGCCCACAGAGGAGTGAGGTGCTGCTGAAAACATTCCTCACAGTGGAAGACCTTGGACTTCATTCCCCTCTCTGCTCTTTCCTAGCTTTGTGAGTCTGGAAAAACTATTGAACCACTCTGGGCCCCAATTTTCACATAGTTAAAAATGAAGACAATAATACTGGCTTGACAGTCTCATTGAGAGCATTACATGAACCACCCACGGTGACACAGTGCCTTCAGTCAGCTTTTTTCCTTTCTGTCCAGGTGGGTGTTTGGACCAGCTAGGTTCTCAGGTTCATTCCACCTCCATGATTCGAAGCATTTTCTATGTTACCACTTAAAGGATAGCATCGGCCCTTTGATCGAATCAAGTTTCGGGGGTATCTCTAGATTTAATTTAACCTTGTTATGTTATTCTCATTAATATAAACAAAAAGAAGAAACTAGTTCAATTTCCCCACCCCCTCTCATCACCACCGTCACTAGCTATATATAAGCAATAATAACTAGAGATTTCGGCTGAATTAGAAAGAAAATTTTTCTTCTATGGAGATGAGCATTGTAATGATGTTAGGTTACCCAGGGAGTTTGATAAAAATGCCCCGTCCCAGACAAAGTGAATCTGAATCTTTGGGAGCAAGGTCCTGGGATCAGTATTTCTTAAAAGCTTCCTTCATGTGGTTCTAATAAGGACGTAGGGTGGAGACCCAGTGGTAGATGCATTTTAGATTCTTTTTGGTCATTCGGTAATCTCGTGCAGTTTAATTCTCTGAGGACACACTTTCTCTGTGATGTTCAGCCTCTGTGTCTATTAAATCTGGCTATGCTGGTTTTTCATTATTGATTTTAATGTAAGACGTGAACTCTAAAAGTTTTTTTTTTTTCTGCTAATTGACCACAGCTGTATATTAAACCTCTCAATAACACCAGCTTGTGTCTTTCCCATCTCTCAGCTCTCAGGGAAGATATGCGAAGATGAATGGTATATACGTGGCTTCTGCCTCCTCTCTGCTCCGATTCTTTCTCTCTCATTATCTAGAGGCCTGTGAAAGCTAAAAGCTTCTGGAAATGGCCTGTCTGCTTTGTATGTTTATTTTTCCCAGTCATGATTGAGGAATTCCAGGGATGGGAATTAAAGTTCCTCTCAAAGCATGCAGTCCTATGGGGTAAAATTCCCTTTTATGCTTGTCCAGGACAGAGAAAACAATGACTGCCAGCCCTAACAACTATACCCTAGGATTCTGGAGATTTTCCTGGTCTGCTTCTGGGCAGGGTTGTGTCCTTGAAAGCTGTCATATTTGATTGAAAAATTGGTGTACTTGGAATGCGCAGATTAAGCATTTCATTACGGCTGTAGCTGACTTAGATGCTGATGTAAATCATCTCAGCTACTTGAAATGACCATACGTTAAGTGATAGGGTGTCATAGCAGTTGATCGGTTATTCCCCCTTGGAACATTACATTTATTCTGAATGCTCAACAGGGTTTTGTGGTAGGCAGTGAGAAGGGAGGGGACGCTGGCACTCCGTTATGCTTGAGACCACGTTCAGGGCCAGTCGAGTACATCTGTGTACACACACATACACACCACTCGCTGAAGCCAGTAAACAGAGAAGAACAATGATTAGGAAGGTCATTAATTAGGAGGCTGCTTATGACTCTATTGTTTTTGATAATCATTTAGTCACTTACTAAGACCTTAGGCTGACAGCTATTTTCCGTAAATATTGGATGAGGCTGGATCTTTGGTAGGAAATGTGTGATTGCAAGTCACATTCTCCTGACATATAATCATGTTATTATCCACAGGTAATTATTGATAGAATGAATAAAGCTACCCAATTTAAGCCTATAGGTATTTGTAGTTTATAGCTTGTTGAGGATATATACACTATAAACCCAAATCAGAAAATTCATTAATATAAAAATTTTTTTCTTTATGAAAACTTAGCTTTGTCTTTGATTGCTGCGTATCTACAGGTCCCATAACCCCTCACCTATATCTCTGTTGTCCATTTTGCTAATTTGTTATTTAAGAGTTTAATCTACAAAATTTTTAAGTATACTTGTTATAAGGTTATTGTCCCTACAAGAACATAGAATTATACAAATGAGACTTTACATGCCCACCAATCCTGGCTTAGCCCTCTATGTTTCCCCTTTAATGACATTCATCACATTTGTGATGACTTAATATTCATCTTCTCCTGGATTGTAAGACCATAAGAAGAGGGACCATGTCTAGTGCTTTCACCATTGTAGCCCTCATACTTTGCATCATTCCTGGTACATAGAAGATCTTCAATATATCTGTAAGTGAATGAATACGGATAAATTAATAATGGACCCTGAATGCTGACAGCACAGAGCAAGCACTGTTTTTTTCTCTGCCCCTCAGCTTCCAAGGTGGGCCGGGCAATCACAAAGCTATCTTGGGCTGATGGCACCACCTACTGGCCATGAATGAATTTCTCTGATCTAGACCATGTTTTCCCCACCACTTGGTAACTTTTTTCTGAAGAAGGGAAAATAAGTTCATTATCCTAATAATGCCTCCAGCATAATGTTTTTTCTTATCTTTTTCTTTTCTTCACTATCACCATAATCCTGGTCCTCATTATCTGGCCCATTTGAACACCCTCCTAAATATTTTCCTTCACTCTCCTGGCTCATTCCTACTGCAAACCATCCTTAAATGTTCTATCCATCACATTTCCCTGCTTCAAATTATTTGTTTCCTTCCAACAATGTTTTTCACACTGTAGATCACAATCCATTGTTGGTTTGTTAAATCAATTTGATGGGTAACCTCTGGCCTTTTAAAAATATCTGAAATATAATTTTAAAATATCAGAGAACATTATTCTGGGGGAAAAGATGTTTCTTGAAACTTTAGTTTCAGTTTTACACACACACACACAGACACACACAGACACACACAGACACACACACACACACACACCCTTAGCTTATGCCTGTATTGATTAAGATGTCAAATATTTATGAAAACCACAGTCAGTAGAATTAAGTTTAATACATCTGATATTAAAATCCTCCAAGCATTACTTTGTGGTAGTGAGACTTGAATTTTAATGTGGTTTCTGCTGAGTTTAACGTAATCTCTCTGAGCTTCAGATTTTTCAATTGTATGTTAGGGAAAATAATACTTAATTGATAGAGGCTACTGTGAGAATTAAATAAGATAATACATGAAAAATGTCTGTGACAGTGTTTTACACACATTATGTGGCCAATGACTATTAGTTTTCTGCTTATCCAAACTTCTTTCCTTTTATACTTCTTTTATCCTCTACTTCCACCAAATATCTCTCTTTAGTGTCTAAAAATTGCTTGACTTTTTTTTTAACCTTCATTCTTTTGTTTTAATATCTTCCTCACATATATTACCTTTCATGTCTCATCTTACTTAATTCCTATCCATTCTTCAAACCCCAGCCCAAGTGCCACTGTCTCCATGAAGCCTTCCTGGACCATTGTAGCCCACAGTGATCTTCTTATAAGCTCACAGAGACAGGAAGAAAGATTCAATGGCAGTGGCACCATCGAGGATGAATGAGAAATGCTCTACAACTTACTAGTTGGGTGTTGCCATAGGAATTATAACATTCTCTTATGTTTTTTTTTTTCTCCCACTGTAATGGGTCAATATTTTGCTTTTCTCTTAAAGAAAATGATTTTCATGTCTTAGATATGAATGTTGAGTGGAGTGGTAGAAAGCAAAAGAACAGCAAAGATGAAGGCAAAATAGCATTTTCTTTTATGGTATGGTTATCTATCTATATCATCCATCAATAGGAATTAGGACTCTTTTAATAATGAACCAAATTGAATATATATCTGCTTTTTAAAAATAAATATAATTGGTGGCATTATTGCTATAATTGTTAACTTTCTGGATTAAGCTATATTGAGACAGTATTTCTGTTTGCAGTCACCAGCTGGCCATGGATGTAGAGAATAATATTGAAAAATATCACCTCAATCTACAGCCCTTGGAATCAAAGGTGAAAATGTAAGTCATTTCAAAGTTTACTTTAAAGCATTAAAGTTCTTATTTTATTAACTTCTGAACTACTCTGGAGTTTGGGGGTACAAGAATCACACATTTATTTATTTCACACTTGTGTGTTACTCATTATTTTGTCTCTGTTCTGAGCAGTAACAAAGCCGTTTGGGGCACACGCCACCGTGACTGGATAGTGTAGGGGGTTATCCGATTGTCATCGCTGCATTTCTTGGTTTTCCCCTTCCAGGCTGAATACTGTTCTTCAGCTTCCAGTTGCATTTTCCGCTTTCTTTCATCTCAGTGACTTGGTTAATTCGACCTTGGAACAACACAGGTGTTTCCACCTCAGGCCGTTTCTTTATTACACGCGTGCGCACACACACACACACACACACACACACACACATCCTTTCAACCAACCCTCTTCTTTCTTCCCATTTCCATTTCAGCTCTCATCTAAATGTTTTGAAAAAAATATATCTTGTCTTTCTCACTATCTATCATTTTTTAAAGTCTTTCTTACTAAGGCCAAATGTGAGTCCACTTACCCCACTACAAATGAGTATTGCATAAAAGTCATGCTAAAAACAGCTCCATATTAACAAAAATGAAATTCATAAGATACAATGTCAGACAGACATATTATAGAACAAAATGGCAACCCTTTAAAATCATTTTTAAGTAGAGAAGGGGTCTATCAGAATCACCTTAGAAGCAGTTTTAAACTATCCATACCGGCTTTCTGTGATCCTTTTCCATTCTGACTCCCCTTTAGGGTGCATGTAAGACTTGCCACTGAGAGTATATGTAACACACACACACACACACACACACACACACACACACTCAGCTTAACACTCTGAGTAGCAAGTATCTAAGAAATTATGCATACCTGAGCTTGGCCAGGATCACTGATAATTTGCCAGAAGCCCAAAGAGGAATCTTTAGAGAAGAAACCACCCTGAAGGAGGGAGCCTTGAGATGTACAACTTTGAAGAGCAATAAGCCATTGCTGGATTTAGGAAGTAAAACAGAAGTGATGCAGATATATACTATCCTGCTGGATAAAAGCAAATATTAATACATACCGCTACAAATCTCTGTTACCCTTGGTTATCAGTAAAAAGCTTGCTTCTGAGTGAGCACATAGCGCTACCTCTCAAGGTAGCATTCTAACATGGCTTCTGAACCAGTTGCTCCCCCAAACCGAGGAAACTGTGTCACGCTTACTAGAAGAATAATGAAACAGGCTACCAAATCATTGGATGTAAGTAATGTGTCAGCCCCACTATTCAAGATGTTAGTTTCCAACCATAGGTTGCTTTATCCTTAGGAATTTTTTTTTTATTACGATAACATCCTCTGAAATGAAAAAATACTAGAAAAGAAAGTTGACTACATGAAAATTTAGAGTGTGTAATTTGAATGTTCTTTCTTCGTTTCCATCATCTCTAATCTGCAGAGGCAGAGAAGCAGTTGCGAGGGAGAGGAACAGGCAAAGAAAAAAAATCTCTGTGCCTGAGATGCTAGCCAGCTCAGAGCATCTGGGATCCTATTTGTAACTGGTTTGGTGAAGGAGTCTCAGCTCAGTGAGGTGCAAACTGACTGGCTCTATCTCTTCTAACAACTCTGGACCCCGTTTTCACTCACCGGAGGAAGATGAGGGAGAGGAAACTGAATCTTGCCCAATAATGGAATTTGAGTCCCATCAGACAATTTAGTTCAGTTCAGGGACTCTCGTCTAATCTTGTATTGAATTTTTAACTCTCACGGCAGGTTAAACATCTCCCCTCCACGCACATGAGGCCTTTCCTGCAGCTCTGCAGCCCGCTCTCCTCCCTCGTCTCCTCTTTCTCCTCTCCCCATCTCCCCTCCTTCCTCCTCTCTCGGTGTCACCTTTCCTTCTCCTCGTGTACTGAAACACCAAGGCTGCCCCAGAACACTCAAGTTCCCAGTTGTTTCCTTTAAAATACCTCTAAGAGGCTCTTTTATTCCGTGTAGGAAGGACCATTAGGTCTCCCCTGAGACCTCCACCCTTGGTGTAGGCTGCAGTCTTCATTGTGTCCCTTGCTCTGCTATGTACCCCAGGCTGACCTTGGCACCCTCCACAGGGAGAATCTGGGCATACCCCCATCTTAGGTGTTCTTTAGACATGCAGAGCATTGTCTGTGAAGATAGGGTCTTGTCCCAGGTTCCCGAGTCACTCAAATTTCATAGGCTTTCTCTTATTAGAGTCTTCTGACTTCTGTTGGTGGGAACCAGCTGAACATCTACCTTCCCCCAGGGGTTAGAGGGAAGTGAGTTACTGTACCATAAAATTTACTTCTCTGGAAACTCTCCTCTCCCCTCCCTGAGGAGAGAGTAATAGGTTTTCGTGAAGGTTTTCTGGACGGTCTAGCCCAGCAAGCCCTGAGGTCGGATGCGCCTTGGCAGTTCAACCTCTGCATATTAAAAGATAAAGCGAGATGAGAGCTGTCGTCAGGCGGCTGCCTTCACTGTATACCTGTGCTCTTAGGGACCCCAGGTTGGGGTCGGGTGGGTCAGGAAAGGTCTCTGTTATTTTCTCACACTCAGGACCACATTAAAAGGAAAGAATTTGATAAGAGAGCCTAAACCTGTATGCGGTAGTACAAAGTATCCGTGGAAGGAGGAAGAGGACTGTAGGGAAAGAACATGTGTGTGGGGAGGTGTAATTTAGAGGAAATGTCAGGAAGAGTGCATTAACTGGTTCATGAATGTTAAGAGGTAATCTTGAGTTTTAGACTTGGAGGATCAAAGGATTGCATGAAAAGGGCAAAAGCAATCAAGATTGCACGGCTATTAATAAAAAGTCATTTTGGGGGAGGTAAAAGGCAGGTTTTTTGAAGATCAAGCGAAGGCAAGCCTCTCAAGTCAGAAAATTTAGTGAAAGCAAAAGTAATACTGAAAGCACCACAAAGAAGGTCTTCAGCGCAACTCGAAGACTACAGATTAATGTATTCTTAAGAGCAGTGGCTGGAACAAAGGTCCAGGAATGACCTCACATCAAAGGAGCGCGGGTTTTAACATGGAGGCCTGACCGCAAAGAAAGGAAACGGACTCACCAGGTCCCTTCGAACCTCTGCCCTTCACGTGGGGGTCACACCTTGCATGTTGCCATAAGAACTAAAATGCATCTTCCAAGTAAAAACCGTCATTTAAAAGTTGTTCATTAACTGTGTGCCATCTCTCTCCTTATGTTTTAACAATATTTTGTGTTGGAATAACAGAGTCTATTGAATACAAATCATCTTTTAAAGCCTGCTCACTAAATATGTTCAGTTCCTCTCCTCATTTTTTATTAATATGTTCGATTTAGTGATGAAACATTTAGATTTTATAAAGGAGGGAAGAGAGAGACACATACACACAGAGACACACACACTCTGGAGAAAGAAGACAATTCCCAAAAGAATTTCAGGGATAATTTGCAATAAAGCCTTATTAAGTTGCATTTGTTTAAGAGTAATGCCTATCAACTCCAGTCAAATGTTTAATTAAAAGAAGATGAGATAAGAGAGGTTGTGAGCATAGAGCAACCTAGGTTCAAATCCCAACTCTGCCCCCGACGCACTGTGTGCCCTTGGGAACACTGCTTACTGCCCTGGGCCTCCACTGCATATCTCCATGAAATGAGGACACTGACCATGTCTTAAAGGATTGTAGTGACGTTTCAATGAAAAAAAAAAAATCCAAGAAAAGCTTTTAGCCTAGTGTATTTTTTTCTTTGTAATTGTACCTTTTCCAAACATATTTTGATGTCAGATTGGGCTAATAATGCCGGTAAAGATTTTGAGGAATCCAGCTTATCATATTGATGTATGTGATTTGCACATGTTACTTAAATATATTTGAAAGTGTTTGATTTTCGTATTTATAATGATTTCTCTAGGGTCTCTATTTGTTAAGTTTGGGGCTAATTGACTTAGATACCTTATCCTTGACTCCTTGCAAGAATTACAAATAAGTTATTGGTAGTCTCATTTTGTGGGTAAGCAAAATGTAGGCCAAGTTTAAGTATTTTGCCCAAGGCCACAGCTAATGAGACATAAAACTGAGCAAGAAGTATATCAGTGTAAACACACTTAGTTGGGAGGGAAAATCATGAACTCACTTCCTCCAGAGACCACAGTGTAATTTATGGCAACATAGGGAACTCTTTTCTCTGAAAAAAACAAAAACAAAAACAAAAACAAACCCCAAACCCCCACATCCTAAAAACTGGCAGAGCAACCCCATCACATTGAAGTGGCTGGAAAGGCTGGAAAGGCTGAGACTCAATTTTGCCTTAAGCCCCACCCCTGGTGTAGTGATTGACAATTGGGAGGAAAGTCAAAAGCCAGAGCTTCTTTCTGAGGGCCAAAAGGTTCATACCACGCATTGGTCACCCCAACTTGTAAGACCGGCACCGGAGAAGTGAGCCGAGACACCTGGCTTTGAAGACCAACCTTGTTTGCACCCTGGAAGCCCACGGTGCCCTGGCAAACCCAGGACCGGCACTTAGACCGGCTGGTGCGCACGCTCACCCACCCCGGGCCGGGCCCAGCGTGGCAGCAGCCCTTAGAAAAGCGCCCAGACCCTAAGTGGAAGAGACTCCGTTGCTAATTTTAAAGCATTGGCCTGAGGGCCGGGGGCCTGCTGGAAACCCCGGGGATGGGGATGGAGAGCTCTCCCTCGGCCTTGCTGAACAGGTAGGCGCCATCTTTATTTCCTTTCTTTCTCTTTTTTTCTTTTTGCTCCCCCCACCCTTTTTCCTTTTCTTACCGCCCCCAGCAAGTACCATCTTTGCACTTCCTCTCTGCCTCACTTCAGTCAGTGGTCACCAACTTCACACTCCTCTCCTGCCGCACCCCAGGCCACCAGCACCTCCCAGAGGGGGGCTTCTGCACACGCCTGGTGCTCTGTTTTTGTTTCACATCTGGTGATCCAGTTTTTGTGGCTGCCCCTTGGGGGCCTAGTTCTGGAGGTCAGGGTGGGGGCCTGCGTTCTTGGGCCCCACAGGACTGTAAGAGAGACAGTTCTTGGCAGACGCCACTGTCAGGGCCCTGCACAGAGAGCAGGCTGAAACAGATGCTCAGTCATTCTAAGAAAGGCCTGTTTGTTGTCCAGGAGCTTTGGCCTGAGGGGCAGGCTGCTTTTGGGAACAGTTATACCGGCCTATGGGGGTGCTCTCCGGTACCTTGAATCTGTGTGTTGTCCCTCTGCCTCACTTCACTTTATCAGTATCTTCCAGAAACCAGCTATACCC
Source organism: Eonycteris spelaea (assembly GCA_003508835.1). Taxonomy (NCBI): domain Eukaryota; kingdom Metazoa; phylum Chordata; class Mammalia; order Chiroptera; family Pteropodidae; genus Eonycteris; species Eonycteris spelaea. The sequence continues at coordinate 2,700,159 of PUFA01000001.1, forward strand.
TTGTCTGGTGCCCTGTTTTCTGCGACTGCCACCAGGAGCCATGGCTCTGTGGCCTTAAGCTTGCCATTCCCATGGGACTGTAATCAATGGAAAAAGAGTCTTAAACAGCTACCACCTGGAGGCCACAGCAAGAAGCATCAGACCCAGGTGCCCAGTCTTTCTGTGAATGAGGCCTATTAGCTTATCATCACAGCTGCAGCCTAAGGGACAAGCTTCTAATTAAACACATCTAAGGGCCAACTGTGAGCCTTTCCTGAGACCTCAGAGGGCTGCACTCTTTTGCATTCTCCTCTGTCAGATTCCAGAGAACCACCATCTCTCAGAGGGTGCCCTAGTTTTCACATCTGGTGTCCTGGTTTTTGTGGCTACCACCCAGAGGTACCCCTTGATTTCCTGACTCTGGTGGCCGAGGAAGGTTGAATTCTTTGGACTCATGGACTACGACAATTGGAGAGACAGCTCTTGGTAGGCCCGTACCCCCAGAACACGCACTGCAGTCTTTCTGTAAAGAAAGACTACTTGCTTGTCATGGAGCTTCGGCCTTAGGGGCAGGTTTTATGTTTGACACACAGCTGGAAGCTAGGAAGGTGTTCTCAGCAAATGTAGTCAGGGACACGCTACCTTTGAGCTTTCCCTTTGCCTTGGCGATAGCTCACCTGTACTTCCCAGATAGGCGCTTACATACTTGTGTAGAAATCCCGATTTTTGCAGCTGTCGCCCAGGGTACGTTTTCAGATCGCCTGGCTCTGGTGGAGAGCCTGGCTTATGCTTTTGGTCTCACAGGATATATATTTGCATGCTTTAAAGCTGCCGCCTGAGTGTCTGGCTTCCTTCCAGTTAGCTGGAATCTAGGTACTGACTGAGATCCTTTTTGGGACACTGACTGTTCTTGACACATCTTGAACTCTTGGGAGCTATTAAAAATAAAATAGCCTGCTTGGACAATCACAAAGAGTTTTAGAGATAACCAAGAGCTAGGGTTGAATGATAAATTTCATCTCTTACGCAAGACCAATCCTTCAAGACTGGGAGAGGTGGCTATTTAATCTAATGCATAGAAACCACCACAGAGAGTCAGGCAAAATGAAGACACAAAGGAATGTGTCCAAATGAAAGACTAAGATAAACCCTCGGGGGGGGGGGGGACTTCATAAAATGGAAGTAAGTAATTTACCTATAAAGTGTTCTAAGTTTGGTCATAACAATGCTTACTGAACTGAGGAGAAGAATGGATGAACACATGAGAACTTCAACAAACAGAAAATATAAGGAAATGCTGAACTCAAAGTCACAGGCCGAAGAATACAATAAACATACTTAATTTCTAAATACACTTCCTCTTTCTTCTTTGAGCATTTATTGAGCTATTTCTGGGACACGATCTTAGAAGAATATATTTGTTGATCATCTACTCACTATATTCTTGTGAGGATATCTAGTGGAGGAAGAGGACCCTTGGAAAAGAGGTGTTGAGCTGGTCTAGTCTGATACTCTTCTCTTTGACTGATTAATATCTCTCAGAGCTACTTTTCTCTTTCGTAGACTCAGTTGCCTTTGTGTCCTTATTTCTCAAGTGCCTTCTCAAGTCTTCATAAAGAAGAATGTTATTGGAGCCCACACCCAATTTGGCCAAATTCCCATCTGTGAGGGAGTTGGAGGTTTTTGACACAGTGATCTTAAATGTTGGTGAAGAAACTTGCAGAAAGATGCAGAAGAGTATGAGTCCATGATGCTTAGGAAGTACCAATAATCAAAGTAAGGAGCTAAAGTCAGGAATTACAAACTTGGCATGAACTGAAGTGGAGGGGAAGCAGGCTAGGGACATGGAAGAAAAAAATACTGACTTCTTAATCTCTGGTTTAAGGAGAACTGAAATGTCACTTTGCAGATTCCATAGAACTAGGAGGGGGGAAGGAGATGCTTAAGTGTAAATTCACCTTTGCAGACCTTACCTGAGTTTTGATCAGCATTGTTTGGTTCTTTAAAGATGTCACACTGCCCCCTGGTGTTCAACAGGCTAAAATGTAATATCTCAAGTGACCACTACATTTTTTTTTCTATTATTTTCTGAATAATCAAGGCAGAGAGAGAGGGAGGGGTGGGGAGAGACGGAGGGGAGGGAGGGAGGAAGGAGGGGGGGAGAGAGAGAGAGAGAGAGAGAGAGACTTTTAAGTTACTTTTCAAACGTCACATGTTTTTAAGTTCTTGATGGGCAGTTTTACAGACTTAGGTGCCCTCAAGGGACAGAACTTGTCAGCAGGGCTCTGGGAGACACTCAGCACTTGAAGCTCTTCAGATGATATGGCAACCACTTAACAGCTTCCAAAAGTTCAATACTCCTTAGTAAAATGGGTCCTGGAAGCAGCAGTGGGACTACCAGACTTGGGCATGTGTTTTAATAGGACCATCTTTGAGATTGAGTTTAAAGTTTTTAAACCAAAGAAAAATAAGGATGCATTTTGAGCAAGCACTGCAAATGAAACAGTGACCACATATAACCCAAACCACAGTAAGATTATCCTTTAATGGGACCTGAAGTGAGTATATAATTTGGAAGGCTCTTTAAAAAAACCCTAAAACATATCTACTTTTGTAATTTTATACAAACCGTGAAGAGCCCCGCACAGGCCTTGGGAGAAGTTTTGCCCTCTAGGTAAGGGCCACTGAAGCTTATGTTTCAGGAAAATTGGCCTCTGACCCCAGGGTATTGTTTCACTGCAGTTTCTGGACTTTTCTTTGAGCCTTAAAATTCACAGAGGCTTCATAAATTAGGGGATGTGTACACATTCAATAGCATGGTAGTGTGTGTGTGTGTGTGTGTGTGTGTGTGTGTGTGTGTATATATATCTCTCTCCATGTCCTCTGGCTGTTGAAAATTATAGTCTGAACCATTTTAGCTAAATGAGAATAAATCAGTTTGTTTACACAAAAACAACTTTAGTGACTTTAGTTGTATGTGGAAGAGTTATAGAACAGGTGCTTTCCAGAAGTCTTAAAGAGAGAGTGAAGGAATTAATGCAACCGCTTTAAAAGGCCGAATCCTGACAATTGGTCTTCATGTCCTGCTAACTCCCAGGAGAGGGTAGACTGCTCACTGATCACCTGTAAAAATCTAGATGTTAATCTCAAAGATTAGAAGTCAGTCCCCAAAACAATTACTTAGCTTTCACAAAGAAGAGGTTTCTGTTATTCAAGGCAGGAGGTGAGTTTTTTTGGATACTAAGTGCAGGAAAGAAAAGGCTTCCTTGGGTGAAATCTCAAGCAGCTACCTACGTAATCGCATCCTAACATGATTTTCTGAGTACTGTGTAACACTTTCAGATATTTTGTGTTCTCTTTCCATTTCTTTATTGAACATTACCTGTTTCCTTACACAGTATGTAAAATCTATGACCACAGGACTCTTCCTTGTATTGTCCCCAGAGCAGGGCCACTGCGTTTGGCCTGCAGAGCACACTATAAAACATCACTGAACGCCCTTCACCTTGAAGCCTGTTTGAATGGCACCCCCTAGAACTTCATTGCAGTCTCTGTCCAGAGCCTAGGGCTGACCCTGGCTCAGAATAGTCCCTCAACAATGCTGTATTGAGTGAATGAGTAAGTGATATGTCAGCCTATTTATTATTCTCATTTGAAATATAGGATGAGAAATTGAAAGATTTTGTGTCCCATAAATCAAAGTACATTTACATGTGCAAAGTAGTTTCACTTTGACTGATGACTTTTCTTGACTGAGCTGACACTTGTAGACTGATTTAGCTTAGTTAAGTCTGTGAAAGTCAAACCAGTAAAATACAGAGAGAATCCAGGTCTTCTGATTTCCTGTGTCACAGTTTCCCTGTCTCGAAAGCCAGTGCCTTCAGACTCCTTGTTTTTCTGAGTCCGCGGGCTGTGACAGGGGAGTGACAGTGTGTTGCTGTTTTTTTTTTATTTGTGTAGTATTCAGCGAGCATGGCGTGAGTACCTGCAGCGGCAGGACCCCCTGGAGAAGAGGAGCCCTCCCCACCCTCTGTGTCCTCAGACAAGCTGAGCAGCTCTGTCAGCATGAACACCTTCTCAGACAGCAGCACACCAGTAAGTGCCCTGTTTCCTTTTCGTGGTCTCACTGGCCAGGCACCTGATCACCAGGCCTTTGGCTTCAAGAGAGCAACCTTGGGATGCGAGCAGGTGGTTTGTGATAGGAGGATCTTTGCTTATTTGCCGTGAGTGAGTCCATGGTGAGGGTTTCTTATCTCTAAACGAAGACGTGGTTTATAAACACAGAATGAACTTTATCAAGTCTGAGGGAATCGATTGCGTTTGACATCAGCCTAAACCACTCATTTGTGTGTTGTCTTCCTGTATTACTGAGAGCATCTTTTTTTCCTTTTCTTTAGAACAACATGTTCCTTTTAGTCTGTACCTCCCATAGCATTTTGTGGTGCTAATATGATAGAAGATTAGCTTGGTTATAAAGATTATAAAGATGATTTTTGTAGGAAGTATTGAAGGGAATTACAGACTCAGGGGTTGCAATTCAAATGCCTGCAGGGGCCAGGTAAGTAACCCATGTGACCCACGTGGGCTGAGTTATGACTGGCTAACTGCCGGACATAGACCCCACTGAGAATGGCCGCCCCACTGGGCTCCTGGAAGCATGCTGACATGTGGAGATGGAAGACAGACATTGTCAGAGGTCATTTTCTTTTTTAGGGGGTGCCAGAAATCCATATTTTGAATGTGGGCAACCAGCAAGAAAATTTAAAACATAACTAGACCATGCCTACAGACCACAGCCATCCCTGTAGTTGCCACCAGTTTAAGAACCCTGGGCACAGGGTGAAGGAATGAAAGAATCTGCTAAAGAGCTTTATTTAAAAAAAAAATGCCAAGTGTGGTAGGAAATAAATGATGAGGCAATCATGGTGCAGAGTTTCATGGATTTAGCCACTGTGATGATTTGTAACAGTCTCTGGAGTACTGAAAGAAGTTAGGAAGAGAAATGAAGTAACTATATGAGGATTTTTTTTTTAAATCTTCTTTTACCACTTGTAATCCTATTTATTCAGTTGTAAAAAGGCTTCCCAACAGCCAAAATAATGTGTTCACATTGGGATCAAGGAAAGATTACTTTGAAATGTTTTCAGATGATTGAATTGTATATCCTTTAATAAATGGTTTATCTAGTTATGGATTCTAAAGAGAGAGCATTCAGTTGAGTTTATAGCTGTGCAAATAACAGTGGCAGAAGATCTATTTTTAGCTGACAGCAGAAATTGAATACATAGTGAGTGAATCTGCACTTTAAAGATAGTTTTTTAGGGGAATTAACTGTCTTAACTGGACTTACTGTCACGAGAGGGCGCTCGTGAGCCACATTGGAAAATGGTTGAGTTTCGTAAAGTTTGTGTTTAACTCACGATTTGCAAATGAAAATACCGTGAAACTTGAGTGTTTGGGATGCCTTCTCTATGAATGTTTGTAGACGGTGCAAGTTAAACGACTTAGAAGATTCTACTTGAATGATGCAAACTGCATATTATAAAATCACTCTGCCTGTGCGTTTAAAGTTTGGACTTACTGCCTTTGTACTTTCTGACAGCCACATTGCGGACCGATAACCATTCCCAAGTGCAGTGATGTTTAATGGCATTAGGGTGGCTTCGGTGGGGTTAACCTTTTGGCTTTATGGAATTCTGGAATAATCTGTCTTTGCTTTATAGTTCTGCTGCCACGCCACTTTGATTCTTGCACTGGAAGTATTTTGTGCATAAATGCACATTCTGCCCCCATGAGTCATCACAGTTATTTATATCTCTGCACAGTGTCACGAACAGTTTTACCTTATCTAACTTGGCCTAGCCTCCAGATCCCCTGATGTTTCTTGGTAGAGATTTCCTCCCTCAAATACCTCCAGTATGTGGTTTCCCATAGGTGTGTCAGACTGGCTTGGGAGCGGTGTCCTGCTTCCCCACTCTATCGTTGTACCTTAGCTCTGTGCTCATGGGACAAGGCTAGATGGCTCTCTTCAGTGTGTTGACATCTGACTTATTCCTGATTGCCTATAAACAGTAACAATCAGATTTTCAAAACACACTATTGGAATTAGCTTCAAAGGCGAGCAGACCCTGCCCAGAATTCTGATAGAGGTTATTGATTATAACAACAACTTTGCTGTTGATGATGACAACGGTATGATACTAAATATACGAAATAAAATATAAAATTTTAAGATGTTGGGACATTTCCAGATCTCTAGTTTGTCAGGCAGGTAAAGTATGCAAGTCATAATTTTTTTAAAAAACTTCATGCTTCTTTCTTTGGCTGACATGACTAGTTAGGATTGTTTTATCGCCTGTGATCATTACTTTGCTGGAACCTCTTTCAGGAAGATTCATTCTTATACCTTCTAGTGGTTATAGCCCCAGGAAAGCAAAGTGACACTGCTCCGCCTTGACCAGCTTGCCAGACCCACTGGGTTCATACCTACTCTTAGGGAGCCGCAGATAAGAAAACTTGGTTTACCACCCTCTCGTGAGTAGATCTCGGGTATGCGTAAGGAAACAGGTTGACCCTTGGCTCACCTTAGCTTAGCTGGTCATAAAGAGATGGGCTTCCATTAGGTTCAGGGTTAAAATTCTTTAGTCCATGTCAAATGCTCTCATTGAGGTGGCTCCCTGAGGGGTTCTCTGGGCCCCTGACTCCTATTAAATCCCCTTCAACTTGCTGAACCTCAGCCCTCTCTCTCTGGGATTGATCTATTGCTGTTACTGCCTGGACCATTATTTGTCTTCTCGAACCTGGTCAGTTGCCTTCCTTGTCTCAGGTCCTTGCCTTCCCTCTACTCACTCAGCCTCAACTAGAGGCCAGGCTGCCCTTGCCTAAGCCCTGGGCCTTGCCAACTGCTGTGCCTACCCCTATGCCTACTATAACAGCAATTGCCTCTACTAGTTATCCACTCCAAGCATGTGCCGCCTGAAGCCAGCCCCTGTGCTGAGCTGTGAATGATGCTTTTGTATGTTTCTGCTCTGATTGTTTCAGCTAAGTATAACGCTTAATATCGTTTTTAGATTATTTCTATTCTAAAATATGTAACAACAGTAATGTTTCAGTATGAGCTGTCAAATGCATCATCTTGATAAGAGCTGAGCACTTGCTAAATGCTAGGTACTTTGCTGATGCTTTCCATGGATTATTTCATTTGATTCTCTCAATGATCATATGAAAGAAGTACTATTATTATCTCCATTTTAAAATGATGAAAATGAGACTTAAAGATACAACTAACTTGCCCTGGGTTACACATTTGGCTAGAGCCCACAGGCTTCTCTGTTCCACCATACTGTACCACTTGAAAATAAGACTGCATTTAGGCATGGTCAAGCAGTGGAAATGACATTCTGTTAATGAATTTCTAAGACCATTTTACAATTTAATAGATATAAACAGTGAATGAAATAATTGAGAAAAGAATCCTCACTTGATTTTACAAATTACCTAATTCAATGCTCTTTGATTAAAACTTCAAACCTCAGCTGTTCAATGCCAAATTAAAGAGCAACAGGAGGGAAGATAATATTAAGTTATGTTAGCAATTTGCATATTAAGTACCCTAGACCACAATGTATCATAATGTAGCAGAAAAAAAAAATTTGTTTTAGAAATAGCAATTTTGAATAGTAACTATTACTGGGAAATGGAGCTTGCCGGTATCAAAGTGAGGAAAAAGTAACTTTTTTTTAAACCATAAAAATATTAGTTACTGTACTGACAACAGTGGAAAATTCTTTGTGTATTTTTTATTTGCAATTTCATAGGACCAGATACTTATTTTTTTAGTTCCCAGTTCTGAGAAATTTGTAATTTGTCTCATAGGATGATATCATAGAAAGAAACTATAGAATGGTATATTATAAATGAGATTGATAACCTTTTCACAAATCATTAGTATACTCCTACAGATAAATCCAGAAAAATCTTTCAATTGTTCGAAGACATTCTCAGTCCCATTTGGTACCCCATATTATTATGGTCTGGTCTGTAGGGAGCAGTGTGGCTCATAGAATAAGGACCTGGCTTGATAAGGCCACCCGACTTAACACAGCAGCTCTGCCACTATTTGTGTGACTCTAAGACGTAACACTTGAGAGGTCACTCTCTGTCTGCAAACTGGAAATAACACCCACCTCAAAGATGGATTGGTATCACTGTGAAGATTGAATGGCACCACATAGGTAAAACATAGCACAGAGACTGTGGCCCTGAAGCCTCTCAATAAATGTTAGTCCATTCTGAATCCGCTCTTAAAACACTCCATGTGCTCAAATGCTGTGGAAAACTTGTGAAGAGCAGAGGTAGAACTTTTAATTGGATTCTCATAGGGCACAGTACCTGTTTCTGATTCAGCAAATGAATCCATGAAAGTCAGATTGGTCCTAGAGTGTGTGTATGTGTATGTGTATATATATATATTATATTCATGTGTTGTATATTCAGAATATATGTGTGTTATATGTATATTATCACATTGAAGCTGTACATTGCAAAAGTTATAAATGAAGCATTTATTTTAGTGTTGCTTCTTTTAAAGACTAATTTTAAAGATCCAAAGGTGAAACCAGGTGCAAGTCCTTTTGCCTCTATACAAGTGGGCCTCTTCTCAGAGACCACACTCACATTCGTAGTAACAGATCATTCTTCCCTCTTCTGGAATGGGAGGATCTACAGCATGTTGGGAAGAACAGGGTTACTCGGCCTCACCTCTCAGGAAAGTGAGTGCAGAAAGTGCCCAGCCTCTAGATCTCGTTTCACTCCCAGTCAGGAAGAATTACAGTTCTGAGCAGGTTCAAGAGCAGTGGTCTGGAGCAGCTGAAGACCCCGTTTCCCTGGCTGTTGGAGAGGAGGCCCTGGGACTGCTTGAGTGGTCCTCGTTTTAGCAAGAGTAGCTGGATAGTCATCAAGGCACAGCCAGGTGACCCACCAGACCTTCCCACCTATACCACCGAAAGCCAGTCCTGCTCCTGCCTGCCAAACGTGGCTTGTGCACCTGCGTTCAAACTGCTGCGTTACCTTCAAGTTTCATTGGCCTCTTTGAGATTTACAATCTCCTGACTGAATACATCAGGAAAAATCTAGTGACTAAAGGGAGAAAGCCTTGTTACAAAGTTATACTTGTTTTTGGGGGGGAACTCAGGCCCTAAAAGAGGGTTTCCTGGGACCCTTTTGGTATAATCTTAAGAGCTATAAAATTATAGAAAATATAAGCCTCATGCTACTTAATAATTTAATAACCTAGATTTTCCAGGTCAGAGACAAGTTACAATATTATGCCCAGCTGTTGTTATGAGTTTAGGTCCCATGAGTTCTAATGTTTCAGCACCCAAACTCTCAGACCCCCAGAATAGCACAGATTCTTTTTTCAGTCTGTTTGTCTTAAATTTTGTTCAAAGATTATAGTACGAAATCATACATAAAAAGGGAAAACATCTAGATTTTTACATAGAAGTAGATAGACTTCTCTTTTCTTCAAACCAGGGTCTTACAGAACAAATGTTTTCTTTTCAAAAGTTTTAGAAATTATATTATACAACATATAATGATATATTACAGTTTGAATGAATATATTTTTGTGTAAAAATATTACCTTTATATCACACTCTCCTTTCTCTGTCTTTGAATGTAGTTGATAGTATAGTATCAATAGTATTGATAGTATCCTTTTTCGAGGTTATCCTTTTAACTTAATGTCTGGAGAAAATTTTTCTTGATAGTTTAAAAATGAACATGGTTGTTGGTTTGGGGATTTAATTTTTTTTTTTTTAAGGACTGCTAACATTGAACATTTCCCAGGTTCAGAATAGTATACAGAGTCAACAGTTGGCCGTTTGCTAACTACCTCATTCATCCTGGTAATATAATAAATCCTCCTTAGTGGTCTCAGGTGATTGACCTGCAAGTGTAGATGTGAAAACCTAGGCATTAAATGCCTCACTTTGGATGAGGAGAGTCGAGGAAGAACCTTTTCTCTGTAGTTTACATCAAACCCAGTCTCAGCATTTGTCCTCCCATAGGTCCTGTCCTTATCCTATAACTTACATGAGGTAGAGTTTGGAATCCCTCCTTTAGATCTAAAGCATGACCTCTGCTGCAAAATCCAGTTGTATTCTTATAAATTGGCATTTCACTCTTTAGATGAATATGAGAGCTGTTTTAGGATCCAAGGAGAAATTGGATGTGGTGGAACTGGAGTGAGGTCTACTGTCATAGCCCCCCCCCTTTTTTTTCTGGAAAGCTCGTTGGTGTAAGGCTCTTTGGACTTTTTATTTTTAAATAAGACATCTTTGAATGTGGGAGCGTATTTATTCACAACCCTGGATTAGATCTATATCATCTGTTCACTCATTTGACAAATATCTCAGTGGCTATTGTGTGCTGGGCCTTTGCCAAGCACTGGAGATGCAAGGACTATCTAAAAATACACAACCTCTGCCCTTGCAAAATATATATATATTCCCAGTTATGACTGGAAATTCTTGTGACAAATTAACTGATAACTTAGAGAAGATACACAATAACATTTCACTGATTTATTATATAGAAGATTTAAGTATTAACAAAAATCCGACCACTGAAACACCTTCTAGAGCAGTGGTCCCCAGTGTTTTTGGCTCCAGGGACTGTTGCTCATCTGAGAATCTAATGCCTGATGATCTGAGGTGCAGCTGAGGCGGTCTTGCTGTCTCAGGAGAGCGGCTACAAATGCTGATGAAGCTTTGCTTGCTTGCTGCTCACCTCCTGTTGTGCAGCCTGGCGCCTGGTTGGGAACCCCTGTAATTCCTGAGAATGGGGTAGCTGCAATATTAGTCTCATAGCGTATTGATAGATGGTAAGGGGGAAGGGTGAAATAAACTAATTTATTTCCTTCAGGACTTCTTAGAGCCTTCTAAGCTAATACACAATTTCAAGTTGCAGGAGGGGTATTACAGTTTCATGTTTTCCAAACTTCTTTGACCATGAAACCCATAAGAGTTACATTTTATTGAACTATTGATCTGTGGTACACTTAGGGAAACACTATTCTAGAGTTAGTAGTTGTTGAAGAAAAATTCCAAGAGTTGGTGCTTCTCTTTAAGTGGCTTAATAATAAAATCAATATGAATTGAACAACACATTTTGAAAACTTCCAAAGAAAGTTTTACACATGACATCTCTATTTTATAGGCCTCTATCATAGAGTTGTATTATGGAAATGCAATCTTTATTAAATTAATTCACATATAAAACTTGTAACATTAACTGTCTAGCAGGGTTTAAAAAAAGATCAAGTCTAGTTGACAACATATAACAGTGTTGGAAGGTGGGGTTTTAAGGAGTCAATAAATAACTCCTTTTCCCTTCTTGATTTAGGAACTTACTTTGACAGGCAAGAGATTTAGGCAGAGGGATATCAAAATTTCAGTTTTATTTCCTGTCAGAGGTGGATTTGAGGGTGTAACCCTGACGTGCGGCACCATTTGGCTTCCTACTACTGAACTTTGAATTTAGGGAAACCTACCAAACGCAGGAAGCACTGAAAACTGCCATCCTCCCTGCGCAGGGAGGTGGGTCCCATAGAAGAATAGAGGGAGGACGATCCTTGGCTGCCCGGGTGTTTTTGTTTTTGTTTTTGTTGTTGTTGTTGTTTTTACCTAGTCCTCTAATCAGGGTAATTCCCTCCACCTCCACAGAGAGAGTTAAAGGATGGAAATCAGAGACTGGAGGTGTTTAGGAAAGCGCTTCCTCATGGCAAACTGAGGAGTTGGGAGGAAGGGAGCCTCCAACAGTGGGTGCTCCATGTAGCAACAGCTGACCTGTTGTCATGACAGATATCATAAACGCTTCTTACTTTTTTTGATTTGATGTGATTGTATACATTGTAATACATTAATTATTGCAGTGTTTTCCAAATAAGAATTACTTTAGGAGCTTAAAAAAAAATACTAATTTCAGAAGCACAGTGGATCTAATGCATCAGAATTATCTGGGAAGAGGCCTGGAGTTCTGTATTTTTTTAAACACCCTAGGTAATCCTCATTATTGTTTAAGTATAGAAAATACCAAGTTATAGAAATGGCAAACAAATTAATTTTATTTAGGAAACATACATGACCAGAACATCCAGGTGATCAATATTTTTCCCATTTTTCATTTTGATGTTTTAGCATTGGGTAAATATACATTTACATGAGATGCAGAAGCAAATTTTTTCTAATCTAATACCAAAACAATCACGATTGTTTTAATAGAATTTGCCCAGTGGCACTAGTTATATAGAAATCCAGTTTTCTCTTCCTTAGATTTGTGATTCTTTCTCAAAAAAAAAAAAAAAAAAAAAAAAAAGACAATACTATTCTCTTCTAGAAAGAGTGCTGTTGTTTGATCCATTTTGGTTTTTATTAAAAGAGGATACACTCAATACGCACCGATTAGATTAGTTTCAAGTTATTCTTCACATTGACTATGAGGGTTATTTAATTGGCATGAAAGGGGATTAGATAATTTAACTATTAGCTGAAAGGAATGTCAACTATGACTAAAAACCCTAAATTATGATGTGTGATACAGAGCTGAGAAAGATAAAAGAAATATGTCATGCAGAATAGAAATGGGCATTTCTCATCATTACACATTCTTAAAAATAATATCTATATATACTATCACCAGTTACAAGTATAGTTGGTTATAATATAGTTAATTTTTTATTGCTACAATTTATTTAAACTGGAAACCATCTAAAAATAATGAGTTAAAGAAAATTTCCTGCCAAAATTGGAAAATACTCAATTTTTTTTCAGAAATATTGCTAATTAGATTTCTTTGTCTATGAAACATTTTTAAAATTTCGTTAAATAAAATGTCATTAGGAGTTGAAGATAGTTACCATCATTTTTATTTTGTGATCTTTATGGATTGATTTTTAAAAGAGTAAGTTTAAAAAAAAAAAACTAGCTAAAAATTCTGACAGATGTTTTACAAGCAGTGTCTATGTTTCTGTAGTTCCGCTAATTCCCGTAACAGTTCTGTGAGGGGAAGCCCTTCTTCATGATATTTACCATGAGTTAATTACAGTTATTTATTTCCTAAAACAGCAACAGAAGCTGATCTTAAGTTAAACAGAGATTCTGCTTCACTTGTGAGCAATAAATTGATTTTCTCCTCATGGCACTGTGTTGATAGGGTTAAGTATATTGATAGAATACCACACTAATTAATGCAGGTAGATTTTCAAGAAAATCACTATGCCAAACACTCACTCGAAGGGCTTCATCTACATATAGCAGCAACTGTGACCTGCTTTAGAGATGACATCATTGGGTGTCATGTGGCTCTTTATACGTTTCAGCCTCAGAAAGAGATAATCTGGGAAAGCCACAGGAATCTGATTTCTGTTTTGATAATCTTCAGCAGACAGAAGCTTGGGCTAGTGTGAGACATACCTGTTTATACAGTATGTGCAGTGCCTTGTAGAATTCTGAGCTTTATTTCATTTTATTATTGTTATTATTTTATTAAAAAGTAGATGTAATGATAAGATGAAGTGAACTGGCTGCTTTGGACTAATGGGAGCTTGTTTTCTGCTTAAGATCAAGAACTTTTCTAGAATCCTCTGTTCTCTCAGTAGTCATGTATTCTGTATGTGTTTATTTTATTTTTTCAATTTGAAGAACACTGACAAAATCAGCAAACTTCATCTCCTAAAGAGCTCTTTTTTCTGTCAATACTTGAAGATTTCTGCTCCAAAATCTTCTTTGAGCTGCCTGGGCATCGTGGTTGATAACTGAAGGTCCGAGTATCTTCTTTGTAGTATGTGTTACAGAAATTCTTCAGATAAGTTTACTTGCTAACACAGCCCTCAAAAACATTTCGAATAAACAACTCTTTCCTCTCAAATGGGCAAGAGTAACTCTTCAGCACCATGGAGAGGTCTGGACAGCACGCGAAGATGCGGGACTGTGACCAGGGCAAGCAATCTGACAGTGTAAGTTCTACAAATGTCAATCGTCTATTTTAGATGTACCACTTTTTTTTTTTTATGTATAGAGAACAGAAACTCTAAAATCTTATTGCGCTAGACTAAATTTAAGCTATAAAAAGTAATGGCCTTCGTTACATTTCAAAATCAGGGTTAACAATTTAAAATATATTAGAAAGTGTTAATATACTCATTTGAAAAATTACTTTCTCATTGTGTAAGTTGGTGTGTGAATGTTTGATGCTTAGAATTTTGAGAATCTGAGGTTTTGATTTAATTCACCACAAAGTAAAATTGCATTGTAGTTGGACAAAGCAATTACTTTGGAAATACATTTTTATGTACACATTAAACAGTTCCAAAGGTACAGGTTGTTATCCTTTGTGAACACAAGGCTCTCTTTGGAAAGTAGTTTCTGGTTTGTGCTAATTTGGAGGAAGTTTTAAACTTTTAAATTACAGATCATACTTTCAATTACCTAAGAAGCAAATGTTTGGGTGTTCTATTACCTGACACATAAGGAATATTTGATGGCATGAAATCTTAAATTTGCTGGTATAAAATATATAAACTAAAGCCTATAGTTAGTGGAAATGACAGACCCTTTTATTAAATGATTAGGTGTGGGCTACTGAATAGGTACTTTTAGGCATTGTTGGAAATATTTAATTAGTTCCAAAATAGACCAATTTAATTGTTCAAATCAGAAATTTAAAAACTGGTTTATTCAAAAATCTCACAGGTTCCTTAAAACTATCAAAAGTGTAATTCTGTATTATTGTGACACCACACAGATGGTGAAGAAATGATCCTTTGAATCGCTCTCAAGAATGACCCCACTATATATTTTGATTAACTATTTGAATTTTCCTAAGAGAATATAGTGTCATAAGAAAGTAATATAACAAATAATGATCTTTTCTCAAGCCATTCGCGAGGCTTGGAACATTTATTTATGCTGAACCATTTATTTTGAAGTGTAATAACAAACTAGCTTTTTATGTTATTGTAGTGTGGAATTTATTTCCCTCCGTAGTTCTCCTATGTTAAAATCAGTAGTGAATGCAATTTACTTGGCTAAACTCTTATTCAAACATAATTAATTCTTTCTATTATAGATGATTCCCAAGTGAATTTGATGTTGCTTCTTAACTCTCCATTAATTTGGCATTTACTTTTTTGGGTAAATTTTGACTGTATGGAGTGCAAAATTTTGGAAGATGTGACTGACTTCATATTGAGATCTTATTTTACATTTTTGTCAGTTTTGCTTAATATAGTCGATAATTTCTTTAATTGATTTCAATATTTAAAAGAACTCAGTTTTTTGAAGAATGAAAGGTAGATTTATGATTCCAGTTCTTTTCATTTTATTTTCCTAAATTTTATAATTACATTTTGATTTTTTACAGATGAGTAAGTAGTACTTTCCACATACTGCTGTGTGCATGTTTGTGATTTTAAAACTTTGATTGTTTCTTTATGATAAACTGTATTCATTCCCTGCTAGCGGTAGACTTTGGATAAATCATTCTGGTTGGTTAGACTTTAACATCTTAATTTAGAGCATTTGGGGCTCATGTCATAAGATTCATCTGCTTTATGTTCTGAAATAGGGGCAAATGTACCTGATTCAGAAATTTATTCTCTAGTAATCATTGTCTCTGTCACTGTATCTCAAAGATGTGATTCACTTATAATATTGTCAGAAGTGTAATATTTTATATTTCCTGCTTTTTGTACACATTTTAATGATATATTTATAACAACAGTGATCTAACAATATTTTATAGCTGAGGTATGATTGCTTATATATATTTATTTAACCAAAAATTGTTGCTATTTGGCAAAACAAAATCATGTTTTAGCTTCTGCTTTGATAGTCTGTTAATCATTGCTGAAATAGCATAAGTAATCTGATCAATGAAAAATGTCCAGAGCTATTTAGACCATGAGCTATTCACATTTCTTTTTCTTTTTTCCTTCCTCCCTTTTTTTTCTGTAACATTCTGTTGGTAGCAGATGTGTGTGAACAATCTTAAATTTAGTTGAGTGACATTTTGCTTTTCTTGCCAATGTAAAAATATGCTCATGGATCATATTTTTTTATGGTCTGCACACCCTAGCAAACTTTATAACCTTTGGCTATAAAGGATTTAAGGGCATATTTACTTTTAATGAAAACCACCCTACTTAAGATGGTTTGCACGGTGGCTGAACATAGAAGGAGCTGATTGACAGGTGTGATTCTCACTGTTGATTTCAACCTTTCTTGGCACAAAGAGAGATAAATTTGTTTTGGAAAGAGTTTTTACATCTAAGGTACTCACAGAATCATTTCTGTTGTATTGGCCTCCATCACAGCTTCCTACAAGAAGCTCTTCCAGCTATAGTCCCAATGGGACCCTTTAGGGGAGAGCCCCAAAGTGGTGTGTGTTGCAGCAGGATCCCAAAGGCTAGAGGGAAATGGGGGTTCTTGGGATTATTTCAATGAAGCAGAGCTTCTGTTGGTTCCAAATGGTTCTAGTGGTTTCCAGCATTATAGGTGGGGCTCAGTTGACAGCAAGTGTCCAAGACAGTTCTCCAGATTCTCAGAGAATCACACTGGGTTGATGCATATGTATAAAAATTTCTAGCAAGTGATTTTTGTCCTTAGTTATCATGTTTTACTGTTAATGTTTCTTCCCTCTCACAGGGACATTGTGTGCTCACAAGGGACATTCCTACTTTATAGTACATGTTGGATCTAAGTTGATATGACCTAATGATTTGAGATTTCTGTTAAATATTACTAGAAACTGTGGAGTAATCTGAACTTTCAGATTACTGAAAAGAGCTTAGAGACTTTCCAAGGAATATCTCCAGATAGCTGAAAGACCAGAAATATCCTCCAAAAAGAAACAAGTCTAGATACCATACTTTCTCATTTTAACTAGTTTTTCAAATGCCAATTCCTCTAAATGAATCTGGCCCCCTCCCATAAGTCTACTTAAGTTGGAGCATATAAAATACAAGCACACACCCAGTCAGGTAGTCATTGTGAATTCAGGCCATTTCCATTTTGCCTAAGGTATCCCGTGCTCCTAATTCTCATCTTACTTCATCTCTCTTGAATATTTGACAACATCTCATCTGCACTTCTACACTTGAAACACTACATTACACAGCACCTGACTCCAGTAATAAAACCCATCTTGATGGAAAACCCATTTTGAATTTAACACGCCACAGTGATTTCATTCACATGCTTCTCCAGGGTGCTGTTTTGGTGCTTGATCCCAGTGCAAAACAGCAGTAGGAAAGAAACATCCCTCCACCTGGGGTTCCATTTTGGGTGCATTGGAACTGATGATTTTGGCATAGAAAGCATGTCCTTTGACTATGATTAGTAAGTATCTTTATATTTTAAGAACTGTCAAAGTTAGACTTAGCCTAATGGTTTGAGAGCAGTTAGAAAAGAATCAAACTTCAGTGTGTTAGAACAAGTCATACAGATTTACCTATATTTAACTTTTGCTGAGATTACAAGGAATATAAATACAATCATTGTATCTGGACTTTTTGACTCTGAAGTTTTTTTCCTGATATTTCTGTGGAAAACATGAACTGTGGATGGAATAATAATACAAATCGGTACATTTTTGCCTGGTTGACTGTCTTTACTGAGGAATCCCAATGCTGAGCAACCAGTGGAAGTTTTAGGGAGATTTTTTAATATTTAAAATAAAACTTTTTAAACTTTTAGCTGTCGTTCATGGTATAGACTTTTTCATAAAGCAATGAGCTTGTCATCATTGGGAATATGCATGCACAGACTGCATGGGTCAAGTCAGAGATGCTGTAGAAGAGGTCTGTATATTGTGGGAGGGTGTGTGTGTGTGTGTGTGTGTGTTGTGTGTGTTTACTGTTAGACTATCTGATCCCTGAGTCTCTTTCAACTTGAATATGCGAGGAGACTTTAGTGCATTTTGTCTCATTAAAAAGAAAAACATTGGAGAGGATGTGGAGGAAAGGAACCCTCATACACTGCTGCTGAGACTGCAAATTGGTACAGCCACTATGGAAAACAGTATGGAGGTTCCTCAAAAAACTAAGAATTGATCTACATATGATCCAGCAATCCTCTACTGGGTATTTACCCCCAAAGACTTGAAAACCCATATCCAAAAAGATATTTGCACACCATTGTTCATAGCAGCATTAGTCACAGTCAGAACATGAAAGCAACTGAAGTGTCCTACAACACATGATTAGATAAAGAAGCTGTGGTACATGTATACAATGGAATATTACTCAGCTGTAAGAAGAGATGAAATACTGCCATTTGCAACAACATGAATGGACCTCAAGATAATCATGCTAAGTGAAATAAGCCAGACAGAAAAAGTTGAAAATCATATGATGTCAGTTATATGTGGGATATAAACCTAAAAGAACAAATGAACAGGACAAACAAACAGAGACTTATGGACATGGACGATAGACTAGTGGTTACCAGAGGGTAGGAGGTGGAGGAAGGAGGGAAGTAGACAGCGTAAAGGGGATCAAATATGTGGTGACAGAAAGAAATCTAACTATGGGAAGTGAACACACAGTGTAAATATATATATGCCTTATTATTAAAGGTACAGCTGAAAGTTATTGGATTTCATTAACCAATGTCACAATAAAAAAATAAAAATAAAATAATAATAAAAAAGAAAACAACAATTTATTCATAAACTTTTATTAGGTATATACTCAAGGCACTGCGTGATTTTAAGAATTGGTAAATCACCTAAGTCTGACTAAAGCCTTCTGAGAAACCACCTATTTGAGAAGGAGTAAGAAAGGAGGAAATTGGGAAAAACAGAAACAAACAAATGAAAACCAGGAGGGGGAGTTAGATGCATCATTTAGATCTATTTGAGAAGGGGAAACCAGGTTAAAGGGAAAAAAAGCAGAACCGAAGTTGTAATTTATGTCTTGATTATTTCTAGCATGGGATACTTTAATGCATGAAACAGAAACAAAAATTTAGAATTTATTATCTCTAGTAAGTTCCACAATTCTATTCAGGATTGTCAATCTCTAAAGAGCTTTTTTTTTTTTCTTTTGCCTGCATCCTTTTAACCTGTGGCTGTAGCTGCATAATCTACCCTTAGAGATTCTATCTCAATTGTCCTCTGTCCTTTTCCTAATTGGGAAAAATTCCGAAGCTGTAGACCATCAATTCAAGGGCTCCATATCATGTCAGCCTTGCTTCTAGCCCTGCTCTGAATCTGACTTTTTCCTTGATTAACTAGTTTTTTTTTTTTGTGCATATGGTGTATATAGGTTATGCTATAACAAATAGATTCTCACAAGTAGTAGCTAAAACACACAGGAGTTTACTTTTTGATTAGGTTTCAGCACTGAACTGGTAAGCAGATCAGTGAGCAGCCCTCCTTTACATGGTCAGTCAGAGAACCCGGCATGATGTGGGCTTTGCTATCTTCGATATGTGGCTTCCAAAGCCACCTTAAAGTATAAAGCTAAAGTAAACCAGGAAGGGAAAAAGAAGAGTAGCAGCATACATGGAAGATTTTAGTGGGCCAGATCTGAAACAGACACACAGCACTCAACTCACATTTTTAAAAATAAACTCAGCCACATGCCACACCTAATTGCAGGGGAGACTGGGAAATACAGTTCTGCAGGATACATAAAAATAAGACAAGAAAACTAATTTTAGATCACTTAGTACTTTCTACTTAGTACTTTCTGCCATACCTGCACTTCTGTTCCACCTGAGAAGAATTCTTCCCGATCTGTAGTGTCTTTGACATACACTGCTGTATCTGCTGGGTGTTAACTTCTCCATAACCGTGGCTATTGCCCACTTCAGTCTTCTAGATTGTAAACTGCAGAACTTGACCCTTTTCATTCCAGCTAAAAATGAGTTTATTAGAAAGCTATCAGATATCTCATCAAATTCACAGGAAGGCTAGAGAACTAGGCTCAGAAAACAAGGTGACACTAAGGGAAATTGGTTGGTAGGCAAAGGCACACCTCAACAACAGCGTCGTTGGAGTGCTGCCAATCTCACGGGACATTGGCTGCAGTGGTCACCAAGAGATCTGAACTGCGCCTTGCTTCTCTGAGATGCTTCCTCCAGATTCTGATCCCATCGGCCGGTTCGGATTCTGTGTTGAAAGCTAGATTGCTAGGATTCATGGAAGAGAAGGTACTTCTGTGGAGGGGGTAGAGTTCTGTTCCGTGCGTAACTCCCATAACAGTGGAATCTTTAGTTATGGGACAGGGGCTTTGATGTAACTGCCCCCCCCAAAAAAAAGACAAGGAAAAAAAAAAAGAACAAAAGGAAGGAAAGAAGGAAAAGAGAGAGATTGGAAATCCACTGTGCCTGCTATTGTAAGATGCCCCTTATGCCACATTAGATCTACCAATGGCTCATGCCAGCATTCCAGTTCTCACTGATTCCAATGCCACACGCCAGGTCTGTGCTGTGTTGTCCCTCCTGGGGTATGTTCTGATCACTTTCACTAGTTTATTACCCCCAACCTCCCCCTCCCCCCTAGAAACCTGTGTTGGACTTGCTCTGGCCCTTTTCGATGTTAGCTGAGCTTTTCAGGTCCTTTCTACAACACTTGGCATTATTTTAAGAACAAAATTCAGAATTGGGGCCTTATGTGATAAGTCTACGTGGCTGTTGCCAGGCATTTGACCCATCTCCTGTGGGTTTTTCTCATCTGTAAAATGCGTAAGTTGGCTCTGTTCCCATTAGTCTCGAAGGGATGCCAAGAAGCTTAACACGATGGTACTTCGAGATATTTGGAACACAGGGTGGCATTATCACATTATTATTTTAACAAGCTGTTCACCTGAAGAGAGAAAATAAAGAGTGGAAATTTAATGCGCAGAGGTTTTTGGCATTTTGTCAATTCAACATTAGCTTTGAGGACTTTTGGAAATTTGCCTGAAATTTTTCAGTACCAAGCAGCTAAAAGCTGTAGTTTTTTTTTTCTGGACTCGTGATATTCCTGTCCCCAGGGATGGCATTAAGCATTTGTGAGGGATAAACTGTGCCAGACCCATTTTCCAGTGTCCCACCAACAGACACAAAAAAGTGAAGCATACTCTGTAAATTGCTGCCTGTACCCACATTTCACACTTAGGACAGCACCTCTGACTAGTGCCAGCAGAAAAGGGATGGGCAAGGAGTGATTCATGTATGCATGTGTGAAGGAAGCTTCCTGTGTGACACGTGGGCCATTGTGGCCGGCAGCTTCTGAGTGGTTATGTGAACCTTATTGAAGGTCACAGAACCTTTTTTAGACCTTTCAGAATCACCCACATCACAGTTCTCTTTGAAAAGAGAGCTGTTTGATTATGCAAATGTCACATTTGCCAATAAACAATGAGTGGGCTAATTAGAAGTAGGAAGGAGAAGTATATGCTTTTGGAACCTCATTTTAATGATTTTGGAAGGAAGAGAAAGGCAAGAAAATATGCTGGGATCCAGGGAAACATGTATTTATGTAATTGAAGTTTAAGCTGTGTGATCATAATTACAGAGATTGGTTCTAATGGATTCTTTTTTTTTGGACAGAATTATTTTCAAATATATAGGCTTCCACATATGTGCCTAATTACATATGTATGTACATTAAAAAATAATATATGCCATTCATATATCTGAGTAAAAGATGTTACTAGGAATTGTTCAGGGTAAAGATCTAAAAAGTACAGCTTTGAACCTGTTTACTCTTAGTAAGGTCGTTTTGCATCTTTATAAAGGCCAACAAGTCTGAGCTTTGCCAGTGGAAGAAAGGAGTTACTTGCCCTTTAAAACAAAGTAGAGTAACTGCTAGTTTATCTAAAACTGCTAGGTAATGAGGCTTCTGCAGAATGAAATCAGGTTACTTTTTTTAGTCACATATTTTGAAAGACAGTTTCTAAATTCCATTAAAATACTCCTTCATTTTATAGCAATGCTTCTCTATTTCTAATTATAGTATGTATCTATGCTCATTTTAGAAAACATAGAAAAAATTAAAAAATTTTTCACCCTTAATCTAATGAGACCACCATTGTTAATATTTTGGTGAATTTTCTCTAGAATTATATGCATACACTAGAGATAATATATATACATATATATGTGTTTACCCTTAAGAAATATTTCTAATATTTTGAACTTTGCTTTTTAAACTCAATGTTTTAATTCATATTTCATTAAAATTCCTAAAAATCTGATAGATATAAGAGCTATAATTCTCTGAACTACAACACCTGATAGCAACAGCATCAACATAGAGGGTGCTTATATATTTTTACATTTCTCTTTCCTTATAAGAGATTACCATAAGTAGAATAAAATTTTTTTGGATAAATTTTAAGGCTCTTGATACATATCGTCAATTTTGGAACTGGTCTGCCAAGACCATTAATTTGATAGACTGAAAGGAGCATGTTTTTTAAATCAAAACCTTTTTAATTACTGTAGTTTAACATTTTCACATGTTTTGTGGCCATTTTAATTTATTTTGTGAATTGTTTGGCTATGTAAGTGCCTCTTATTGAGGATTCATTGTTTTTTCTCAATTATTTGTAGAAGCTCTTTAAAATTTTTGTATATTATTAATCTTTGCCTTCACATTTGTTACAGATATCCTCTCAAATTGTTTGTTTATGTTTATGCTGTTTCAGTTTATAGAATTTTAAACAAATATAAGATAAAATCTACTTAGTATCTCATTTTACCTATATATTTTTCTATTTTTGTGGTTTAATTTTTAATATTTGCCTTAAGTTTATTCAAGTTTTGGCATATGGTAGGAAGAGAAGCAATAGTTTTATTTTATTTTGAATAGTCAACTCATTACCTGAGCTCCATTTATCGACCAATTCTTTGCTTTCCACTGGTTTGTGATATGGTCTATATTACATGTTAAAAATCTATTAGAATCTCTTTTTGAACCACTTTCCTGTTATATATGTCAATTCTAGCATCTGTATCAGGCTGCTTTGAATATTCTATTTTTATAATAGGTTTTAATATCTGGTAGAGAAATTCTCTGCTCCATTTCTTTTCATGTTTTTGGTTAGCCATATTTTCTAGATAAATTTTAAAATTACATAGTTAAATTCCAAAAGAAACCTTTGGTGACTTTAATTAGAATTGTACCAAATCATAGAATTTGACATCTTTACAAATTTATTTTTCTATCTAAGAATATAGTGTACTCAGATAGGTATGGTTATGGATATAGATACAGTATCAGGAAAAATTTGTAATTTCATTCTACACATTTCTTACCTTTCTCATTAAGATTATTCGCATTACAAACTGGTTCCTTCCTTTTTTCCAATCCTAAATGATTATCAATAGAATATAAGAAGCAATGACTTTGTATGTTGATTTGTATCGTTCACCTTATAGCAATCTCTTTTTAGTACTTAAGAGTTTTTTCTTTTGGAGTTTCTAAGCATGTAACTTTCTCTTCTGCAAATAAAAATAAATGTGTCTTCTCCTTTCCAATAGTCTTATTACATTGACTAGAAAATCCAACCCAAACAAATTAGGTTGTCTTATTATCCTTACTTGATGTGACGAGTTATAATCTGGAAATTAATTATTCTTGCATTATGATGTAATTGCTGTTTGGTTTTAAAGGGAAATTTCTTGGTTGTTATTTTAATTTCTATTTGAGGTATTTTATTTAAGTTTTTTTTTATCTCTGCTTATAAAATAGAATGCATTTGTAGTTTGTGATGTTTTTCTCAAATTTTGATTTCCTTCCTTACCACCACTGCATCTTCCCCATCCACGGCTCATTCACCGCCAAGTTTTGTTAAGCCCACCTCCAAAAATGTCTCTTAAATATGTAGATTTTTTTCCATCATCATTGCCAACACCCTGGCAGTCATCTCTCAATGGATCACTACCATAGCTTCCTCCCACACTGAGTTCCTTGCCTGCTGTCACCCAGTCTCCACAAAACAGCCAGAACAAACTGGCTGAAACCTAAATCGTACCACACCACCCCATTACTTCAGTAGCATCCAATTGCCCCTTAAGTGAAATCCAGACTTTTCACCATGAACATAAAGTCCTACATGACCTGGTCACTGTCTCTTTATATTGCTTTAGCCATACCTGGCCTTCTCTCAGGTTCCTGAACACACAAAGCTTTTCTCTGTTTGTTTGTTTTTGCCTTAGGGTCTTCAAGTAGCCTATTGCTCTGTCTAGGATGTTCTTCCTCCTCCTCTTCACCTGTCAGGATCCCCCTCGTTACTTGAATATTAGCTTAAATGGCAACTCCTTATAGAAGTCCTCCTCAGCTGCCATCATTCTCTCACAATACATCCTATTCTTTTTCCTTCATCTGATTTATCACTATTTGTTATTATTTAATTAAATTATTTTACTTGCTTATTGTTTGTTTCCCCAAACAAACAATTATGGGGGCAGACACCATCTCTAACTTCATTTCATTATTTTGAGTGACTTCAGGACACAGCATTTTGATTGTCTGTAAAAGGACTATTATCTGAGGACGTATAAAGCTTCCAAAAATAAAGCTTAAACTTCACTCATTAGTGATATCGATATTATTATATCAGAACTATTTTATTGTTGTTAAAATTATAGTTATTTACATAATGCAAGTGGGTAATTATTTTACTATGGTAAGAAATCCCAATTTTAGATATGGAAAAAAATCAGCGAAAAGCCAAATAAATTAAAAATCTTACATTATTAAATGTAAGTTGGAAATGGTAAACTTAAATTTTTATTTTTCTTTAAAAATTATATGTGTATGTGTATATATATATTAGTTCTGTCCAGTGAAAGGCATAGAAAAAGTAACCTAATGCAATGAGCATACATTACCCAGTTAATATTAAATATTAGTTTAATAACGAAATAACTAGTTAAATAATGAAAACAGTCTTTTAATTACCCAGACTGTGGTCTTCAAACACCATTCCGCACTGACAGGAGCCAAGGTTTCTTAGGGGAATGACTGGTTCCAGGTCTTGGGTAGAAAATGTGCTGCAAAAGTAACAGGAACATGGAGGCTCTCACTGGCCAAGGATGAGACAATTTGGGCAAGAAAAGGATAATGAACGCAATGATTGGGAACAGACTAAATATATAAAAACCTGTGGGTTTATAATAAAAGTATAAAAAGAGGAAGATAAAGTATTGGACACTGCTGTAATAACTAGAACAAGAACCCATTACTCTAAAACTAGATAACTAATATGAGAGCATTAAGCATATATTCTGTTTTTTTGGTATAAGTTATATTTTTGGGCAACCAAATAAACCTACCTGATAAAGGAAATTTCCTCTTTACAAAATTCCAAACAATAAGTCTGGGTAGAATGATATAATTATGAAATCACAATTTTGCCACCAAAATGACACAATAGGTTAAAGAAATGATCATGAGTGAATGATGCCACAAGATACAGAGTTGGTGGGAAATTATACCCAGGAGGCATCAGGCTGTCATCACCTGAACTCACTGATCGATTAATCTCAGCATCAGTAAGATTGTATCCTCTCAATGTAATTCAGCCCTAATACACAGCACTACCTGTGACATATTCCTGTGAAAGTAGCAAAATCCAAATCTAATCAAGTTGTTGTGGCTAACAAAAAGCCAACAGAAAAGTTGTGAATAGGTGATATTCAGTCAGACAACTGACCCAGGCTCTTTAATAAATCAGTGGGATGAAAAAGATAACATTTAAAAAAGAAGAAATAGGTTTTAACAAATGCAATATGTTGGGCCTTTGAATTCCGACTCAGAACAGTTGAAACAATCTGGAAAATTTGAGTATGTATAGATATTAGATGACACTAAGATATTATTATTTCTTTTCTTAGGTATAATGATGACATTATGGTTAGACCATAATTATTTAAGAAAACCTCCATATTATCTTAGAGATGTGTATCTAAATTCTAGGGGTGAAATGAGCCGATGTCTGGGATTTTCCTTAAAATAATTGAGAGAGAGGAAGAGAGAGAGGGAGGGAAGGGGTAGAGAGGATAGAGAGAAGAAGAAGTAGAATGTATGTATGGGCTCTATTCTAAGAGCACCAACCTTACTTAAGCTGTGCACATTTTCTCATCCTGTCTATAGATTCCCCCTTTTATTCTTTTAGAGTTGGTTGCCAATAAAGGGGTGTCTTCTCAATGACCACCTCATCTGATAATCATCTCAACACTAAATGATGATGTCCATAACCAACATCCCTTTGCATGGATTGAAAATAATAGCTGTTAATAAATCTTTTGTCAGCCACATGATAACCAACAATAAAAATAATTTTTCATGTTTGGTTAGTTGTTTTCATATTTTGTAGACAAGGCCTGTGTTAAATGGCTTCATTTTCCAGATAAGCTACAACAAATTCTAGTGTTAGCTTAAAATTTCTTCCTTGTTTGACCATTTGCTACAGCCTCTTTAATAAAGAAAGAATGACCTCAGTCAGATTCATTGCCCAGCCATGCTCCCCATGTGAAGATGGGTACCAAATCAGAAGGAAAAATACCTATTCTGGTTAGACTGTGTGTAAGAGTGTTGTGAGGGCTTTGTGAACTTACGTGGGCAGCCAGATCTGCTCCACACATTCACTTAGATGGATGCCAATGTTTGTATAGAGACAAGAAGATGGTATAGAAGTGAGAGGGTGGTATTGAAGTCAGTTTTGTTTATTGCTCTGGCCTGCACCTTTTCTGGTCTGTGCTCTGAAAGTACACTGCAATTCTGATAGGTCATTGTTGACAATGCCGAGTAGCAGTCTGTCTGGAAGAATTATAAATGAGGCAAAGAGCAGATGGTTAATGCAAAGGGATCTCAGCAAATGGGAGACTTGTGTCTTTTCTCCCTCCATACCTCCTTTGCTCTGTTTGGCTCTGTTTGTTGTCCTGGATATCAAATTAGCTTCTGAGCTTTCTTGAAAGCCTATTATTCTCAGGATGTCATTCAGACAATTTGACAATAGTTACTGAATGAAAAATAATTCTCTCTCTCTCTCTCTCTCTCTCTCTCTCTCTCTCTCTCTCTCTCTCTCTCTCTTCTCTTAGGGAGGTGAGAGAGAAATAGAATCTTTTTTCAAATAATGATTTCCTTTAGAGAGAAATTAAAGTAGCACAGGGGATTTCCAAGAATCAAGGGGCACAAAGATTAGAGTGATACTTGTGTAGAAATCAGGATTAGAAACCTGGCAAGAGGCTCTTGGGTCCATACTAACTCCAAAGGTAGTACCCTTCAGGAGCTATGTCTTTGCAGCTTGTGTGGTCATCCGTCTGGAAAGGACCACCTGGTTCTGGACAATGTGGCAAGTTTTTTAACCACTCTAGGGCTCAGTTTCCACATTTAAACAATGAGGTGGTTGTATTAGTTACTCAGGATCTTTGGGAAGTGCTATTCTGATGGATCCATGTACTAGGTCAAGTAGCATGCTCCCAAAACCCACAAACATTTGTTTTAGTAACATATGATAAATGTGGATTTGCTTGTCTTACTACAAGCACAATGCCTATTTGGTTCCATCCCTGCATCAACAGTAAATGACAAATACTTATATCATTAATTTGATTTGGAGTTTTCAATGAACTCTCATGAGCTAGAACTGCTAATGAGATGCTTTAAAATACTCCCTTTGTATGGTGAAACAACTTTGGAAATTGTAATTTGAGAATATGTAAGTATTTATTTATAGCCTACCTTTGGCTGAGATTTGAGATGACATTTTTCTTTAAACAACTCTCAAATGACATGCCGTGATTTGTAATTTTATTTGGTTATCGTCTGCATATGCTGCAGAAAGTTGAAAAATTATTCAAATCCTGCCAAAAGCTATTTACAGTTATTTTTCTGCTACTGAGATTTCCACCTTCAAAACATTTTAAAGTCTTCATATAGAATCAAGATTGCACTTTTCAGAGAAAAAAGACAGAGTCCAAGTTTTTGTCTTTACCCAGAGAAGCCTCAAGTAGATTTTAGAATCTTAAACTATGATCGAAAATCTAGGGTGGCAATAAATCTCTATTTAGCAACTTTAACTTCCATTCTCCATAGTTCATGCCTATGTCCTGCAAGTTCATAAGAATGAGGAATACTCTACTAAGCTTCTTAGAATGGATCAGAACCAGATGTCTCCCAGAGGGAGAAAGGTACTTTCTCTTCCTTATCCTATCTTATCAGAGTGTCTTTTGCCAGCTGACCTAAATTCCAGCTTTGGAGATAGAAATGGCATATAGCCTGTAGCATATTTTTATTACCCCTAAATGATTCAAGGTGGAAGTCACATCCCACATAAAAGAAGTATCCAATAAGGAAGTTCATAGCTGCCCCCAAATTGTTCTTCTCATTCAACCTCATTCATTTCAAAATAAGATTTGGACATTTAAAAATATCCTCAGCATCCTCTACTCTCATGTCCCCTTCACATCCATCTTTTGGCCTCTGCTATTTTTGTTTCTACCTCCAGCAGGGATCCTTTCCAGCTCCTGCTGACATATCCACTTGGAGATTCCTTCCTGTCATAAGGCAAGGCCTACCTCTAGTTCTTTTCTCTCAGCCTCTGAGAAATAACACTTTAAACCCTTGTGGCAATGACTATATAGATTTCTATTGTCTGTGTTAGAACTATACAGGCTTGTTTTTCTTTCTAGATGGCAGATACGGTTGATTTTGACCATTGTGTTTCTCTCAAGATATTTATATATAAAGATATCTCAAATTTTTTGAGTGAATTCACTAATATTTAGTCTTTCTTAATATATAAGTAATATTTTTCCTGTTCATGTCAATGATGGGAGAAAAAGCACTAAGTAAAATGAAGGTTAAATGTGACAAGGGTAGAAAATTTAAGGGTTATCAATGTTTGGTTTTTTTGTATCAGGTGCACAGTTACATTTTAATGCCACAAATCTCAATTTCCAATAAAAAATAATGTCTTTCCTAAAACAAGAGGAAGAGGGGCAGGGACTGCCTTGGTGCTTTAAGACGAGCATTACTATTCTTATTTTTAAGGGAGATTAAGTCACTTGCTCAGCTACCCACAGTCAGTAAGGGCTGACTAGAGTCTGAACTCAGGGCTGTCAGATGCCAAAGGCCTGGCTTTCCCATCATGCTGACTCACTCCCTAAACAATGATGTCTTTAAAATGTTTTTTGAAAAGTAAAAGAGAAAGAAAGAAAATGTGTGCATACAACAGTGCCAAAGCCCGTCTTTCATTGATGTTTGCTTCCATGTTTGAGAGGCTACAAATGCACTGTGAATGTGAAAAGGGTGGGGACTGTCATCTCCAATCAACTTATTCTCACTCTAAGGCCTTTCAGCTTGTCAGGAAGACCTTTCTGTCTGCTCTTTGTACGTTACCGATCCCATCCCCATCTCCCACACTCTATCTTGTGCAGTGTGGTATTTTCCCTCAGAGCATTCATCCCCAACTGATACATTATAATACATTTGTTTCCTTATGTAGTGCCTGGCAGTTCCTCATGCACATGGCCAACTCCCAGTACATTTTTCTTGAGCCGATGAACAAACAGAAGACAATTCTACAGCTCTCTTAACTGATTCAGAATTAGTGCTACTGACATTAACTCTCAGTGACTGGGAAATTTGGGGTCATTTTTTCCCCAGTTTACTTTCCTATAGTCCAGATGTTTCCTGCCTCTGCTCACCCTCTTACTTCCCAAACTATTTCCTACAACTCCTTTACTCTTGTTTTAGCCACAGGCAACTTTTATCACAAGTCACCCACATAGACCTAGAGGTGTTAATACTTGTTGCACAATTCCTTGCAACAAATATGTGTCACCTACAGGCTCCCAGTGTCTTAATGATACTCCTGAATACAATTTAGCACACAATGTAGAGTTTTAAAAAAAAAATTAATTGCCAACATTTCTCCCCTTTGCTTAATTTTACTACTTCATAGCTTATGCTGGGAACATTTATTAAGGGCCCTTTAAGTTAGATGACGATAGAATAGTAAAATAAATGAGCACTCTTTCATTACTTGCAGAGCTGCCAGTCCTAGTCTGGGGACCAGGTCTGCTCCTGAAGCTACACTTAACACTCAAAGCCAAGAGTGTAGAAGCCTCTGTGGGGAATGTCGATGTAGGAATGTCCAACCCTGTAGAGAATTTTTATGAATTTGTTTGAGCCAAACTGACAACAGTTGCCAGGAAGCAAAATCTCAGTGAATTGAGAAAATGCTCCAGAGAATGACAGTTTTGTCGCTTATTCTATACATTAGAATAAAAGGAGAAGTAAGGAGGGTTTTCCGAAATCCACCGGGAAACTAAGGAAGTGAGAGAAAGCAAGATGGTGGAAATCTCTGGGATTGGATAAAAAGCGAAATGGAGAAACACATACTTTCACATTGGTGGGGTCAGGATAGTCAATAATAAACGTTTACAGCACATGGAGATGGTATGCAGGGAACGAGATAACAATGAGGGGTTCTGTGGTCTCACACTCTGATGCAGAGGTTGTGCTCTGAGGAGTCTGGAAAAGATTAGTCTGACATTTCAAAGGCGTGTTATCTAGATGCAAAAGGACAATAGACAGGCTCACTTAAGGTAACAGTTGACCTTTCTCAAGGAAGCTCCAGGCCCAGGATGCGACTACAGGCCATGAGCCACTTTTAGTTAGAATTAGGTTCAGACCATCATCCTATATGGTTACTTTAGGTCTCTGAATTTGTAAGGCCCACCATGTAGGCCTCCCTGAGCTTGTAAGTTTAGTACGTGGCCCCTTTTTCATGTACAAGAACAACATGGAAGTCTTGGCAAAGGACCTATAACCTTACAAGGGAAGTGTCAGAAGTAGTGACAGTGCTAATGAGTTATTTAGTCCTATATCAGCCCTATTATCACCTTTATTTTATAGATGAGGAAACTAAGGCACAGAAGGCTGAGTAACTTGCCTGTGGTCACATGGCTGTTACGTAAGCTGGCATTCAAAACCATGCCATGTGGCTCCAGAGCCCAAATGTGCTCAAACATCATGGCATAACCACTTTGATTACCCGCCCAAGCGTGTTCCCTCCCCAAACCACTGGATGTTACTGCTTAGCTCTAGTGTGTAACGTGCTGCCTAGGTGTGTATGGACGTGCATACAAATATGTGTGTATGTGTATCGTGTGTCTCTATAAAAGTATGTGGCCTTAAAAATCCCTAAAAGGATCACACATATCTTCTTGTAACTTGCTTTTCTTCACTTAAATTATCTTAAATGTTTACTCATTATAACAAGTATGTGTGTGTGTGTGTGTGTATATTGATATGTACATATATATACTCTTAGTAGCCCACTGTTTGAAGTGTGTTTTTAAAAATATGTAGCTTTATATCATGAGTGTTTAGGTTGTGTGCTAAGACGGGGCCACAGCTTTCCGTGTCCTTGGGATGCATTCCAAACAGTGATGGGGTGGGAAGACGCACACTGACGTGTGTGAGATGAGAGTCCGGGTGTTCATTTGGGCATTCCCCGGCTCAGATCCAGTGTGAGAGTCTTCCCCTGATGCCAGCAAACTCAGTTCTGACACGATACACCGGAGATGGCCTCAGATTCCACCGGTAAAAGGGTTCAGTCCTGTAAATTGCTCCCACCTCCCCGCACCGTGCACACATACGCACTTCAGACACCAGCCAAGAGCGCAGGCTTGGACCTTCCAATGACCCCCTCCAATTCAGAAATCACCAAAAGTCCAGATTGTTCCCTGTACTTTTGACCAACTGTCTATATAAATCAGAGGTTTCCACAACCCCCTCCGTGGGTTCCACTAATTTCTAGAGCAGCTCTCAGAACTCAGAGAAACATGTTACTTCTAGGTTACTGGTTTATTTTAAAAGGATATAACTCATAACGGCCACAAGGAAGAGATGCGTAGGATAAGGCATGTGGGAATGGGTGCTGAGTGTCCATGCCACTCTCCCTGCACCTAAAAGCTCTCCGAACCTTGTCCATTTGGATTTCTATGGAAGCTTTATTGATTAAATCATTGGTCACTGACAGTTGCTTCAGTGTTCAGCCCCTCTACCCTCTAGAAGGTTGGAGAGCGGGGAGAGGTGGGTGGTGGGACTAGAAGCTCTAACCCTCTAAGCACATGATGACTCCAACCAGCACCCATCCATACTGCTTTCCAAAAGTTACCTCATTAACGTAACAAGAGACAACTTTATCACTCTCAACACTTAGGAAATTCCAAGGGTTTTGGGAGCTGTGAGTCAGGAACAATGGAGGAAGACCAAATATATGTGGAAATATATTTTTAAATATATTTACATTTAAATGTATTTATATACTTATATTAAATATATTTATTTACATTATCTATATGTTATTAAATATGTTTATATTAAAATATGCGTTTTTTAAATAAATCACAATATCACAGGGATAGAGAGTGAGGCCAGGGCGGGAGGTGGCCCCAGATCCAGCATGATGGCTGTTGGTGCCTTTGACGTCAGTTTCTATCAAGAGGAGCCTTCGAGAGGAGGACTGTGGGCCTGGAAATCTCAGTATTTGGGATTCACATTCAACTGGGTTTCACTGGAGTTAATCAACTTCTCTGAGCTTTATTTATTACTTTTGTTTAGAAAAGCAGAGATAATAGTTCCTGTCCTTCCTTGTCACAGGACTTCTGTGAGGAAAGAATTAATGAAATATAAAAACAGTTGGCAGACACAATTTTTGTTATGGTTATTATTACCTTCACATGATGTCCAAGTACTAGATACCAGAATTTTTGTTTTGTAGAATCTTTGGAATATGGGGTGGTTTTTATTGCCTTTATAAGACTGTCGTAAGGATTAATGAGGTGAGGTGGTGCATGTGAGAAGACTCTCAGGATGTGTCTGGAACATGGCAGGCATTGATGAACTCTCTCTCCTTTTTTAAAAAAAGTACGTTCAGTGCATGAGTGTCCTTACCACCTCACACTTTGTTGAAAGTTCTAGGATTTACACATTCTAACAGATTGATAATGAGTCAGAAACTTTTCAAGCCTTCTCACAGAGCATTAAATCATTATTTAATTTTGAAACATGGTTTAGTAAATTCTTCATTGATTTTACAAAAAAGATTATTTGGCTCCCTGTCTCTGTGTGTGTGTGGTGGGGGGAGGGACTCTCAAAACCTTCAAATTAATTTGAACAGGAAGACACACGTTTTATGTTTCAGTCGTTTGGATTTCCTTTATCTCGAGAGTCTGTTTTTCGCTTTCACCCACATGAATGTAAATAGGGAGCTGGTGATACTTTTGAGTAATGGTTTTACAACAGACCCAGCCTCTGCCTATCAAATTAAGAAAAGGATACAGATGGTTGTTTGAAAGCAGCAAAACACAAAGGCAAAAGAGTAGAATTTGAAGAGACATCCATCAAACCATGGCGATGGCCTTTCATAAACATTTACTACACCAAGAGATTGGTGGTTTAGATTGATTACCAGAGCTTAAGAAAAGAGAAATGTTAGCTTTAGAAATGTTTTTAGAAATGTTAGCTTATTTACCTAGCTCTGTAGGAAAATCTCTCTAGCTTTTATCCTTGACATCTTTGTTAGGGTCCCTGTTGCCATTACATTATTTTTCATACAAGCTGAAGTGACATGTACCATGCAGTCCCTTTCTGGCTTTTGAGTAAATCCCTCCCACTGTGGTATGAGGGCTTCTCATAATGATCCCTAATTGTCTGTAGCATTCCTGACCTACACAATGTGTTTCTGATGCCCCCAGATGACCAGAAGGTAGTTCCTTCTCTGATGTAACTTTGGCTGCCATTTGCAGGAGTGAGCTCCCATACATTGGACCTCAAAGAAGATTACACATATATTCAGGGGTTCAGATGATAATTGCAAGTCCATGGGGTAAGAGAGCTATAAATTGCCTGTTCTAACTACCTCATCTCCTGGTACCTTACAGTGAAGGGAGATCTGGGGAAGTAGGGGCCAGAAGCAGGAACTTCAGAAGATGACTCTGGACCTGTCTCCCCTTCCCTGAGGTACATTCTGTTTCTTTTTCGACAACTGTCTCACTTAATCTCAATATCCTTTGCCCCTCCTAAGAAATCTGCTTTTTTAACCAGCATCATAATTGATTCGAAGGGAAAGACTGAGGCTATCACACACACTTAGAGGACTGCCAGCTGACCTCATGAAGCCTGTTCCTTAGCATGGAGTCGGTGGTCGTCCTGACCTTTTCCGGCCTCCTGCCGTTCCCCTCTGTAGCTTCCTCTCCCGCTCTACTCGTGTCCCCCACCCTCTCCTCCTCCTCTCCTGCTCTGCTCCTGTCCCCCACCCTCTCTTCCTCTCCTGCTCTGCTCCTGCACCCCTTCA
The DNA here is from genome assembly GCA_003508835.1 of Eonycteris spelaea. Lineage (NCBI taxonomy): Eukaryota > Metazoa > Chordata > Mammalia > Chiroptera > Pteropodidae > Eonycteris > Eonycteris spelaea. Next base: position 2,734,507 of record PUFA01000001.1, read on the forward strand.
CCCAGCCCCCAATTAAGTGTAATTATCACCTGGGCAAAATGAAACTCTTAACAATTTCTAAACACTTTGAGTTATACCAAAATTCAGAGCTTTTGCAATGACTGCAATGGCCTGTTCTCATCTCCAGGCCTCACAAAGTCATACTCAGCTTGGGAGAGCCAGTGAGGAGCCTTCGTGTCAGATGATGACCCCCGAACCCCCTTCCTTGCCCCTCGTGCCGCTCTGCCTTCTTCCTCAAGTTGGAATGCTCACCTCTCCCTCTGCTAGGTCTTTTCGGTACTTCGCTTATACTTATTATCCTTATCACTATTAAAAACCCAGCTTACATCCTCCTTGAAGTTTGTCCTGCTCTCCTGAGATATGCTCTCTCTTTCTTAAATGGCCTTTCATGTCTTCTTCAGCTATCTTATGTCACCTGTCACATTCTATCTCAAAATTAATAATAGTACACATGTATATAGCTCTTGCTATATGTTAGGCCCTATTCTAAGCACTTCATGTAATGTAAATTAACTCACTTAAGCCTCACATCAACCTTTGGAAGTAGGCTAATATCACCTCTCATTCCATAGATGAGGAAATGAGACACACAAGACTAAGTGACTTATGAAGTTACACCACTACTCAGTGGCTAAGCCATAGTTCAGACCTAGTCATTCTGTCTCAGAGGCCATGTTCTGAACCATTAATATATGTAGCCTCTCTATATACTTTGTATTTTTGTAGTTATTTGTATATATGTCTTATGAATTTTTTCTTCCATCTTTGTCTCTCTGTGTCTCCTGGCACATGGTAGACACTCTCCAAACACTTGGAAAATGGAATTATATGAGGATGGCTTTTTCTTTTTAGGCGGTTCTTCAGTTCCAAATTTTGGGAACCCTTAAGAAAAAAGTTTCCAGTATATCTGAGAGTGGAATTTCTGCTGGTGATAAAGGATAAAGCGTACATTTCTTTTGGCAGTTAGCATTTTCTCATGATTTTTCTTCTCTTTTATATTTTTCCAAGCAGTTTTGATTTTCATTTGTTTTACATTTTCTTAAGATATATTCACAGTTATATTTTAAATGGTGGAAGGAAGATCACTTGCAAATGCCAGCGGGAAGCGTGTTTATTTTAAACAATGCTGTTCTGGGGCACCAGCTGCTGTGCTGTGCTTCGGGTATTGGTGCCGAGGGGTGGTGAGGAGAAGCAAGCATGTGACGTCAAGATGACAGGTTACTTCAACCCCACGCTATGGCTAGGATTCTTCTGGGACGAGGAATCCTCAACCCGAAGCAATTAGGAATGACTTGCTTTCAACCTGCAGAAATAGCTTAAACTACAGAGGTAATTAATTACAATCTAGTTGTTTTCTAAGGGTAGAAGGAACCCTGGCAGCGTGTACAGATTCGGTATTTGGACAGCATTTTTAAAAGTTTACATCTCCCCAAAGAATGAGGTCAACTTAACAGCAGCCTAATATTAGTGTTTTAAAATGAGAAAAGGAAAAACTTCCTTTCATATCAGGATATGTTATTTGTCAAAAAAAAAAAGATTTTTAAAATATATCAGTTGCCATATCAACCCAGGAAAAGAGACCTCACTGTTTTGAAATTGTTCCACTGTGAATGCACATTTGTAGATTCATGTTTATACAGGAAATGTGTGTGTGCATGTCATGATTTTGTCTCTTGTTACATACAACTCATTTAATAAGAATTCCTTAAGCACCTACTACATGTAAAACAATGTCTTAGGCATGAAGACAGGGTGACCAACCATCCCAATTTGCCTGGGACTTTCCCTTTTGCACCAAAAATCTCATGTCTTGGGAAATCCGTTAAGTCCTGAGAAAACAGACAGTGATACCATTCAAGGAGAAAACAAAAATAAGACTAAAACAGTCTCCAAAAACTTTCTTGAAAGCAAGTTGAACACCCAAATAATCAAGGAACACAAATAATAAAAGCTTGCATTTATTGAGTGCTTGCGGGGTAAATTCTGTTATTTATCCCCATTTTAAAGATGAGTAAACTGAGACACAGCAAAGGTAATTAACCTAGTTAGTGGAGGAGCCAGAATTTAAACCCAGGAAGTTTGGAGCAGGTAGTCTGATAAATACCATATGCAAAAATTCTCCAGGGCAAAGAAAGGGGTGGGGAGGGGGGCGGGATTGGTAGAGGCAAGAACTTTGGGAAAAGCTCACAAAGGAGCTGCATGACTACACCTTGGCTTTAAAAAGTGAGCAGGATTAAAAGAGTTAGGAAGAGAGAGAAAAATGTCTCAGAAAAGTGGAAATCACACAAGCCCTGATCGAAGTGAGAACGGAAGGAGGTAGCCTGGAGCAGTGGACAGGGCCCTTTCCCTGATATTGCAGATAATGGGATGCAAAGGCGGAGAGGGAGAGGGTGACAGAAAGGAGTTTTCCCTAGAGAGATTTCGCCTCACTGGTCAAAGACAAGGTCATCTCCTAGCAGAGAAGGTGGGACTGAGACTGAAAGAAGGGCGTGGAGGTTTGCAAGCTCCTTTTTTGAACTGCTTTAGGAAATTCACAGGTGTCCACCAAAAGATTTTTGAGAAGTAGGAAGGAATTGGGTATTATTATTTTTAATTTTAACATGGCCGTATTATAAAAAATTCTGGAAAATAGAAAAAAGATCTCCTTTATAAAATCCACTATAATTTTAAGTCTTCATCTTATGCTTGTTTCTTATGCATTTAGAATCATGGTTACCTATCAGAATCCTGCTTTTGATTTTTATTTAACTTATCATTATAAGTATTTCCTTGTTGTTATATAGTTTTTTAGCCATTATTTTTGCAACCAGATAATAATCTATCATGGTTATATTTCACAGTCCCCTTAACTATTATATTTTGTTGATTATTCAGGTTTCCAATTTTTTCCTTTCATAAATGAAGTAGAATAACATCTTTGTGCTTATATTTTTCCCACAGTCTAGTTTTCATATAAGTTTTATATCTTGTCTTTCTTTAGCTGTTATGTGGCTACAAAGCAACAAGATTCATTTTTTGCACAAGCGTACACATGCTAAAGTATCCAAGTGCATGATGTCTCCTTTAAAGGAGCAAAAAATGTTGCTTGAATAAGTATTTATTTATTTCACTGGCATTTCAAATTACTTTGAAAATTTGGGATTTATTTATTTCTTTTTTTTGCATCTCCTTTAGATTTAGCTTGAGTCACCTGGAAAAGTTAGTCTTGTTTCTTGTGTATATCCTCAAATCTGACTCTTCAGCCACATCATGCCCTGCTTTCGAGTACTTGGCTCTGAGTAACACTGGGCTTGACCCAAACAAACCCTTGATACATACCAGAAGAATTCACCTCAGAAATCCCCAACGTTTCTGAAAACAGCCCATCCCCCGAGTCTCTTTCTTTACCCTTATCCCTCCATGGCTTTTGATTTTTGAGCTCATTGAGATCTCTGGTTCCTTGACTCATCTTGTTACTTCAAATCTTTAAACCAGCTCTTGACTTCAGCATTTCTGCTTCATACCAATCACTTTATCCTCTTGCAAACACCTCTCCTCTCTTGTGTCACCTTTCTACTGCCCCTGCCCTACTGATTCTGATTCCTGAATTAGTCCATCTGGGTGCCTTCTACACTCCCACATCTGGCCCAGAGCCCTTCTGAGGTTAGATAGAAAGGGACACATTACAAACGTGGTATCCCACCAAGCTGTGTTCTCGGGTCTGCTCAGTAATTCTTCCCTCCTGAAGTCCCCCCAGTTCCTCCTCCTCAGCTCCTGGTTCTTGAACAAAACTTTTTGTTTAACATCACAGAGGAAACAGAGACTGTCAAGTGTGAACTTCTTGAACTTTCCAGCCAACACCTGTAAATTTGCCTTTATTTAATTCTTGCCTTTCTTTTTTTCCTTTCTCAGAGGAAATACTGTTTTTCTTCTTGTCCAAAGCTAATTCTTTTACCTTGCACCGATACCATCCATTCCAGACTCCTCTGAGATTATGTTCCATTAATAATAGGTTTTCTTTCATTTCCACTAGCTCCTTCTTTCAACACAGGCATGTATTTATGACTTTTCCATCTAAAGGGTGAAAGGAAAACATTTGTATTAATTGCCTGCTATATGTTGGTCACTTGAAAACATATTTTTTAATTTATTCCTCATAACAATTTTATGAGTTAGATGTTACCCCTATTTTTCAGATAAGAAAACCAAGACTCAGGTTAAGTTAACAAAATTTTAAGTTAGTAGATTGGCTTGGTCTAACGGCAAAACCATAAATGCCACTCCAAGTTCCCTCCTCTTTTCCTTTGTAACCATATCTGTTAATCAGGTAACAAATTGCTCCCTTCAACATGGTTTAATAGTGAGTTGTCTGTGTGGGCATTTTTTGAAATGCATCTACAAACTGAATATGCAATCAGTAGCTTCTTAACCAACCCAGGCACACATTAGTCAACAATATGGAAAGAAATCCCAAGGATCATTTGTTTCTTTAACTACTCAGTTAATTTCTGGGTATTAATCACCATCTGCAGCAAATTTTTTCAAAGGATGGATATATTATTCATATATACATATATGAATAAAATAGTAGTATGCTGATAAATGTTTAATAACTGCTCTCTAAGTAAAAATTCTTGATTAGTAGTGTTTGCCAATTTCTATGGTATAACTACTTCTACTATGAGTAATATTTAATAACGGCATGTTTAACAACCGTCTGCAAAATTCCTAAAAATTTAGCAATCACAAGCCTATCAGGCTGGTTCCAGCATACTTTTGAATTAGCTAACAGTTATTGAGCACTTACTAACTTTCGTGCACCATTATAAGTTCTCAGAGGTATTATCTTAGTCATTCCTATTACACATTATGTCCATTCTAACATGTGTGGAAATTGAAAGATTAAGTAAATTGCCATGTGTGGGAGCTAAGATTGTACTGGGCACCTAAAAATGCTATCTTCCTTTGTGAAAAACATACACAAATATCTTGCTATTTTAGCCTTCTTTATTTCTAATAATTTAGAAGGCTCTGTTTTGAATTCTGTTATATAACTTATGAAGAAAATGTATATTTCAAATAACTGTGTAATTTTCTACCTTAGTAGAATGAAGTACCAGGAAGGTAAGAGTCTAATCTTCTGCTGTTTTTATATACCTAATGTTTAGCTCAGTACCCATCATGTAACAATCTCATAAGGTATGTTTAAAGAATGTAATATATGTAGTATGTTTTTATCCCTTCATGGAAAGTTCTCTAACACCTCTATAAGTTTTTGTAAATGTTTTTAAAATAATGAAATATTTATGTTTATATTCCTTGACACAATAATACCACTCCTGAGTAATCCTTAAGAACTAATTCAAAAGGAGAAAGAGAAAAGCATTAGGCAAGAAAATGTACATTATAGTGCTACCTAAGTAGGCAGAGAAATTGACATATATAAATATCCAAGAATAGTGAACCCATTAAATTATAATACATTTCTTCAAATGAAGTTTGTTAAGCCAATAAAAAAAGATAAGCTTATTTTGCCAGTTGGAAAAATAGAGCAGGATACAAAAGTCCAGACATGACTTGATCATGTAACACAGGGACCATGTTAGGTGGCTAAGTATAGGCTCTAGATTTAGACCCATCAAGACTCAATTCCAGGATCTTTTAATTTGCCACAACATGAGCAAGTTACTTAACTTCCCTAATTCTCAATTTCTCCTATGCAATGTGGAAGATAACTCTTGGAGTCATTGTGAAGATTAAATTAGCTGTATGGACAGTGCTCAAGATAACACTTGGCACACTGATGTATCACATATGCATATGGATAAGGATGAATAGGGATATGGACAAGGGAAAATAATTGATGTCTTGGGTGGGGAGAGTGTGGATTAATTTTTTAAATATTTTTTTAAAAATTATATGACATAGATGCAGTATATAACAACTACTGCTAAAAGAAAATCACTCTAAAAATATCTTATGAATTAAGTTTACTTCTAATTTAAACTCCCTTCAGTCCAAACAAGTGCATCATGATTCCTCTCGGGGACCTGGTGAGCAGGATTGATGCTTCTGTGCTTCCTGCTGCTCATAAACTGTTGAGACTCTGCTGCCATTCACTGGTTCACCGAATTTCAACCAAACAGATGTGGAATTAGACTCATTATCATACTGCAAGGATATACATAGGTCACGCTCATCTGATCATGATGATGGTGTTGCCTGGCCCTGTTCACATGCAAGAGGTGTCTGTAACCCTCCAGGATATCAGATCGCACAATACTGTTTCTCTTCTTCCATCCATATTTATCTTCTTTTATCAGACCGAAATTGGTAAAGATGAATTAAAGGTGCATTCTCCCTCAACCTGCCAAGTGCTCAGAGTGTTTCAACTAAACCTTAGTTCTAATAAATGTCATTTAGGTAAACATCTTGCTGGATCCACAGTGTAACATTTGGATCAAAGTTTTACTCAAAGCAAAATTGTTGGGTGCGTAACATATCTGGTCATTATGATAGAGTTCTATGTAGCAAGAATCAATAATAATTATGTTGGTATAAATTATTTTCATTCTTAAGTGTCTCAAGACTTAGAAATTTTTAGAAAGAATAGTCTATGAGTCTTCAACTTAAGCAGAAGTAAAATCCTGTTCAATGTAAGCTCAAGGCTTGTCACCACCTACTCAAATGTGAGAGTGCTGTTTTAGGCATGCCCGAATCTGCTTAGCTTTCTCTTATTAGTGGGGGCACTTAATTAAACCAAGGCACTCTTTCTGCCTGACCAGGGCAACTACTGATGAGAGTAAAATTGATGGGAGATGAACAGTTAACAGCAGGAGATACATGGGAACAAGAAATAAAAGAGCCATAGTCAAACTGAAGAATATTGCTATAGTATATTATATTTGACATTTATGGCTGAGTCTAATAATGCATCCCTCCTTTCTAGAAGCCCTGTTACTTCATTATTTTAAATTTTGGAAGCTTTTGTTTAAAAAAAATGACAAACAGTTCTTCATTCTCATTAGGGTGCGTATTTAATTCTGTTTCTCTGTTCATTATATTTGAATGTTGCCATTCAACCAGAGGAAAGCTGGGAAAAATCATGTAAATGGCTATACCTGGTTTTTCCAAGGTATTTAAAATTCTATCGTTGTTTCCACAAGCTGCAGACAGTGGGTTATTTTTCATGGACAGACAGTGCATTCTTCTCTTGGGGTTTTTATGGACAGACTGTATAAAATGATAACACAATGAATGGGATACTAGCTCTACTATATCAAGGGCCTAAATCAGCTATTTCAGACAGAAACTCAATGGGTAGAGCACGTTTCACGTAGGTTTGCAAGTACAGGCTATAACACAAAATTTCAGCATCTTTTGTGATTAATTTTCATAAAAGGTTAATGACATTTTTTATAATAAATTAGCGCTAAAGTGAGGGAAATTTCACTAATGTAGGTGCCGGTGGCACCCTGAATAAAATTGATAAGATTTGCATGCCAGAATTAAGATGGACACATGATCTGTCTTCAGAGTGACAAGGGTTTGGGTTATTATGGAAGGTAGAGCAAAGGTGACCTTCTACTTGCCCCTTTGTAGCCCCTTCCATGCCATACGATAGTTTTTATAATTGTATAATAAGGTATCATATTCACTGAAGCTCATTTCAATGCTCTCCTTCTCTGAGAGAGAAGTTGCTTCACTGCAATCATTTAAAAAGAAGCTATTTTAAGGTTAATTTATAACTAACCTGAACTTAATCATAGTCATTTTGTTGTTTCTTTCATACCTGTTGTGGAAAAATGATACAAAGTGATTTCTTAAAATTGTCTCTAAGGAGTGTGAAGAAATATCTATTTGCAGTTAATGACCAAGAAAATCAAGAATTACGCCCAGTTTTCCAATGAAGAATATTTTTTATCAGTTTGAAATTCTTTTTAATGGAAAAATTCACGTGGAATTAATTTTTATGCACAGCCTTTAATGCAAACTTAAATTCCTAGCTACCTAGGTGTCACATGTGATCCAGATCTCTTTTCTAGTTATATTTCTTCTGAGAGTCCTAAGTTTGTACACAGAATCTCTTTATCCAGAACTATTATGGCCACACTTTTATAATGATTAGTATTTAATAACCAGATTTATCATGCAATAAGTTATAATAATGTTATATAACTCATACCAAACACAGTTTGTTTAAATCATTGAAAGAATTTCAGAATTGTAATCTACAGGCTTCCCATTTAATCTTTTTCTAATTATTGTGATTAATAAACTTGTAAAAATTATGCTGTATAGTCACTGGAGAGAAAAACAATACTTTTGGCTATCTAAAAAAACAATAGGGGAAAACGAAACTGTAAATACTCATAAAATGTAATTCTCTTTGTGATAAATCTATTTTATTGACTTTTTAATTATGTCTTGTCTACTCTCAAGAAAGAGATAAGATGGGTTATCATTAGGATGACCACATAATTTATCATCCAAACTTTTGATAGTGAAAGGGTTAATATTGATCATCATTCTGGGGTAACAGGCATAAACTAACACTATCCTAAGAAATCTGGACCATACAGTCACCTACTTAACAAAAATGCAATAAAACCAGAGCCTGGACAACATAAAATAAAAGGAAAAAAGAGGGAATAGAAGGAAGAGGTAATGGAAACCATTCAGGATTTTCTGCCTAAATTTGACCTAACTAGACAGAATGTGTATCACTTGGCAGGTTGAGAGTTGTGAATCTCCTGTGTCACTATTTCTCAAATAATTAGGAATACTCAAGTAGTCAGGGTAGGGTAACTGCTACAATAAAAAGATAAAAAATTTCAGTGGCTTAAGGCAGTAAATGTTTACTTCTCACATCACAGTTCAGTGTAGAGCAGTGAGAAAGTATTAATTGGTGAGCCATGGCTCAGGAACCTAGGCAGACAGAGGCTCCTTTCTCTTGAACTTGGGACACGCAAGTAGCCTTGAGTGTCACCATCCAGCCAGAAGGAGAGAAGAAAGTGTATATGGAGAATCTCATGGAACTTTTGTCATATGCCAATTCTGAAAGTGATGTGAATTACTTTTTCCCACATTCCATGGCCAAAACTCCATTGCATGACCCCACCTGGCTTCAGGGGAAGCTGGAGAATACAGTCTAACTTGACCACCAGGAGAAAGTGGAAATGGCATTTAGTGAACACATAGTAATCTCTACTACTGTCCATTGTTTTTGGTTACCAAAGTATTTATTTCACTCTTTCTCTTATACATAGAATAAGGAAATCTCATACAGTTCGTGCATGGAGCTCAAACTCTAGAGTCTCTGGGAGGAGTCTAGTCTTTATCAGCCTCAGATGTGGCTCTTTGATCTGCTGACCTATGAATTAGAAAGACAAATTATCAACTCCCCACCCTCCTTTTCCATAAATTATGTAAACCATGATGAGACAGGGGTAGACATTTTCTGTTGAAATAAATGGATAATTGATAATCAGCTAGGAAGCACATTTCTTACCCCCTCCTATTTTGTGCGGAGCCTTACATTATTCTTTAACTTTAATCACAAATGTCATCTCCTTTCTGCTTTTATTCCTCTTGAGAAATCGCCAAAGTATTTGTATCATATGAAGAACACCCTATATCTGTTTGTTTTCTTGTAGTTCAGATTAGCAGCAATGAAGCTACTTAGTAAGACTCTCTACAGTCCTCATCATTTAAATCATGGAGTTAACAAGAAATAATGGCGTTAACAAGAAAAGAGCTTCTTTATCAGTGATTATAAGGATTATGGAAGGAGATTTAGAGCTCTAAAAGAGTTGAGAAAATTACTTCTGAACCAAGATATACAGGAAGGAGGAAATAGTATAAGAGTAAAGTTATTTGTTTCCTGACATTAAGATTATTGTTAAATGGCTTGTATCTTTCTATGGGTCCCTAAACGTGGGTACTTTTTTTTTTTTTATGTTTAATGCTAAGAACCATATCATTTCATTTTGTGAGCACACACTCCACTGCTGTAGAGAACTGGGAAAATGTGTGAAAGTCTGATACTAATTATGAAGATTTTATTCTGATTCAAATATAGAGGAATAATGAATAAGCAGTTTTAATTTTTTTTGTTTCAGAACAATTTTTCTTGTAGAAGAGTTGCAACCATAGCTTAGAGAATTCCTGTATAACCTTCACCTGATTTCTTCTAATGTTATCATGTAGCATAACCATGTTTTCAAAAGTAAGAAATTAACTTGGTATTATATTCAGCCAATCCACAGACTATCTGGATCTCATTATTTTTCCTACCAATGTCCTTTTTCTGTACCAGCATCTGATCCAGAAGCCCATGTTGTATTTCGTTGTCATGTCTCCTTAGTCACCTCCAGTCTGTGTCTGTTATTCATTATTTCCTTGGCTTCTATCACCTTAACTCTTCTGAAGAAAATTTTCAGATCTTTTGGAGAATGTGGCACAGTTTTGGTTTGTACGAGTTTTTCTCAAGGTTAGACTGAGGCTGTAGAATTTGGGAAAGAATATCACAGGAATAAAGTGCCTGTCTCATTGTATCATATAGGGAGCCACACCATAGCAACCTGACCCATCTCTAGTGACGTTGTCTTTGATCACTTGAGCGAGTGCTACCCGTCAGCTTTCTTCATTATAAAGGCACTGTTTTTCTCGTTATCATTAATAAACATTTCTGGGGAGATACTTGGGGTCAGTGCGTCTCACCTCTCACTACAAGTACCTTATTTCCTCCAGATTTGGGGTAGTTAGTTGCCCTACAACCTCAGCCCTCTGACGGGTCAGAGAAAATTTATGAACTTGCTGTTCAGCATTTTTGTTATAATTTTGAAAATTTTGCTGTTTTTACCTTTCAACAGAAATCCAATACTTGAGGTTTAATCAGATGCTCTTACTATTAACTGTTACTTGTCAGGGTGGTTGATACTCCAACATTCATTCCATTCGAGAAGATCAAGCTTAGTCAAACTTAATCAACCTATTTTTTTTTTGCCAATGATTGTTTTGAAATAGGTTGTGACTCACTTTTGTCCAATGAGATAGGAGGGGAGGTCTGTGTGTACACCTAAGAATTAAATTGCTCAGTTTTAACTATGTGCATGCTCCAACTTTAATAGATACTACCAAATACTTTTCTAAAGGGGGTTGTATCAGTTTACTCTTTCACCGAAAAGGGGTGCGTTCCAGTGCTCCATGTCCTTGCCAGCACTAGGTAACATCAGTCTTTTCTGATGTGTGTGTACGTATAGTAGTATCACGTTGTGGCTAATGATATTTATATACGTATTAATATTTGTATCCATATCCATTCTGTATCAGCTTCTATCTATTTCATCCTTTTGAACTTTTAGGCTGAGTATAAATTGTTGGGAAACCACCAAAAGACAATTAATATTGGTGCAAACTGAAGTCCTTATATGCCATATTAAAATAAAGTGGTGAAAAGGGAGAGATCTTAAACTTAATGTTTGTTGACCAATGAGTAAGCTCTAGTTTTTGTAAAGGTAGAGTTGTTTTGTAAAGTAGAATAGCAAGATAAAAAAAAGGTAGACGCTGCCTCAGCTTATCACATGTAAGCAATGAAACGTGCTCACCAACGGGAGAGGCATAAAAAGGCACAATGGAAAGAAGGGTCTTTATCAAATCATTTACTCTTTTTGAACAGAGTTAGATGATTTCCATCCCCACCCCCATTTATAACGTTCTATGGTTATTTATATTCTTCTCAAGAATTGTTTTATATTCTCTTAATCCAAATGTTGGTTGTCATCCACACAAAACCCTGAGACCTAGTGTGGGGTCAGGAGGGCACCCGAGGCTCAAATCATTGCCCACGACCCTTGGAGAACAGATGCTTTGACGGAAGGACCTCTTCGGTTCTCATCTGAATATGGGCAGTGGTGATTGATACAGACACTACTCTAGAGAAAAGGTTTTATTTTCTCTTTATGCTGAAACTCCTACTGGTGAGCAGCAGGAAAGGTCAGTGTTCCAAAAGTTAAGAACATGAAAAGCCCTAGTTGGTTTTGAGAGGAAAAGCTCATTGTAAGACAAATAGCTATTTGGACTTCAAAAGTATATATGCATGTAGGTAACCTAAATATACCTGTTATGAGTCTCTATGCAAGTCTGTGGATATTTGGGGGGTACACTTTTAAGATCATAGATTGTGGCTGAGAACTGAGCCAGATCATTTGTCCAGTGAATATGTTAAAGTTCTATTTAAATGTCAGTGGGGACACCTTTTCTTGGGCAGTGATGTTAATATTCAAAGTCTGTATAAGCAGTTATCTTCTCTGACATTAATGCCTCATTTTCCATTTGCTTTGAAATCTGTTGCTTAAAAAAAAAAAAATCATCCATGTCTTGGTTTCTGGTTTTCAAATGTAATTAATGATCAAAGTGTTTCCTCCTTTTTTTATCATTGTAGTTTATTTTTCATTTGAGTCTGTCAGGCAGTATTTAATGTTGGCCAATTAAGTATTTGAGCACGTCACAGGTTTCTTCCACTGATGCTCTAATAGCATCCCTCTTTGGTACAGATAATGAGACACGGGTTTGTTTGGCAGTCTGATTTCAGTGGATCACCCTGATCATCAGTCCAGTGCAGGCTCAGAGCCTTTTGGCATTTTGTACTCCAGGGCCATTTATTTTGGACAAGTGGTGGTGAGTCCTAGTTTTTCTTTAGAAATAGTGTAATCTTGGCTTGTCGAATCATGGCCATTTCTATTTGTGAAGTGCATTTTTGTTTACAGGATACTTCATTAATTTCTGTAATTTAAAAAAAATGTGCAGAGGACAGCATAGAATGATTGATTATACTCCATGGAGTATCATGGATGTGCTTCCAATGCCAGCTTCTTATCTACCAACCAGGTAGCCTTTGGAAATTCATTCAATCTCTGTCTGCTGTCTGAAAAATAAAGACTATGACATCTTCTAGGGAGGGTTTTTGTAGATTTAGATATAATAAATTTAAAGTATTTGGCACATAGTGATCACTCTGGACTCTGTGGTTGTATTAATTATAAGAAACACCTCTCTTCCTCGTACATGCATTGCGTCCTTAGTGACAAGACTGTCCATCTTCTTGCAGTGGTATGAAGATCATTTTGTTTGGATAAATAACTGGGAATCTGAGAAATAAAGACTAATGATTTTCCAGAGATTGCTGAACACAAAGATATGTTTTACTTTTTATGAAGCAGATTTCGTTAAGTACACCACTTAAAATATAAAGAAATTATGGCAGTTTCTTTTAGTTAAAAATTGAAAGAGAAAAAAGTAGATTTTTATTTTTTAAAACCATTATTTTATTGGCTTTTAAATTCCTTTTCTTAAAAAAGAAGCTGTGCTATTTGGAGAAGATAAAGTTATCATTTACTCAGAAAAAAGGAAAAAGGATATCTTTAAGGCTTCTAGACAATGGCATGCATTCTTAACATTATCTAACAATAAAGATTTTGGAATTTCTTTTATCCTCTTGACTTACAGTGATGTGATTTTGACATTATATCTTACTAATTCTTTCTGACCCCAGGGGAATATATTATTTAGTGAGCTACTTTCTAAGAATTTTAGTCAGTATCTTTTGCTTTAAATCTATTTTATCTGTGTGGAAAGCTTTATTCTGAGCTACATCTTTGTCAGTAGTTCTTATTGCTTTGTCTAGGCAGAAGCCATTGAAGTTGTGTAGCATCGAGAGCAGAATTAAAGGACTAGATCTGAGTGGTTAATTAATGGAACTTAAGTCCAGCTTCTTAACCCTGAATGAAACACTACAATTCCTGAACTGTCTAATTTGTATTGAGCATCTGCTATTCGGCAGCCACTATTTAGGTGCTTCAGAAATATCAGTCAACAAAACAGACACAAATTTGCACAGCCATATTCTGATGTGGGGGCTGTCATTTATACCTGTAGTGAAGATAGCATAAAATCAAAATTATTGGGTAGGAGCAGGCACTAACGTCTTAACATCGGCTCTCTGTCTCCGACTTCTTACAATTTACTGGAAGCTGTAGGAGGATCCCAAGTCCATTTTGCTGCCTCTTTCTTATAACCCAGCTCTACTGTCAATGTCCAAGGGAGCAGTCCCCGACCCTTGCCCACCCAGAGTGCTGAATGTCTCTGAGAGCCGCAAGTTCACCGGTGAGGCCGAGCCTGTGTCCAAGTGAAAAAACATTCTGCGGAAGTGAGGCAAGGCCCCAGCTGAGCTCATTCCTCAGCAGGGGGCCCCACTGATAGTTTAGTTCTGGTGGGGGTTTGACCTCTTTGCCAAGCGTAACAATGATCAGAGAAGCTTGTTTAACTTGCTGAATCCTAGTAGGAATCTGTACTTTCAACAACACCCTCTCTCAGTGTTCTCTCTGCCCCAGTAATTGTGATATGCAGGGCCTCTAACTAACGTTTGAGAAATATTTTGGGCTCTGCTCTTTCCTGAGGTAGGGAAAAAAAGGGATCCAGGAGAGCGACTATTAAAAATTCCTTATTCCTTTATAATAGTATAGTTGTTTGTGAACAAATATAAGACTGTGGAACTCTGGTTGTGAATATAAAATTTAGGAATACCAGGAACTTCTCCATCTGACTCCTGGCACCTCAGCGATCACCAGAGTTCATTTGGCTGGAATCCCCTTTGTCACTGACTGCTCCGGCTGTAACTACTTTGTTGAAAGGGCAGCATTCCCAGTAGGGAAGGACTGGGAACCATTCTGTATATGGTTAGCTTGGGTCCCTACTCGAAGGATTGGAATTAAAATTATTCTTGTAATACAATGCCATATTTTTAAGGCTAGAAATTATATATCAATTCAAGCACCTTTTTAGAAAAATGGCCACTCTTCTATTACTCCAGGTGTTGTAAAAGTTAGATTTTTAAAAAATTTATTTATTTGCATAAATAATTCATAAATGTAATACAAAATTCAGAAGAAACAGAAGGATCTACTTGTATAATAATTTTGTACTTCATCTTTATTTCTCGGTCCTTCATATCCCCTTAACAGTTTCTTGTGAATAGACTTAGATATATTTAAACATATATATGATGATATACTATACACATTGTTTATATTTTGTGTATTTATTTGTTTTTTTCTTAATGATGTATCTTGGTCATTGGTCCGTGTACACACATATATCTGCCTCTCTCTTGTTAATAATAGTCGCACAGTATTTCATCAGTGGTGGACCACAGTTTGTTTACCAGTCTCCTACGGGTGGACATTTGAGTGTCTTCGGTCTTTTGCTACTAAAGCAATGCTGGAATAAATATCCATTTGCAAACATCTTTGTAAACTGTGAAAATAAACCAAGAACAACCAAATGAGAAAAGCAAAGAGTATTTATTCAGGGTTTGCTATGGCAAGAGAGTCACTCGCCTGCATTTTGGCAGACTCAAAGGCAGCAAAGGAGTGGGAAAGTGAAAAAATAAAAACGAAAGGCTTCAGGTATGCCGTGATCAGAGAGACTTTTTTGGTCTGGGGAAGCTGAGTAGGGCATCTGCTGAGATTGCTTAGAGAAGCATATTAGGCTTTTTCTGATTGGTCCTAAGAGAAGTGAAGGCAAAAATTAAGTTGTCAGTTTATTAATCACATTTTGGATATTTTGAGCTGATTGTTATAGGTGTTATTGTTTAGCTTCCTGGACTGTTAAGAGAGATAGCTGTCTGGCTTTCTGCAAGTCTGACTGATAGCAGGCTTGACTTCCTGCTTTTAGACTAGACTGTTTTGTCTATATATATAGTGAAGATAGAAATTTAGGTTTCATCTGTCATAGCGTTGCTATAAGGCTGTGGATTTCTCAAAGTTCCAGTTTCGTAAATAGTTCATTCATTGTTCGTGGTATAGTCTCACAGCACATGCAAATATATCTATAAGATAAATTCCTAAAAGTGGGATATCTGAATCAAAGTTATATACCATTTAATTCATACAAATTTTGTTAGATTGCTTTCCATGAATTTTGGCTACTTTGCAAAAATTTTTTTTGGTTAATTTGTAGTCTTCACACCTTGGGATATCACAGAGTATATTACCAAACTTTTCATCTTTGCCAATCTGGTGGGTAAAAAATTGTATCCCAGTGTAGTTTAAGTTATACCTGAGGTTGAGGGGTTTTTTTTCATGTATTGAATCATGTTTCTCCTTATCCATGAATTGCCTGTTCATGTTACTAGTATTAGCACATTTTTAAGTGCTAGGAAAAGTGTCAATAAGAGTATGTCTTTGGAATTTGGAATGAACACCTTGAAAATTCAACCTAAAATCAAAATATGACCAGAGATCTACTCTTTTAGCAAATTTCAAATGTATAACACAGTATTGTTAACCATCACCATGCTGGATGTCAGATCCCTAGATCTTATTCATCTTATAACTGAAAGTTTGGACCCTTTGACCAACATCTCCCCATTTTCCCCACCCCCAACCCCTGGCTACCCCCAATCTACTGTCTGTTATAGAGTTCGACTTTTTTTAGGTTCCATATATAAGTGAGATTGTATAGTATTTGTCTTTTTCTGTCTGACTTATCTCACTTAGCATAATGCTCTTAAGGTTAATCTGCATTATTGCAAATGTAGAATTTTTTTTTTATGGCTGAAAAATATTCCATTGTGTATATTGGAGATATGTATATGTATATGTATTCAGTAAACCCCACATTAAAAAAATTTATTCATACATCAACAGACACTTAGGTTGTTTCCAAGTACATGGGTGTTGAAGTTAGGCGACCAAGGCTCTATTTCCAGTTCAGCCTCTCATGACCGTGGGGAAGTAGTAACCTTTCTCACCCTCCTCTTCCTCATTGGTTCAATGGAAATATTAGTACTTATTCTAAAGTTCTGGGGGTCAGAAGGGATTTTTAGCACAGTGCCTAAATACTACATTGTAAGCGCTATGTAATTGTTGGCTGACGTACTCCTATTGGGCCTCTGGAGGACTTTCTAGCCACTTGGAAATCTAGGCAGTACTGAGATTATTACCAAAGATTTTAAGCCAAGCCCCCATGAACACAAGTAGCAGACCTAAAAGCTTTCTAAGTTGGCAGGATGTCTTTAATTAAAGAGTGCTAGTAATACTGTTGGAGGTGGAGGGAAGTCATGGCGGATGTGTGCAGGGTAATTTTGTTACAAATGCAAATTAGTTTTCCTGTCATTTGCTCGTGAGCCACTGTTTATAATAACTATTCATAATGAATCAGGCTGATATTTTGTTCATACATTTTCCCTTGAGGCTTTAATAACTCTGCTTCTATGTTTTATGGTTACTTGTGGAATGAGACTCTGGTGGAAATATAATCCTATTTTATAGCCTCTGTAGAAATGAGGGGCAGAAAAAAACAGCAAAGGAAGCAAATTAGTGGTCAGAAAGAGTTCCAAGAAAAAGAAGGGTGCCCCTCCAGTCAGGCCTGTAGAGTATATGGGGAAGGACCATCTGGGAAGTCTCCATCAATGAAGTGGTTGAGCAGAATTAAAATATAGCAAAGGCTCATGAGTTTGGTTAGGTGGAAACCTTAGGTGACCTGAACTGAATAAGCCATACAATTCAGCAAATACCTACTGGTACCTGCTGTGTTCCAGACCCTTTATAAGCTCTAAATTGCACTATCCAATATGATAGCCATTAATCACATGTGCCTATTTGAATTTAAAATACTTAAAATTAAATAAAATTGAAAAATAGGGTTTCTCAGTTTCAGTGCCTACATCTCAGATTCTTAAGCCACAAAATATGTGGCTAGTGGCTATTGTATTGGACAGTGTAGAGGAACATTTCATTCGTTACAGGAAGTTCTTTTGGGCAGTAGTGTAGTTTGAGGTACATGAATGACCAATACATGACTCCTGCCCTTGGAAAATGTATAATCTTGGAAGGCAAATGAACATGTCAAGAAATAACTACTGGAGCTATGATGTAAGTGTGTCAATATACTGGTGTGGAGGTTAGGGGCCAGGGTGAGGAGACTTAAAAGAGATGGGTGATAGGAAGTATGGGAGGATGAAGGAAGAACAGCTGTTCAGAAAAGCTTCAGAGAGAATGGAGAAACGGCCTAAATCTTAAAGGTGAATTTTCCCCCAAGTGAACGGGTAGGGGAGAGCATTATGAGCAGAAGGAGTAGAAGAGCAAATCAAGGAAAGGTGAAGCAATGTGGAGTGTTCAGGAAAATGACCCTGGTTTAGGATGGCCTGGGATACTGAGCCCAGGTTGGTAAGTGAGGCCGAGGCTGTGAGGTTTTGGGCACCACACCAAATGGTCAGATGTTATCTTTTAGGCAATGAGGAAACAGTGAAGGGTTTTAAACAGCAGAGCAAATTATAACATCAGATTTATGTGAATTGGAATGGAAAAAGTTTGGAGTTTGTTGTCAAAGGGTTGACGTTTTGAATGTTGCATATTTCATTGCCTTTGGTCAAGTTAATTCTTCTGAGTCTCAGTTTTCTCATGTGTGAAATGAGAAATCATCCACCTCATAGGGATGATAAAAAGATGAAATCAGGTAACAGGTAAAGCAGCCAGCATAGTCCCTGGTACATAGAAATTGTCCAATAAATCTTAGATCCTATCTTTTGACCTTATTGTTACAAGGGAAACAAAATGAGTGAGGCCTGTCTTTGCCTTCAGAGACACGTTAATGTCTTAATTAACTAATTAACTAATGTGCTGTAATGTTGAGAGGGAGTAAGAATGCGTCCGAGGAGCAGGACAAGGATATAATTAACTATTGTACGCACACACGCACACACACAGTCTCTCCTACCCAAGGTGATATTCTAAACTACAAAGGGGTACTGGCATCAGGTATGTGTCAGGGGTGTTTGTTGGGGATTATTTTTCAGTGAGGGATTAGGCATGCTTAAAAGCATAGAATTGATTGAACCAAGGAGAAGGTACTGTTACTACAGAGGTGGAAAATAAAGGTGGTTCCCAGTACAATAGGAGATAGAAAGAGATGAAGCACATAGCAAAACACCAGCCAACCTCCTTCCTCTACCAGAGCATGTCCTGGGGGCTCGTAGGCTGGGAGGCAGTGTAAGGCAGGGCCTGGTGAGTTCTGCATAAGGGTTGCAGGTATGGAATATGGAGCATCGTAGTGGCTGTGGAGTTAGTTGGATTTCCTGTTTATTTATATGAAGACCTCCTATACGCCAATTTTACATCAAATCCTACTTCTTTTCTCCAGCCATCATTTCACTTCCATATTTTTCTTTTCCAACATTTCCTGTGTTCCTTAACAGTTGAAAATTGCAGTTAGATAGTACCTTAGAACTCTAGTTCTGGTTGTAAATCTATAGCAGTGTTTCCTAGCTGAAGACCTTAGCTCCTACAGCCAGTGAAAATAAAAACAAGTGCATAAGCACCCTTAATATCAAAAAAGCAAACAAACAAAAACAGCTTTGGCTAGACTTCTGTCGAATCAAGTGGGATGGCGAAGATTATGTCCTATTAATTGAAAGCTCTGAGTAGATTTATTTATCCCTGATTAGTAAAACATTGGAAAATTAATTGTCATTGTATGCAGTTCGAGGCATAAAATCTTTCAAAATACCTGGTTCCTGCAGGTGGGTGGGGTCACAAGGGATGTTAGGAAGTGAATTGACTGTGAGTCACTAGCTTGAGGCAGGACTGTTGTATAAAGGAGGGTAAAACCAGCTACATCATTTTTTCTTTAAGATCGTTGAAAGATAATCACATTTTAATACAGTTCCTCTGATATTTGGATTAGACCATTATCAAAGTACGCATAGGTCAGGAATGCCTTTTTATTTCTATGTTTTGTTTAGAAATGTCGTTGGGGAGATGGCGTCCCATAAGATTGCACAGTAGTCTGAAAATCATTTGTCATGAGAAATGTATGAGAATGGCAGATGACTCTAAGGTTCATAAACATAAAAGAAGTGTTACAGTCCTAAAATTCCAGAGCTAAATTTTCTTCAAGTCAAGTTCGTCTTGTTTCTGTTTCTTCTTTCGGCACAGTGAGGTATTTTAATAAATATTCAAATTAGAACATTCCACTTAAAAATTTTAATCTTTGTCGATTTATAGTATTGCTATTCCACTGTCAGAATGACAGATACTGGCATGTATTTTAAGGTAAGGTAATCTTATATGATTGTTTTTCAGTGTACTGTATCAATCAGTGCCCTGACAGGCCATAAAATGTTACAGCTCATAAAGAACCAGTAAATACTTAATTTTAAAGGTACAGCAGAAGAACTATAAATTAAATTGATTACATAACTATAAAATAATTAGTCCAGTATTTCTAGACAACTTTGAGAACTTCTCTGTATTTGAAAAAGTACTTGCACTTATTAAGTCTATCTAATTTCACATACTGCAGTCGAATCTTTTTTCTTTTTTACTTAATGTCCCAAATATCTCCCTTCCTCTCCCTTCCTCAAGGTGAGTTCATTTCCTCCTCTGAATTCAACTCCCTCATATAAGCTGATAGTTTCCAAATAGATACCTCCTCCCAGACATCTCTTTCACACACTGCACAGGTCCATATGCCCCAGTGCCCAATGGGCATGGCTTGAATTGGGTTTCGCCTGATAAGCGACCTCAAGACAACAGTTTGAGTGCAAGCAGTTAGCTTGGGAAGGTATCCCAGAAAGCTCCAGAAGGGGAGTGAGGAAGTGGTACAGGAATCAAGGAAGGATTCATCGTGAAACAGAAAACCACTGTGTGCAATGGGGGTTTGGTCTGGATGGGGAACTCTGGGAAATAGTATAGAAGACACCTTTGGTTTATTACCCTAGAGGGATGAGAGAGCTTGAGTTTGTATTTTTCAGCTACCTCTGTCATTACCTGAAGGCTATTTCAGGGAGTAGCTCCCCATGGAGTTGGTTTGGATGTCCCTGCTTGTGGAGGAGGGGAAGCTCTCAGGTGGAAAGTCTCAGGTGCATGCCCAAGGGGGTATGGACAGTGCACCTTGTGTGGAAACTGCCATTTCCATAGAAATGTCACTCAGATTTATCTTGCGCTGGAATCCAAACTTGTTTTCCTCCACCCTGAGGAATGTACTACAATGTATTCCTTGATTCAGGCAGCAACCACTCTCCCTGCCCCCACCCCCCATCAACCATTTTCTCTCAGGACCAAATCTTATTAATTTTACCTCCTTAATAGATCCTACTCTGTCCACTTTTTTTTTTTTCTCGACCCTGGCGCTACATTACTTTATTCCCTCATGATTCTCCCCCTACTCTCCTGCCTCCTGACTGGTTTGTGCTGGTCATGCCTGTCTGCCAGCCTGTCTTCTTCCCGAGGTGAGTGCCAAAAGGGATCTGACAAAGTCCTCTGCTTAAATCCTTAATGATTGCCAAGGTAAAGTTTAAACTCCCTGGTACAGCATGTGAGCCCCTTCATGGTATCACCATGTCACATCTCCTTCTCACTGAGCACTCTGGACACAGTGAACCATGCAGTCTTAGGGTCTTGGCACAGGACCTCCCCAGTCTGTTTGTCCAGGGGGGTGTCCCCTGCTGAGGGCGCCTTACCCTGACTCCTGACCTGGCTGCCCCTGTGCTTGCTCATATCACGTAACTCTCTGGTGTTATCGATGTCTTACTGTCCATCTCTTCAACTCAGCTCTAAGTAACCTGAAGGCAGTGGCTCTTTATTAATTAGTCTTAGTCTCGAGCATCTGGCACAGGATGTACTCAGGATACTTGCTTGATAAATAGTTGTCGAGTTCATTCATTTGCAAAATTATCTTTTTTAAATTCTCAAAGCAGTCATATAGATTGTGTTATCTTTACAGATAAAAATGGTGAGACCAGGTAGGCTAAACACCTTGCTTAATATCACAGAGCTAATAAATGATCAAATCAGGATTTGAACTCAAATCTTTCTCCAAAGTCTGTATTCTTTCCATTAAATCACATTAATTTTACCACTGTAAAGCACTAAACCTTTCCTCTATTTCACCCTTTATGAATTTAAATAAAATACCTGAATTAAATTTTTTTCCTGGAAATGAATACATTCACAGCTAGCTCCTTTTAGAAAGGAAATAGTGAACCACCAAGCATATGAAACCGCAAGGTTTTATGTAGAGTTACAAACAGGTAGCCTGTGACACTGTTGAACTTTTATTCGTGGGGTTAGATCATGGAAATGAATATCCATGATTAGATTGTGATGTCTCTGTGCTTATGAATTTAAATAAGCATTGGTCATTTTGACCTTTGAGAGGTGACATGTGAGGGCCTGGGGAGTGAGCAGGGCGAGGAGATTTGGAAATACAAAAAGTAAGTTTTCATACATCACTGATTGTGGAAGTAGAGTGATTATCCATCAATTACAAGGCAGTTAAAATGGGAATGTGTCTGCGTTTTTACTGCACTATTTATGCATCCCAGTCTCCTGCAAGAGCTACTCGTGTACCACAGTCCATGCTTGATAGTCAGCACCAGTTCCAGTGGATGCTGGAAATAGAGTGGTCATTGGATTTGGAAATAAACAAACACCAAAAAGAAGGGATGACTCTGTAAAACTGTTCTTTTCAAATAAAGCATGTACCTTGGAACTTATAAGGAAATAACTTCTCAAGATAAAGTTAGACCAGCCTCATAGGAGTATTTTTATGTAGCAGAACTTAAAATGCAAACTTTTATTTACAAAGTTAAGAAATTATCTATAAATCCAAGTTGCAAAAGTATATTTTATTAACATCCATTTAAATTCTGGATCAGTTGGATCAATGATATAAGGACTTGGAAAATATAACACTTGGAAAATTTAAACATTGTGTAAAAATGTAGGAGAGGAAATAAATGAGAAAATGAATGTAAAAAACTCACTGTAGTACATAGAACATAGTAAACAACAGATGATCATTTTTTATCATTATCATTAATATTTTTATAAGAAAAGACAGTTAATGAGATCTTTTTCTTCTATGTTGCTAGTATTAACATCCAGCTATCAACACTTAGCCCCCCCCCACACACACATTCCATTCTCTCTCTCTCTCTCTCTCTCTCTCTCTCTCTATGAGACTGAAATTAAATTCATGATTTATCAAATGCTCACAATTATACTCTCAAAGAGCATAGCAGATATGCAAGACAAATTGAGGGAATCGAAGACTATTCTTATACATATGGGCCTTCTTACAACACCTACTTTAAAGGTGTTTGTTTGAATTAAACTTTTAGGTTGAATTTTTGTATTAGTCCGATACCACCAAAATGCAGTAGGATCCCTTTTCCATCAACTTGGTGTTTAAAAAATGTTTCTTATTAAACTAGAGACAGAAGATACTAATATATTCATGGGGTTTCTTAAGTAAACATTGAAATTTAGGAGGTGATTAATGAGTCTTTAGTCCTGATATGGCCCAAACGCTTAATCTGAATTCCCAGAATGAATGATATCCTTCCAGTTGAGCCAAAAAAAAGGTAATTAATAGAAAAGAAAGCAAGCATTAAAAACATACCTACCTATTTTGAAACATGCACTCAATAGATATATTTTGTATAGTGACACAAAATACTTATAAATACTGTCATGCATTGTAAACTTAACATCATCTCTATGCTGTGAAAACTAGAAAGCTTTCTCATTGTTAGTAATTCAACATGCCCTGCCATTATGTAGATGTGCATTTATATTTCTTTATATCAGATCTAGCTTAAGTGCTTAAATTGGAAAATGTCAAAGAACGCACTCACTAAAACTTTACATATCCTTTGATCTTATCTTCATTATCATTTGTGATGAAGCCCCATTGCTTTCAGCAAGTATTTGTTGGGCTCCTTCTTTGTGCCAGGAACTTTTTCAGATGATAGGAACATAACAAAACAGATTCAAATGCTTCCCCTCACAATGTTAGCATTTTTAGAATGGCTCAGGTTATAGAAAATAAATAATTTAAATAGGTAATTTTAAAAACGCTAAGTGCCATAAAAAAATAAAGCTGACCAAGCGTTTGGAATCTTACAGAGGATAGGAAAACCTTCACGAAAAGGTGATGTTTGAGTAAAAACTTGAGTGATGTGAGGGTGAGCTCTATGGATACTCCGTAACCATGTTGCATGGCATAGGCTTTGAGGCAGGAGCATACAAGGCATGATCAAAGAGCAGCAAAAAGCAGGGTGGCCGCTGGAGAGAGTGAGCGAGAAGGTGGTACAAGCTGAGGTCAGAGAGGTAATGGTGGATCACACTGTGTAGGACCTTGTAAGCCCCTATAACGATTTCTGCTTTTACTCGCGATGGGAAACCGTCGCAGGTTTTGAGCAGAGAAGTGATGTGATCAAACTCTTCCATGTATAGTGTGGACTTGGGGCCAAGAGTGGAAGAAGGAAGACCAGTTTAGAGGCTATTGCAGTGATCCAGGCAAGAGATGACAGTGGTTTGGACCAGGGTGGCACCAATGGCCATGTGAATCTAGCCAAGCTGAAGATCATCTTTTATCTGACATCTTGATAATGTATTGAATGCTGTTGCTATTTTTAAGGTAAAGAGGACTCATTTTTAACATGTGGGCATATTACCAACATTTGGATTTCATCAAATATGGAAGGCTGTGCTCGAAGGATCTGCGTAGCGCATACTGCATTTCCAAGGAAAAGAAGCTGCACCAGTCATGTCTCTGGAAAATGCTACATTTGTAGGTTAAAGCTGAAGTGTAAGGTCAATCAGATGACACAATTATCTCCACTATTGAGGACACTTCTAACATTTTGGAGCCAATTATGGGATATTGGCAGATTCCCTGGCCATTCACAGGCAGCCAGATGAAACAATCAAAGGAAGCTCACTGGAGGTTTTCCTCTTTTCTGTGCGTGCCTACTACAGTGAAGAATTATTATTTTATAAGCCCCTTTTAGAAACTACAGAGATTTAGGGCATATTCAAAATGATAAAAAAAAAAAAAACGGTAAGAAAAAGTATCTTGGTACTTTTTTACTCAGATGGCAGCACTGCGTTGCTAAATTGCACATAATTTTTTTCTTTTGATATTTTGGTAAAGAAAGAAACTCCTTGTTTCTATATCAGTAAGCATTAGTGTTAGTCTCTGCCATCAGGTGTAAAAGAAATCTTATCCATGATCACAAGCACCACCTCCTTCAGAGCCACTCTTTCAAGAAGTTTCGTCAAGAAGTAGAAACAGGATGTAAAGTTTTTCCTCCCATACATAGAAGTTCTGTGCCTTTCTACTAAACATCCTGAAACATGAAACTGCATTTCAGGAAGCAGTTTCATTTATTTGAGTTAAGAACAAAGTCTCTTTTGTAACAGTTTGATAGAACGGCATACATTTATATGTGAACTTCTTTAATAGAGGTTTTAAGCCCATGGTATTCAAACTGGGGTCCACAAAGTTTTCCCAAGGAGTATGAGGGCATGGATAGATTTTAACAGACAAAAGTTTCTAGAATTTCAACTTCTTGTTAAATATTTCTCTACGATTGATCTGCCTTGAGAACATGCTTTAGATTATATTTTTCCCACTTTTCTTCTGTAACTGCCCTTCTTTTACTTAAAAATATATATATATATTTCATTCACCCAAAATTTAATATGCTACATTGTGCAGGGTATGAAACCCTCTAAGACATAAAATATTGACACTGATTTTGAGAAAAGCACTGATTCTAATATCTAGGTAATAAATCATTTCATAAGTCAGATAATTTCCAATTCTGTTTTCAATGAAATTGAAGAAGGACCTAATCAGTTATGAAGAGATAGATTATTAAATATAATGTTTGATGAACAGACATTGTGATTTTAAGAATATAATGTAGAGGATTTTAGGGACAAGCATCATTGCTAGAACTGAATCTTGGCCATTATCACCTATTTATATAAACAAGGTTTCTCAGGCTTACATCTATAATTATAGGTAAGAATAGAATTGATACAAAACACTGTCTCGTTCTACTAAGAGGTAATACTCATTCAAAGATAGATGAATTAATAGAGAAAAGCCTTGATTCATCTCACTAAATGATTTAATTTCAGTAAGAATAATTTTACATTTAATAATTATTGACCAAATTTTATATTTATGTTGTTTTAAAAAAATTATGTACTGCTAATATTTACAATGATAATTAAAACCAGAAAAAAAATACATAAAGCCTTGCCAAAGGAAATAAATTTTGAAAATGCATTCATATTTTATGCAGAGAAATAAGATAAAATAATCAATTAAAAGATTTTCCAGCATAAAATTTTCATTAAAGTCAGAAAAAAATTCTTGGTGAATTCTTAGGTAAAGTAAATGTCAAATTCCTTGTCAGTTCACTAATATGTCAACCTTTTACTCTAGATCGCTTAGCTTTTATCATAGTCATTTTCACCTCCTTCTGAATCTCAACCTCTGGACTGTCTCTGAATCTATTTATTTGATTGCTTCTTCTCTTGACCGTGAGTCACTTTTTCTTGCTTTTTGTGTACATAATAATTTTTGTTAGGAAGAACATTTTATGTGAAATTAGTAGAGACTGAAGAAAATATTTATTTCTCCAAAGGAAACAGCCCTCTTCAATCAGGCTGCTAACATGGGAACTCGTCATTCCAACTGTATTTGAACAGATTTGGTTTTTTGCACCTGAAGTTTGATTTGGTTCACCACCACTGGCTTCAGATATTCAGAGGTCATTCAGACTTTCCTTCCAATAGCACCTGGTCCCAGAGCACTGTAGATTTCAAAACCTTCCTGTGCTTTGGAGTTCAGATTCCAAATTTTGGAACGATGAGTGATCATAGTATAGCCCAGATGGCATGGTTTGAGTCATGAGACAGTTTTCTTCACTACCTAGTCCTCTCCCTGCTTTCTGCACCCAGGGAGAAATCTTTCAGCTTGATTGCCTTTTCCCTGGCTTTTGGAGTGCTGCTGCCCTGTATTTTGTGAAGACCTGGAATGCTATGGAAGAGTTTCTCTGAGTTCTTCTGCCCGACTGTCAATCTTTGGGAGTTGAAAGTTTGGGGTGCCTCTGATTTATTTCTCTCAGCTCTCCCCTGTGTCACTGGCACTCTCCATCTTTTGAGAGAGGTTTGCACTTGGGAGAGTGTATGTCCAAGGAAAATCTTTCTCAGCTTTCCTTCTCTGATCCCTAGCTTTAGGCATATTACCCTCCATATTCAGTAAACACTTGTGAGTAAAAGTTGGTAGATAGGTGCATGTTCACAATTTGAATGGGGTTCCTAGGGTTATAATTCATCACGTCATCCCACACACAGCTGTTCAATATTTATATTTGTTTATTGTTTAGATGGCTTCTTCTTACCCCAGTCTATAGGGGGAGCCATAGATCTCTCTCACAAAGGGCTTGTATCTTTTTGGAATTTATTTAGGTATCTTTATAGTTTGTCTAGCTTCCTTTGTAGCTCATTTCACTATTTATTTATTTATTTATTTAAAAATTTTGCTTGTCTCGTGATGTTCTACATCTGAACCAGAAGTCCTGTTTAAATATAAATACCTTAAAACTGATGATTGTCAATATCAAATCATTTGTTATTTAGATTCCATTAATTCTACTTAAAAGTGGTGTTTAAACTTAATTTTAAAAGATTAGTAGATACAATATGCCAAGAATCATATCCTTCAGAACTAGTTAAACTTAAGATGAAAAACTGTAGATGTTAACTTAAAAATGTAAGAGAATATGTAGTTTTAAATATTCTTTTGGAAGTACATGACTGATCTCAGCCATAATAACAAAGGTGGTCCTTTTATCATTTCTTCATCATGGGAGTTAGGTTGACTGGCCTAGCTTTGCTTCAGGCTGCAGGTCCGTAGACTGGAATGAATGGGTCAGAGCCTGTCAACTTCCAACTAGCTCAGAACCAAAGACATTTGGAATGACCTAGAGCTCTTTTGAAGAATACATCTTAAAAGCTGCCACTTATTTATTTCATAATTTTTATCTCAAAGGTTTATAATTTTTAAATATTCCTAATTTCTATAAAGTTGAATTTTAATTTCCAACTCAAATGTAATACATTTTAGAATTCAGAATTGTTCATGGAAAAAAAGAACGTACAGCAAATTTTGGTTTACCCAGTCAGCAATTTAAAATAATCTATTTCAAAATAAGCAATGTTCAACATATAGTGTAGGAAACATGTTTACTTTTTTAGTATATCACTTGTAATAAATTATTCAATTTTCCTTCTTTTAAACCTAACTTTTCATTATATATCATTTATGTTGACATTGCAATCCAACCAGATTTAAAAGATTTAAAAATTGCTTTTTATTACTCAAATTTAAAAAAAGGGTAATCACTTTTGGATAGGTTGCTGACTTTGCCATTTGATAACTAACAGCAATTTAGCAGAATTATTTGGATGTAAAAATTGGCTACACTATTTCTTTTTTGGAATGTCTCTTATGGTGTCAAGTGACCAGGTAGCCCATAGTATAAATGGTTATTTTTTTCAGTCTCTGTCAATTCAAGACAAATTATTTGGATGGAAAAGAGAATGAAGTTTGTCTTTGTTTAATATCAGTTCTGTATAATGTTAACTATGCAATCATAATTATCAGAGAATTAAACATTTAAATGGAAGTTTTAAATCCTCAAACACTTCAGAAGTAACAGACAAACAGTTAAAATGCTGACTATAAACCAGTCTTATATTTTCACGAAAGCAATTTTCCTAAAAGCTGAAAGACCCTAGATTTCCTGATTATGTATCTGTTCAAACTGAATATAAAAATAGCCCAAACTTCACAATTCTCACTGTTAGGCTGTCTCTCCTCCACAATTAAAACTATTTTACGTAGTGTATAAAGTTCTGAATATAGTAAATATTAATTATTTTATGACTTTTACTTCACAACTGAATAAAGCAACTAGCATTTAGTGGGTAGTTATTCTATGCCAAGCCCTGTGCTAAGCCCTTTACAAAGGTAATCTCATTTGATCCTTATAATATCCGATGAAGTAGGCATGATTATTATATTTATTCTGAAAATGAGGAGGCTAAATTTAGTGACATCAACTCGTCCATGACATAACTAGTAAGTGGCATAGCAAGAATTTGAACCCAGATCCCTATAGTTCCAATATACCGAATCATACTACTTCCTCACTATATTTTATGTGTTGAGTAATCATATTCTGAGACACCAAGTATCAAATGTTGCTCTTGACATCCATACATTTTGTTTTAATTAGCTATTTCTGCAATAATGCCATGCAATAAAACATTTCAAGAACAATGCTTCCAACAATTAGCATCTGTTTTTCCTGATCACAGGCATATGGGGCAGACAGGGAGACCCTGTTTCGAGCTGCTGGTCAGCTGGGCTTGGCTTCAGGCTTAGAACTGGGTCCGTGTCTGCTCCATGTGTCACCATGTTCTTTTTGGACCAGCAGCTCCCTAAAGCAAGCTTGTCTCATGGCAAATTGCAGGGAGATAGGAGCACAATTTAAATGATGCAAGCATGTTTAAACTTCTCCTTTTATCACATCTGCTCTTAGTCCGTAGGCCAAAGGAGATCACAGAGCCAAGTTCAAAGTCAGTGGGGCAGGAAAATATACTCTACTCCATGGGAGTGTATATTTATTTCCCGAGAGAGAGAATATTTCTAACACTAATTCAGTCAATCACATATTTCTTGTGCAGTGTTATGGGTAGAATGTTGTTATGATGAACATTGTGCATGCTACATCTATGCTGTGAAGGTGTGTATATATTGCAGACCTACATAGACTACAAACAGAATCATATCATAAATGATCGAGTGGTGTTTCTGTTTTTTATGGATAAAATTTTAAGGTTTATACTATTTCTTTAATTTTTTAAATAAAAGTTTTGCTGCTATTTGAAAAATAACTGTTATTTTAAAACAAAGTAGATTATTTAAAAATATATATACATAAATAAAAATTAAACTATATCTCCGTTTCTAATGCCATTTTTCAATAAAAGGGAAAGTATGAAAAAGGGGAAAAAGAGTGACTTCACAGTGGTGGAACCTGACAAACACTACTTTAACAAAGTGTTCAGGATTATTATCAACAGTGATGTCATGTCGTTATATTCGTGCTATGATGTGGTAAAGTGGCACTTTATATCTGAGGTCTTCCTCCCAAAACACACAGCCCACAAGATAAGCAACAGAAAAATCCCGGTTGAGGGACATGTGATAAAATGCCTGACCAGTACTTCTCAGAACTGTGAAGGTCATCAAAAACAAGGAATATCCAAGAGATCATCATATGAAAGATAAATTTGGAAACCAAGACGTTCCAAAGGAGGCATGACAACTGAATATAAAACAGTATCCTGGGACAGCAAAGTACATGAAGTAAAAACTAAGAAAACCTGAATCAAGTATAGACTTTAGCTAATAATGATGTGTCCATATTGGTTTATTAATTGTGACAAATGAATCATAATGTAAGATGTTAATAGTAGGAGAAATTGGGTGGGATTTATGGAAACTGTACTATCTATAATTTTTATAAACATAAAACTTTTAAAACTTTAAAAAGTTAATATAAGAAAACCATTAAATTGTAGTGTTATAAAGTAAAAAAATAAAAACAAAAGTCAAAACCAAGTACTGGGGAAAAAATTTAAAGGAAGAAAATCGCAGTAATACTAAATAACTGGCAGTTGGGAAAACCAGTGAAAACTAAAAACAATTTGACTATTGCTAAATGTGTCTCATTGTGATTATTAATATTTGACCTCTAAACATTTTGAGCTGGCCGTCTGTAAGGAATTGCCCCGGGACTGCCTGCGACAATGCTAGGGAAGTTCAAATGCCAGTCTTACGGAATGGAAGTCCCGTTTATTTGATAGCATTTCTCTCCCTCCCACACCCACCCTACACACACATTGTGTGTGTGAGGATGGATGCATCCTCATTGCAGTTTCTTGTTCTCTGCTGTTGTTTCTGGGCCCCCATCTGTCACCCTCATCCTTGGCACTCATGGCCACATGAAAGAAATCCGCTGTTGTTATTGTGTTTCTCAGAGAAGGTGCATGGACAGGAAGGAACTAACGAAGGGCCTGGGCAGTGAGAGATGAGTCTTGAAACATTCCAGCATCTGTAAGAGGAGGGTGGCCAAGAACATTTGAGAACTTTTCCCAAACTATGGGAATGATTGTGTGGAATGATTGAAGAACTCCATTAGTCATCTTAAAAAATGAGGAATAAATACCCTTTCAGTGGTTTTTTTTTTTTTCGACTCAATAAAGCAGCCATGAAAGATTTGATTCGATTTTTTTTTTTTTTTGATAAAGCTGAAATGGCTTTCAGTAGCAATCCTCTCTGTGTTCTATATTTTACTGTTTCTCTCGAGGCGAACTACGACATCCAGTTTCTGGTTCATATGTTTTAGAAAAAAAATGAAAGCATATTGTCAGTCATGTAATTGATATACAGTACTTCTTGACATGTCTATTTTTAATTAAAACACATTTTAATTAAAAAAAGGAGAGAGCAATTTTAAGAAGAGAAGCTCTTTGCCAGATGGTGATTCCTAATTTACCTCAAATGTGTTGGGAGCCACATGATTCATTTTTGATTAGTGTAGGTTTGTGCATTGTATGGAATAGTAATTTTATTATGAAAAATAACCACCCACAGCATCCCTTCTAAATGAGGGAAGTAGGTATGTGTGGGTATGGTCATTGGTATGTCTTGCAGATATTCACCCAGAAATCTAATGGTGTAAGATTTTTATGTAAAACTTTAATGTGTACACTAGTGCTGCTTTTGTTAATAAGTAAAATCCCTACAATATCAGATTCAGGTTTGCAAATGCAGGATCACATTTGAGTGCCAGGCCTGAGAGCCAAGAAATACCAAAGGACAGGTGTCCACTCATAGAGGTAGTCAGGGCTTCCAGTGAAGTAGGATGGGAGGAATAATATTGTTTTTCCCTTGATTTTCCCCATAGCTTCATACCTCACTGGCTTCATGACCAAATCAGATTTCCTTACAAGCTTTGTTCCCCACAAATAGATATACCTCACACGTTCCACATGGTAAGTTTATAGTACCGTACAATCGTATTGCATATAGTGTACCATACAGTAGACTACAGTAAATGTAGTTCTATGTCTATAGACTGTAGTGAGAGAAAACCATGTGTACCAGAAGATAGTAACTGCTTTAAAGAATTGCTTTCTGGTTTGAGGGAGCAGATTAAAACTAACACTGAAGCAATCTAAGTCACAATTATAGCATGCGGTTAAGCCAAACCAAGATTATCAGAGTTTAACTATCAGAGAAGAAACCAGCAGCAATATTCTCTGGATATGTGACTTGGGCAAGCCAGTTAACTTTTGTGAGTCTAGTTCCCCAGCTGTTAAATGAAACCTGCTTACTATGGTAATTGCAAGAAACAAATGCAATAATGACTATTAAAGCATTTTGTAATGGCCAGATAGTCTAATATACCTTATTAGTACTGAACTCAGAAGCATTGGTTTTCTTGGATTCGAATATTCTATTGTCTGCAGAAAAAGTCCAGTGGCATTGATGTGTGTTTTTGTTTATTTATTTGTTTTTAGTATCCTCTCTGAGACTAAGGAGAAATGAAGCAAAAGAAAATGTTTCAAGTATTTTTGGACCTAAAATGAACCAAAATTGTTATTTTCAATCAAGCTTTGGGTTTATAATTTTATCATTAATGAGAAACTCACGGTTTCCTTTTTTTGTGCCCAGATTTAATCCCCGAATCAAGATTGGTGTTAAAATAGCTCTAAAAATGGGATTATTACTTGAAGGCATTGTCAGAAACAACCATGTCTTTCAAAAACAGATGTCATTTTATTCAAAATACTGGAATGAAATATATTTCAATTTGAAAAAGAAGAAATTGTTCAATGGACTCTGGGAAGATTGTGCTTTTTAATATTTTTAAAGGAATATTTTAATATTTAAACACTGAGTTGCTAAATACAATTTCAGTATATGACATGGTTAGGATATTGTATTGATTCTTATAAGTTATAGTGTTGAGAGAGAAAATTGATCGACAAGTTGTAGAAACTTAAAATTTTAGACTTCATCATCTTTAAAAATAATAAAAACTTAGTCCTTTGTAACTCAAACTCACTTGTGATGCATGCTTCAGATTTTCCATCCAATTCTGGGTGCAGCAAAGATACCACATACCCTACATCATAGAATTTATTAATGATGAAAATTGGTGTGAGAAAGAGGAGTATGAAAATTACATGTAACTCTTAGAAGTTAGATATTTGACAGATGACACATATATCTTGAGGTTAGTTAACATTAATCTTGCTAAAACACAGTTTTACTTCTAAATATTAAAGTGTATTTACACAAAGGCTATAAAGACATGGCTCATTACTTTTACCAAAATGCAATTGATATGACACTGCTGTAATTTATCTATCTAACTTCTACTTTTTATATTAGTTTACTTTGCATTGGCATGATTTCTAAAGTGTTCAGATCTTTTAAATTTGCATTTCAAAATAGCTATAAAATATGTATTCCATTGCAAAACATTAGCATAAAGCGATTCAGTATTATATATTCTGTCGGAAATGCCAGGAAGAATTCCACAACTATTGCATTTCCATCTGGCAGCATCTTCCTACACTGAATATTTGCATAAATATTTCAGCAATAAAGTAAAGTTATGAAACATAAACTCTTTAGGTTATATTCCAAATTGATAACCTCTTCAAAATTTAATAAGCAAAGGAACTATGCAATTGCAAGGAAATTACTATAGTGCTTTCCACCTATTTTGAACTGTCCTGGGGTAATAGTTCTTTCCTCAATACATATTTCACTCATATCATACCTTTTCTGTCCATAAGGAATAAGTGTTCAGTGGTTGAAAAAAAATGAATTCCTACCCAATATAGATATGAATGTTTAAGTAGTCTAGCTGCCTTTTCCAGAACATTATTCAGCCTGAATGAAAGAGTTACGTGCTGAGTTAATGACAGGTGGCTGTCGTGGAATTGGGATATTATAGAGCAAGAACCTTCTATTTTATTTAAATGAATGTCATCTTTTTTAGCGCAAAAATAACTTTTATCCTCAGAGCTACATTTTCCAAGATTGGTGATGATTGGTGTGCTAACCAAATTTCTAGAAGCTCATTTATTTTTCACCAGTGATAACAGATAACACCTATGTTTTCACCCATGTTGTATAGGGGATGTTTTATATTTTCAGTGTAAGTCAGGATAGAGGTAGGAGAGGTGCTTTATATGCTCTTTATTTAATAATCTAATTCTGCAAGTATTAATATACATTAGGGGTGGCTAAGAGTCCCTCAGTGGAGTCAGGCAGAACTGGATATCAATTTGGCTCTGCCTCTTATAGATTCTGTGACCTTGGGCAAGTTCCTTGAAATCTTTTTAATTCTTTTGCTCATCTTGAAACAGTGGTAACAGTTATGTCAATTAGTGGGATTGTTCTGTGATTTAAGGGAGATAATGTATGTCAAGGGCTCAAAGTTGAAAAAATGTGAAATTATTACTGTTAAAACTGTTTTTGTTTTTAGTATCATTTAGTATCATTTAGTACCCATCTGCCCAAACTTTACTAAAAGACTTCTATCATATATAGTTCTTTTATGTGATTTGATAGAGAAATCAATGGCCTGGTAGTCAGGGCACTTGGCCTTTAATCCCAGCTCTATTACTTACTGGAGTCTTTGGCTCAGTTTACATTTCTGACCCTCATTTCCCTTGTATTTAAACAGAATGTTAGACTTGAACTAGGCGATCCCTTCCAATTCTAGTTTCTAGAAGACTGATTCTTCCAGAACTAAGAAATGGTGTCTGCAGCTGGACTTGTTCAGCTTTACCCAAACATCCAGCCACCTTTTCTCTTTGACTCTATGATCACTAGTTGTATCAGAGTGTAAATAATTATTCCATGGAATAGTGCTTAGCCCTCGTCCAGCTAAAGAGGTTTTCAGGTTGTCAAATATATAAATAAATAAGAATCCTGGGTCAGGCTGTCTCTACATGCAACACTAATTTACTAAACTGCTTTTGTTTTTTGATGTAAATTAGCAAAACAATAGAATCTGTAGATGGAGTATTAACTAGCCAGTTTGCTTGAATATTTCTTTTTTAGTATGTGTGATTTTGACATCATAGCAAGAGAGAACTAATTTTCTGGAGGATGCTTTGACATTCTACTTTATGTATTGAAAAAGGTAAATAACTTAAACTTCCTCTGTCAGCACACACCTGTATATAATACTGGTCACTGTTTGCAATGGGCACACTGTAGTCTAAAGCTGGCATGTCTTCCAAAAAGGAATACTTATGTGAGTCTGGTGGACTGGAGCCCTATAATGTTTACTTGTTTATTTACTTATTTGTTGTTATGTTAGATTGTCTGGTCATAGAGTAAACTTTAGGACTGTAATGTTACATGCATATGCATATGACTTGCCATCCTCTTCTCCACTAATTACTTGCAGTTTTTGGTCAAGTAGTTTTGCTACCTTGTTAACAGTGGAAATCTGACCACCACTATCACTATATTACTAGCTGTTGTTTAAGGATCACCTACTATGTGCCCATCACTGTGCTATACATACCCTGTGACCCAGCATTCTACTCCAGGTATATACTTGACAGAAATGCATACATATGTGCAGCAAAAGGCATATATGAGAATGTTTGTTGCAGCAATTTTTGTAATAACCTCAAAGCGCAAACAACCCAAATGCCCATCAACGGTAGGGTGGATGAATTGTAGCATAGTCACACTGTACATAAAGCTTATAGGAGATGTGCTTTATGCGCTATATTACTTAATCTTCAAAACTCTGCAAGTATTATTATCTGTTTTACAACAAAGCAAGTGGAAGCTCTGAAGGCTAAACTTGTCTAAATGTGTTCACCTAGTAAGTATTGCATCCAGATAAAGCTCCACTGGATCCTAAAGTCCAAACTCTCAATTACACCTCATGACCACTTAACAAACACTTTGTGCTGAGCCCCTAGATGCTTTACACATATCATTGCATTCAATCTCATTCCATTTTAATCTCACAATAACTCTGCTAAGTCAGGAAACTAAAGCGCAGAGAAACAGGAAAGTGGAGAAGTTGGGACCAAAGCCCAGCTCCTTTTGACCTCAAAACTCACATTCGTCTGTCATGCCACAATGTCTCAGATGGTGTGAGCTCCATTCATCTTACTTAACTTATGCAGCTTTTGGGGAAAATTTTTTACATGTAAAATCAGAGATTGTATAGTAAAAAAGGGTTTGATTGCATTTTAATTATTTACCCTAAAATGCAGAATTGGGGCTATTAAACTTGATAGTCTGTTTTGATTTTTTCCCTCACTTTTAATTAAAAATGGTGATGGTACAAAAGGAATTTGGGGAAATTGATGTTTTCCATACAATGAACTTGATATTTTTAATGTTTATTTTCAAAGAGTAATAGTAAGACTGCTTGTTGTTTTTATGTGAAGTTTGTTGGAAAAAATTGATGAATACTTTTAAGGGTATTTTCATTTATTAAAAAAAAAAATCCATAAATTATTCCACTTTTAATATGCATTAAAAGAAAGTACCTAATATAACAATGTAAAAAATTTACAAATATATCTGTACAGTATTTCAAAATTAGGTCTCTATGATAGAAAAGCATCGTATCTGCTCTTCAGAGACCTGACAAGGGTTCTCAGAAAACCATTGGAGGAATTGATGTATTAGTTTTTGCCATGAACAGTTCCTGAGACTTTCCTGTACCTATAGCTCTGTAGAGCTGAGGATATATAGACATATGATGATTATGCTTCCCATTTCTTTATGATTTCCTGGGCAACATTGCAGTTTCCCACTGAGTCAGCTGTGCCAGTGAGAATATGCCCATTTTACAGATAAGGAAGCCAGTGTTTGGAGAGGTGAAGAGAGTTAACCCAAATTGTTGTGGTTGGTGTGTGACACAGCCAGGAATCAAATCCAGATGTCTGAATCTAACTCCAGTTATTCATGTAATAATTATTTTTGTAATAATCCAACACATAATTGCTGATGTTTTTGTATTTTCAGAGTTGGGGACACATTTTGTGTCCTTGATAGCATAATTACCACAGAGTAACCATAGAACTTAAACCACTGTAGGAATTGATGCATTTTGTGATATACATTCGTGAGTAGGAGATGAAATTGAAAGATGATGTATTGCATCAGTTGTGTGTTAATATCTTCTACTGGTTTGGCCCTAGTTTATGGTACATTGAGCACAGCAAGATAGGTAGAAAAATCATTGACCATAGGATCTGGAAGGAACCTAAGAGTTTGTCCAACCCCTTGCTATACAAAAGGAGGAAACTGAAGCCTCAGACATAAAGGGAAGGGCCACAGATAACATGACTTTTCTAGGGCAGAGTGAGGGAAGAGCTCATTCATTGTCCTCAATAGCATGGGGGATGCAGACCATTACCAATACACTGGATAAGTTTGGGAGCTACTGAAATGAGATTTTTTTTTTTTTTAATTCAGTGCTGTATTTATTTGTTGTCCCTGTTGAAAGAAGCACAAAGTAATAAAAGGTATTTTCCCAGTAGTTGGACAACTTTGCGCCATCCGGATCTGAGTGCTCTCCTGTTGCACAGGATCAGTCATAAGGGACTTTGGAGCTGCAATAGACGTGACAGTGATCACATCCCTAGTCTGTTTGGGGACATACCACAGGAGCCCCAGATTCTTACAGCCTCTCATCTCGTGCTGTTTCCCAACATGTTCACAAAAGCCACGTGCAGTTCTATAAATACACCAAGTGCTCTGTTGCCTCAAGCCTTTTGCACATGTGCTTCCGTCTGCCTATAATTCTCTTCGCCTTAGGTCTACACAGCCAAATGCTTTTCCCACTTTAGGTCTTAAGTTAAATGTAGAGTTGCCATAGAAGGTATAGGATTCCCAGCCAAACTTTAATCTCAGATAAACAACAACCATCTCTTTTGGATCAATATGTCAGATATTGCACAGGACATACTTTTATACTAAAAAACTACTCATTACTTATCTGAAATGCAAATTTACTTGAGTACCCTGTATTTAAAAAAAATTTTATTTTATTTGCAACAAGAATGGACCTTGAAATAATCATACTAAGCGAAATAAGCCAGACAGAAAAGATTGAAAATCACATGATATCACATATGTGGGATATATACCTAAAAGCAACAAATGAACAGGACAAACAAACAGATACTCATGGACATGGACAATGGACTAGAGGTTAGCAGAAGGAAGGGGAGAGGGGGAAGGGGGAAAATAAAAAATAAATATTAAAAAATTATACATATATAACAAGAAAAAAATGAACTGGTATTTAAAAACAAGTTTATTTTGACATAATAGTTCTACATACAATTGTGAGAAATTTAAGAGGTGTGAGTAATCATGCAGAGAATTCCTGTATTCACTTTCCTCCGTAGTAATATCTCGCATAACTATAGTACATCACAACCAGGAAACTGACAGTAATACAATCTACCAACTTTATTCAGATTTTACAATTTTATAAGTGTGTGTGTTTGGCCTATGCAGTTTTATTACGTAGATTTCTGCAACCAGAACAATCAAGATGCGTACCAGTTCTACCACAAAGCTCCCTCATGTAGGCCTTTATAGCTATAGCTACCTCCTTCCCCCTTCCCTCCCTAAGCCCTGGCAGCCACTGACCTGTTCCCTATCTCTATAATTTTAAGAGATGAGCATTTCTAATAGCTATGCTCTTACTTTAACATATATTGAAAAAAAAATGAACACATTAAAACCATGATTTTAGAGATATTGCTTAGGATAAAGGGATCTGGGATACTTCAGTTTTGTAAAGGAGTCAAGTTAAAGAAACATGGTGAGTAAACAGTAATTTATGTGGTGCACAGCTATGATTAAAATTGTGGTGGTAGTAGATGTGTTTGAGAAAGAGCAAATTCGAGCAGGCTAGGAAGTGGGTTTAATAGGGGATATGTGTTCACCATTTTTAATTCTAAAAGTTGCCTTTAAGTGTGGGCTGGGTATTTCAAGCCAATATTTAATACAGTTTTCAGGGCTCAATTACAAATTCCGCTAGTTATCTTCATACATTAGACTAAGCATGAGCAATTAAGTACAAGAAAGCTTAAATACACCCTGGCCAATTCTCTGCTAATAGAGTAGAAATTATCATGTTTCAGGCAGAGTCTGAACTTTTAAAGTTTCCTTTAGATGTAGTTTTGTTTTTCCACATGTAATCCATAATTACTTAGTTCTTAATGAATCAAAGAGGAAAAAATAAGGTAGAAATTCAAATACCTGAGCAGATTCTAACTTAATAAGGGTTAAGGAGAGGAGTTTGCATAAGTCTATAAAACTTGCTTAAAATATATCTTCATAGGCAAAAAAAAAAAAAAAAAAGAAAAAAAAGAAAAAAAAGAAAGAAAAAAAAAGAAAAAAAAGATGAAGAAGCAGAACTAAAAATGTATCACTTTTTAAGTCTAAGATACAATTATTGCTTGCTTCATTCTTCCTGGAGGTGTGATAATAATAATAAAAAAAACATTTTAAAAGAGAAAATTTAAGTACAGATACATTAACTTTTTCTTCATCAAGGCTGCTTTTGTAGTAATAAGAGTAGATTCTCCACCCCAAATGTATTTATGTATCTTCTGTCTGGTAAACTAAAACCGTATGAGGAATCTGAAGTAAGTTTTGATTCAAAAGAAATGCAACATCAATTCCATTAAACACCACTTTCCATCCTGCTGTACGCGAAGTAGGCATTCAATAAAATGTGTTGGTTACTTTATTGATTTAATTTAGGACAACTTTTACAAGTTTAACAATGAATGTAAAAGTTCACATTGTTTCATTTCCTAGTGAATTGCATTTTGTGAAAACTGTTAGCACTAGAGTTATTTTAAATTTTTATTTGTTTTCATTTCCCATGGACATCTAAACAACAACAAAATTGAAAGAAAAATTCTGTTACTCACTGATTTAAAACACTAAAAACAAATCTGTTGTTTCAACTAGATTCACTCCATGATTTCATTACTTCCTAAAAAAAATTAAATTTAGTCAGCTTTTACTGAAAATACACAATGGAAATGGGCTGGTGCTACAGTTAGTGCAACTTTAACACAAGTTATTCTAATTCTGGCTCTTAATATAAAATAATTTTGAATTTGAGAATCTTGCTGCATCTTAATTAGAAACACGATGTTACTATGTATCTAGAGGCTATATCTGTAATATTTATCACTGCATTAATTCATAGGAATTTTCCCCTTGATATTCTGAGGAGAGGCAGTACATATTTTGTTTCAGAAAATATGCATCCAGAGTTTCTCAATGGCTGTTTTAGATAGAAGAAAGCTTTATTTCTTGCTCTAAATTTTACAAACCAGACTTCTATAACATTCTTCTTACTGGAATTTTGAAGAATGTAAAGTTAGTTTTTTTTTTTTCTTTTGAAGAAAGTGTGTGGGTGAAAATGACTAATGCTGATTTAAAATTAAATTGAAGAAGGACTGTTGATATCAGGGTTACTTTTTTAAATCTGGTAAAGATGATGGGGAAAACTATACTAAGAATTATTAGGCTTAGTCTTTTTTAAAACTTTATGTATGCTAAATACAATAGCTGTTTATAAGAAACAAACCTGTAGCATTTATTCTACATCTAGTACTAGAGCTGTGTTAGGTAGGAAAATGCAAATAAGACTCTATTTTGATTTTTTATGGCAATATTAAAGAAAAATCGGGTTCTATTAGGAGAATTTCTTACCTTTTCTGTCCAGTTAATATGCTAAATGTAAATAGATTGGCAAGACTAAATTTATTGCCTCCTGAGGATGGATTGAACTTTCAACGGTGCTTATTGACAGAGGGTTTGCCAAGTTCACTAGATCCTCCAGAGTTCTGCCCAGCTTACAGATTAAAGGAGCTTTGGGTCACACCAGTAGTTCTCTGGAGTCATCCCACCTGCAGACATCAGGACTCTCCAGTCTGGGCAGTGTGGACTAGATGTCTCTATACACATACACAGACATACATGCACACACACCCACATACACCCAAATTTACTGAGGAAGAGTTTTAAAAAACCGAACAGGTCCTCTAAAAGGATGAAGAAGAAGCACCTAGTGATTTACTCCCTGAAACTCCTTCAGAGGATGTAAACCAACAATACTCATCTCAACAGAGTCTCTTTTACACTGAACCCCCCAACACCATTACTGTGTTAGAGCAAAACCAAGGAAAGGACTAGATCAAAACAGCTAGGGCCAAGGACAGTTATCTTAGCCATTAGGGCACAGGGAGGTGACATTATATAAGATCACATAGCTGTGTACTCAGAAATCGGAAAATCAATTTCCTCAGATGCATGAAATAGAAATTTGGTCAGCTACTATTGCATTTCTGGTACTCACTATTTATCCTGGTCTAAAAATGATATTCAGTTTATTGAAGAAAGAGTTTCTACATTCTCTACGCTTGACAGTTCTGGTTTTTCCTGGCCTCTCCTCTCTGCAGCTCTCTAACCCATCCACTAGTGTTCTCTCCCTCCCCATCCCCATGACCAAACCTCTGCCGTTGTTCACCTTACTAATTTTTTCCCAGTGAGGATTCGTTTGACCTGGACAGCTTAAGTTAGAATTTCTTTAGGGAGATTACAAACCTAGGGAGTTAGAATACTATTGTTTGTAACTATTGCTTCATGAAGTCATTTTTTTTTTCACTGCTTTATTTTAGAAATTAAGACGAAATCATTTAATTCAAAATTCTTTGGTGAAAGCCACTTCTGTTTATCAAAAAAATTTCCTCCTAGTGTTAAGATGTTTATTTTTAGTCTATGCTATGCCTGGAATGTTTTTGTAGGCAAGGAAAGATCGTAGCATGCCCGCTACACGCCACGTGTCCTTGGCCACGCCAGTCTGCCTTCTCTCTGTAATGAAACCATAGTCAGTCCCCTCAGGGTGGGAGGACAATGTTCGGGCTTTGGTGGGACTTCTTGTTTCGTTTTGGAGGTGTCTGCTATTTAGCAAGCCCCTGTTGCTACTTCTATCTTGAGAGTAATAGAGCAACCTGATAAAAAATTCGATTTCATTGCTAGACTTTGAGTTAGGCATTTTAGTATGGAAAAAACAGTCAGAGGAGATCCTGAGTTTAACTACTACTCATTAGCTACTTAGACAACTTTGACAGTATGAGAAAGTTTCTTGATATTTGTTTTTAAATGTGTCTTAGGGTCTGAAAGAGTTAAGCATCCAAAGATGTTTAATTTACTCCCTAGAGTAGTTTAGGCTTAGGGAGAATTTTGATTCATTATAGTTTTTAACTTTCTGTCTGAAGGAGCAATTCACATGGAGGCAGACAGATAGAAAAGAGCCTTCATTATAGCAGAAACGTGCACTGTGAACCTCCTTTATGTCTTGCGGAGGCCATGCAAAAGAGAAAGCAGTTCTAAATTATACTTCTCACAATGCTTCCCAAAGAGAACATGGCAAATGAATT
The DNA here is from genome assembly GCA_003508835.1 of Eonycteris spelaea. Lineage (NCBI taxonomy): Eukaryota > Metazoa > Chordata > Mammalia > Chiroptera > Pteropodidae > Eonycteris > Eonycteris spelaea. The sequence goes on from PUFA01000001.1 coordinate 2,776,968, forward strand.
CAATTCTTTTAAACCAAATTGAATATCTAAAGGAAAATAAATCTGAACAACTGACCTAGTTTTATGTGTTCCTCTCCCATAATTTCACTGCATTATTTGAATTGGGTTAGATCAAATTTAAGATAAAACACCTTTACGCAAATTTGTAGAATGAGCTTTTAAAAGAGGGAGGGAGAGAGGAGGCAAAAGACAGACAACTTGTTTTAGAGTGGAGAGAGAACTTTCCTATAATTGAATATCACGTGTATTCATACTATTTCACTGTCTAGCAATGGTGATTTTTATTATTAAAATAAAGCTAAGAAAATCTAAGTTCAGGAGAGAGACCCCACAGAACCCACTAAGATATTAGATGCCCACATATAAAAATATAGGACAGACTAAGGAGAAACCTCTTTTACATATTTCAAAATTACTGATAATAATGGACTTCTAGAGAGATGTATTTTTTTTTTTACATAATGAATTTGGCACAAAATATGCACACACACTACACACACACAGTAACTGGACGACCAATCAAGACAGACTCAGGTGAGTTTTAGCGATGAGAAGACAGGAACTGTTGCCCGTTGGAACAGATTATTTCCGGGGGAAATTATTGTGTAGACTGGGACGACTCAAGTATCCAACCAAAAGTTAGGAATGAATTCTGATAGGGGATTTTCAGAAAGTATGTCATTGTTTTTGGAGTCAGCATTTTTATTTCACTGGGGGTTTCCCCTCCATATTATATCAATATGTATAAAATTCTCTTAAGAAGGAGCAAATTTAATTTATTTATTTATTCGTTTGTTTGCTTATTAAAGCAAGAAACATATTATTGAGAATTTAATAAGCACCAGGTACTATCCTGGATATGTAATAAAATGTAGATAAATATAATATAGTCAGTGTTCTTGGAATCTCACTTTCTAGAATGACCACACAATGTAATGGAAAGATACTGTGAGAGTGCTGTGCGCACTGATGTGCAAAAGCCATAGGATATCAGGCTGGGAATAATTGATTCTCCCCCCATGGAATAGGCAGAGGGGAAAGCTTCAGCTAGAGTAGGAGGGTGGGAATGGTGGTATCTGAACCATACTTTGAAGGATGAGACTTTGTACCTGGGAACTGTTGGTGCATGAATAGCAGCAAAAAGGCAGCATTAGAAGGAGCTTGATTTAGTATAGAACCAGGATCCTGCAATGGCTGACGTGGAGGCAGAGAGCCTAAGGAGAAGGGGGTGAGAGGGGTGGATGCAGTCAGATTAGGAATTTCTGTTGGACATGCCTGGTTGCTCTGCTGTCTTTTTTGAGGCCCAGCACCTAGTGTACTAGGCCCCACTTTTTGCTCCCCTCTCCAAAGGTAGATGTAATAATGCCTGACAGGTTCCCAGGACCAGTGGTAGAGAAAGGCAGAGGGAACATCCTAAGCAAAGGCTAAACTGTGCACTGCAATTGGGAAATGGTATTAGTTGCAGCTTGAGTGTGAAGCATGGACCTGAGGTGTAGTGCCATAGCCCTATATATTGGAAGACCCGACTGTGACAGCAATTACCAGTGGGGGACCCAAGCCCTTAACACATTCTGCACTTCTCAAAAAGAGACACCCTGTTATTAGTGAAATGCTTCAATGGAAATTTATTGTCTCTTAAGTTTCCCCAAAAAATGCTTGACAGAGTGTCCAAGACATGTTCAAAAAACAGGTACTTAAAAACTGGATGAAACTGCAGTTGGTATGTCATGTAGGCTTAAAATTATGCAATCTGGGAAAAATCGACAAGGCAACCTAGAAAATAGGGGGGACATAAATGACGGGGAGATAATAAGGTGCATTTACCAGAGAGACTCTTGGTAAAGGAAATAAAAATGCAAGCACAGTACGTGAGTTGAAGTGCATGTGGAATTTCCTATGATATTTGAGTCAAATGTCTATATAACTTAGTGCTCATCAACCTTTCAAAGGACAAGGAGAAAAAGAACATGATTATTTGCTGATAGGTTTCAGAGTTGCATAAAATGGTGTCAGAATTCATTTTTTATAAGAGAAATGAGGATTACTGATCCCCTTACGTGAAACAGAAATCGAGTTCTTGCCCTCTGATGGTCATGTGACCTTGAAAAAGTAATAATCCCTTGAATCCGTGTCTTTGTTTTTAAAATGGAAATGATACCACCTGCTTGTCAACTTAATTGATTACCATGAAAATTAAAAGATGCCACATAGATAAAAGTGTATGGTAAACTGTAAGATACATATTAGTGATAAGTTATTGTCAGAATAATTAATATGATAACTTTAAATTTTCCAAGATGGAGTTGATTTGAAAATGAGTAATATACCATATGAATCAGGAGTTAGAGTAGTACAAAAATGTAAGGTGGGGTTGAGGTAGGGATAGTAAAAGTAAGAAAGAAGTCTTCCCTTTAAGTCAATAATCGAAGGATTGAGTGTTATTCTCAGAAAATACGTCCTCCTGTAAATGAACAATGAGTCTCCTAATTCGTGAGCAGGTAAGTCTTAGAGAAGGAAAGCAGATCTAGTCTCATGCAGTTGTTGTGCACAGCAGACCTTTTGTGAAAATAGAGACCCATGGGTGTGACTTTCGGGTACCGCCCTTGCTTATTAGTAGCTGACAGCACGAAAGAAAAGGTGACAGGCTAAGATGAGTTTAATAAATGACACCTTAGAGCAAACACATATCCAGAACTTTCCTTGCCAAATAGTGCATGACTGGACAGATGTAAATATCTGGACCCGGGGGTGCTCTCCCCGGTTGTCTCAAGATGCTCCTGTAAACATCGCAAGGAGCCCAGGGACCATGAAGCTTCCACTTTCTTTCTAATTTACAAGCAAGTAGCCTTACAGCTTAGATTTTAGCAGAGCATCAGCACTATCTTGTAAGTGGAGAATGTCATTTTTAAAAAATTTACACTGGTATTCACTTTTTCTGGTGTATGGTTCTGTGAGTTTTAACAAATGCAGGAATGTTGTGACCACTCTAAACAGAAAACAGACCAATTCTAATATCCTTTGTAGTCAGATTATTCCTTTATCCCTAACCCCTGGCAATCACTGACCTGTTCTTGTTCCAATAGTATTATTACCTTTCCAGAATGTCATATAAATGGGATTTTTTGGTATTCAGTTTTTTGCTGGTTTACGTTTTGAGCTATGACAAGTTATTATAAAAGTGCATCTAGACCAGGCCATCAAAAGAAAGCGAAGCTCAGATCCAGTTGGAGATAGGATTCATTTTAGAGAACCATGTGTTTTCTCTTCATTCTTTGATATATGCGCTTGACAGGATTATGTTTCATAAATGCTTTTTGCATTGGGTCTTTCTTCTCAAGGGCCAAAGGCATCAGTAGCTTTCTGTCACCGAGAGAGCCAAACTTGTTTTTATTCCACAATCATTTACTGGCCACTTGTTATTTTAAATCAGAATGTGGTGCACAATGCTGGTGATTCAGAGGTGAGAGGCCTTGGTCTCTGCTTTGATCAAGAAGTAAGAAGTTCTCCATCAGCTACTACTTGGTACCAGTTATCTGCTATGAAATTCTCAGTTCTCAGACAACATCTGGCTTATTTTAATTTTATTTATTCAGTATCTGAGCGTGTTCTGTGTGCCAGTCTCCTTTCTTGATACTTGGAATAAAACAGCAAACAAAAGAAAAATTCCTAATAGAGTTAATAGTCCAGCTGGTGGAAACAAATAATAAACCATAAATACAATAAATAAGTAAATTACAGGATATGTTAGAAATTGAAGAATGATAAGAAAAAAAAGAAAAGTAAAATAAGGGAGTACTAGAGGAGGGCAGAATTGCTATTTAATGATTCATTTTGCGAAGAGGTGACATTTGCTTGTTAGAGGTGAGAGGATTAGTCATGAGGTATCTGAAAACAGAGTATTTCAGGCAGGGGACACAGGCAGTGCAAAGGTCCTAAGGTAGGAACATGCCCAGAGTATTTGAGGAAGATCAAGAAATACAGATTGGCTGGATCAGAGGGAGGAAAAGGGTAGGAAATGAGATCATAAAATTAATTAGGGGGTGAGGAATTAGGGCATGTGAGACCATGTAGACCATTATAATGTATCTGGTTTTCACTTTGAGGGAGATAGGAACCATCCCAGGGTTTTAAGAAGAGGCATTGCCTAACCTGACTTACATTTTTGGAGGATCTCTCTAGAAAGTCTTTTGAGAATAGATTGTAGGGAGCAACGGGAATACAGGGCATCTATTGTAGTAATCCAGGAGAAAGATGATGGTGGTAAAGACCATAGTATTAACAGTGGTGGTGAGAAAAGTTGGATTCTGGATATATTTTTAAGGTAGATCCAACATGATTCTCTAAGGGTGTAGATGTGGGTTGTGATTTTTTTTTTTTAAGTATTAAAAAAAATGACTCAATTTATTTTTGAGCTGAGGAGCTGAAAGGTTGGGAGAGGGCATGATTTAACAGATTTGGAGAGAGCCAACTCATGTGAATGTAGATATTAGATATTCATGGAAAATTGGATTATATCTGGAGTTTGGGAGAGAGGTATGGGCTAGAGATATACATTTGAGAATTCTTAGTACACAGGTGGCACTTCAAGTCATAGGACTAGATGACACCACGGAGGTACCAGAGATCATCTCCTGTCTTGGGTTTCTTAGCTCAACTGAACTAGAAACCTGCAACAAGATGAGAAAGTCTCATTCTCTCAGATATCATATGTTTTTTTCAGCTTGGCCTGATTTTTTTTGGATGGTGGTCCTCCTTCCCTCCTTCCTTCTTTTCTTCCACTGAACATTGCTCCTGTTTTCACAATGAAAATATTTGTCAGCCTTTAAATATATTTGAACACTCTTCCCTTTCATCTTCGTCTCAGCTGCCCCAGGAACACTAGGCAGACCCGGGAAGGCGCCCTCTTGTGGACTAACGCTCAGGAGCTGCACGGCTGCCCGTTCTTAACACTGAGCATGCGCCCCAGCAGGCCCTGACTTTTCTTTCTCTCTGTTCGCTGCCTCTCTCCAGACTGCTATCCTGACACTTCTGGGTCCTGGGGGCTGAGCCCTCTAACAGAACTCTCCTCAGTACTTCTGCATCGCCACCATGGTGATTTTGATCACCTTCTCCTATACCAGGGTGACTTGGCCCTTCTGGAGAAAATTACACAAACAGAAGCACATATTTCAAGGAGCCTCAGTAATACTATTTACCCCATTTCTCTCTCCCTCATCTCAGTCTCTTACTTCCAAATATTACAGCCCTTTTGAAAATAAACTTATATTTGCTCTTCTTGCCCTTCCTTGAGCGTGTCTAGTTGGTGGTGACCAAGGTCTGGTTTAGGAAAAGTTAACAAGGAAAATAAGCACCCACAAAAAAATTATGCTCATTAAAAAGTGAAAGGAGTAGAATACAGAGATAAAATACAATTGGCCTAATAAGTGAATGAATCACTTTACTAAGATATTTTTATGTGGTATGTAAGAAAGTAAAAAAATAATAATAATCCAGTACCTTGTATTTAGATAGTAAGCAAAATTTCCTCTTTCATAAAGAACAGAATGAAACGTGGATAGAGGGATGATAAATGAGCACGGAGCTGCTACACTGGTTTGAAAGCTAGTAATGTGATAGTAATGAGCCCAAAGGATGATGGGCCCTTGCATGTTGTCCAATAATGAAATATTGAATAAATACAACAGCAATTGCTCTTCCCTGCCAGACAGATACACATCTGTGTAAGTAGCCATCTGGCAGGCTTTGGTCGATAAAATTGTCATGCTTTATTAACTGGGTTTCTGGGAGACCCCTAACAAAACACCCACCAGCCCAGTCATCTCCCAAATAACTATTTTATCGAAAACCAGGATGATTACCTGGCATCTCTGTTCCATAGACCCTAACATTTGGTCAGGCAATATCAACTCATTTCAAGGGTGGTGTTTAGGATTACAAATTGATATTGTCTTCTTGAAGGTCATTGTTTGGTATTATTTAGCCCCATTCTGCCAGAAAAATAAAGGTATAGGTTTTGATATTGATAATGAGTTCTATTTTTACTAGGTGCCTAGGGAAGAATAAAAAGGGAAATCAGAACATACCTGCATCACAAAATAGAAACTCTTCAACTTTTATTTATTGAAAACTATGAATTTCTTTGGACAAGCTAATTCTAATAGCTAGCTTTGCCTCTTTATTTTTCTCAAAATTCTGCCTATTTTGCATGTTGCTGGTTCCAATTAAATATTAATACAGAATTTAGGAACTTTCAAATCAAAGTTTTTGCAAACTACATCTGAGCAAAGCTGGGATACAGAGATTCAGAGTTTGCTTCTGCCTTCTGAATGACCAATAAAAGTCTATGAGAACTGTTGCTTTTAGAAGTTGAGCACATAGTAGAAAATAAAAATACTTTCTGATTTATTGTGAAGGACTCTGTGGCCTTAAAGATATGGATTTCCTAGAACTATTGGTATAGGAATTAAATCATATCAATGATCAATCTGAACAAAAGCAGGATTCACAGAGAAGGAATCTTTGCTTCTGTTCCTTGCATTGCAAAGGAGAAGTGTGCGTCTTTAAAACTTCATGTCTATCACATAGTAGGTGTTCCATGAACACTTCCTGAATGAACCTGTAATAGAAAATACTTATAATATTCTCCCTGTGGCTTTCTCAGAGGTGATACTTCCTTAATTCTCCTGTCAAAGATTTTTAAAGTGATTTGTGGTTTGGATAGGAAGGAAATTGAATATCACCTCTGCAATTTGGGTAGCAGAAATGAGGGATACAGCTAGAGCAAAGAATTGGGCATGTGAAAATGACTCCTGAGTTCAAATTCTCCACTGTCTAATTACATCTCTGTATCATGTAGGGATTTATAAGGCCCTTTGTTTCCAGGGCAGAATAGAATTGAGATAGTGCTTATCAAATTTATGGTCACCAGATACAGTTATAGCTAGTACACGTGTATGTAGAGGTTTAGGTGGGTGGATCCACTCATTCGCTTGGATGTTTCTGGTTTGTCAACAGTGTTTCAAAGCTGTTTCAGTGCAAAATCATCATCATCATCATCATCATCATCATCATTCATCATCATCGTCGTCATCATCATCATCGTCGTCATCATCATCATCATCGTCATCATCATCATCATCATCACCTCACAGGCTTAGAGTTAAAGGCATTCTCCACACACTGAAGCTTAAATCGATATTTAGTATCATGACAAGAATTGAGCCTGACAGTGATGCTGTGGAGTGATGTCTGTATCAGGCTGAATTCATTACCATCTTTACACCCGAAAGAGAGAAGGATTGGGGTGGGTATTTAAGAGATGGCAGGCTTGACAGGACTGTCTTCTGATATGAACCATAATCATATTGGTCTGTCTCTATTGATATTCTCTGTAGACAAGATATTCTACTTTTAGAATATTCTGTAACTGAAACTGTATGTCACAGGTTATTACGTGATGTTGTCTGTTAGGGAGCGGGATGCTGAGAGGTACTAAATTTCTTAAGAGTGGGAGTTAAGTGCTGGAGCATATGATGCATATCACTGCTAAGTGTCTAAAATAGCATCCACTCTAATACTCTCTATCCCTCTCGATCGCTTTCCCATATCATTCGTGTGTGTGTGTGTGTAGGTATATATACATATACTATACATATATATACATACATACATATATATACATGTATGTGTGTGTGTATATATACATATACATACATATACATACATTATATATAATATATATATATATATATATATATAATATAGTCTGTTACCCCTCCCTCACACTAGAAGCTAATGTCCACAAAGGAGTTTTTCTGCCTGTTCACTGTTGTACCCTGGTGTCCAGAACAGTGCCTGGCATATGACAAGCACGTAAAACATTTGTTGAATTAATAAATGACTTAGGATGCTGTGACAGTCCTAAGTCTGAGCATAGGTCTTTTTGCTTTAATTTCTTTTCTGTGCCCTGCTTCCAGTTGTTTAGCTGGTTGCTCTGATCCGGAGCCATCTGTTGGAATCCAGTGATGCAGTTTGGTTGAGTCAGTAGCTCTTTCTTCTTTCCACTATGGCTTCCAGCCAAACAGCTCCATAAATAGCTCGTTCTACTTGCCTTTAGTACCTCAGCTTGGCCAAAAGCAATAGCTCTTCTACTTTAGCTACCTCTCATATCAGACATAGTGAATTATTATTGTGACTTGTGATCATCCTACTCTTGGCTAAAGACCTCCTCTCTGGGTGTTTAACTTATCTTTCCATATTGGTCCTCTTGGCAGGCTTTTCTCTACTGAGAGTTTTTAACAACCACATAAACATTAATGGGAGCCAGCATAGCACAGTGAGTGAGAACTCGGGCATTGAGTTCATGCAAACTCATGAACTCAAGTCCTAGTGTCAGCATTTGCCAGTTTGTGTCCTTGGGCAAGTTACTTAGTCTTACTACCATTCATGTCCCTCATCTGAAAAATGAGTCAGTGATAATATCAACCTCACACAGTGGCGTAGAGTAAGCATCCAATAGCCACTGCCTATTATTATACTAATAATTTATGTCTAGACTTGCCTCTTCGGGCTTATGTGCTTGCTGACTTTCTAGACCCATCTCTCACAGGTCCCCTGAATTTAAAATTAAGAATCATCTAGTAAAAGCTGAGCTATCTTGTCTGCCCACCCACATCTCCTACCAGGTTCACTAACCTAGGGACTGCCTACTCATAGATTGCATTGGACAGTAACATTTAAAAAGACATTTTTTTTTGATAGAGAGAAAAGTTTATATCACATGAATATTAGTTTTTTCTTAACAAGTAATCACCTTTTAAAAATACCAACTTCTACTATTACCAAGATTCATTAAAAATATTTTAACTCCCCCAAAATCTTGAAAGGAAAAATTTGGGAATACAGAATGAAAAGTTCTGCTCAAAAAAGAATATCTGGCAACTATATTTGTACCATGCCATCTATGAATCCGTATCTTTACCTATCATATTGCCTTTGCTTTATTTTTCTCATTTCACTGGAGGTCAGTAAAAATTTCATACAGGCAAGCACTGGTACACAGTCTAGCATTTGAAAATCCTTCTCTACCATGCCAAAACTATCTCGAGTTCATGCCTTTGAAATCTTCCAGGGAGGGTTCTGCGGTCTCCTTTGAATGCCATTTTAATGGTCAGTTCAACTCTCTGCCAGAAATATTAATCTCACGTGTAACCTTTTGTTGTAGTTTGTGACTTGTTTTAATTCACTTTACTATATCTCCTCACTCCTGGTCAAACAATAAACACATAGCTACATACTACACAGTTTGCTCATGTAATCTACGTAGAGTTGGGACATGCAGACTATCTTGGATATTCCAGATCAAATTTGTTCACAGACCAGAAAAATTTTTTTTTCTTTCACACGGAATTATTAGACTCTGCTCCCACCAACTGTTCACCCATAATGCCTTTACCTTAGATTATCTTGAAGAGATAAAATATAATCAGCTAAAAAGTTAAATGAGGCAAGCGGTAATAATTGTTCAAACAGCAATATAAAGAATGTCACAAGACAGCATTAATTGCCAAATCATTGGCATCGAAAATCTGTGTTTTAAGTAGCCCCAAATTAGTGAGCATTCACTGGTGCTTTGAATGACTGTATTGTTTATAAAATAGCACATTACTGCCTTCACTATATTTTTCAGCTATCTCTATTTTTATTCCAACTTTGTGATTTTTGTTTAATTCCTGATCTTAGCAGTAGTGTCTGAAACTACTGTCTCCAGCATCCCCCTTTCTTCCTGTCTGAGTCTTTCCAACTCCTTTGATCAGCCTCTCCCCTTCTTAAGTGTACCTGATACAATGATTTTCGTCAAGCACCATCTTATGTTTGTCATATCATCTATAACTTTTCACAGACTCCCAAATTACTGACTTACCAAAGACCCTTTTCTAGCTGGTTTTGGGCTACTATAAGAATGTTGCCTCTCTTCTTCCTTAACTAATTACTTCTCACTCACAGTCAAGCCCCATTACATTTATTCTCTTGTTTTTTAGATATTTAATCATGGCGATTTTGGATTACCAGTCTATGGTATTTTTTAGAACTAAACTGCAATTCTTAACAATGGCTTAAGAGTCAAAAGACTAAGACTTAAGTCCTGAAAAGCCTCACACTGGCTGAATTTGAACTAGTCACAGATCCAGTGAAACCAGAATAAAATGATGATTCTAGAGATTGGTACTTTTACGTTTCATCATTTGATCAAATGAAAAATTGGCGACCCTATGAAGTAGGCTTTGTCCCTGACAAAAACATTACTTCTCTTCTGAAATGATACTGATCCATGCCATCCGCATGTCTGGCAACCCCTAAGCTAGTGGGCATGGTGGGAAATGTAGGTGGGGAGATGATGAAGCTCAGTTATTATCAGATAATGCCTCACTTTAAAGCTGGTGGGGTCAGCAAGTGGTGAAGCCTGTAGAGGTAGGTTTAAACACACGCTACTAACGATAAAAACAAAAGTCATTGAATACAACCAAATTTATATATCAACAAATAAGGCGATGAGGTGACTGCACTTTGTAACCTCAGTTTTACATAAATCAGTCAGTTCTACTACTATCGGTGCAGCTGATTACATCCCACTAATGTGCCTGGTGCTTTTGGACAGGCAGTGAAAGAGGAGTAGCAGCCGCTGGGTCTAGGTCATTGCCTGACCCTAACCCCTGCAGGGATCTCTCTGAGATTTCGTATTTTTATCTGAAAAAAATAGAAGCCTTTTCCTGTTTTCAAAAATTTAATATATCTACTATAAAAAATACTACGTCAACAAATTGGACAACCTAGAAGAAGTGGTTAAATTCCTAGAAACATACAATATACCAAAACTGAATCGTGAAAAAACAGACAATCTGAACAGACCAATAACTAACTCAGAAGAGTGAATCAGTTATCACAAACTTCCTATCAAAGTCCAGGAATTCACTGGATAAATATGTGAAGTGATAGATGTGTTAATTTACTAAATGGGGAGAATCATTTCACAACGTGTCCACATATCAAATCACCATAATCTACACTTTAAATTACTATTTTATGTCAATGATACCTAAATAAAGCTGAAAATTTTTTTTAAAAAACTAATGATATTAAAGACAATTAACTTTTAGATATTTTAGTCCATTGTCTTTGCTGAAACCTATGAAATATTTACAGCTCTTCCTCTGTTAAAATCCCTAGCCTGGAATCACTTCTATTTATTTCAATTTTATTTATTTCAGTAATTTATTTAACCATCATTTAAAACCTGTTAAATATTTGCATCTCTTCCTCTGTTAAAATCCCAAGTATGGCATCATTTTTATTTATTTCAATAATTTATTTAACCCTAATATCCTTTTGCCAGTGAAATGATAAATAACATAAATACGCTGTTCAGGAATTTTGTTCAATAATGGCTAGCAGTATTGTAACACTGGTAATACCTTTGTTGAATATAATTTTTCAGGCAGACAAGAGGATATTCTTTCTCATTTCAAGACCAGAGATTTGGTATTTCAGGGGGATAAGTGATCACCGTTATGTATATATAACTGAAACATCAGGTCAATCACCTGTAGCTAAAGACCCAAATGTTGAGGGAAAAAATAAAACAAATTTATTTGATATTATTTATGTAAAAATATGTGTAGATTTTTTTTAAAGGAAGGAATCCCATATAGCTTTCAAATTCTTGAATAACTGCCCTCAAGTGGTACTTGTCATGAATATAAATAAAATTGAAGAGACAAATTTGGTACATAAATAACCCAAGGGCAGCCAAATGAGAAGTGATTCTCACATTCAAATGTGTTGTCTGGACAATGACAAACATATGCATATTTTAAATATTCAACATATGTGGAGTTGGAGTTATTCAGTTAAAAGATCAGAATTGATTTATTTCATTTTATTTTTCTTGCATGTAATCAGCTGGTCCTAGACATAATTAATGAGCAATTTACAGGTAAATAAAATCATTCTTTTCAACCATATTCATACTCCTGAGAACCATATCTGGGTGAACAATATTGGAAAAAGAATCAGACTTAGGCTAGGAAACCGAGTTCTGGTCCCATAAGTTCCAAGTATTAACTGTATGACTTTAGGCAAATGCTTTCATCTTTACGCATCGGTTTCTCCATATGTACCTACTTGTAATGAATGTGATCGTGCCAAAACTGAAAGCAAATACTGTATCACTCACTACTCTGCTCAAAACCCTCCAATGGTTTCAGCTGGAGCAAAGACCACGTTTGTCAGTAGCCTTCAAGGCTGTAGATCTAGCACGCCATCTTTCCTCTGACCTTCACCCTTTCTGATTCTCACTTGCTCCCTCCATTCCAGCCACAGTGACCTGCAGGAAACATGCATACTTCCCCCTTTCTTCCCGTAGTTATCTGTGTGTTTCTCTTTCTTTCTTCTTTAAGTCTGTACATAAATGTCACATTCCCAATGAAGCAATCATATCAGCACTGCCTGTGCCTTTCTCTGCTCGATTTTCTCCATTGCACTTAAAATGATCAAACATACTGCACACTTTACTGACTTGTCTGGTTTATTGTCTGTCTCCCTTGAAGAATGAACACTCCACAGGAGCAGAGATTTTTGTCTGTTTTGTTCACTGTTGCATCTCCAGCACCTAGAACCATATCTGGAATATAAAGCACTTTATGAATATTTGTTGAATGAATAAATTGACATATATTTATTTCCTAAGCACATGTAGCTTGCCTTATATCGTGCTGGTTGCTGAGGATCCAAGGTGAATAAAATTGCAGTTCTTACCCTTAGAGAGGTCACAGTTGCAGATGTGAGCCAACTCTTGCCAAATAGCTGAGTAGCTTTAGTAAGATAAATAACTACAAGGAGTATTGGTTATGTGGAGGTAGGAGTGTCAAACTCTTATAGAGACTGGAAGGTTTCATGGAGGAAAGGATATTCAAGCTGACATGTGTAGCATTCCATCAATTACTTCTGGACAAAGCCAGAAGTAATAAGGGGAGAAAGAGATTGAGAATAAGGGCATTTCCTGCATCACAGAATTTTAAAAACTGAAACTGTGTATGTGGAAGTGTTTTGCAAGCTAATGCAATAATAGAGTTTATGTATAATCACTATTTATCTGTGTTAATTTTTCTTTTTCTGTTGACATCCTTACACAGAATACTCCATTGTACAACTTTATGGCAAAAGATAATTATACAGATTTGAATTTTACTGGAGCAATTCATCAAAATTGAGATATTCATATTGGTCAAAGAATATATGTCAAAGAATATATGAAATGTTTAGCATGCCTAAGCATTTTTTAAACTTATTTTTCAGTAATTAAAAGCGGTTATCTCTCACTTCTCAGGCTGAGTACAAATTAAGTAGGACAGTCTAAAAAAAATTAGTCTTAAAATAAGCCATGCTATATTTCTCAAGTGTACAAATTGTTAATTAGAATTGGGAAGTGAACAGAAGGGGCTTAAAATAAAGACCTTCAATTTCAAATTAAAACTGAAAATGGACCATGCTTGGCGCTGGCATTAAAAAAGGAGCTAAGAACTATGGGGGCTGAAATGGAAATTGAGAATTTTTGAGATGTATAAATAAATTTTATTTAAAATTTTTATATTTATTGATTGAAATGTGTATTTTGCCTTTTTTAGTAAGCAATTTTGAATATTTTAGAATAACATAACTTTTTAGAAAACATGAGAAATGATTTATTGTTGAATTTTTATATTTAATTTCTATGTTTATAATAAAATCAAACTTTGTATACTTTGAAATCAGATGCATTTTATTTTTTTTCAGTCATGTGGATCAGGGCCCTGTGGACCAAATCTGCATGTGTTTTTGTACCATCTAAGTGCTAAGAATGTTTTATTTTTTTACATTTTTAAATAATTGGAAAAATCGAAAGAACAATATTTGTGGCATATAAAAATTTCATGAAATTCTGATTTTAATTCCATAAATAAAGCTTTATTGGAACATAGCCACACTCAGTTGTTTGTGGCTGCTTTCATATTATTGCAAAATCGAATAGTGGCTACAGAGATGCTGTAACCCACAATGCTAAAAATATTCACTGTTTGTCTTTTATAGAAAAAGTGTGCTGGCTCCTGCTTTCAGTCATTACTATTAATAAGACACAAATTATGTTAAAACCTTGATGATAACAATTTGGTATATCTGTGAGAAATATAATTTATATTTTAAATAATTTTTCAATCATTATTGAATATTACTATTCAATATTACTGAGCCATTAATAGAAAATACAAAATCATAGCTTTACACAGATCTTTTGAGTTTTGGTATTTTCAATATGTTTGTCAATGAGGGAGGAATGAGGGTATTTTATTTAACAGTATGTGGGGCTCCATTTGAACTCTTGCCCCTGGCCCTGTGAAATTAGGGGAACTAAGAAACAGAGCAAACACAGAGAAGCAGAAAAGGTGGAGGAGGTAAAGAGAGTGATAGCCACACGCAACTGATTTGACAGAAGACATTAAAAAAAAAAAAAAACCTGAGCAAATTAAAGCCAAAGAAGCACGCATATCTCCACGTCCTGTGGGAATCTGTGGGCCCTAAGAAGTGGATTAGTCTAGAAACTCCACACATTACGAATAAGTAGACCGAAGCACAGTAAGATTATTAGACAGACTGTCACTTGATGATGAGACCTGACTGAGTGACTCAATCTATGCACCTAGGAATTAATTAAGAAAACAAAGGTTATAGAAATACTTAATTTTAGAATTATCTATCATGATGACCTACATGGAACTTTCAACTATATGGCATTTAAGATGCAGTACTTAATGTTGCTTGTGTCTGAAACTCATCTGTCAGCAACGTTCATTGAGTACCTTTTGGGCTTCAGACACTGCACTAGGAGCAATGGTATAGAACTATGTAGTCCAATAATATAATGACCTCTAGCCACGTATTGGCCATTGAGCACTTCAGTTGTGGCTGGTCCAAACTGGTATGTATTCAAAGTGTAAAATACACACTGGATTTTAAAAAGTTACTATGGAAAAACAAGAATATGGATGTTTTCATTCATAGGTTTTTATATTGGTTACATGTTGAAAAATAATTTTTTTGATACATTGGGCTATATAACATGTCATTAAAATTAATTTTACCTGTTTCTTGTTACCTTTTATAATGAACTACTAAAAGACTTAAAATTATGTGGCTCCTACTGTATTTCATTTGACAGCACTGGCATAGAAGACAATGAGTGTGCTCAGGGAGTTCATACTTTAGGCAGACCAATAAGTAAACAAACAGCGGCAGTGACAAATGTAAACAGGGGCTGCTCTGGCAGCATCAAAGCAAGGTGCCTGGATCCAGGAGGGTCAGAGGAGCCTGCAACAGAGGCGATGCCTGGAATGAATCTCCAAGGATGAGCAGGAGACAACCTTTAGTCACAGGAGAACATTCCAGGTAGAGAGTGCAGTGTGTGCAGGGGCATAGCTTTTTGAAATAGCTTATGTTTGGGGAACTATTAATAGTTTGGTATATTTAAACTAGGGAGTGTTTGTGGGGGAAGCAAAGCTAGAATGGTAGGTAGAAAGCTAGACAACAAAGCCCACCGATGAACAGCTTTGAAAGTCAGGCATTAAGGAAAAGTTTGCATCAAATTTGGACCTGTTCTCGTATTTAAAAAGTATGCCATCTTCTAATAGTGTTGAAAAAATACCTGTAGACTTTAGAGTCAGTCTTGTCCAAAACAGCCTAACATGGATTCTAGAAATGATACTGATTGTTCCTTTGCATTTGATCCATGAATAAACTAACTATGGCCAATCCATCAAAAGAAGAGTGCCCATAGTACATAGTACATAGTATTTGCAAAATACAAATAATGCTTAGAAAGGTGCTGAAAGGCCCAAAGGCCCTATTATTAGGTAACAAAAACAAACAAACAAACAAAACCAAAAAAAGCCCCAAAAAAACGTTTTCTGAAGGATGCAAAAATTACTTAGACAAAGGAGGCTGCTTTCCTTCAGTTGTAATTCACTAATTATTTATGCAAAAAGCAAGCAATATTCCACTGTCTTGGAGACATTACAGCTTTGCAGCTTTACAGCTTTATGCAATCTTCATGAGAAAGAGACAAATGACTAACACGAAGGGCTTTGTGAAGAAGTCATGTTGCAGGGCCAGTTGTGCACTGGGAGCCCGTCATCCTGGCATAAGTATTGGCTGGCTCCTGCCAGGAGGGCCCTCTTCTGCCCACAGCTGTGGCCACCTGACTCCCCAGCAAAAGCTTCAACTCCTCTACCCTTCATCCTGGAAACAACTGATTCCTAAGTAAAAACACTTTAAGGACCCCTAATTTAGCGCATTATTTGACTAAATATCACTTTATATGTGTTCTGACCTTGGACCCCAGGTCCAGTAACAAGGCTTTAAAAAACACTTATTTTGAGCCTCGGCAACTCCCAAATGCGTACCCGTCATTCCCTTTGATCTTATACAAGTGCTGTGCTTCGTCTTCTTGGCCGGACTGCTCCCTTTCTGTGCCTGACCTACTCCAGTGAGCACATCATGATTCTTGGTCTTGTTCTATCTCTGGGTCAGTGCACCACAGTCGGTGCACCTGGATACCCATCTCTGCATCAACAGCCCCAATTTTAGACTCCACATTGAAAATGCTCACTGAGAATAGCACTCTATTTAAGGAGTTAGAAAAGCATAGGTTTCCACTGAAAAGGCTGTATTTGACCCTTACTCACTATTGTAGTTTTTAGATGTAGTTTTATGAGTTTGGGCTTTCTCTTCACAGGCTAACTACTCCATTGTAATACCAAAGTCGAATCTTCAAAGGTGGCTGAACTCTTCAATTTTCACTTTATTCTTTTTCAATTCCTTAATTCTTTTAAATCAAAAGTTGTCTTGATTGCCAGGGGTTGGAGGTAAATTAACTATTTGTTTGGCTGTGTTGTAGAAGGTGCATTCCACTTTCTGAAAGCCAAGCACTCCCACTGACACAAATAGCCGTTTTCTGTACACTACTGTTAATTTGCCTGGTTTCTATCCACAGCTAGCTGAACAACTTTAGCCTGTCACCAAAGAGCCCAGTGTCTGGTCTGATTCTGGTCCTCATTTCTAAAGAACAGCATGGCTGAAGTTCTTTCTTCCCATTGCTTTCTCATGGTCACGCCTTGGGTTTCACAGGTTTACCCAGTCAAGGACTGGATCTACTGAACTTTTTCTGGAGCGGGTGATTTGTTGTAGCCCAAAGACCTATGTCGTATAAGCATGGGGGAAATGAAGTTAAAAGGAAGAACAAGCAACCATAAATCTATTGCTTTGTTCAGCCCTGGGCTGTCACCTGCTATCTCAGTTGTCTACTTTTTGGTAGTGATCTGAGATGCTGAGTAACTCCAGGAACTCGCTGGGTTTTAAGTAATTGAAGAATAATACCTCTCCTGGGGATAATGAGTCATTTACATTAGAGTGGTTTTTATTTTTTTCATCTGGAACTATATAATGCAAAATTAATTTGTGTTTTTAGCCTCTCATCATCCTGCGGCGTTTAAACATAAAAAAGTATGTTATTAACAACTCTCCTTCCTAAGAGAAATCTTACCGATTTAGAATTCATAAACCTAGGGAAAGGCTATATGAACCACACAGACAATAGAAAGGAGTGACAGGAGTGACCATGCCATCCACTCTCAAGGAAGATGAACACGTCCTGCATCCTTTGTCCTCCTCACGGGCACTACCTTCAGTTAGTTTGCTGCAGGCCTCTGTCCAGTGGGGTGGAAAGTGGAACCAGAGAGTAGGGATAGATTTTAGGAATGATGAAGAGCTTAGGAAGGCAGAATCAATGACTGACATTCTCCCTTCAAAAACAGGATCCATCCCTAACAAAAAACACTTCAAAGGCAAAATATTTTCTCAGGTGACTTCGGGCTGAAAAAGAAACTCCCTCCAGCGGCCCCATGGGTCTCCATTCTTCTAACCCAATTTGTTGTACATGGGAGAGCTGCCCAGGCACTATTTAAGGTCCATCTCAGTATTTACGTGTCGTCGGTAATTTACTCTGTAGAGCGGGGGTCTGCTAAGGATTGCTCCACCAGCCAGTCCTTTCCCACCACAATAGGTGGCAAGTAGAGATCTCTGGGCAAAAAGAATGAGTCTTTCTGGGGTGATGCAGCTTACCAGGAAACCTTTCCTGGAGATATAATATCAAACGGATCATTGACTCCTAGGGTGGTCGTTTTTGTTGTTTGTTTTTAACTTTCAAAGTATTTGGGAGAGTGGTATTTCCACCAAGACCCTCCCCCCCCCACACACACACACAGACACACAATGTTCTCTAGGAAGAAGAGGTAGTGAATTGCATCTTTCTGTTGTGCGATTGCACTCACTGATGTCAGGTCATGGGGCTTGTGAGCACACCCTTGTTTTTATGTGATACTTACACTATGCTCTCTGAACTCGTGGAACAGCGCGCTCAGGCAGCTGTGAGCTCTCCCAGGCAGGAAAGCAGGTAATTGAAAGCAGCCCTGGAAGCTGGATCTGCTCACTATCATCAGTTATTATCGCCTAGACACACAGCCTCTTGTGAAGGCTTGGTATCTGAGAAGTCTGCCTCTAAAATCTCAGCGGCAATTAATAATGTCCGCACCTAAATCAAAATTCCTGCTGCTGCTCTTGCTGGTAATATCAGGTTCTTCCTGTTTCTTTCATAAATTAGTTGATAACTGTCTCTGCTTCTCTTTTGAGTGAAAGGATTTTAATTACATAATGCTCAGGAGCCCAAAGCTTCATCTCCTGGCTAGCACACAATGGAGGCTCGTGATAAAAGCACATTAAACCTTCATTGAGGTTGTTTACACATTTGTAACGGTGGCTGTGGTCGTCTGTGATAGCAGGGACAATAAATCAAAACCTTAGGATGTTCTTTTCATTAGCCAATGATATTATAGCCTGTGGTGGCTTTTTAACTATCCACGTACAAAATGGAGTGATAATAATTTGTAATTACTGCAAATAAGTAGTTTTAATTCCCCCACCGGATATTTAGGGCTTGCATATGATTTGGAAGATACAAGTTGGCTTTGAAATAGTCCCCTATTAGTTGGCACAATTCACTGTGCATGCTGGGAACTTCTGTGGGCTTCTTTCTCAGCCCTTCACTGGGGGTGACATTACTTCTGGAACTCAAAGTATGGCCACCATAGTGGTGGTGTTGCTTTCAAATAGATGAAAGAAGAAAAGAAAAAGAAAAGCCACCTGGCCTCCTGGGGAAAAGATGGGATGAGAAAAAGAAATAAAATGTGGAGAGAGAACGCTCTGTGAAAGCAGGAGCGATCCGTGTTCTTATCCAAACTGCACCAGGTACCAGGTGTGTGGATTTAGGCTGGTTACTTAATCTCGCCAACCACAGTTTCCTCGTTTGTAAAATGGAATTGGTGGCATCTGCCTTGTTCAGAGAGCCAATGAGACGATGTCTGTGACAGTGCGGTGCACAGCTGCTAGTTCAGTAAACGAAGCTCACTTCGTTTGTTCACTCAGCTGCAGCTTGTGGCAGAGAGTGGTCTGGTTTTTTTCTTATCTATTTCAAGAGAACTGCATGAAAAATCAGGAACGCTTTGGCCCATTCGAAGTCCCCAAATCCATCGTTTTTGTTTCCTAGCAGGGAATCACAAATGAAAATTTGCATTCAGAACCCTAGTCTGATGCCTAGGATGTGGATTTAATTTATGATTCGAAACTCAAATTTCAACCAGTTAATGTAAGAGAAAATGTGGCGAAAGGAGAAATGTTAACAACATGCTTGTCAGGTTTGAAATGCTGAGTCGCGTTTCCTTGAGTTTCAGAAAGTGTCCAGAAGTATTTACAGTTCTTTCACTGTGACTGATAGGCGAAGCTAAATTCCTGGGGGGTGGTTGATAGCAAAATCCCGTTTGCAGGTTGACCTAGGACAGTTCAGTGTCCCTGGCTTCCAGCTCTGGCAGTCTCATCACCACATCAGGAAAGAGCTGTTGGCTGCCTTCTTTACCATCAGCTGTTGATGTGTTTAAAGCTGGCACTTTCAGTTTCTGTTTCTCATTTTCATTCAAGCAACTAGTAATATATAGGCCACCAAAAGTCTAGGCATGACATGGTCGTTCGAACTTTATTTCTTTTAATAAAATATGTTAGAATCAATTCTGCTTTGACTCTGACTTAGACGTTATTGTCATGTCATTACTATTATTGTTACAGTAACACTTAGAACTTTTTAATATAAATACCAATATTAAAATACAATAGCTTTATAATAGTAGTCACTAATACTTGTATTTTATATATTATGGTAAATATCTGTATTTGCTTAGTTCCTTCTGGGTACCAGACCTTACATGCATTGCTTTAAATCCTCACAACATCCAAGCAAGATGGAAATTGTCCCTAGGTCATAGATAAAGTGAATGAGGCTCAGAGAGATTTAGCAACATTTTTAGTACCACATCGCTAGTAATGATTAAAGCTAAGGTACAAATGTAGTCTGGTCAGACTTTAAAACAAAAGAAGTTATCCCATTTCTGCTGCATGCCTTTCTTGGAAAGTAGACCACGGTAGTAAAAGATGTGTTGTATGTGGAGTAACAGTCTACAGCAGGGCATGACAGAGCACTTCAGCTGTTGCTATTTTAATCTCTTTTAATACTGTAAATGTGCCGAATAAGTGTCACTTTCACATGGGCACATTTTAACTACCTCACGAACTGCATGACGAGGAGATGCTTAATTTGCTGCCAACTGTTTATGAGTGCTCGCGAGTCAGGTGACTCATTTAGGGCAGTTTATTTTCACAGTTACACGAAGTGGATTAAAAAACTACAGCATTCGGAGCAAACTCAGCTGGCACTGAGAGGACATAACAGAATCTGAGTGATAAGAAAGCTGACCTCTGCACTGAAAGAGCCCTGGTTCCTGTGTGTGCTCTAATGCAGTATCACTGACTTCATTTCGCGAGACCAACTTTTTAGGAAAGGTAAAGATTTTTCTTTTAGAAAATGTGAATTGAACCTTATTTCCTATAGGTTAGCTATTTTCCTAATTTTTTTTTTATAATATTAGTTTAAGCCAAAAAATTTGGAGTCATCCATGACACCTTTGTCTTACATCCCATACCTAATCCCTCCAGAAACCCTGATGGCTGATCTTAAAGATATATTGGTAATATGAAGACTTCTTAGCACCTCTGCAGTTATACCCTGCTTTGAGCCACGATCTTTTCTTCCCAGGATTTCTGTAATAACCTCCTAACTGATCTTCCCGCTTCACTCAGTTCCCCATGGTCTTGTTCTCAACACAAAAGCCAGAGTGATCTCTTTAAAACCTTGGTCAGCACGTCCTCCTCTGCTCACAGCCCTCCATTGGCTCCCATCTCTCCCCAGGCAAAAGCCGACACACCCTCCAGCATCTTCTTCCTCTCTCTGCCTCCCTGACCTCTGTTTCTACCATACTTCTTACTCTCCCGCTTCAGCCACCTGGCTCCCTTGGTATTTCTTTGAATACCTAAGCATATGCCACCTTGGGCCTTTTCCAAATATCTGTCTGGCAAATGACCTCATCTCTTTCAAGTTTTTGTTGAGATGAGGTTAAACTTCCCTCTCGTTTAATATTGCAAACCGCTGCTTTGTCCTGTTCTACTGCTTATTTTCACCTACACTTACCAACTTGTTCATTGCGTCCACTGTCTGACTCTGCCTACTAGAATGCAGGCCACACGCAGCAACATTTATTTCAATCCTGACCTATCTCAAGGGCCTAGAAAAGTGCCTGACACATAGCAGGTGTTCAGTAAATGTTTGCAGATTGTTGAATAAATAAAGGTGGGGTGCCAGCACAGGGAAAGAAAAATAATGGTTCCACCTTATGTTTCACCATTTGGCAGATATTTTATAAACATAATGTATATTTATGCAAGTGGATAATTTCATATTAGACAAGGCTGGCACTTGACTGATATTTTGGACTAAAGTGGCACTAGAATCATTGTCTAGTGTCTGACACAAGTGGCCATTCAAGGAATACAGTAGACCTTTGGCTCTTTCTAGGATGTAGAACAGTGTTCCCCAACCTTAATGGCACCAGGGACCGGTGCCCCTATGAGAATCTAATGCCCGACGATCTGAGGTGGAGCCGAGGCAGTTATGCTAGCGCTGGGGAGCAGCTGCAAATACAGATAAGTGAAATGACCAATACTGATATCAGCAGATATAAATACTCCTTAACAGAGAAATAATCATAGGGACATACAAAAGACATAAGGAAAATTCAACAACAAAAAATTAATCACAGGTCTATACTAGAGACCATCAATTAAAAAAGTAATAAAAGAGTCACCATCTGTAGTTATAGAAGATAAAAACCAGCAGTAACAGCAACAAACCCTAGAATTAGATTTGTTTTTATTTTTTCGTTTTATCAGGTTGAGGCAATCAGTTCGACCACATTTACCCAATATTCAGGAATTTGTGGCCATATTGCTTATACACTAACTGTTTCCAAAAGAGACTAAAAATCAAACAAAAAGAGAATCAGATACTTTCAAAGGTCCTGATTCAGTAAATCAAAAAACAATGAAAATCAAAGGTAAAAATAAAAAAATAAAAAAATAAAAACAAGAAATAACAGAGGCTGGAGGACTATGATTAAGAAAAAAGTAGGTAAAATATAAGTAATTTGACTTTTAAAATTAGGAAATATAACAGAAGATAGATGTCGAATATACTTTTAAAATAGTATCTCAAGCAACTTAACATCTAGGTATCAAAACATACCATGTTACTACAGTAACAAATAGTCTCAGCATATCCATGGCATAAGAAAATATAAACTCTTTTCTTGCTCATGTTATGCATTCAGTGTGGTTTGACTGTTGCTTCTGCCTCTAATTAATCAGTTTTAGGCACAGGACGATGGGCTTCGACATCTGGACCTTACCCATAGCTTTTTGACTTCTATTGCCAGGGAAAAAGAGAGCTAGAAAGTTGACCTCTAGTTATAAATTCTTTGGCCTAGAAATGACATATTATTTCTAATCACTCTTTTGGGGAGGAAGGGGCAAGAATAAGTCACGTGGCCAAACTTACTTCCAAAGGAGCAGGGCATTTTAATCTTCTGTGTATAGAAATAGAGAAGAACTGGATATAGATGAATATAAGTAATAATACCACATTACAACAAAGATGTAAGCTATTTGGCACTAAAGGCAAAAAAATGAAAGAGTTTAAATAACTCTCTTTGCCTGAGAAAAGATAATAATACCAGTTCATTAAGAGGGGGAAAAAAAGCTGTTACTTATATCACTCCTTATTGTTTTGGACTTTGACCCTTATAATAAAAATGTGCTGTTTTATTTGTAGGCATCTCTCATACCAGTTTTTGACAAATGTGCCAAGTGGTTGAGATAAATTGTAGTTTTATAAAGTCCATTTTATTGAGGAGATAGATAATCCAGAGATAGAGAATCCTGGTATTCTGTTCCAAAGAGTAACCATGTGGAGAGAACTTAGAATAACTAATGTTTGACATATCCTTCAGGCTCTCTAGCAAGCAGTATTTAATGATCAAGAAAAGATACTCTAAATTGATAGAATATCCCCATAATTCTAGATGCATATAGATTTGTTTTGAAAGTCAAAGTTTGTTGTATTTCTCTGTACATACATATATCTGTCCACTGAGCAGAAAAGGACTGGAGGCAAAATACCGAAGTGCAAAAAGCAGTTTGAATATGACAGGCTCTTCGAAAATGACTCTATTTAAGACTCCAGAATCCAGTATCATGGAGGATCGAAGAAATGGCTGAAACAGAAGATTTTTGAGTGTCAGAGTCAATCATCATCTACCTTTATCATAAAAATCCCTAAAATAATACATTGTAAGCAGACTGCTTCCACCAAGGTAAATTAGTAGCAAAATACAACCCCGTGTAATAAAAAAAGTTAAATAGCTATGTTCAGCATTATCCGTCCGACCAAAAAACATTTGACCAAAATGGAAAATACGATTTTATCTTTTTTAACAAAGGGTATCTTTAGAATATTTTTGGCCAACAAACTCAGTTATTTCTTAAAGGTGCTACTGGATGATTCAGTACATCAAGAGTTGCAAACTTTTTCCGTGAAGACCGGGCAGTAAATATTTTTGGCTTTGTGGCCTATGTGATCTTGGTTGTGACTATTCAATTCTGCCATTGTGGTGCAAAACAAACACCATATGTAAATATACAGGCACATGTTCTCATAAAGCTATTTACGAAACAAGAATGAGCTGGTGTTGGCCCATGGACTGAGGTGTAGTTTGCTGATCCCTGCAAAACACCATCATTAGAGTAAGCAGTGCTTATGCTAAATAATATCAAGTGATATGCTTATAAATATTAATAGGAGTAGGCAGGAATGTCAGTTATCTCAATAGTTACCATTCCCCCCTGCCCCCACAATAGATCCATTCCTGAAAAAGAAGAGCTATTAAAAATATGTAAGAAAATAATTGAGTAGATGGCAAAATAAGTAGAATCATTTCTACTAACACTGAAATAAAGAACATGATAAGAATGGTTGGCATCACCTCCAATATTCAGTGATGCTTTGAGAATCATAGCCAATGGAATAAATTTGAAAGCAGAAGAAATATGATATAGCTACTGGAAAGGAGACCAAACTATCATTATGTGTAAGTGATATGATCCTTTGCCTGGATGTTTAAGAGAATCAATTGAAAAACTTGTAGAAATGGAAAACCAACAATAAAGTAAACATTAAAATATTCAATTTCTTTACTATGTACCAGCCATAATTTAAAAATGTAATCATAAAATATTTTACTCACAATAGGCTAGAAACTGAAAACGTTAAGGAGCAACTTAACAATAAATGTGTAAAACCTAAATAACAGGACTATAAGACTTTATGAAAGACAGACATAAAATAATACCTAAATCAATGAAGTAGTAGTTAACTTTCTGGATAAAAGACTTGATAATTTAAAATTTTTAGTTTTCCCTAAATATATTTGTAAATTTGATGTAAACCCCTCAGGAATCCTATAAGCCTTTTGTGGAACAGAACAAAGTGATTTTAAAATTCAGTGAGACTATTAAATATAAAGGCAGAAGAACTAGGCAAAACGTGAAAAAGAACAACACTGAGGAGGATTAGCCTCTCCAAATAGCAACTCCTATAAAACAACGATAATTAAAGCGATGTTATAGTTTCAAAAATAAACAGTAGATCAGTGAACAGACTATAGACTTCAAAGGGAGACTCAGATTAAAGGAAATTTGTAATAAAGGTAGTACTTCAAATTCATGGGGAATGTATAACTATTTGATAAATTATCTTGAGAAACTAGTTTATGTAAAAAGAGACATAAATTTACATTCTTTTTTCATACAATGTATGAAGTAAATTCCAGGTAGACTAAAAATCTAAATATATAAAAATTCATACAAGCATTAGAAATATATTTTTTGTAAGTTTTAGTTTGGAAATATATTCATAAGTAATCTAGGACCCTGGACCCAAGAAGGAAATTACTGAGGTGTTTGACTCGAATGAATGTGTGTGTCTCATTGTATTTGTCAAATATCTCAGTATAAGTATTGGGCAAAGGTTTAATATCTCCCATACAGACAGAGCACATGAAATTAATTAAAATTACAAAGATAATCTTTTCAAAAAATAACAAAGTCTACATATATTGAGTGTTTTATTAAATGGCAGGGACCGTTTTGAGTGCTTTATTTAAATCTTACAATGTTGTGATATGCATTTTTTCCCTACATTACTAGTCATCATGGGAAGGCACGTTAAAAGAAAAATTTTCCTCTATCAAATTGAAAAAAATTTTTTAATTTATACTTTTAAGTGTTGGCAAGGTTTGGGGATGTGATCACTTCCTACACTTTTCCTTGGGAATAAAATTGGCTCAGCATTTTGGGAGGGTAATTTCGCTGTTTGGTCATGCTTTAAAGTGAGTGTGCCTTTTGACTTAGTGATTCCACTTGCAGGAAACTCCTACACAACATTAGAAATATGTATTTAAATATATGCATAAGATAATCAGTGAAGTATTGCTTATAAAAGAAAAAAACGTTGTAAAAATCTAAGTGTCATTGTGCATTACTCTGACAGACCAAGAGTAAGTCAGGGAAATGTGATCTCTTACCTTAAATTGTTTGGAAAAATTGTTCAAGTGTTGGGCAAAAGATATTACTAGGTGTTCTTTCAATGGAGTGTAGATATTGTTTAGTGGACTCTCCGTGATTATCTGATTCGACAATGTCCATGATTATCTGATTTCTATTGACCAGGCTATTTTAAAACTCTGAAAGGGTTGAAGTTGTAGAAAATGGATGTTAATGTAAATGATTCTTGTTTATAGGAATGGAAATCAATTATGTTCCACAGAAATACAATTGATTTCTACCTTATAGAAAAAGATAACCTCAAACATTACATTTAATTGCCCATAGGATATTAACCAGTTTTGCATCTATTAGTACATTCATTTCACCATTCCTGATTGCAAGGATGAGACTTACCGTTATGCATGAAAACAAGGTGAGCCAGAGAACATTTCCTGGAGGTTCTAAATTATTCTATCCCAAGGTTCTATAATAGAGATTTACATGAAATTTATGCTAAAGGAGAAGGGGATTGTGAACACCAAAAAAGTGAGACACTGGAATGAACTCACTAAACAAAACAAAACAAACAAAAACAGCTCCTAGGATAATTAAAATATTAGGAATGGTCCTTGAAAGATTTTTTTTTTTTTTTTTACTTTTTTAAGAAAAATCCTTCTTAACCTTTTTCCCCCTTTGGCAAGGTAAAATGCATCATGGATATTAAATTTCAGCAAAATAGAGTTGTGCCCTATTATAATCTATTTTGCCATATGTGGACTGCCAACACTGAGGTTTGTTGAGGTAAAAGTGAAGGCACAATAGTATAGACTTTGTCATGCAGCCTCATTCTTCTTGCCATGTATGCAGTGCCTCAGGGAAGGGGAAAAATCAAGGTGCTTAAAGAAGGAAAATAATAAAACAGAAGAGAGAACTCAATCTGTAGAGCTCTGTGAAGTACCACTTGCTTCTTCCCTTCATACAATCAGTTAATCACCTTATAAAATGCCAAAATCATTGGAGCCTGAGCTGAAACAGCGAGTTAAATTTTTTTCTCTCCTTTAAATGTCTCCTTTTCAGTTATACAGTATTTTATGAAAAATTGATGTCTTGCTAGTCAACATGATGAATGTTGGGACATGCAGGGAATAGTTTAAAGAGTTTGTTTTAACAGTTATGCATTTAAATTGTCCCATTATAGTGGACATGTTTCCTCTGCCAACAACAAAAAAATCAGTTCTTAAAGGTCCAGTTCTTCTAGAATTTTTTTATTGCTTTCAATCATTTTGATAGCAATCCTGATGAATTCATGAATTAAAATTATTTCATCCAAATGTTAGATTCAAGGTGGCAATTCGGGGCCTCTTTTTCTTTTATTGCGGGGCTTTAATATAATGTGAAAGACATTTAGAATTTAAAAATATGATACATTCTCTAAGGAAAACCTTTAGATATCTAGGCTCAGTGGAGCATGTGTCTAAAAGCAATTAAATTGTGCATTGCGAATCAGTATAAAAGCCATTTCTGCAGCTCTGTAGTTTTGTTTAAGTCCAGTTCTTAGGTCAAGGTCCTAGCCTCAGATGTTGCTCATAGTAGATACATGATAAATATTTATTGAACAAATGAGCACATAAAACATCATCCATTACTCTTTTCCATTAAAGGGAGAACAAGGGTAAACTGTCTTTTTTCTTTCCCTTTGTTTTGTACTTACAACAGAACCGTGGATTTATAAAATAATATAGCTGGACCTTGAGAACCATTAAAGCCAATTTCTACATTTTACAGATGGGGCAACTGAGGCCTAGGGTTTTGAAGTGGCTTGCCCACAGCTGCACAGCATGTTAATAGCATGACAGCCACGTAGCAGATCCAGCCCTTCCAGCTGTAAACTAGTGACCCTTTCTCTGTGCCACCGTGCTTTTCAGATGTGTTTTCATAATACTGGTAAAGGGTAAACTGAGGCTGATACCCTGACTAGGACCTTTGGCTTCTCCTCTTCTGGGAGAAAAAAGAGAGAGTTCCCAAAGACCTTTTGGTTTTTTCTTTAAGTGCCCAAAGCTTTGGAAGCACCTCAGAGCTGGTACACATTTCCTGGGCTGCCCGTCCTGAATGGTTACCTATTTCAGTTCATAGCGGGCAGTGTCATTTTGAGCCCTTGACAGAGCAACACTGTCAAACCAGTGTCAGAAGAATTATTCTAATAAAGACGGGTAAACAGGAGTGAAAGTTAAGAAAATGTTCTTGCCAGAACTCTTCTCAAAAATTCTGTGGTTACCAGTGAGCAAAGGCTTCAAGAGCTGTGATGAAGGCCCTGGTAGGTCAGGAGTAGTCATGGTGGAGTTTTAAGTCAGAGAATGAAACATCTGATTGGTCTTTTGAAAAAAGTAACTTTAAAAGAGTAACTGTGGCAGCAGAGGGAAGCATGTGCTAACCTAAAAATGAACAGGCCTTTCAAGAGAGAGGCAACAAGCATTTATTTGAGATCAAAGCATAGCTATTCAGGATCCACTGATTCAGATAGAAGCCCAACTAGTCTTCTGATTAAGACAAAAGCAATGAGTATTTATAAAAAAGAAGGGAATAATTACATCATGGAAGGAAGTTATTTCTCTTGGTTCAGATAACAATGATGTTAATTCTAAACAATTTTTTAAAAATTTCAGTTTAGTAGTCATAATAAATGCTTTCTTGATATTGTTGCAAACAGTGCCTGGGAGCACAATGTTGCTTAAGACACAGTCCAAAGGTTATTTCACCTGTTTTAACATTCCAAAGTTTCGAGACATAAGACATGCAAGACAGTTCCTCTGGCATGGCAGCTCTGGCTCCATTTTAAAGTGGCTCCATTTATTTATATTGATTGATTGGCCGACAAATGAATGCAAGTCTGGATGCAGGGAGAAAATTCGGAGGCAGCAGTTGTGATCCTGGCAGTCTGCACAGGTGGCCCAAGCTCAGAGGTAGTAGAATGCAGCAAGGTGAAAAAATTAAGGAGGTAGTGAAAGGATTTGGAAGGAGTGGGATAGTCAGGACTTGACAGTTGATTGAATTCGGAGTGAGGGATGAAGAGACTCAAAGATAACCCCCAGGTTTCTCACTTAACGACGAGGTAAATGTAGCATTAATAGGAATGGAGAAGTCTGGAGAAGAGACACATTTGGAGGGGGATATGATGAGTTTCTGTTCATGTTGAGCTTTAGTGACTTAGGGCACCCAGCTGAAAATGTCCCATTGATATACTATCTGGAACTTAGCGATACAGAGGATTTTTCAAACAAGTATGGACAGTATATTTGGACTGTAGCTCAGCTCAGAGAATTTGTTCATACTCTTAACTTCATATTCTATTGTCCATCCAGGCATACTTCAGCAGAAAGACTTTTACAGTGGCCGTTCTCCCTGCCTAGAATGTTCTCCCCAAATCTGCATGACTAACTCCTTGAAGGCTTCACTCAAATTTCTCTTTCTCAGTGTGGCCTTACCAAGACCATGCTATTTGAAATTGTGATCCCAGTCTTTTCCCCACCCTGCTTTAGTGATCTTTTTTCTCTTGCTCTACTTACTCATCATTCCTTAGTTCTTATCATTTTGTATCTTACTGTATCATATATGTATTCATTGTATCTATTGTTTATAGTCTCTCTCCCTCTGCAGGAATGGAGGCTTCCATACAGGCAAGGATCTTTGACTGCTCACTGATATATTGCAAGTGCCCAGAAGAGTGCTTGGAACCCAGTGGGCACTGAATAAATACCTATTGACTGAATAAGTGTTCACACAGCACTTAAGTGCCCTGTCTCTTGACTTGCTGAAGCATCAGAATCTCTGTATGGAGGTCCCATTCCCACAACTGTGGGAGCCAGGGAAAGAAGGAGGTCGTTATAGGCCAGAGAGGTTGAGATGAGGGGATTGGGATGGGCCTTGAAGAGAGAAGATTTGGATAGGTACAGAGAAGATGGGAAGCTCATTTGGTAGAGGAGAGTACTCTGCCTATAATAACTGGTTTAGAGGCAATTGGTTAAGAGTATTTGGTTTAGTTCCTATCAGTGAACAGAGTGGTGTATTGATCAGTTAGACTATTGGTCAAATAGTATCTAAAATAATTTAGCATCTGTTACATGTCAGATACTCTTATGTGTACTATCTTAATCTTCCCATCAACCTATAAAATAGTTATCACTATCTCCTTTTGACAAAGTACAAAATGTTGGCTCAAAAGAGTTAAATTACTGGACTCTGAGTACATAGCTAGCAACTGTTTGGTATCCAGGGTGAGTCTGCCTGACTCCAAAGCTCCTTCCCTTTCACTCCAATATCATACCTTTCAGAAGTGAATGAGTCCACTCATGAAGAAAGCCCTAGAAGAAATCCTAGGGATCCCAGCAGAAATCCCTAGGGTCTTCCTGCTTCTGGGTAACTCAGAGTGAACCTAACATGGGCCCTGGGAACAGTAAGCAATTGATGGAATGCCACTTTATTCTTCATTCCTCAATGTACCTCTTTAAAGAAAAAAATAACCTCTCTTTCCTCTCTACTATTGCCGTACGCATACTTCTAGTCATTGCTTGGCTGGAGGTTCTTCTCACACCAAACAATTCTCTATTTTTCAGTGGACACCAACTGGGTTCTGCAATTTCACTCAATTTTAACACAAACCTACCTGTGCTGACTCAACAGATTAGGGGCTCAGTCCAGCACTACCACTTCAGACTCCAGTTGCCTGTCCAGGTTGTCGCCTGTGCTTCTGACTGTCCAGCTAGAAATTGAAGGTTCCCACAACCCCCTCCTCAGGGTTACAAATTTGCTTGAATAGCTCACAGAACTAAGGAAAACAGTTTACCTACTAGATTACTGGTTTGTGATACAAGGATACAAATCAAGAACAGCCATATGGATAAGCAAGGTACATGGAAAGGGGCTTAGAACTTCCATGCCTTCTCCAGGCACACCACCCTCCCGGCACCTCCATGGGTTCACTAGCCCAGAAGCGTGCCTACCCCTCCCCAAACCCTTACTTTAGGGTTTTTATAGAGGCTTTATTATATACGATGACTGAGTAAGTCATTAGCCGTTGGTGATTAATTCAATCTCTACCCCTTTTCCTTTCCCTGGAGGTCTGGTAGGATAGAGGTACAGGGGGTGACTGAAAGTTCTAACCCTCAAATCACTTGATTGGTTCCCCTGACAACTAGCTTCCATCTTGTTATCTAAGGTTTTCCAAAATATCACCTTATTAACATAAACTCAGGTGTGGTTGAAAGGGGCTAGTCAAGAATAAATAAACTCTCTTCCACCTTTGTGGAGCTCTTTCAGGGACAAAAGACCAAATATAACAACAGATACTTTCATCACTCTGTCACTTGGAAATTCCAAGTTTAGGAGCTCTGTGCTAGGAACTGGGAAGATACACACACACACACACACACACACACACACACACATACACACACACACACACATATGTATACATATATAATAGTATATTATACTATATATCACATATTTATATATTTCTTATTATAAATTATAGTATCACATCTCTGCTCCACTCCTAAATCCTATTTCATCTGGGATTCCCATGTTTGAGACATAGCAAATAGTACCCATCTCTTGGGAATGGATGAGAACAGACTCTGGACTTCCAGGTCTTTCCTATCCTGTTAGCTATGTGACTCTGGGCCAGTCACTTAATTTCCCCAAAGCTTAGAGGCCTCATTTATTAAATGAACATAATAGTAGCACTTGCTTAATAGAGCTCTTTTGAGGATCAGAAGGGATTATGCATGCAAACCTTCTAACCCTGTATCTAACACACAGGAAGGGCTCAGTAAATGCGAGTGAGCACAGCCCTTGTCCCACAGCATTTTACATGTCCTTTGTCTGTTCCCCCATGAACAGCAAGCAACTTGAATGCTTGAAGCATTAGATATTTATTCTTGTATCTCCATGCTTAATAACATCGCACAAATAAATAAGTGAACAGAATGTAATTCTACTCAATTCAATAAATATCCAGAATTGTAGTGTACACCAGGTTCTGCATTTGGTGGTTAGAGGTTCTACAGAATGGAAAATACATGAGCCCTCCCTTTCGAGTGATCTGGAATAAGTACAATAGTAATTCAATGTGAATAATGTTGACTGACATCTATTTGTTGAATTAAATAATTTTAGATAATATGAATAAAAATAACTATGATTTTTTACCCTCTTGTTATATGCCCAGTACCTGCATAATTTTGTTTAATCCTCATACCAACCCTTGACGATAGGTACTATTTTTATCCCTATCTAAAAGATAATATATTCTAAAAGGTTAAGTAACTTGTTCAAGTAAAAACAACTAAAATGGACAAAAACCAGTGCTCATATCCAGGGCTGTATGATTCCAAAGTTTATATTTTTTTAATCCTCCTCTGCGCACATTGTGAGTTACTTATAGAAGCATCACCCACATAGCCACACGTTGTGACGGTGAGTCCCCCACACAGGTGGGTGGTATTGTACCTAACTGAGGAGTCACGGGAAGACTGCGGCCAGCAACTCCAAAACTCACAGAAGCTCAGTGACGAGGAGTGAAGATCCCATGGCCCATGTGCTCTATCCATGCCTTTAATGTGTAAACAGAATGTAGAGATAACCAAAAAGTCTCTGAAAATGCACAAATTGGGGAACATGAAATATGTAGCTACTATTTCAATAAAGGTCTGGATGATACTGCTTGAACCACAGCACGCACCTGTTAAAGAGTATTGATTAAAACAGTAACAGGCCAAAAATCATGTTTATGCACCAATATATGCTGAAGGATTAATTAAGTAATCCAAAACAAAATAAATAATAGCCCTTAAAAACTGCTAATAAGAAACACTCAATTCCTTATTAAATTCAGGTCTAAGAAGTCACATGTCCTTTACTCATAATGAAACACCTGCATGTTTGAACCAGTTCTCAGGCCATCACCGGGGCCCTCCTGGCTTGGCACTGGGCCACAGATCCTACGCTGAGAATCACTCTTGTGTAACCTTGTAATAGCAGTTAAAGTTGAGGTCTGTATTCATCAGACCCCAAAATTCACTTTTTTACAGCTCAAGTTTTTGAACCAGACATCATTCATGAGGCATAAAGATAAGACTCTGATACTTTTTATTATTGGAAAATTGGAGGATAGTCATAAGGAAAAGTCCAGAGTCAAATGAAAGAGAAGAGCAAAATCAGGACAAGAAATGAGACCACTTATCACTTACTATAACTATTAATATAAGCGATCGATTATCAAGTATTTATTACGTGCCAGCGATTGTGCTAACTGCTTTGCACGTAGTACCTTGTTGACACCTGAAACAAACCACTAGGCAGTTACTGTGGTCAGTCCCCAGTTTACAGCTGAGGAACTGATGCACGGACAGGACAAGCAGCTGCTCCCACACTCACTTAGCTAGTGAGCGGTAACACCGAACTGCGAACCCAGGTCTCATGCTCGTAACCACTAAGCAGTTAGGTCACTGTATCCCAAGTTCAATGTCCTACCAGCCTATGTCCTATGAGAGGTCGGACAGCATTTCCTAACCTAAGGATTAGCACTCAAACTGAGACACTTTTAACAGTCAAAGGGGGCACTCTTTTTGTTAGCATTCACCAGGACCGTTCCAGGCAAATAGCAAATATGGTCAACTTATTAAATATCTTTCCATTTCACATCCTGACGCGACAGCAAGAATTCAAACCCAGTTTTTAATTATAGTTGGGAGTACAGGCTTAGATGGTATATCACAAACACCAGCAGGGTAACCATTATGATACGTAGCAATGTGTTAACAGAACTCTAGCATGCTTGGAGAAAATCTGTTTTTCTGGTTTGAAGGGACCAATGACTTGAATGGGTCCAAAAGGGTGCTGTGGACCTATGTGGAGCAAGGTTGCACTGTGAAATTTCACAGAGGCAAGACCTTTCTATCAGTGATGAAAGGCTGGAACCTAGTTACAAAGCCAGCTCCCAGCACCGCTGGCCCAGAAGAAAGACAGTGCCACTGCACAGGACACAAGCGCAGCTGCAGCATCTGGATGTGCAACTGGGGCAAGGCTGGACTGGGATGTTAGAGCAGGACCAGAGGCAAGAGAGGTAGCGGCGTAGGAGTGGGGGTTGAGGGGTCAGAGCTAAGCTGAGACATCTGTCCTGTTAGTTGTGCAGATTCCTTTCAGATAGTAATCTTTTTATGGGAGTTCATTATTTTTATGAACCATAAAAGGAAGTTTTTAAACTCTTCTGCTCAGATATTCTTTTAAACCTTCGCAAAGCACACAGCACTTATCTCTGGGAGCTAACGATTTCTATACGCATTCAACAAATATTGAGAGCCCATTAAGTCTGTCCCAGGAAGCTTTCTAGGAGCTGGGGATATAGCAGTGAACACAACACATTCCCTGACCTCATTCTTGAGTATGTCTGAATGATTTTATGGAAATGGAACTTTAAAAAATGTATTTATATAAACAACCTTTTTCAAAGTCATGAAAATTATATCCCCTCTCTAGCCCTCAGTTTCCTCAAGTGCAAAATGAGGGCACTGGCCTGGGGACCTCCCTAAGCCTCTTCTAGCTCTAAAATCTGCTGACCCTGTTGTCATTTTCATCAGGTTGGTGTGAAGGGCAATGCCTTTCTTTATTCAACTTTTCCATTGTTAATGTTAAAAACATAAATTCATCGTTAAAGCAATACATGTGACACTTTTCTAGATACTGAATACAAATCAAAAAGTTAAACACATAAATCGGCTGAGTTGCTAATCAGGATGTGTGGTTATGCACCCAACATGTAACAGGCCTTTCCACCCACCGCCTCTGGAAACTGTGCCGGAAAAGACTTCCTCCATTCTTCTCAGACCTTGCGTAAATCAGCATCCCAGAGTAACCATGCAATAGCATGGCACCATGGTTAAAGGAGCAATTGTTTTTTATTGTCTTGGATCAGAAATGGAGAAAAGAGACTCCAAAGATGACTGCCCTTTTCCAGAATAAGAAGGAAATTTCACCATTTCAGTGTCAGGACCGGTAGCTATTAGCAAGCTAATGTAGGGAGAGGAGAGAGCAAAGGAACATTAATGCTCCCATTCTACATGTCAGTACTGTGCAGTGACTTGTGTATTTGCCCTCTAAGCTTCCCAAGAAGTCTGTCTGGTGAGCACTGTCATCTTCCATTTGCAGATGAGGAAACTAGGATGAGAGAGGCAAAGTAAAACTGTTCATGGTTAAGTAGCTAGGAAGTAGCAGAGTTGAGATGCTATATGAGTCTAGAATCATACTCCATCCAGGTACTCCCTTTTTTGGGGCTACCCCAACATGTTTAATCCAACTTAAAGACTCTAAATTTTATCATATGGAAGTGTTCCTGATGAGAACATTTCTTTCAGGTCTTTGTCAGATGATTCTGACATCTGAGTTTTGTTGTCATTGACATGTACTGATTTTCTCACATGAGTTGTAACTTCCCTGTTGTGCACACCGTGCGTGCGTGTGTGTGTGTGTGTGTGTGTGTGTGTGTGTAGTAATTTTGGATTATGTTCTGGATATTGCTGACATTATGTTTTGAAACTGGGTTTTGTTTAAATCCTACGGAGAATGTTGATACTTTCACCTTAGCAGATAACTGTCGCAATTGAGTTCAGTCCACAAGTTTTCCAGCTTTCTATGTGTTATGGTTTTCATGTCCATCCTGTTTTTCCAGGGCCCACCTGCTCATGCCTGCCCAACTGTGAGGACACATGCAAATGCTATACAGTGCCCAGTACACAGAGATGCTCAAATAGTACTGGCCTTCTTAAGTGGCCACCACCTATGTCTATCTAATTTGGCTAATCATATGATTGAATGTTGATTGGCTTTGAGGTCAGACTAGGGATTAGGTTAAATGAATGAGGAAACAGTTGATATAGCATGAGCATGGTGAAGAAGAATGTACAGTCTGTGATTCAGAGACTAAACTTGAGTAACGGTTTGGGTACTTAATAGCAACGTTCTTTGGGTGAATCACTCCAACTAAGTTTCTGTTCATCATCTGTAAAACAAGATAAATAATACATTGCAGAATTTTTCTTAACATACCCAAATTATTATTTCAACATGGAATCAACATAAAATTATCAACAGATAGATAGTTTACGTATTTGGGAGGTATAAATAACACAGCACATCTCGATCCAAACACTAAATTTTATCAAAGATACTTGGTGTAGTTGAAAAGTAGATTTACATATGTACATTGTCCTAAACATTGTTAAAGTTTTTCAATAACTAAATCAAGTATCAATTTTTTACTTAAATCAAATTTTTAAGTAAATTTAATAAAATTAAATGTTCAATTCCTCTGTTGTGTTGCCAATGTGGCCAGTGGCAACTGTGCTGGATAGTTCTTTGCTAAGGTAAAAGAAAACGTCTGAGACTCACTCTGAGCCTGGCGATGCCTCGTTCGCAGACACCCACAGGAGGACTGACATACATGGAGGCGTGGTTGAGTGGATACTGAGCTGTGCAGAACCGAACTTAAGCACTGAGAAAAGAGAGATTAGAGAAAGGCTGAGCCCACAAATGCAGATCCACAGAGAGTGGAAGTAACTCGTTGTCTCCCTCACTTCCGACCACCAACCATAACCCCACCTGTAACTAAATGCATACTTCTCCTAACATAACGAAGGAAACATTCCTGGATCCTGTCACAGGCCAGCCCCTCCACTTATGCTTTGAATTCCCACCATCCTCCTCACATTGTGGGATATTTTCGAGCATTTAATAAAAATACACAAATCGAAATTAAAATACGTAAAACTGCTAGTATAGTACCCGACATATATCGTAAGTACTCAGTAAATCTTTATTATTATACATTTAAGAAATCATGCATTTCAGCAATAAAGCTATTAAAACTAAAGAACAACAGCAATATTTTCAGTGCACATGCCAAAGGCCTACTTTTGTTTTATTTTGTTTTGTTTTGCTCTGCTTTACAGCTATATTCTTATTAGTGAAAGATGTCAGTGGGGTATAATGAAGCAAAACCTTTCTAGTAGCAAACACAGTCAATGGGTGGCCTCTCAGATATCACGTGACCTTGCTGCTCCTACCTCTCTAACTCATTTTATCCTGCTGCCCCTTCATTTACTGTTTTGGGCTTCTTAATGTTTTCCCAAATTCCCCAGCCCCAGGACCTTTGCATCATCTGTTATCCCTTCCCCTAAAATCTTCACATGGCGGGTGCTTTGTCATAATTTGGGTTTCAGAGCAAATGTGATCTCTCCAGGGAAGCCTCCTCTGACCTTCCCAGAGGCCTCACCCCTGCCCATTACATTCGGTCCTGTACCCTAATTTTATTTGCAGCATTTATTACTTTTTGAAATTATTTTAGCTATTTAGTTTCTTGATTGTTGTATATTTTCGCCCAGGAAAATGTCAGCTCTATGAGGCAGGCATCTTTTTATTCCTATTATGATCTTTCTAGAGTCTACAATAGAGTTTGGCACGTAACAGGCTTTTAAATACTTGTTGAATGAATGAATAAACAAACTTCCATTTTGTTGTCTATAATTTCTTAAATTGTTTTACTCTACCAGAAGAAAATCTATAGTGTTTGCTCACTTAATTGGACTTTTAAAAATTTTCATCCTCTCCTCAAACATTCAATAATTCATTAACATATGTGAATAAATTTTACGTTTGGATCGATTTCCACATTTAAAATCTTGATTTAGTATTTTTACTATAGAAGAATCCAGTGAAAAGAGGAAGTTGTCAATTGTGCAACTTCTCTGACACATGCAGATGGTGTGGCTGTGTGGGCTTCTGTGCAAGGCATTAAATTATGTAACAGTCACAGAATCCCAGTAACAAGCCTGAAATGCATTCAGACAGGATGACCTACCTGCTCACGTGTGGTTAGTGCCATTGCTCCCTCAAGGAAACTTGACTGAGATCCGCTATTTCCTCTGTCTTCCTCATTTGACCCCAGATTCTTAGAGAACAAAACTTGTTATATGGCCACTGAGATTGGTGATATTTGTTAAACGATGTTATTGTGACAGTAAGTAACTGATACATATGTCTTATAGCTCTTTCCAGAGTTGCACATACTCACCTCATTTGTTTTAACTACTATAAAATATTCCATTGTATGTAAGTGTCCTAATTTATTTAATTCATTTTCTTTTGACAGGCACTTATGTCTCTTCTTGGCTTTTGTTAGTCAAACACACTGCCTCCAGTCTCTTCGAAAATAATGCATCTTTTTGAAAAAATGTTATAGGAATTGATATGAATGTCTACATTTTATTAACTTTAGCTTATATTGTTGTACCTTCAAATTATACAAAATATTGACTATTACCATTATTATTTTTGTTTAGATATATTTAGAACTTTCTTCTCCTCCTCCTCCTCCCCCCCCCACCCCTTCCGTTTTTAACTTTTAAATATAAGAAGTTATATCCTCAAGGTCAGACTTAATCTGCTCAGCATGTCTGGCCCAGCAAATTTTTATAAAGACCAGGAGCCCAAGTCTTTAGTTCCAAGACGGTGATAGCGTGAAGGCTCAGGGGAAGTCGATGCTAGAAATCAGTGGCCACCAATATTGCTTCTGTCTTCATAAGGTTCTTGTCTATTCGGTGTTAGGCATATACAATGGAAAGAGTGAGGGCTTTGGAGCTACAAGTCATGTGCCTCGGTTTCCTCTCCAGCGAAAGTTCATCAAGAAGATGGTGATACATACATTCATCATTTGGTGAAATCTAGTGTGGCCTGGGAACAAACAAAAACATGCGACAGCCACTGGGGCAACTCACACCTCAGAGGTGAGAAAGCAAACTAATGTGACTAGAGCAGCACAAACCTGAACCGAAAAGTTCCGCGTGCCTCTTACTGGCTGGGTGACTTTGAGTGAGGTTAGTTAATCTCACTGTCCTTTGTCCCTCTTATAATGGGAATATGGATCCTCCCTTGCAGGACCGATGTGAGGATTAGAGGCACTGTGTGTGACGCACCTAGCACAGTGCCTGGCACCGGGTGGGTGCTCCGTAGTGGTACTTAGGACTTTCATCTGTGTAACTTTCATAATCATAAATGAGTGGTGGGTACTTTCCCTCACTGTTTTCTCCTGCTGCATTTTCTTCTCACTTAAGGAGCATGTTCTCCACGTGTCATATCTCTGATAATGCTCTGTGGCTTAATATCAATGATATTTTGTAAGTTCTGTCAGCTAGGCCGCGGTCATAGTGCAATTGTCCTGCCCGTTCATGGCGGACGTGGAGACCTGAAGGGACAACTAGACTCTCTCAATGCTTCATTTCAGAGGCCATTTAAGGACCATTTGAAGAAGGACCAGGATTCCCACTTACCGTCTGAAAACCAATTGTTTTCACTAGTGCCATTATTATTACCATCAGATACACTAAGCATTTATTAAGCACCTCACCAATGAAGGAAACTGGGCTAAGACCCAGAAATGCAAAGCCCTTGAGGGTCTTATATATCACCAGGGAAATAAGGCACAGACACAAAACATAATTAACTGTACAAGGTAGTCTGTGGCTGGTGCCAAGAAATACTACAGACACTGTATAAATGCTTCAGGAGACAAAGAAAAGAGAGATGGCTGGGAGGGTGAGAATTCAGACAGCCTCACAAAGAAGAAAATCATCATGAAGCTTTAAAATGAGACTAGGATTTAGGGAAGAAGCAGGAGGGTGGTATCTCGCCTGTCACAGGGACTGGTCGAAAAAATGGAGCAATGAGGAAATCCCCAAAGAGTGTAAAAAAAATGTATAGGTTGTCTCTTTAGATTGAAGCTTCAGGTAAAAGGAAGAAGTAGTATGGTAAATAATTAAGGTGAGAGAATTAGGTGCAGGCTAGATCGTGACCTTAAGGTTGCGTTGTATGTCCTTCCTTATTTTAATTCATAAGTTAATGATGTGAATGCTCTTGGATGATTGCCATTTAGGTCACTGAGAATAGGAGGGAAATGTCTTCTTCATGGATGATTTGATCTGATTGTTCAGAACTAGAAGTCTCAAAAGACAGTTTGTCCTGCTATCTGACTATTACTGGAAACAATGGCATAATTATCAGCCACTCAAAAATGGAGATCATTATTTCTGGCAGATGTCCTTTAAATGTAATTGGTTCAGTTTGATAACCCAAGGAAGCAGGTCAGTTTGTTTGGTCAGATTGTATATGCAGCTTTATTGAGACATTTCTGTGATCATGGTGAGCAGTTGGCAACACTTGCTTTGAAGATTGCACAAGCCTGTATCATCCTGGCCATACCATTTATGACATTTAAGATATAAGCAATTATTTGTTTCTGTAGTAGACCCAGGTCGTTTCTTAAGACAAACCTGCCTGATGCTGAGAAAGGGAGCCCATCAAGCTAAGCAAGTCTCACCTCATTTAAGATCCTACAGTGTCCATCAAGGATGAACCTCACTTTTTTGATGAGACTGGAGATATGGACCAATCTATTGAAAATTGCAACCTGCTCCCCTTCCCCATGACCCTACACTCTAGTTTCTTTTTCCTGTTTCTTTCTATAGATTTTGTCACCTTCTAACATGTTTCTTACTAAATTTATTGTTCATTGTATGCCTTACCTGGCTGCAATGAATGATTCAGAAGGGTAGGGATTTTAGTCTGCTCTGTTTATTACTGTATCATGGGAGTCTAGAACAGTGCCTGAAATCCGAAAATGAAGAATGGTTTCTTGGATGTGAGATCTCAGGAACAGGAAGCCTGGAGTGTTGTGAAGGGGACTCACCCACACTTCAGGGATCAGTTCCACGTCTGAGTCTGGGCTTTATGGTTTTTTTATTCTTGGAATCTGTGACTTTATACTACGGAAAGGAGACTCATTAAGGTTAAAAAAATTTAAATATTAGTCGAGATGTGACATGTGCATGGCAATGTGTCATTGGATATGCCTAATGATACCAGGGCGGGTCTTTTCACTTGCTAAATATCCAGAATGGAGTTTTGACTTATAAAAGCCAACGGAAGAGGACCCAGGTGTATGTTTATCCCTCATTTGTGAATATTGACTCTACCGAGTGCTCTTAACCATTGGAGTTTGGGATTGAGATTGTATATGCAGCTGGCCCTCCGTATCCATGGGTTCTGCAGTCATGGCTTCAACCAACTGCAAATTGGAAATATACAGGAAGAAAGGTAACATTGTTGCTGATGTACACTATATAGTTAGGCCTACAATGGTTGTGTCTGTGCTGAGGTAGACTTTTTTCCTTGTCATTAGTCCTTAAACAATACAATATAACAATGATTTACATTGTAGTAGGTATTATAAGTAATCTGAGATGATTTAAAGTATATAGAAGAATGTATGTAGGTTATATGCCAATACTATACCATCTTATTTATAGAGGACTGGAGCATCTGTAGTTTGGTATCTGAGGGATACCATGTATACTGAGGGATGACTATATCGGCAAAATAATCAAATTAGACACACCAGTTCATTTACAGGATTTCAACTTTTACAAAGAATCCCTTACCCACCACCACTGAATTAATTCACATTAAGTCCACTGCATCTTTCTCTCAGGCGCTTCAAGGGCACTGGTAAATCGTGATGCAACTTTATCAGCCCCATGACACTACGGAGAGAGGCTAATGATGACAAATAAGTTATATGAAGACAAATTTTTCCGCTGTGAGTTGTCTTCTGAGTGTGAATGGCATATATGTTGGTGAGAATTGCATTGTATTTTGTTATTCAGTTTCTGAATTTAAACTCTAAGGGTCATTTTCAACATCTCCGTATGGGAAAAATATTCTGTAGACTTTTTATCTGGTAGGGCTCTCAATCTAGCTTGTGTGGACAGTACTATGCTAAGCAGAAATCTGAGGAGGCCTTGTTCTATCACATTGTCAGATTGCTAGCTAAGGCATAGAAAGAGTAGAAGCATATTATCTACTTATTCTCTGCCTTAAGTGTTTTGGAAAACTCCAAATTTCATAAGAAGTATCCAAGTTCATCATTATTGCCATATACATCTAGCAAATGCTTTGTTATGCTAAGTAAGTTATAAACCAGAAATAAGGGGCACCTGGCACCTTGAAATCCAGCTAACCTAATACTAGTGGATTAATTGGTATTGTTCTTTTTAAATCTCATACAGAAATTTGTTCTTTAAAAAGCTTATAGCTCAGTGAGTTTTCATGACCTGCACATGCCTGTGTAACAACACCCAGATCCAGAAACAGCACTTCGTCAGAAGCCCAGGAACACCCCCTGTGACCCTGTTCAATCACTGTTTATCCCCCAAGGGTAATCACTGTCTTGACTAGTAACAGTGTGGATTTGTTCTTCCTGTTTTTTTTTTTGTTGTTGTTGTTCTTCATAAAAGTAGAATCGTGTAGTACGTATTCTTTGGTGTTGACTTCTTTCAGGTTTTTTTTTGTATTGGTAATATGCATTTTTATTTGGATTTAGTTATAGATCATTCATTCTCATTGCCATATAGAGGTTCACTGTGTGAATATTATCACAATTTCTTTATCATAGCAACTCTTGATGCGAATTCAAAAAGTTTCTAGTATAAGGCTATTGCGAATAATACTGCCATGAACATTCTAGAGCATGGACATATGGTGGAAATATGTAGGCATTTCTGTTAGGTATATACCTAAGAGTGGAATTTCAGGTTCTAATTCTCTTCTATAAGTGAACTGTTTACGCTCCGAAAAGGAAAACGTACATATGCATCGAGGAGAAAAGAACGTGTGTGATGGCAGGAGAATCCAGTGATAGCCATAAACTCTTGATGATTTAATAAGAGAACTATGAAGCAGCTTCCCTCAGGCCCTCCACCTCCGGTGCCATGACAAATGCAGTTACATGTCCTCAACACCTTTCCCGTCTCTTCCATAGAGGGGTGGAGTGAGGTATAAAGATTCCCAATCACCACACACATACACACACAGAAAAAAAATCCAGAGAATTTTAGTCTCCAAAACCAAAGCATCTAAGTGATAAATTAGACCATTGTTTCTCATTCCAAAATATTATCCTATTTGTATCTGCCAAGGAGGGCAGGGAACCTTAATTAAAATTCACACTTGCATATCACCCTCCATCTGCAAAGTACTTCATAGACATTAACTAATTAATCCTCTACCTCTCCCCTCCTGCTCTCCCACACTTCCTCCCCACTATGAAGCAGGTGGCATCTCCATATTATGTCACTCATTTGCAAAAAGATAAACACAGGAACAGGTTACCCATTTCCTTGATGAGGTCCAGGAGTGTAAAATAAATACTTTGCTGCCTGGGGCCTTCGTGAAATAAAATTACCACATACTTTAAGCCTAGAGATCTAAATTGCATGTAAATAAAGCCTCTGAAAAATTTTTGTCACATATGACAGGAAAGATGGATTTATTGTTGAGTTTGTTTACTAAACTGTCACAGCAGTGGCTCATGAATATCAATGATGCAATAGCTCCTGGGAAAGCTGCGTGAGAACCCTAAGAAGGAAAAATCAGTAAATGTTTCCAAACATGGGACCAAGAAAGACTATGAAGGTGTTTACTGAGGACTTTATTTTTCCCAGTCCGAAGAGAAAATTTTCTTAATCAGTTAACAAATAAAGCATGGGTGAAATAACACTTAAATTTGTAAATATAAAGTAAACGAAATGTTACCTGTTTCTTCACATGTTTGTGATTAGAAATGAGCATTTTATTATTTTTTTGTCTTTTTTAAAAAAATAACAATATTCCATGTAAGTTCTAGTTGTCTATATCCAAATGTTAAACACTAACAGTTTGTTATTATTTTCTAAGGAGAAAAAGCCTAGGTTTGTGAAAATTTTCTGTCATTTTATATTTGTGATATATAAAAACAGAGAAATCTACTTTAATTTTAGATACAACCTACATTTGTAAAACCAGGAGCCAG
Source organism: Eonycteris spelaea (assembly GCA_003508835.1). Classification (NCBI taxonomy): domain Eukaryota; kingdom Metazoa; phylum Chordata; class Mammalia; order Chiroptera; family Pteropodidae; genus Eonycteris; species Eonycteris spelaea. The sequence goes on from PUFA01000001.1 coordinate 2,821,102, forward strand.
GAAAGTAATCAGCACTAGTGATTGCGCCAGACAAAAAAGAAATCTTCCCGAGGCTACATTCTGCTCTGGTTCTATGCATGCAGCTTGTTCTGGTTTCCCCAGATTTTGTGCATATTGAGGACACTATGGGCTCCTTAGGGCATTGAATAGAAAAAAAAATAAGTAGGGGAAATAAATGGTTATTAGGCTTGATTAGTTTGTTCAAAAAGAAATTAAAATGCTTAATAATTGATTTTTTTTTCTCTCTATTCATGTAAGCACTGCTAGGGTGAAAGCCCCATATCAGAAACTACCAAAAAAGAATAAAACAAAATTGCCCTCAGGGCATTTCTGTTATGGCAGGGATAAATCAAGTAGACATATGTCTAAATTATGAGATAGACCAAGGAAATAGTCTTCTGCAGTAGACCAAATTGCACAGAAAGTCCCCACCCTTGTCCCCCTACAATACACAGAAATGTCCCCAAATACTAACGCATTAAACACAAATCCAGCAACCAAAGTTATATTAAGATTCCAGAAATGAAGAGAGAGGACTCAAAGCCTAAATGATAAGTGGGAGTTGAAGCTACAGTCCCAAAAGGGGTCATCTACCTTAGGGCCAGGACTTTTAAGACTAATTTGAGCTACTGCTAAAGGAGGTATGAGAGGCTCAGTAGTTGTGAAATGGGCAGAGCAGACAAGGCTCAACTGTGAGCACTCCATGTGCAGGGGCACAGCAGCTCTGGAGAGGGGCTCTTGTCCACTTTTGGCTGCCAGCAAAGGTCATGGATGATGAAGTCTGAGAGGCAATTAGGTTTGACAGTTAGGAAGTCTTTAGTGATGCTTGGGAGAGTGGTTTCAGTGTGTGGTGTGAGGCAGGATACACTTGAAAAGGGTGTGGGCTATGAAGGAGTAGAGGTAACTGAGGTGGAGTAGGCGGAGAAGGTGGGGAAATAGGCAGAAAAATAAAGGGGAAGCCAGACCACTGAAGAGTTTCATTTGTTGGTGGTAGTTTTGTTGTTTTTGCATGAAAGAGATCTTAACACTTGTAGGGAAGAAGTCATGGAGAGAGAAAGAGGCATTGAAATACAAATGGCAGTAATAGATACAGCAAAAACCAGGAGAGGTAGGAAAAATTGCACTCAAAATAGTGGGGGAGTTGACATTGGGCATTACTAGTTGCTGACAAGAAGTCCGCTGTCAGTTTGATGTCTTTCCTTTGTAGGCCACCTACTTTTCATCTTTCTGGCAGTATGCTCATTCTTTGTTTTTGTATAACAAACTTCTAAAGGGTAGCAGCTTAAAGCAATAAACTTTTGCTATCTCACACAGTTTCTATGGTCAGGTGTCTGGGAGTAGCTTAGCTTAGTGGTTCTGTCTCAGGGTTTCGTGAGGTAGCAGTTACTGTGTTGGCTGGAACTGAAGACTTGCCTGGGGCTGAAGGACCCCCTCCGAGGTGGCTCACTCCAACACCAGGTAAGTTAGTGCTGGCCGTAGGCAGGAGGTTGAGGAACTCCATGTGGACCTCTTCAGAGGGCTACTTAGGTGCCTTACAACATGGCAGCTGTGCCCCGGAGCAGGTGATTAGGGTGGGGTGGAGGAGAGAGGGGGTGGGGGTGGGAGAGGACAAAACAGAAAAACAAAAGATGATCACAAATCTTTTAATGACCTAGACTTGGAAGTCACACACTTTCACGTTTACCACATGCTGTTGATTCGAAGTGAGTCCCTATGTAGAGCCCATGTTCAAGGGAAAGGAACTGCCCTCTGCCTTTGAGAAGAGAAGTATAAAAAACATTTATGGACATCTTTTTTTTAAACTACCACTGTTAGCATGGATACAGTTAAGAAGTTTGGAGACTCTCCCATTGGAGATGATTGATATACTTAATGATCAGAGATTCATTAGGTGTGAAATACTAAAGTCCCTACATACAACGTCATGTTAGTCTGCGATACATGCCTAAAAAGGTCTATGTGATTCTGAGTATGTTATCGCTAAACTGTATCTGCTGTGGTATCTAAGATAGGACAGTGCTTGCATTAGTAACGGAGGATGACAGGGTGGCGGGGAGTGGTGCATCCATGGCTCCATTTATTGCTTCATTTCCTTGCAGATCTCTTCAGTGAGTGAGTGAGTGAGTGCTCTTTTTTTTTTTTTTTTTTTTTTTTTTTTTTGGTATATATCACACGAGAAACAATACCGAGTCACAGAGTTTCTGTCCAGCTAGTCAGAGCAGGGCAGCCCTGTATGAGTAGAAAGAGCCAGATTTGAGGTGATGCGTCTAACACAGACACATTAAAGAGAGAAGAATGTGCCCCCAGTTTTGTTTCCATCTTCCTTCAGTGAGCTTGGAAGGAAGGAGGAATTAATGAGGCCCATTGTGTATGCACGGGCAAGCACAGTTTGTGCGGCGCCAAGGCTGGCAGAAGCCGAAAAAGCGTATCTGGCACAGTGAAGTAATTCGACTTTACGTTTCTCAAATTTTGTGTGAGGAAAAAATGTCTTTAGTGGAAAGTGTCTTTAGAGTCTTTCCACAGACCGACTCTCTCAGCCCGACCCCCGGCTTGGTCCTTTGTTGACCGCATTTAAAATAAAGGTGAACATCACTGCACTCATGGTTTAGGTTGTTTGTATGCTCTGCAAAAAGAGAGAGAGAGAGAGAAAAATGACTGTTGAGGAAAAACATGGCTGGAACTATGTTCTTGGCTAGAATTAAAATTTGGCAAGATGTGTATCTAGATCAAAAGCAGGAACCAGGACAGTAATGAAATCATCTATTTCCATTCTTCTCAAATAACTGGAAATACGTAGAGAACAGTGAGCACATCTTCCACATGTTGGCTGATACCTGGCCTCTGGAGCTGGACAGCCTGGATTCAGTTCAGGCTCTGCCACTTACTGTCTGTATAAATGAACTTCATGTTTCTGTCTGTTTCCCAGTCGGTAAAATGCGGACGATAGCAGTACCTACTCCATTGGGCTGTTTTGAAGAAGAAATAACTAAATTTATGTAAGTCACAAAAGCAGTTATTTTTACGGTGATTATTAATCATTACCTTGTGTTGTGCACAGAGTAGGTGTTGGATAAATATGTGCTATTTGAACGAACACCAAGCCTGAAATTAAAGCAGGATCTCTGGGGATAGGTTACTCCTTCATCCCCACCCTGCTCCCCATTTCAGCATTAGTTACTCTCCTCCCATGCTCTGGTGATAGTTGTGGTACTCTGTTATAGTACTCCTCACACTGGGTCACAGTTGTCAGCCATATCGTCTCTCCCAGTTGAATTGCCAGCGTATTAAAGGTACAGTGCGTGTCTTATTTATCTCGTTATCATCAGTGTCTGTCTTAGTGCCTGGCATATACCAGGGGTACATGATGAATATTTGTGAAAAGAATGATCGGTTAATTAAAATGAACTCTAAACGTTTATTAAGCACCTGCTATGTGCCAGCCACTTTGCTAAGTACAGGAATACGGCAGTGAATTAGAGCAGCCAGTGTCCTTGCTCTCATGGAGTTCACGATCTAGCGAAGCTACTCCCAGATTCCTGGATCCTTCCAAGACACTGAAAAAAAGGAAGGGAAGGCAGGGCATAATGTTTGCTGATTCCTGCTCCACATTAGATAGCATGCATTAGACCGCAGGTATCAGGAAACCCAGCTAACAGTGGCTTAAACCTTAAGGACACGTGCTGTTCAAGCAATCAAAAGTCTGGAATTAGATGGTTCTGAAATGGCTCATTGGTTTCCTGAGGTCAGGGTGATAGGTAAGTGTATCAGCAATTCTGTAGGCCTTCTCTTCAAAGTAGCAAGATGGCTACCAAAGCTGCAAGCACTGTATCCTCACATCATAATCTCCAAGGACAGGAAGCACGAGGGGTTTCCGTGTGCCTCTCTTCTTTTAACAGGGAGAGAATGTGTTTCCCCAAACCTCTCCAGTAGATATTCCCTTATATATTATTATCCAAGATAGGGGTCGTATAGTATCCTTACTTCAGAGGAAGCTGGGGAATCGAATTTCTGGTTTGCACAGCTTCTGCAAGGAGAAATGGCAGAGGAAAAGGAGGTAGGTAATGGCATTTTGGTGGTCGACCAACATTATAGGCTCCTCTCTAATTACCCCTGCTCTCTTCCTTTCCCTTGACCTTGAGCACAAGAAAGTGTGAGCAGGCATTGTTTGTACTCTGTGCTCCAACCCCATCCTGTCCTCCATCTATAAAATGAGAAGATAGAGTGAGTGGTCCTTAAGGATTCATCCAGCTTCACTTTTCTAGAATCAGTTAATCCATGACCATGGACATCAAGGCCTGATCACAACTAGCTTGCACTTCTGTATGTAATTTTATGTGCTGGGTACCATGTGAGTTCTGTTGCAGTAAGATAGAATATTTGGAGTCACAAGGTCTGGGTTCTACTCATAGCCTTAGATTTTTAGCAAGTTACATATCTTCTCCAAGCTTCAAAGTTCTCATCATTTAAATAGAGATTATTACTCCAAGCAAGTTGCTTTGAGGATTAAATGAGATATTCAGTATAATTTGCATTTTACTTATTTAAAGTCTATTAAGTTTCAGGGAGGGTTTGAGGTGAATGTTCTTTGTAAACTTTTGTTATTATTACCTCTTTCAAAAGACAGCTTTATTGAAGTATAATTGATATACAAAGAACTGTACCTATTTAAGGTGTACAGCTTGACACCCATGATACCAACACCACAAATCCAACACACTCTGGGGTTTCCTTATGTTCCTTTTTCCCTCTGTAAGAACACTAAACATGAAACCTACCCTCTTAACAAATTTTGAAGTGTATGTTACTGTATTGTCAACTAGAGGCACCACGTTGTACAGCAGATCTCTAGAACTTATTTATCCAGCACAACAAAAACTTCCATTGAAAAACAATTCCTCGTTTCCGCCATGACCCTAGCTCTTGACAACTGCCAGTCTGCTCTCTGTTTCTATGAATTCGACTATTTTAGATACTAGGGAGGTGGAATTATGTAGTATTTGTCCTTCTGTGATTGCCTTATTTCATTTATCCATGTCCTTTGAGTTCGTCCATGTTGTTGCAAATGGCAAGATTTACTTTTTAAAAAGATTCCATCATACGTTTAAACCACATTTTCTTTATTCATTCATCTGAACCCCTGAAACTCAATAGCAAAAAAACAAATAATCTGGTTAAAAATTGGACAAAGGATTTGAATACACATTTCTCTAAGGAAGACATACAAATGGCCAACAGGTATACAAAAAGATGCTCAACAGGAAACGTAAATCAAAACTGCAAGATATCATCTCATACCTATTAGGAAGGCTATTATTAAAAAAAAAAAAAGATAAGTGTCAGCAGGGTTGTGGAGAAAAGGGAACCCTTGTGCACTATTGTTAAGAATGCAGATTGGTCCAGCCACCATGGAAAACAGTATAAAGATCCCTCAAAAAATGAAAAATGTAACTACCATATGATCCAGCAATCCCACCTCTGGATACCCAAAAGAATTGAAATTGAGATCTTGAAGAGATATCGGCACTCACTCCCATGTTGCAGCACTATTCAAGTAGCCAAGATATGGAAATAAGCCAGTGTCTATCGACAGATGAATGGGTATTATAATTTCTTTACACAACTCTGCTATCAAAACAATGATATCAAAGGAACAGAACACTCAAAACAAGCCCCAGATACTTCCCCCAGCACCTACAGTGGCAGATGCTGGCTCTCCTGGGGAGATTTTGCCATCGGAATTGTCAGTTTTCTGACTATAGGTGCTAGCGTGTGAGCTCTTGTTTAAATGTCCCCTTGTACTTCCGGGATCTTCAAGATGATTAAAATGCGACCTTAGAAAAGCAGATGAAGAACTTTGCCTTAGGCACCTCACAATTTCAAGGTTCATTCACAACAGAAGGTACATTATTTCAGACATTATGCATGTAAATGTAGTCTTGATCTTGCTAAATATTTGAAACATGCTAATAAGAAGGCTGTGTTTATGTTCAGTTATGCTCACGGAAATGCCACCCTTTGGATGATGTCATCTCCCCAGACTGAATGTGTTCTGCTCCTCACACTAAAATAGGTATGAGTTTCTCTTGTACCAGGATCAAATCTTTGGAGATATTGGAGGAGAGGCGGGAGTGTAATAGTTTCCTAAAATCTAATTCAGTTTCTTTAAGAGCCAAGCTTATTGAATCATATCACCCAGCAGGAGATACAGACAGCTAGGCCAAAGAGAGAAGAGCAGATTAGTTCTGTTTGCATGATAAGAACCTCCTAAGAATGTGTCTTACCTGATGGGATCTGACAGCCCACCCTGAAAGCTTCAGCTGCAGTGTGATGGAGAACCAAAAGCTGCTAAAAATGCTCCACAGGTGAGGCCACCTAGAGTAACCCCACAATATTATAAGCGATTTAATCAGCACCGGTATCCAAATAGTAGTACTAGAATTTTCCTCACACCCATGCACATTACTGCATGGAATTTCTTTTACCTCTTGCAATCTGTTAAGAGAAACTGTGCTTGGAGAACAGTAGTGCAGCCTTTCTGGTCACACGGACCTGGGCTTGGATCCCTTCAGCACCTCCTCACTGAGTGATATTTACTTCTTTGGACAGTTTTCTCATCTGTAATGAGAAGAATACCTGCTTTCCCAGCTTACCTTGAGGATTAAGGGAAATAATCCCTTGAGCGGATCCTGCAGAGAATCTGCTGTCAATAACAGCTCCTGTCCTTTCACCAGGACTGGAAGAGCTTTGAACCCTTTCTTGGCTGTGTTCACTTTCCGGATTTTAATGGCTAAAATAATTAATTTGGGGAAAATCTAATGAACACTCCAGTTATTTTATTGGACCTTAAACTAAGAGGATAGAATCTATTTCAGCCACATGATAGAAGGTAAAGAATGGTTGGGATGCAAGGTTACCAGAAAGGTATTTGCAAAAGGAATTGAATATTGAGAAGGCAGGTGGCACATTCATTATGTGAGCAGTAAGGACTTATGTGCCAAGTACAATGGAATGAGGTTTTTGTGGCCTAGCTGTCAGTTTACCTCCTGGTCAATGCACAGGATGTGTGCCAGGAGTATGTCCTTCATGGGGCCATCCATTTCTAGGGTAATTATCTGTCTTGCAGGAAATTCTAAGGCGCTATCATGTAAAATGAGCCATGATGAGCATGACCAATTCCTGTCAGTTCTTAGCCTTGAATTATATATATACCCAATTATTGTCGATTTATTAGTAATAGAAATACTGTTCATTCTTTCTATTCTTATCTCTTGCATCCCTTTGGTAAGTTCATACTGTAATTTATGAGACCTCCTATTGTCTTATAAACAAAATCTAAGCTACTTTATATATGAGGTCTTCCCTTACCAGGCCCTTGCTCTTCTCTTGAGCCACCGTCATTGATACCCCCAGATACTTGACAGCTGCCAGTCACACCAACTGTTTGAAGGGCCTTAAGGATGCTGTGTTATCTCCCATCTGCATCTCTTTGAATATGTTCTACCTTTATTTAGCCAGAGTTGACCTTTCCTGCTTTGTCTATCTGGCTAAATCCTCTTGCTGTTATCCTCAAATATGTAAAGGTCCCTCCTCTAGGATTCTTTCTCTTTCTTTATTGACATGTCATCCTAGCTTATGGCTGCCTCAGGATTTATTCTATGAATTATAGATTTTCATTTCACCCTAGACTCTGAGGTCCTTAGTGTCAGGAACTGGGACTTCGATTCCCTCTCTCTACTCTTTAGTTTGGTTCCTGGCCTATGGCAGCTTGTCAGCAAATGTGAAAGGAAGAAAGGAAAGAAGGAAGAAGGAACACTGATCCCCATTTGTCTTTCAAAAGCCTACATTCTGCTAAGGGAATTCAAAGTCATTTTCTTGCCCATCTTTAGCTAAAAGGCAATAAGCCTGAATTCTTGCTCAAAGAAAGCCCTCCAGTAGATAATATTTTGGATATCAAAGTTGATTTTATGAGTCAAGGTTTATCTTTAAAGATGAGACCAAGTTTCTGATATTGGACTCATGGAGTCTTTGAGAAATAAAGATATTAGGGAGAAGTAATAGAGCATAGGCATTACGAACACCAGTCGTGGAGCCAGACTGCCTTGGTTCAAATCCCAGCTCTGCCACTTACAAGCTTTATGAACTTGGGCCAGTTGCTTAATAGCTCAGTTTCTTCAGCTATAAAATAGGGATAACTAGAGGAGAGAAAGCAATTAAGGGAATCGTTTTTGTAAACTATATAAATGTCTAATCAATGTACTATATACTTGAAACTAATATAATAAGATTTTTTTTTTAAATGCACTTCATAGATGTTGTGAGGATCAAATGATTCAATGTATGTAAAGTGCTTAGAAAAGAGCCTGGCACATGGTAAGTACTATTAAATGTTCTCAATCACAATTGTCTAGACCAGAATTTTCCTAAATATTTAGCTTCAGTCTTTTTGTTTCACACAATCTTACAAGACATGTAAAATCATGGCTGCTTTGCTGAGATGGGAGTGGGGGGCTGGGGTGAAGCCCAGAGCTCTTCCCTTCCTTAGAACTTTGGACCTACAAAAGCTTAGTGAAGAAGCTCTGATCACATCCCTAAGCTCCTCATTTTCCAGAAGGAAGATTGACACCCAGCCTTGGCCTGAATTGCCCAAGGTTCCACAGGAGCACTCCCTGCACTGGGCAGCAGGGACCCTCTGGTCACTTGGTCCTTTTCTCAAAAGGATTCGCCTTCCATCTTGCGGCCCACAAAGGACTCAGAATTAGGACAGCAGGCGCTGGGACCCCCTTCTCCTCCTGCAGTCATTCTGAGTAGCTCTTCAAAAATGATGTTCAATGATATGACCGCATCCCATTGTATTTTGCCCAATGAAAGAGTGTGTTTCTGCAGAATCCATCTTGGAGTCAGAAGAATGAAGATATGATTTTACTGTGCAATATGCCCTGCCCTTTTTGGTAAAATTAGAAGTGGAATTCAGTCTTTCTTTTGCCAACTATCTTAAGAATTTTCCCACCTTAATTCATCACTAAGCATATTTTTTTCTCTCCTAATTTACTATTATTTCAGTACCATGTTGCCCCAGACAGCTATCGCCATAGTGTATACATCTACACTGTGTAATTAAATCAAAGATTTTTATCTTATTATATAAATAGACACATGTGCAAACTAATCCAGCCTTTCCTGTAGTCACAATTGCTCACTTGGTGACTCAGCAGAAAAGCCCTGAGCAGGTTAGCATCCTCATTCAACTTAAAAGCTCCTATGCTAGTAATTAAAGTCCACTTAGTTAATTATATAAAATAACATATCTTAATTTTCTAGAGCATAGCCCTCTGGCTGAGCAGTACGTTGTGGAGCTGTAAAGACTATTTTCTAGAGACAAGAGAGTTATCTTTGTATGGCTGGGTCCAGAGAACCATAATCACCATGGTTGTAGGGTAGAGGCACTTTAGCTTTCTTATTACATCTGACATTGCATGGGCTGGTAAAACCAGTCTTTCCCATTAGTTTGCTTTGCTAGACTCTAACCAGAAGAGAGACCTTGAAACAGCACATGTGTCCACACACATATACACACTTATAATTCCTTGCAATATGTGCTTCTCATTACCCTTTAGTGACTTGTTTCATTTGTACATCGTTGTTTTTATCAAGGTACTAGAGAAAACTTGAATCTGTTCAGTTATTTTTTTCAACACACATTGATTGGGTACCTAGTGGTGGTGACTGCTGTCTCCAGGCTGTATTTTACCTTCACAGCCATCCTCTAAAGTCAGCACTATTATCCCCATTTATAGATGAATCAACTTGGAAAGCTCAAGTAACTTGCACAAAGCCAAGCAGCTAGTTACAGCAGAATTGGTGCTTGAGCCAGGGTCAGGGAGACACCATATCATCATGCTGAACTACCACATGACATGCCTAAACCCAACAGGACTTACTCAGGGTGATAAAGAGTAAAAATATGCGCTCTCTTCAACAGCACATGGACTAAAGTTGGAACGATACAGAGAAGATTAGCATAGCCCCTGCGTAAGGATGACGTGCATATTTGTGAGGTGTTCCATATTTTTAGAGCCAGAGGAGAGAAAGCACAATTAGGGATTGTTCTGTTACTGGAGAGTGGGGTCCTCTCCTGGGCGTTGTCCAGGTTCTCGATGTCTCAAAGAAAGAATTGAGCAAGACACTGAAATATGGTAGAAGAGTTAAGTTTTATTAGAAAGAAAAGTCCACTTCCAGACATGGAAGCGGGCCTGAGCAAGAGAAGCGTGGCTCAAAAGGCCTGGTAACAAAGACTTCGGGGTTTTTATCCCTTTTTGCTGTGGTGGTTACTTTGAGTGGGCTTCCTTAATTGACAACTAAGATCAAGAGGACTCAGTGATTCATCGTTTTGTTTTCTGCGCATGTTTGTTTCCAGAATTCAGTCTGTTATAATGATATTAATGAACTTGTGGGCATATGCATCCTATTATAACGATGGCATAATGAGGCTCAGGCAAGTCGAAAGTCATTGGGGTCTTCATTGTGGAGATGCAAGTGACTGGCTTAAACTGGTACCTAATTCTCTGCCTACTGGTTTGAGTTAAAAAAAAAAAAAAAAAAAAAAAAAAGCTTTCTGGCTTGCTTAATTGTGGGTAGACTAGGGCAGACCCTTCCAGGATAGAATGGCCTCAGTGTCTTTGCAGACAGACTCGAACCCCCTAACTAACTTTCCTGCCTACCTCTTTTCTAAAAGCATGAACCCCCTTATTACTGGTATGGATGTTGAGGGGCGGGAGGTCTCTTCTTCCGTATCTGCTTCCTGCTGAGAATGGCCATAGTCCCTGCCTGCAGGAATTTCATGGAGCTCTTTCCCTTTCTGTTTCAGTCAGGGTGGAGTCTTGGGTTTCCTGCGGAAGTGCCACCTCAGTCCCTAGACAAGGAAAAATATTTGAACTGATTATTTAAAAACAGGCTTGGTTACTATATTTCTTAAAGAGCAAAAAGACCTTTGGCCTAAAGTTCCCTCCCCCTCAGACTCTAAGGGCCCTGCCTGGCTTAACACCATTTCTGTTTAACAATGGTTGCTGACCCTTATCAATAGCCAGAGGATCTGAGTCGCCAGCTTCAGGCAGTTATCACGATTTGAGGAAGAGGGCCTTTTTTCCAGAAAAAGGAGGGAAGAAAACTTAACTAGGTTTACTAAGAAGATTAACTCTGCAAGAGATATCCCATTTCATTTTCTGCTAAAAGATTAAGGTTTTACAAGTGATGTCCCGTCTCAGTTCTAAAACTATATATATGTCTAACTAATGTATTATATACCTGAAACTAGTAATAATAATAAAAATAATATTGTTACAAACTATGCCTTCAGGAAACTCATACATACCAACACATAAATCTAATAAAGAGTGATAAGTGCTATGTGGAACAATAAACCATAGGGCCCTAGGGGAGGGAGGGATGGAGTCTGCCTGGAGGGAAAGGAGCAGATGTAAAGATGGGGGAAAGCCTCACAGACAAAGGCCTTTGATTTTGGCCTTGGACTGTAAGCAAGACTCATCAATGGGGAGAGGGATGTCCACTAAGAAATAGCATGAACAGTTGTGTGGCTCTGTGCTGTATCCAGGGAGTGGTGATTTGGCAGGCGTGGCCAAAGTGCAGTGTGGAAATGGGAGAATGGGCAAGATCTGAGATTATGGATCTTTACCTCTAAGGCAGTGAGGAGCTGTGTTAGCCAGGGTTCCTTGCTTATAAGCAAAGGAAATGGATTCTATGATAAGCTAAAGTATACTCACAGGAAGTACACTGGAGGTTTATAAAGTTCACAGGGTGGCTGGGGAACCCACCTTGGGGAAATAACAGGATTACCTGGAGAATAGCAGCTCCAAAGGGCCAGGAAAGAGAAATATCAGCAGTGATCATTCAGCAGAAAGAGTCTGGTCAGCATACGAAACCTTTGACCATGTTTCTGCACGCTACTGCATGTCGAAGATCCAGAGTCCAGAAAGATAAAATCCAGAGGCCCTTTCCGGTTTGCACACACAAGGGAAGAGTAATTGCCCACAAAGAAAAATAGGGGCTCTGCTGGGAGGGGAAAGTGTACGTGGGGAAGATTAAAAAAAAAAAAAATTCTTTATAGAAACTCTCAGTGCTTTCAGAGCAGAGTAGTGAGATCTGTGGGCTGGGTGCCCCGTGACAACATGGAGGATGTTTTAGAGAAGTTTAGGGAGGGCCAGTGGTCTGACTAAGAGGCTGCTGTGTTAGTCCAGGTGACAAGCCTGCAGAGTGAGCGTGGGGATGGAGACGAGAAGACAAACTCACAAGGTAATAGGAACAGCACTCCACTGCCACGGTTACCTATTATATCTCTCACGTGGGCAGTGTTACTTTCATTTGATGAGAATATTATTGATCTAATGAAGGATTATCCCAAGGCTTATGATTTTATAAATGAGAAAATAACACACACTCCAGGGAGACTTAGCTGTTACATTAACAATTAATAGGAAAATCTGACAAAGCCAAGGCTTGGAAATCATGCTTATCATGAATAATATAGAGCTGGGAGAGTTGGTCTGAGCCCAAATACATTCAGAGTAATTTTCCATAAACCTGCCACCTCCAGTTTGAAAATATTTCATGTGTGAGACTGCAATTTTCTCTGACAGGCTAGGATAGTAAGAAGAGGAAGTTGAAAAAGTAAATTGCTCTTTTTGTAATGGTAAAAATGTCATTACTGTGAAGAACATTTGTCTTTCTGATCAGGTATTAGATCTTGAGCTGAGATTCTGGTTTGTAATACTCAGCATTATAAGCAAGCATGTTTGTGAACTCCTAAATATATGATAACTGGTTTTATTTTATTATCCAAACAGTGATAGATGTATTTTTTCCAGTTATTCAGTGCAGCCAATTACTTTTCCCAACACTGAAAACAACAGTAATTTCAAGGTGAGTTACTCTGGCCCCAGCCCCAGCTGGCTCTGCTGGTTCCTATGAACTTATTGACCAGGCCTACTGTGTTTCTTGTATCCTCTGGACAAGTCCTACCTTGTAGGATCTGCTGGAGGTAATGAGATGAGTTTCTGTGCCAGTCAATCAGGTTCACTGTTCCAAATTCTAATCTCAGATCTGATTACCAAAGATTATAGGAAGAGAATAGAAATAGTCTTAGTTTGTGTCCCACAACTGCAGACCCTGAGACAAAAATTTGAGAACAAATAGTTTATTTAGAAAATACTGGGAAGAGCTGGTGAAATGAGAATAGGAGGAAAGGAAAACAATGAAAGGTATGTCAGTGTGTAGTACAGCTGTGGACCAGAGGAGTTTAATTCCACCGAGGACCCTTAGCGAGATAGCTTGGGACACACTTCAGAATTGTCCTGCAGATGGGGGAGGAAGCCAGGGCATTTATCCACTAACTCCTCGGTTCTTGAAGGTCATTCTTAGGATGCTAAATCTCTAGTACTTTAGGGCCTGCCTTCCACACCAATGCAGGCCAAGAATACCCCTGCAGCCAGAAAATGCCCTTGAAAAGCCATTTATTTGCACAAGAACCACCTACATGCAACCTCCAGGGTAGACCCAGAGGATACAGGCAGGATACAAACAGAGATACCAAATGAACTGGGAAAAATTAATTGCTGTGCCTAAAAAAATTAAAACATGGCCGTGAGTGTCCTTAATGTTCCTATTATGTTAAATAAGGTAGAATGATATCTTCTTTGAGTCAGAGTATATTCAGCTATGGATCATATTTTAAAGCACTTAAAATTTAATAGAGGAGTTAGGATGTATTTACGAGTATGTCTAATACAAGAGACAAAGTGATGAGAAATCTAACAAGTCACATGCAAAAAGTGAGACATGGGAGGGATGAACTCTAGGTAGGAAGGAGGAATGACTTTTCGGAGAAGGCAGCACTTGGCTTTAACATTCAAATGTGAGGAGGGTAGACATTCTCTGCAGACAAAACAGAGTCACAGACACAGAGAATCGAAAGTGAGGGACAAGGTTTAGGTCAGTCTAACCTCACCTTGGAAGAGGGAAGGTAAACAGTTGGAGGAAGATTGGAAAGTTCTCCTCGGCCCCAAATTACGAAGAGTTTTAAATACCAAGCAAGACCTTTGCCCTTGCAGCTGCTGAAACAGCACATCGGGGTGCCTGCACCCTTAGAGGTATGCTACCACTTTTTAAAAATTAAAACAAATTTTATCTTTGCTGCAGCACACACAGCATACTGTTTTGAGGATATGTTTCAGGTAAGCTTAGTGGGTTATGTGCCATAGCCTAGGCAGTGTACAACTTGCAAAGAACAAGTAGAAAGAGATAGCATTGAATGCCAAGGCAATATTTACTGCAGCATGATTGACTGTCACCTTGTGTGTATATAAACAAGCACAGTCAGGGCAATGGGAAGATTATAAATACCACCTCAAATGCAAAAAGCAACCGAGTAAATAGTTGCATGACTAGAAGTATCCACTAAATACTTCAACTGGACACCAAGCTCTTTCTTAATTTTAATATTTACAAGTGTGCAAAGAAATCAGAAACTATTGTTAATCATGTTAGGCAATGGAGAACCATTCTAAGGTTTTTCAGAAGAGGGTAACATCTGACCTTGGCTCTCTTGCTAAGGCATAAGCAGTGATATGGGTTTTTCATAGTTCTCCATGGGTGAGGGATTTCCTGTTCATACAAATGTGTATTAAGGCCATTTGCCATGCTATTCACACATGTGGCAAAGAAGGAAATTGATTTGGATATTCTGGAACTAGAGACAAGTCTCCCTTCAATATAAGTAGGGAAGAAAGAATCTAGATTCTCACGTCAACATTTATCAATACTATTTGAAAATTATGTACTTCTACTGTATGAAAAAGTCCTTTAAGTGCTGGCACAGAAAGACGGTACTCTTTGACCTTGATAAATTACTCATCTTGGTCTCAGTTTTGCTCATCTGTAAAAATGGAGCTAATAAGAGCTGCCTTACAGAGCAGTTGTGATGGCTGAATGATGCAGTTTATTAAAATTCTTGGTAGAAGCTTAATAAATGAGAAGTTGTTGATGATTTACAACTAGGTGCCCTCAGGAACAGAACTTGAAAGCCACTGAAAAAAGTCTCCTAGGAATTCTAGGTGAACCCAGACTATCCCTTCAGTAAGCTGTAATCTTGTATATAATGAAAGTTCCCAGCACACTAGAGTTTTTATCTGTTAACTTTGGGTGTGGTTCTTATGGAAAATAGAAGAGATAGATAGAAGATAGGTAGATCGATCTATTAATCAATCTATTCTTAATTAGCACCACGTGAGAATGAAATTTATGAGAATCAATATATTGTGCAGTGCTTCATTTTCATTTTCTAGAGCGCAGGATGTTCTCTCACATACTCTTTTGTTTAATCATTTATTCTGCAGCCATTTTTGAGCATATACTATAAATGCTAGCTATGAAGGAGACACATAGAAGTATAAAATTTCTTTAAATATTTTACAATCTATATATAAAGACAAATTATATATGCATGTATATATATATATTACATATATACCATTGCTTTTAAAATACACCTATAAATTATGTCAAACAGTTAAGTAATGCTACCAAGAGAGTATAGATTAAGAACAAACATGAATGGTGTGATAAATATTTACTTGTTTAGAAGTGGAAATGATCAATCTGGGTTAAAATGGCTAAGTAAATTTTATGGAGGTCATAGGGCTTAGCTTGGCCTTGAAGAATGATGAGACATCATCATTTAGGGAGAAAGAAGCCTGGCTGCCGGTATGAATAAACGGGCAGCGAGAAAGTCAAGACAGAGGACAGGGTTGTCCTAGGGGTTAATGGAAAATAAGGTTGCAAAAGTAGCAGGATGCAGCCTGCAGAAGGGTTTCAATGCCAGACCAAGTAATCTGGTCTGTAGTTCAAGATCATAAATTAAAATGTCTTCAGGAGCCAGTAAAAGTTTGGGGTAGCTAAGGGGAAGAAATAGGGAGCGGTGGAGAGACTGTTGGAGATCTGGAGAGTACAAAAGCCTTCAAATTCAGAAATATTTAAAATATTGGTCTCTTCAAACCAAACATGTCTACAGACCAAATTCTGTCTGCCAGACCCTGGTTCTAGACCATTCTCTGGGCTACCCATTGCCATGCCTCATGATTGGCAGACATTACCAATCAAACAAATCACTATTTCTTGCTAAGCCTAGATTAGCCCTCAGAATTCTTCTTAACATGATTAAGTCGTGGCCATTAGTTCCATGTTGATTCTTTTCTAGTCTCAATATGACCATAACAAGTTCACATTAAACATATTTGCAAAAATACATTGACATATGAGTGAGAGGGGTTATATATAGTGTATAACTTTGTGTTTTTTTGGTTCCCTCTTCCTCTAACCCACAAATGCTCATGTTTGAATTTTTTCTTTTGTATTTATTTTCAAATATGTGTTAATTCTGCACCACTAAGGCCTTGAGTCTACCCTTCCCTTAAGGAAATCAGGTTTCATGGTGTCCTGTGGATTAAGGAGTATAGGGATCCAGGCAGAGGTAGACAAGGAAATAGGGTTATTTAGGGAATTGAAAGACCAGTGTCTGGCTTTGTGGATGACTGGCACAAGTAACTTAACCTCTGAGTTTCAGTTTCCTCAGCTCCCAGTGAAGGTAATCATCTCTTTCTTGACCACCCGATGATTTACTGTGTCAGATGAGTTCACGAGTGGTGTAAGGATCTGGACAACTAAAAGCCTTTTAGCATTATTTTTCTGTCCATTCCTCTTACAGTTCAATCAAAAGGGAATGTGAGGCAGGAGGTGGGGGAGTGGAGTAGGGTGGACATTTATGTCTAATAAGACTGTTGTGTGTGCTGGTTAAGTTGTATAATTTTAAGATTTATCATAGATAATGCTATTTTAAAGGGTGTCCAGGAAACTAGGAAAGCTTTTTTTGTAGGGAACCATGTTTGGTGATAATAAGCACAAAGAACAGACGTAAAACAAAGAAACAGAACCATTTTGCAGATTGAGTGTGTCATCTTGTGCAACAGACAATGAAAATTTCTCCTTTCCAGCCTCTACCATCCTAACAGATCCTATATACTCACTAATTCGCGTGGTCCTCACAGTAGCATTATGGTTGGCTAGGAGGTATGATTATCCTCACTGAGAGCTGAGAAAACTAACGTTCAGAGAGGGGAAGTTACTGAGGCCTGGTCAGCAGTAGAACCAGGAATTAAATCTGGATTTTCCTACTCCCTGTATAACTCTGTCAATTTTCCTATCTATTTCTGTCTAAAAATATTGTTCAACTCAGGTTCTAAAAGGATAATGGGAAAGAAAAAGAAATCAAAACATGGCCATTACTCCCTGTGTCTTTAGGGGTCTGAGATTGCACTCCCAGATTTCTGCTGTCTTTTGCTTACATAATTGTTTGTCCCGCCGTAAGCATTTTGTAGAGGTGGCCTTACCTGCAGCTAACCTGATGCCCTTCTGCTTTACCCAAATGCTAGATTTACACTTAAATCAATATTTAATCTAATGTACCTCTCTTGACTTCATTTGTAAAATGGTGTGTAGATCTTGGATAAGAACACAAGCCTGTGAGCTGAATCAAAACCATTTGTAAGACAATAAACTCTAAAAGGAAACATGGTGATGCATACAGAAGAGGAGAGGTTTCCTTGGCAGGAACCAGTGTATTTCCGTACCCTCCCCCATTTTTCTTAGAAATCTGGAAAAGGGAGTCAATAGTGATTTAATTGTGCCTGTTGCAAATGAAGCTCAGGATTCCAATAGGCCCAAAGACGTTAGCAATAATGAAGAAAAATACCCTCATCACATGAGTAGGAATTCTTTTCAGTCATATATCATACCTCACAGGATATTTTCATTATGTAGGAGGAAAAGACCCCAAGTATGTTATTTCACAATATCGTAAAATAAGAAATAAGCACATAAGGGAAGGTAAATTGGTACATATGGAAAATAGTATGGAGGTTTTTCAAAAAATTTAAAGCAGACCTACCTTTTGACCCAGGAATTGCACTTGTAAGTATTTATCCAAAGAAAACCAAAACAATATTTTGTAAATATCTGTGCATCCCTATGTTCATGGCAGCACTATTCGAAATAGCCAAAAATGGAAGTAACCAAAATGCCCATCAACAGACGATTGGATAAGGAAGTTATGCTTCATATATACAATGGAATATTACTCAGCATGAAATCTTACCATTTACTACGACATGGGTGGACCTAGAGGTTATTATGCTGAGCAAAATAAGCCAGACAGACAAAGATAAATTCAATATGATTTCACTTATATGCAGAACCTAAGGAACAAAAAGAATAAACTAATTGAAAACAGACTCACAAATATAGAGGACAATCGGGTGATGGCCAGAGGGGAGGGAATTGGCGACTGAGAGAATGGGGTGAAGGGTTAAAGAAGTACAAATTAGTAGTTGATAGATGGTCACGGGGATGGGGAGCATTGCATAGGGAATGCAGTTAGCATTAATGTTATGGCTAAGTGGAGAGCCAGGGGAGAGAAAGAGCAATTAGGGAGATCATTTTATAAACTATATAAATGTCTAACCAATGTACTGTACACTTTAAACTAATAAAATAAAATTTTAAAAATAAATATAATTTAAAAAGAAACACATGTAAATTTAAATGTAAATGTAAATATTTTATTTATTATGTAGAACCTGAAATTTATGGGTGCCTTTCAAAGTGCCCCCGATTCAAATGATTTTTCCAATACCGTTTAGATTGTTCATTTCAAACGAGAAATGGAATTCCCAGCCTGATCTTTCAGAAACACTGTTGAACTTTTAGTTCCTTTAGTGTCTGTGGAAAGTAAATTTTGTGTCTTTGGTGAATGAGATGGATGGCGAGTTAAGTGAGCTTGAAGCATGACGGAAGAATGGAAAGGACAAAAGAAAGGAAGAAAAAAAGAAAGGAGAAAGAAAGGGAAGGGAAAAGAAGGGAAGGAGGGAGGAGAGGGGCAGGTGAAGAGGGAAGAGTATATATATCTATATCTAGTGATGTGAAGGAATCAAAGTCTCCTAAAATAAGCTTTTGCATCTTTCTTATCGATGAGATTAGACCCGTTTTCAGTTAACAGAGTTCAAGGTTTCAAGTTTAGTGAATTGGTCTACTTAATTTAAAAGTGTTTTCACCCTCCTTATGCTAAAATATTGTCCGACATTTAGTTATGTTCTACATGGCCATGCTTTTGATTGACAGTGAAATCACAGTAAGGAATTTATACCATAAATTTACAATTAAATGACTGTATGAGGCATATGAAATAAGTAGCACTTCATTAGTGAATTCTGTTGCCCACATCTAAACATCAACAAAGTTCCTCTAACTCCAGGATGCCTTTGGAATCACTTGTTATGTTGCTAGGAAACTTTAGATACATACTTCTAAATGCCCCACTCATAACTAGCATTTTAATGTTACTCATGGTAACTAGGACTTTTGGAAATCAAGTCAGATTTGGGACAAGGAGCATGTTTTGATGACACATCTATTACAAAGCATGAGCTTTGTGTTTCTGTGGTGGGAAAATGCCCTCTCACGATGTCCTTCAGCCTGTCTCCCCAAACCTCCTCAAGTAGAACAGAAGCAGAAGCCTGGTGCTTGATATGCAGATATAACTTTCGAGCCAACTGCCCATCTCTCCTTCAATCCAGTGGCCTCCCCTAAACCCATCCTATATCAAAATTTTGGAGACTTTACTAGAACAAAATAATTACATTTGAAAATGTATAAAATTCCTAACGTTGTACAATTAGTACTCTTACAACATCTATGAAACTTTGAACTACTTCTATTAATTCATCGTAATGAACAGATTTTGCTATAACATACAATTAGGAATGCCACTCTCTATCCAGAGGGCAAAAGTTATAGTACACATGGGTGGTCATTTGTAAATAAGTGCTTTACACACCCCTCTTAACCCTGATGAAAGTTGACTGTTATATTAATGGGCAAGAGAGTGTTAGACAAAGCCACTGTGGTCAAAATAACAGGGAGAGCAGATGGATTAACCACATGAGAATCATAGCCATTCATCCCCTTAAAGAGCATACATTTCCACTGTGAATGTGTGATGACAATATTTACTTTGTCATTTTAGGTTCAATGAAACAGCCAATTAGAAAGGTATAAACTATGCTTTAACTGACCTTCAGTATAAATTGGTTGATTATATTGCTTATATACCTGTCCCTCAATTTACATGGTATTTTTCATGCGAGTTTTTTATACGTGGTAAATATTCCTCCCGTTTACGTGGACTTTTTATACTCAGTTTCCATTTACACAGTCTGTTTTTCATTTCCATTATTGATGATTACTTTTCCTAAGTAATAGCTTAACTCAGTAATGTACAAAGAATTAATACTTATAGCACACAATTATTAATAATCTTCTCATTCACTGGTTAGCAAATATAAAAGCATGGGTGACTATGGATATTTTTCAGGATTGGTTTCACAAATGCTTTGCTGTGGAAGCTGAAAATTAACTGAAGGAAAAATGTCTTCCTTTTAAAATACTTTTACTTTTAGGTAATGCACCTGGTCATCTACACAGTTTAGAACATCCAAATATACAAGTTGTATATCTGCCAACCCTTTAGATCAAGGCATTGTTTCCACCTTTAAGATTGATTATATTAAATGGAGTTTTAATGATACTTTTAATAAACTTGGCGATAGTGAATCACGTACAGTTACAAAAGCCTGGAATAAATAACACAACAATTTTAAGTTGTATCAAGAATATTGCTTTAGCTTTGAGTGATTTAAGCCATCAACTTTAAATGCTTGATGCAGTATAGCCAGAAGTGGTTGTACCAGGGAATATTGTTCTAACAGCTGAAGAGGGATTAACTAGCATTCTTAATTTATTAAATAAATTTAAAGAAGAACATTTTGACCATTTGAATGTAGATGATATTATTGGTTGATCATGAATTAACTGATAATAAATTAATACACTTACTATCTGAGCCCATCCTGCTGATGAATGCAGATGGCAGTGACCTTGAACCAGTTTCATTCACTGCAGAAAATATTTACAAAGCTCTTTAATGGCCACAAAACTGGAAACTGCAATTCTATATATTGCTCCAAACATCCAATGAGCCTGAAAATTTTGAAAAAATATTTTTAACTCTTACAGTGAATATCAAAGAATTTATGAAAACTTTGCAAAAGATGGGGTTGGAAAAAGATCATCCAAAAACATAAACATAAATAATGAAACTGAAGTAGTACTTCCAAACATTTCAAGTGATGAAGATAGTGACTTTGTGCTAATTAAAAAGAGTTTGATTGCTTTAGATTACGATACAGACTCTGACAGCGAATAAAATTTTGTTTTGGTTTTTTTGAATTTTCATTAGCTCTTTTTGGTGAAAATATGTGAAATAAAAATTTTTATGACTTATATTGGTCTGTTTCTTTAGCATTTTTTTTTGTACTGGTGGACTCTTTTTATACAGTTTTCTTCCATGGGGGGGGGGGGGAAGACATGTGGAACAGATAATCCATGGAAATTGAGAGACAGTGTATTCAGCTAGAAAGATTAAATCAATATTTCCTTTAATATTCAAATCCAAGAATTTTTAGTTGACATTTGAATTCATTCACAACTGTTCAAGCACTTAGTCAACACATGTTTATTGATTGACTAATTGGTTCTATGGAAGATGCAAAGATCAAAAAGACTGTCTGCCCTTTGGGATTTTATAATCTAGAAGGGAAAATAAGATGCACACAGAGACCCATGATATAAGGCAGACATAAGAAAATGCTGTGAGAGCTAAGAAAAGGGTTTGACCAGAGCCTGGAGATCAGAGGAAGGCTTGAGGATCTGGTAGAAACTGAAAAGAGAGTTGGACTTTGGCCCCCAATAAATTTACTTTCTTGCCCTTTCCAGAAAGGGGAATCTTAGATTTCCCAATCTTACTGTGAAGATGATTACACAAAGACGTGCTCAGAAAGTTAATCACATTGGCCAAGTGGTCTGTGTTGTGTGCGATTATTTCATCTAAATGCCTTAACCAACTTTATTTAGCCATGGCAGTAAAGTCAAAACAATAAATCTTGAAACATCTCTTAACACAGATTTGCTCCATTGCCAATGAAAGAAAGAATATAAAAATGCAAAAAGAAAGGGAGTAAAATATTAGATGACTGAAATTAATTTACTAGAATTTGGCTCAAGGTTCTTAGAAAATCGAATAGTTCTCTAACTTTGTAAACCTTGCTGCGTGGAGCTGGCTTCTGAATCAAATTGGGAACAGAAATTACAACTGAGTCCCATCGGTGTAGGATCTACCAGTAAGTAGCTGCTTTCTCTTAATTGTGTGCTGCTCATTCCAATTAGGAACTCCCAACCAGCACTACTTGCAGGCCCCAGGACAACCTTAAGTGGAGACGGCGTGGGGCCAAGAAAGGAGCACTCAACTGGTCCTGGAGTCAGGGCTCTGCTTTTCAAGCAGCTGTATGACCCTGGGCAAGTAACATCTTACCTCTGAGTCTCAGTTTTTTTATATGCACAACATCATGCCTTATATCACAGGGTTGTTGTGAGTTTCCAGTGAGATAAGCCATATAGCGATGCTCTCTATACACTGTACAGTTCTGCCTAAACATCAGTGTCAGCACCATCGCCTTTAGCAGTTGGCTTCTGCCCTAAGCAAGAAGCTGTCCTTACTGAGGCAAAGGTCTTTTATTTTGTCATAAAGGTTATTCTTATTGCTGCTGATTATTAGCTCTGTGACCTCAAAGAAGCCATTAGACCTTTTAGAACCTCATTTTTTCTTACCTACAAAGTGGGCATTGTAATTATGCCTGTCCTGCCTATCTTAAAGGTTCACTATAATAATCAAATGACATAAAAGGATATGAAAGCAAATTGCAAACTTAAGTCATCCCATAAATATTCATTGTTTCGCCCACACAGAGGCTGCAGACCTACATTTCTAATCCGGATTTCTTGATTGAGTTCTTGATCCTTGCTCCTCAGGCCGCCCCCCGTGGGCATAGTTTGTCACCTGCTCTGAACTTTAAGCCTCTGCTCATCCTTCAAGCCTTTCTTGCTTCTGGTTCTAGCCTACTGAGTGCTGATAGAGCTCGTGCCCCTATTCTGGAGTGTCCCACTATACAGCACATTGTTTCAGAAATCCTCCTTCAGAACCAGGCCACTTCTACCCCAGTGCCCTGAGCCTGAGCTCGGTCAGGCCACAGTATTGTCAGGTCTTAACAATTTCAGGCCTTTTTGCCCTGGGCCTGTAACTCTGTTTCCTAGAGATTCAAAATTTCTGTTTTCATCTTGCTTCGTGCCCAGAATGTTCATAGAAGGCAGTGATTCTCAACATTGGCTATGCATTGGAACCACGTGGGAAACCTGAAAAAATAATAATGCTTGGGCCCCATCTTCAAGGATTCTGATGTAATAAGTTTGGAGTATAGCTTGAACATCAGGATTTTTCAAAGCTACTCATGTGATTCTAATACATAGCCAAGGTTGAGAACCACTGACCTAAGGGGTTGTTCCCAGCCAAGTTATAACCTGGGGTAAGAGTGAGGGCTGGTAACAATCCGCCTTTCACCAGCATTGGGTATAGAGGCCAAAATCTACAACAAAGGTGAGTTCTAAGAAGCAACATGTTCAACCCTCATAATACCAGTCTTGAATCCAAACCCTAGGGAAACTGATTTAAAATGGTAGCCTAGTCCAGCTGGATCACCAGGTCTTAGGTAGCAGGACTCAGGAAAGAGAGGGATAGTTAGTTGCAAGACTAAATCTGGGCCTCTAGCTAGCATTGTTTATATTCCATCTGGGATTGAAGAAAAGGGCAGGGCCCTAATAGCTAGAGAAAATGGTCATGATATTCCCTATACTGGACAAGAATACTTATTGTATATACACACTTATAGGTCTGGACCCACTTTGGGTACAGGAAGTCTTGATCTTTCTATGGTCAAAGTCTTTGATAAAGATTCAGACATGAAAGTGGTAAGAGCCTCAAAGGCCAATGTTTTTATTTTACACATGAGAAAACTGAGCCCTTAGAGGACAAGGCTGGTCCAAGGTCAGACAGCAAGTTGGAGGCAGAGTTAAGAGTAGAGCACAGGTCTCCTCTCACCATCCAACAATGGGCATGGGACTCCCTTGAGTATCACACATTTAGACTGTGAAGTCAAGAACTATGTAAAACATGCTCTTAAAGTAGATTATGGGGTCAGAAAATTTCTGACTGGTGCGCATATATATTTTAAACTCTTCCTTCATTTTGAGACTGTGGAGCATGACATTCTGTTAGGAATGGGGGCCCAGCAGGTGAAAACCAGGTGCTTGCCACTTATTTTAAAGGGAAAAAAGGGAAAGAAAATGAATCTGAGTTATTCTTTGGATTTTTTTTTTTTTTTTTAGCTGGAGAGGAATTAGTGGTTTCTAGTATATATTTAGTCTGTGATTTCTGGGGGTGTGCATTTAGCAGGCTGGGATGCATTTTTCATGGAGAGCCAGGGTGTTGATCTAAGGACTCGTATTATAGTGGGATGCTGAGCAACAGTTAAAGTATTTTTCTGTAGTGACTGTCAGACCAGGGCTGAGCCACCAGAGGATCCTTCTCCCTGGAGGGCTTTGGCTAAACAGGAAGACAGACAAAACAATAACAATAGTGCCTGGCTTTGCACTTTATAGTTTATAAAACACTTCAAGGCATTTTTGTAGCCATACCTTAGAAAAGTATATAAGTCAAGCAGGAGTTACAAAATAGGTAAAAACAACTCAAGCCATTTTAAGAGGGAAAACAAAGACACTTTATGAATGCCCTGTGATTTGGAGATACCCATTTCTTAGGTATCAAAACTAAGTTCAGCAAGACCATGTGGTTTGTCAAAATGACATAAGAGTAATGATAACGATAATGACCAAGGTTCTTATTTCATGTCCAGAGTCCTTTTTACTGTCACACCACAGATCCCTCAAGCAAAGAAAGGGAGGTAAAGATGAGAGTCCAGGAGGCCAGATTTGGCAAAAACAGGTGTGGCCAACCTCTGTTGCGGGACTGGGTATGAGACATCCAGGGCTCCTGAGTACTGAGGTGGGTGGTCATAGGCTAGATGCCAGGAGCTGTAGTTGGCCTTGATGAAGGCAGAAGTGCCATTATTAATGAGCGTTTCTGGCTGTCAGTGTATGAAATGACCACTCAGGTATAACTTTGACCTAATGAAATAACTTAATGAGTTTTTTCACTCTGATCAGTTGATTTCAGGCCCAGCTTAGGATGGCTAGTCACATCCCTCTGCTGGTCCCTCATCCTCCCTTCACTAGAGCTTGTTGAATTTATTGGTGGCAGGACCTGAATGATGTTGCCTTATTGTTTGTATCTGTTTAACTTGGATGACTATTGTGGGACTTGCATAAATTGTTTTTCACATAAAGAACAAAAGTATTTCTGCACCTTTTGTCTATGCTTAGAGAATGGTAAGATAGAATAATGGGCTTCATTTTAGAGAAAATCAGATAAATTGATCTTTTCATTTGTGTGGATACTAGGAGCAAAACTCATAACCAACTAAATGTAAAAAAGTGATCTTAAAGAAATTTGAACCCCACTGTCCCCATCCTGTGAAGATTGTGGTCTTTCCTGACATTAAGGTGATACATTTGCATGTTAATTAGTACAAAGACCTCAGCATAGAAAAATAAACCGTGCGTTTGTGAAAACAGGACATTTATTTAGTGCAGACTCTGGTACCCAACTGTCTGGGTTTGAATTTGACTCTGCCATTTACCATTAAGTGTGCCAGTGGGCAAGTTACTTAACCTTCCTTTGCCTCAGTTTCCTCATCTATAAAATGAGAATTACCTCATAGGGTGGTTGAAAATATTAAATTAGTTAATTTATTATGTCAAGTGTCAGAGGCCCTACTACATGGCAAATTTATCTGTATTATTATTGTTACACTATAATCCTCTCATCTTTTATTATTTAGTGCTCTCCTCACTCCCATTTCTGTTTAATCTCCAGTTTTCGAGTTCTTTGCTTATTCAACGCACTCTATAGCTGGTCACTAACATAATCTTCCAAATGAACAGCATACATAATTTCCCTATCCAAGAATTTACATTGAGAAGGTCTTGTTACAAAAGTAAGTGGAAAACACTTTCACATATTATATTTTTAACATGTAATAGGGATCTGACACAATATACCTGTGCATATGTAAACTGTCTAGGTCACTGAGCTGTGGGGGCAAAGAGGTCAGAAAAGCATATGACATGTTAGGGAAGTTATTAATAGGTATTCAGGATGAGAGTAGAGTTTAACAGGGTAATAAACTTCTACTTCATAAAATAATTCATTAAGAACTCAATGGGCATTTTTCTACCCAAACCTGTCTGTCATCCGGACCCCACCTTGGGAGTATCAAAGAGTGAGAAAGTCACAAGAGTCGTTTTGAGTATGTGTATACACTCATAAAAATAAGTAGAAAACTTTAAAGATCATAATTTTTATTAAAAACTTTTATAGACTCACATAACAATACAAGGAAGGGTTGTTAAGGATGAAATAGCATTGTTTTCACATAATGTATATTTATTGACCCAGATTTATACAATTAAAATGGCAAAATAAAACCCTCAATATAATTATGATCTGGGATGTTTTTATAATAAAATGTCTACCAAAGATTAAATAAGCTTGTGGACACCACTGTTTCCTTTGTCTCTAATATTAAAGAAATAAATATATTCAGTTATACATGATATTTTTAGAGTAAGAGATAATGAGAAATTCTGGACATGGTACTAACACATATGTCTGTAATTAGCTCAACTTTCTCATTAGGGAATACTACTTTTAAAAAGTAGATTACCAAAAATAATCGCTTATCTAATTAAAGATCATTTTAAACAAATTAGAATGCATTTGTGAGTTGTGCTAATGATGCATGTTGAATACATGAAGTATTTAACTTCATGTTGCTATAGAAATATGGTATCAGTCTTTCACATTCTTAGTAATTATTTTCTATTACATTTATATTGCTTCCACTTTTTACATGTATATGTCATTTGGGGGATGAGTTGATTGGGTAAGCAAAGGAAAATCTTGATGGAAGATCCTTTAATGAAGGGGAGATAAGAGACTGTAAAGGGAATGTTTAGTTTTATTAATTCTAATTTAAAATATCATGTATCAGATATTGACTTAGCAGAATTATTTTACTACAGAACAAGATAAAATGTTGAAAAAACATTTTTTAAGAATGCTGACAAATGTATTAAACCTCAAAATTGGCTTAGTGAGTAATAAAACTTTTAAAGGTATCTGAGTAGAGACTTTAAAACACTTTAACCTATATATATTTGCAAAGAGATGAAAAGTTCTGAAGAAATAATCTAGAAGAAACTTAAAAGAATAAATAATATGAAATCATCGTGAGTTATTTTCATGCTAATGTGTCCATCCATATGACTCTATGGCACTAATCCAAAGATACCCCTCCTGTCCTTTCAGTGGTTGTCTGTCCTTTCTCAGGAACAGATGGCCAAGCCTGCCCCACCTGTATTCCCCTTCTGGAAAAGGTACACTTTCTTCCCAGGCCTCCCTCCGGCCTCCAAGTGCACTGCCATGGGGATGTGTTTATTAGCTACATCCTCCCAAAGCCAAAAGAATACTGCAGCCCAGGAGGGCAATCTCATGAGACATGAAGGTATCAGAAGGTATTTAGGGCATAAGAGTGGCCTCTGAGCTCCTTTTCTTCTCTGGCTCCCAGAAATAAAGAATAAAGAGTAACTGAACTCAGAATAAGTGATTGTCAAAAATTACACATTTAGTTCAGCCTCATAACAGATGAACTGACTTAAAAAAAAAAAGGTTAATGGTTTGGGATGATCGTAATAGCTCCTCATAATAGGTAGTAAAAGAGTTTTGTGGATTGAAGCCAAACTTACCTTCAGTGGAAAAGCACATGAAGATAATTGCTCAGAGAACTTATATACTGAAGAACAGTTCATGACATTTTAACACAATAAATGATGGTGAAATGCCATTCGGAAATTAATCTTTAATCCATATGAGCTGGAAAGTTGAGATAGAGAATAGTAAAACTATTCTTTTATCTGGCTTTGGAATGAAAAAATAAAATCCTGAGGGAGCTACATTTTTCCTTGAAAATACAGGCGCTTTCTTGAGATTGTGCTCTGATGAGAAAAGAGCTTTTTTAAAAAATGTACTTTAACATATATCTTCATGTATACTTCTGTGTTTTTACTGAATACTTAGGCTATTTCTGTAAGTATATTATTCGTCATTGTTCTAAACTTTAGCATTTAAAATCACACATATTGTTGACAATTTAAAAAGGATAATTGTAGGTTTCACCTCTCCTTTTTTTATTAATCAAAATGTAGTGAAGACAGATTTACTATTCTGCAAACATGTTAATCATGTTTGCTGTTCCTGCACATTTTACCATGGTAAAAGTTTCATGCTTCTGTTTGCCACTGTCCAGGTACTTTGTCTCCAGGGACCAGTGGTGGTTTTAAAATGCTAGGATCAAAGCCCATGATTTAATTGCAGCCATGTTAAGGTTATGGCCCAGAAAATACTAATCAAAAAAGTTAATAAAATGAAGGTTAAGAGGAGCATTTCTTATTTTCGCTCTTTTATCCTTGCTTAAAATGCTAATCAGTTTTATTCATTTGACAAACATCACTGAGTACCTACTATGTGCAGGTCTGTTTAAGGGACTGGACATACAGAGATATGAATAACATAGTCCTCACCTGTGAAGTCTACACACAATCAAGTGCAGTATGTTGACATCTGAGTAAGTTATTTCAGTATTATGTGAAAAGTGCTTTAACAACAACAAAAATGTGATGAGACTATATCAAATAGGAGTATTTCAATGTAAATGACACAAAATAAAACAAACTCAGGTGCCCAAACAGCAAAGCTAATTTATTAGCTTATGTAACTGAAACAGATTTTTCTGTTCTAAGGTGAGACTGGATCCAGCGACCCAAAGTATGAGAAATGTCCTGATTTCTCTTCATATCTTCTACTCTGCCTTCCAATATAGGTATATTATGAGCCTAATTGTGTCACCTCCTACCCCAAATTCATATATTGAAGTCCTAACCCTCCAGTAACTAAAATGTGACTATTTGGATACTTAAAGAGATGATGAAATTAAAATGAGGTCATATGAGTGAGTCCTAATACAATCTCAGCCACTGCCTTACATCTTTTGAGAATGCTACCATTTTTCCTGTCACCCAAGCCCACATTACAGAATACATTGCAGCCATTGTAAAGAAAAGGCTGGAGAGAACGAAGTTGCAAATAGTAGATATTTAGAATGATCCCATATTTATAAAAATAATATATATGTGTTTTCACATATATGAAAAGTGTTTAGAAGTATGTACACCAACCTCTTAACAGTTATTATCTTGACGATGATGTCTGGTTGAAAATGGAGTGGATCCTTTTACTTTTTACTTTATATACAACTCTATTGTTGAAATGTTTACAGAATAAGCATTTTAGCTATTTTCCAAATAAAGATAATGCATGTTCATTGTAGAAAATTTCAACTGCAGATAAAGATAAAAAGCAATATGAAAACAATCCGAAATTTCACTACCAGAAACACCACTGTTAGTAGTCTGGGGAACAGCCTACCTGACCTCCCCCCTTTCCCCTGAGCTCCTGTGTTGATGTAGATGCAGAGACTACACTTAGGAGCTCCTCCCAGCCTGCCTCACCACCCTCCCCTGCCCCAGACACAGTAAGTTGCAAAGCCTTCCTATCACTTCTGTAAATGTAAGGTCCCTGAATCTGTCACTCTACCTTCACCTTTGTTGAAGCTCTCATTAACTCACCCCTGCTCTGTAGGAATAGCCTCCTAAGTTGCTTTCATTTATTTTCTCTGTCCTTCTTTGTGTCTAGCCTCCCTATATCTCTAGATTAATCATCCTAAACCCTAGCTCTGATCATATTATGTGCCTTGTTCTAAAATCTTCAGTGACCCCCCCATCACCAGTAAAAGAAATACCAAACTCTCTCATCTGGACTGAAACTAATCCCTCGGTAACTTTTCTTCCCCTCAGCTCTAGTTCACATTGTTTTCTCTAACAGGAATACCATCTTATGCAGGCATTTCTGTTCATTAAAATTCCCCTTCTCCAGATACTTGCACAAGTGTGAGAAAATGTTTACATAAGGGTATTCATTATAGTCAAGTCTGTGATAGGGGAAAATTAAAGCCAACTCTAATGTCCACCAATAAGGGACTGATCAGGTAAATATGGTCCATGCAGATGTCCAATGGAATACAGTTCAGCTATTAAAAGAACATAGATAGAGCTTATTATATAGACATGAGGAAAAATCTACAGAAAATTGCCAATCAGAAGAGTAGGTTATATAATAGTTTATATTGTGTTTTAAGAGTACACATATTTGTAAGCTTTCTGGAAAGATATCAAGATCATATTTGTAGAGCTTTCTGGAAAGATATCTGGAAAGATATCAAATAATAACAGAGGTAAATGCTAGTGGTTGAATTTAGTTTTTACTTTCTTCTTGGTACAATTTGAATTAATTCTACTTAATTTGAATTTTTATAAGCACAGTCACAGTTATAGAAGTTGCTATTTATTGAGTACTGTTTGCCAAGTACTATGCCTGTGCTTTACATACAATAATTTACTTAGTTCTTACATGAAAACTTTGAGGATGATTATCTTCACCCTCATATTAGAAAAGGGTAAACTGATGGTCCAGGGGGTAATGAGATGTTCCTAGGGTTATACCACTAATGAGATGCAAAGGTGAGATTCAAAATTCTGTCTGTCTGACTCCAAAGACCATACTCATAGGCATTATGTAAATAATAATAATGTATTAATTTTACAAAAAGAATAAAGCTACTAAAATATATTCTCACAGTCTTACAATGTCACATTCAAGTGCTCTACTCCTAAAAACCTTCTCTTACCCCATATTCAGAAGTATAACATGGTAGGAAGATGAGAATAGAGAGAGATATATATCAGAAACATGTTACTTTTATATAAATTACATCATTTATATTATTTTATGACTATATCTGGTTGTTTACACTTAAAAATGCATCTTAGACACCTTTCCATGTCTGTACATATCAATCATCTTCACTTGCTTGTTAACAGTATTATAGTAATTATAATATGGGTGTGCTGTGATCCTTTATAGTAATCTAATGTATGTGCTGTGACCCCTATGAATGGTCAAATATGTTGTTCATAAATTTTGCTATTATAAAGAATACCAGAATGAGCATCCTCATCTAAATCTATGTCTGTACACATGTGTAACTGTTTTTGCAGAATGGATTCCCAGAAATGGATCTGCTAGGACAAAAAATTACATGGGTCTTTTCCTTTTCCTATATCAGAATTCCAAACATTTTAGCTATAGTGGAAGAATCTGATCTAGGAACCAGCCAGCTGGACACTTTTTGGCCTTGTTTCCCACTTACAACCTCCCTAGGCATTGGCAGCTCTTTACACATTTGTCATTCTACCATCTCCAAATTGACTCATAGAAAAGCACACTGGGTTTTAAATTGCTCGAGTTTTGGTGAATTCTTAGCCACCAAGTTGCTGTGCAACTCTGAGCAATAGTGATGCTTCTGTTGACTTGCATTTCCTTGTCTATAAATAAGATCCTTCCAGCTCTAAAATTCAGTGTTTAACTCTAAAGGAAAGAGTAATGTTTTATTAGTCTGTCTTCTTAGATTTTGAAAAAATAATACACACAACATAAAGGGTTATTTTGCCCCATTGAAAGTTCAAACGATATCGTGATAAGACCATATTAAAAGCATTTATAAAAGTCCATGATAAAGATTTAATTATGATTCATTAAATCCCTTTATGCTTTTATCCACTTTAGTTACTCTATTTCCTGTAAATAGGATTTATGCCAGGGCCACGTTAACACCATTTCACATTCTGCTATGCTGTTACCCACTGAGCTTGAATCAATTGAATGAAAGAGGTCTTTTTGACTGTATTGATTTTCATTTATCCAAACATATCTGTTTGCTTTGCTGCATGCTCATACATGAGAACAGGGCACAGCTAAACTTCTTAGTGGTATTGCTTTTTCCCCTTAAGCATTTATTTAGTACTAGGATATATATATGTTGTATATATATCCTAGTGAGACAAACATTGGAATAGAAATGCAGAAAATTCACTAGAAGTACAGTTTTCTATGGGTAATATAAGAATCTGGATCTTTTTCTCATGTCAGAAAAAGTGCTACTTAAAGCAAGATACTACACCTCCCCCCCCAAATGAAAGCAGCCATGCTCCACCCTCACAGCTCCCAGTGTTCTCTGTCCAAGTGTTCCGCCTTCCTCCCCACAAAATAAGGCAAGGAATGTTGTCGAGGTGTTGATTTTTCTAAGTGTAAAGTTTTTTCTCACTGTCAGGAAGCTGAGTATTCTATTGCTGCCTCTGCAGAAAAACACTCGTGTTTCTTTGGCTGGAAATCAAACTGAAATCTGGACAAAAGGATGTGTGTAATAGAGAAACAAATGCTTTAAATGCACATTTTAATGTTCTTTCTCTACATTTCTGGCTTGATGTGTGTGTGTGTGCATGTGTCCATGCGTGCATGTGTGCAAGTATGAGAGAGAGAGAGAGTGAGAGTGAGAGCGAGAGAGATTGAGATGATTGAGATTGAGATTCATTTTGACCCATAGTTAGGATGTTTGCTGTAGAAGTCACTTTAACAGTTTGTATCGAATTGTTGTGTTATTCACTAGATTATATGTGGCCATGTGATATAGATTAAATGAGATGTCCTAGACTTACAGTAAATAGATCTTGCCTGCTGCATAGTAAATAGATCTTGACTGCTGCTCACGTAAATACTGAAATTTATTTACCTGGGAAGATAAATACTGGCTAAAGCAAAGCCAAGGTCAATATTTTATATGCTGAAATAAGATCTTATATTATAGTTAATAATTAAACTTAATCCAATGCCATAGCAGAAAATAAAATTATCAAGCTAGTTCTAAGGCATCTTTCTTTTATGCTTAATGCTACAAAGGATAATTGCTGTTGGTTTAAGCATGATCTGATAGTAGATGTATGGTAGCTGAGTCCTTATTATGAAAAAGAAAATGAATGAAATTCATTATGAAAAGCTCAAGTTACTTAAATATACCAAAGAATAGGCATATTGACTTAAGTGAAATGAAAAATTAACTTCAACAAAAATATGACACTAAGTAATCATTGAGCTAATTATTTTCTCTCAGGCATTCTCATATTGTGCAGTGTTATACAACTTTCGAGAGATTATTTATAAAATAATTTTTTAGAAAAATTATTTTCCTTTCAAAAGAGAACTATATCATAAGTAACAGATATTTGAATGTTACTTGGTTAGGGACTAAGAATATAAAGATATATCTTCAAGAAGTTTCAAAAACCAGGGAAAATGGAAGATACATGCAATTACAATGTCTTGCAGCTGTTAAGAACATGTTATTTGGAATGGTGATGAGTTTGAATTCTGGTCCTGGTGCTATGACCTCCAACAAGATTGTCTGAGCCTTAGTTTCCTAATCTATGAAAGTGGGATAATAAAATTAACCTCAGAGGCTCATAGTAAGAATCAAAAGTCTTTGTAAAACACTGAAAGTCTGCCTGACAGACTGTTTAAGTGGAAGATGAAACCACTCCTGTGGAGGCAATTTACGGAGGTTCACATTACTGGATTTGGAATGGAACTAATTATTTTTGCCTTAATTTCAGACAAGAGAGTTCTTACAGGTGAGTTGCATGATCAGTCAACTCTTCAAAGAAGAGGTAGGATTTGAATTAGAGGTCGAAAGAGGAATACAGTTATATTAGTTGATAAAACTAGAGGTAATGAACATTACAACTACCAATAAAATAGCAGTCATCTACTCAGCCACGACCCTCAGCAAATCCTCCTTAATTAATTATCATATTAACATTTCCTCCAGGTTACTAAAATATTTTTTCCAACCATTTCTTCTGGGTCTCCTTTGTTGGCACCTCTCCTGTCTGTTTTATTTCCTTCAAATAAAAAATAACTTTAATAAGTAAGGAAAGTAAACTAAGAAAAGTGAAAATCACCAAAAGTATCACCTTCCAGTTAATATATGACCCTATGTTAATATCTGGTGAGAGTTGTTCCAAACCTCTCTATACCTCTCTGTCCTTTTGTTTTTCTCTCTTTCCCTATGTATGTGCTTGTGTGTGGGCTCACCCCCACACACCCCACACACCCCACACACCCCACACACATTTATATAAAATGACCTAAGTAAGATTTTTTGTAATCTCATTTTTGTAATCTCATTTCTTTCATAGAAAAATATGCAATATGCCATAGATATCTTCTCATGCCAAAGAACAACTTCATTATATTTAAATGGGTGTATCATATTTGATTGTATAAATTTTAACAGAATTTAATAAAATTTTTAATGGACATTTTAGTTGTTTCCAGTTTTAAACAGTGCCACAGGGCTACAGAGGCTATCTCTGTACATTTGTTTTGGCCCACTTATATGATTATCCTTTTAAGAAAAATTCCTGGAAGTGAAATAGAGTGATCAAACAATACACATGCATTTTACTTTTGATATTTAAAATTAGAAATGGCACAAACTCACCATGTTTTTGTCTTAGAAGACTTAAAAAAAAGAACTGGCCCTGATTTTAATTTTCATGAATAAATAAAACAACTGTCCTTTAAAAACTGTGTGAAACTAAAATTGTAAAAATAAGAACACATAATTAAAAATAGTGTGTAATTCTATATAAAACAATGTCTTTAACAATAGAAAAAAATCTGGAAGGGAAAAGTGTTTCATTGTAGGAAGTCTTGACAATTAAGCTAACTAAAATTTTCATCTAAACACCCAAATATACAACTAATCAACTTTCTAACATTATTGCCTGACATTTTATTGAGCTGTTGTAGAATGTTGAACCAAACTGATCATTTTAAGTCTCTTTACAGAGAACCTGTGAACTAGTAACGATTCAATCCATTCTGTACAGTTCTTTCCCTTCATTTCTCCCAAGACTTTATTGACTAACTTATGCTTTTAGTGACCAGTTGTTCTGATGTTATATTTACATAAGTTTCCCATCATCATGACCTCAGTTGTTCCAAAAGTAGCTGCTTAGGGTTTTATCAATATCTCTCCCCCAAAGCAATCCTGAAAAAAGCTTCTGAGGGATGTCCCTGATTAATTCTTTCATTTATTCAAAAAAATAGGTGATTGCTATATTATCATAGACTTTTCTGGAACATATAACATGAAAAAAAACTTCCCAATACCAACTGTGAAATAGATATAACTAGATAACCCACATATGTATCATAAAAAATTTAAGTCAGTTCTTATTAATATAAATGTTAAATTGTTAAATACTAGCTGAAAGAATTCAACACATAGTCAAATAGTAGTGTAACATGACCAAGTAGGTTTTATTCTAGAATGCAAGGATAGTTCAATATAATGAAATACCTGTATATAATACATCAACTTGTTAAATATGAAAACCCACATGATCATCAATAGATGCAACAAGGGAATTTGATAAAATTTAACACCATTCTTTCTAAAACCATTGAGAAATAGTATTAAAGATACTTAAAATTATGAAGTTAATATTATATTTAATTATGAACTACCAGCATTATTTTAATTAAAATAAGAAACAGAACAAAAATGATTTTGGTTACCATTATTGCCTTGAACAATATTTCCAAAGTAATATTAAATCAGAGACATGAAACAGAAATAGCAGTTTTATACAATAGAAAAGAGAAAGATGTCATGGCTATATACATTGACAACTGAAATGTGTAAGCAAATCACTATCTGACATAAGTAATTCAGACAGGTAGCTGAATACAAGATAAACATGTAAAATTCAATGATATTTTTATATTTTGGCAATAACTAACTGAAAGTATCATTTAAAAATGACTTGTTTACATTAGCAACAGAATTATAATGTGCCCAGTAACAATCAAGAGTAAGAGAGAATTTAATCCCAAATACCTGATAGGATTCCTATTAGAACCGGACGATATTTTTTGAAAATTCAACTGGTGAAAAAACAGCTGTCTACATAAAACCCAAGGTGCAGATGTTTGTAGCAACATAATTTGTAATTGCCAAAAGCTGTAAACAATCCAAATGGCCATCAGCTGGTGAATGGATAAACAAATTGTGGTATATCTATATAATGCAAATACTGCTTATCAGTAGAAAAGGGTAAAGTACTGATTCATATGATGAAACAGATGAATCTAAGTATCATTACACTAAGGTTAAAAACCCAACTACAAGGCTTACATAATATATGATTTCATTTATATGACATTGTGGAAAAGGCAATACTTTAGGGTAAGGTTCTAAACCAGTGGCTGCTTGGGGCTAGGGCTGTGAGGAGGAAATTGTCTACAAAGGGGCACAAAAGAACTTTTTGGGATGATGCTGATTATTTGACTATGTAATGTTATCCAAAGTTTTAGTACTATAAACCTAGAAAGGGTCAATTTTACTGTGTATGAGTTATACCTAAATAAACAACAAAACACACACACATACTTTTAAAAAAAAAGTAAATCATTAAAAGTCCCTCTTCGAAAGGAATTGTTTGCCTCAATTTCTACAAGGTATTAAAATATATTTGAAAGCAAAAGAATTAAAGCAGTGGCTTGTATACAGGAAGATAGATCACTAATAGAGAAATTATGAGCACAATGTCATCCCCACTGTACATGGTAATTAAATATATGGTGAGAAGAGGTCTCACCCAAATAATGGCAGAAAAAAGAGTCTTCAGTAAATTGTTGTAGAATACTAACTGGTGAATACTTTTTAAATTTATTTTTATACTTTATAATAGAATAAGTTTTATATATGGATTTTTACATAATCAGTATTGAATCTTATAAAATAAAATCCTTTGCCAAGACTCTGAAAAATTTAGAAATATTATAAACAAATGACAAAAATAGACCCACTGTCTAGAACATCTATTTCCATATAAATAAAAATTTTAAAAAGAAAAATGAGTATATAGAAGTTATTCCAAGCAAATACAGCAAAAAGGTATATGTTTGGTTTCCTGCGATACAATATAATTAATAAGAAATTATTAGATATCTGTGCAATAGATAATTTGGGCAAAATAATATCATCCACAAAAAAAAAATTAACTATCAAACCAATCTTATGGAAGTATTTTAATATGGCAAATATAAAAATGCATATTATTTTGGTCATAGTGTGATATTCTGTTATGTGTATAGTAATATCAATATGATCTTTTCTTGCTGCTGATGGCAGAAATTTGTACTTCTCATTCAGAAAGACACTTCTGAAATGTAAAACGACTCTTCTGGTCATTTTTTTACCTTATTAATATTTTGTATAAAGGATAAAACTATTCATTTTGGCATTATTTATAACAATGAGAAAGGGAAATCAATTTGAATGTTAACTCTTGTACTAGGTAGAATAATATGCAGTTATTACAGTTTTAATTATGCGAACGATAAAACAGCATGGGAAGCAGTTGTTATAATCTTAAGTGAAACTAGCATAACAGAACATTACATGTGTTATTTGCTCAACTATGTTTTTAAAGAGTCACGTAGTAGAGAAAAAAGACAGAAAACACTGCTTAAGGATAACAGCAAATGCTTATACAGCTCACACTGTGCCAGGAAGTATTCTAAAATCTTTATGTGTATTAACTCATTGAATCCTCACAACTTCATGACTTCTAATTTGTCATTTAGGAATTTGTGCTACAGAGAGGTGAAGTAACCTACCCAAAGTCACACAGCTGTTAAGTGCATTTACCAGTGTTTGAACATGGGTAGTCTCCCAACTGTTATCCTATGCTGCCTCACTGTGCTGTACTCCCTGAAGCAGGAGTGGATGTAGTTGCGTTAGGTGGTAGTTGTGTTAATACTACTGGTGATTTTTATTTGCCCATCTTTAGTAATATTCTTAATTAGACATGCACTTGAAAAATGTTTCAAGTCTTCAGGGGAAGGGATGGCAAGTGTGAAAGAGAATGAAGGAATCCCAACCACCAGTCTATGCCAGAGGAAGGTGCCTGCAGACTACAAGACTGAGGGATCCACTAGTCCTTCTGACATGACCATCTGAGAAGCCACTGTGTGCCCTGCATGAGTGTATGGCAGATGGGGGAACAGGAAGGGCTGTCCCGCTTTTTGATTAGGTCTCCCTCTGAAGTCAATTAGACTTGATGGAAGAACCAAGAATATCTTGTGGAATCACCTAGGGGTTGTGATGTGGATGACTTAAATGTTTGAGCCTCTCTGACTTCACCTGTATCAACAAACAAGAGGCAAGAATTTTGAATTACTAGTCCCAGTGCATGGTCATTATTTTGTATCACATAGAAAAACAGAATACCGGATGTGGCTCTGTTTCTCAGTGAACTCAATAAAAATTATATTGCCTCTGGTTCATTTGGAGCAGTTTTACCAGTTGTATATATAGCTATAGGCTAAATTACGTTTTAAAGTCCATCAGAACAGTATTGACTAAAATTATGTAATTTATCACCAGTTATGGAAAAAGATGAAACAATTTGTTGTCAGTGCTTTAGGCAGCAATTGAGGGGCGGGGGGAATCTGAATTACAAAAATTGCACACGTATTTTAAAATACCACTAGAAAAAGAAAAAAACATTGACTCATTTACTTTGTTATCTAAATATAAAGCATATTTCTCTCTTTTTTTTAAGCTGAAAAGCTAGCAATTCCTGTAATAAAAGTTACCCCTGAGGATATGTAAGAATAAGCTTTGAAAAACATGAATAAAAGAAATCATAAAGAATTACTTGGAGCTATAGTTGTTGATCATGAGGATTAGGTTTGACAGGAAAATATATCCTTTGGGAGGTACTATTAATTCTTAAAAGTAAATTTTGCTACACCCTGAACAATTTTTGCAGTGTATCTGATGTGGCAAACCTATTTTTATTGAATTGGGGAA
Organism: Eonycteris spelaea; assembly: GCA_003508835.1. NCBI lineage: Eukaryota > Metazoa > Chordata > Mammalia > Chiroptera > Pteropodidae > Eonycteris > Eonycteris spelaea. Next base: position 2,860,242 of record PUFA01000001.1, read on the forward strand.
GCAGAGGTTTCTAATTCCCTGAAATCTACCTTTAAGAAATGTGACTATGAGATTCTCAACCTTCAGATGAAACCCAAAAACAATAAAAAAACATTGAACATTAAAACTCTGCAAGTTCATAAATACTGAATGGACAAAGCATCTGAATTTGCAGCCATTTTACTTTCGATTCATCCACATGCTGAATTTCAAATAAAGACTTGCTGAAATCAAGAAGAAACTAGTATGGCTAGATTTTTCAAGTGCTAAGTGGTGTATGTAACATATTTTTAAAAGATAATTTTCTTTGCGAATAATTTAATTTCCTCCTTCTCTCCCACCCCCATTGTCTTTTGCACTTGAGCAGAAATACAGGTTAAAAATTGTCTCTAAATAAAGTGTCTGGTTTCTGATGGACACTGATTAACTCTGAAAACGGGCTATTTGTTATCTCTTACAAAGTATATTGATCTCCTTCAAAGCACTTTCAATAATTATTAGTCGTCACTATCTGTTCGATGTCCTAGAGTCCTGTTGTTACAGATACAAAAACAAAATATCCAGGTTCATAAAGAACCTCTAATGCTTCTGTGATTTGGTTTTATAAATGAGATTCAGCTTTGCATTTTTTTCCTCACCATTCCATGGAATCAGAAAACTTCAAGATTTCTGAAATGGAAGATGGACTGTTTCTTCAAGTGTGTTCCTGTTGGTCTTTGATCATTGGGCTTTTCAGGATCCCCAAAATGATTTGCCAACTACAACTGGAGAAGGAATTTTAAGGCCGTGATTCAATAGGATATCCCATGAATGAAGAACATAGGTAACTTAACATTTTGTATTTCAGAAAACTTCATCTCCATAACTCATTGTTTCCAATGTTTTTAAACTATATCCAGTTTTAGTGTTATGACAATAATAAAGATGCCCAGATGCAGAAATTAAAAATATGGATAGGATCCCAAACTCATGCCACAGGAGCCAGGCTGGTAGCATGAAGGGGTGAATCCAGCCCGCTGTAGATAAGTGGTGGGGAGCAGAAGCTCTGACACATGTGAAGAACTGGAGAATTCACACCCCACCTAATGGCCAAAAGAAACCTGCCCACTGGTCAAATATGGCTTCTGAGGGGCACATGTCAGAGACCTCTAGTGCAGATAATCAAATTGAATTCGTCCTGTGCTCACCCTGTCTTTTGACCATTACTTTTAAAATTAAAACTTGACCACAATGATATACCATTTCACACCAGTAGGATGGCTATATGATAAAAAAGATGGACAAAAAGTGCTCATGAGGATGCGGAAAAATTAGAACCCTCATACATTGCTGTTGGGAATGTAAAATGATGCAGTTATGTTGAAAACAATTTGGCATTTCCTGGAGAAGTTAAACATAGAGCTACCATATGACCCAGCAGTTTCACTCCTGAATATAACCAACAGAATAGAAAACATACGTCCATACATAATCTTGTACACTGAAGTTTATGGCAGCATTATTCACAGATAAAATGTAGAAACAACCCAAATGTCTACCAACTGATAAATGGATAAACAAAATGTGTTATTTCAGATAATGAAATATTATTGTCATAAAACAGGAATGAAGTACTGATACAGGCTACAACATGGATGAACCTTGAAAGACAACAGACACAGCCACATATTATATGATTCCATTTATATGAAATGTCCATACAAATGGATAAGCAAATCCACAGAGATAGAAAGTAGATTAGTGGTGGTCAGGGACTAGAGAAAGGGAGGAATTGGAAATGATTGCTAACGGGTACAGGATTTTGGTGGGAGTGAGAAAAATATTCTGGAATTAGTGGCAATGGTGGCACAACTCTGTGACTATACTAAACACTGCTGAATTGTATGCTTTAAAAGAGTGAATTTTATAGTTTTCAAAATACATCTCAATAAAAAGTGCTAAGCTTTGATATGAGCTTATTTACTTACTGGTTTTATCTTCTCTTAAAAGCTTTGTGCTGTAAAATATAGAATATCCTCCTCCTAAAACCTACCACCTATCTTTGAGGTTCTTGTTCTTAAATTTTGCATATATATGGTCTCACTTTTGCATCTCTTTTTGGCAATTTCAAAATGTTATTTCTCTGTCTGGGAGTCACTCCTGTTGGAGTTAATTAGGAAAAGGAGACTCTGAGAGTTGAAATAGAAATAGCAAGTAAGACAAAAGTTATGACAGGAGTTGAAACTTTTATAGTAATATCTTGAAAGAAATAAAGGAAAGTAAACCCAGGCAGGATCCACACTTACACGTCTGTAGGAAAGCAGGTACTGATTTGTGTAAGCCAGAGTCTGAGGGACTGTGGCTTGAAGCTGCCACTTAGGGTTTGGGGTAGGATGTAAAAAGCCTTTGAGAGTCAATAGAAGTGGAAAAACTCAAAAGCATCTTGGGTTGAAGGGCCAGTCAGAACACAAGTATGCATCTCAGTGGGCAGCCCATCTGTGACAATTCAAAAAGATTCTACAGGCATTTTAATGAGACTTCAAGGAAGAACCCAGGATGTTTCAAGTCAGTCAAAGGTTGGTAAATCAAAATTGGTTGTATTGTTCTCACTATCATTAATTTGCAATATGTAGCATGCCATCGATATGATCTTGAAGTTGTAGTAGCTTGAGTTTGTTGTCCTCAGTATTTAAAATGCCTTTTATCTCCATCCCTCAGCTCTATTTTTTCAAAAAGGTCTTAAGTACCTCAACTGAAGAGTTCCCTGTAAGAGGGCTCTCTGTTTGTGGTTGGGAGGGATCTGCCTTTGGTTGACAGAGGTTCTAAATAACTGGGTACAACGAGGTTTTACAAGAGCAGATTCAGTGGTTCTGATTATTATTTAGGCTCTCAATATGCATTATGTGCACAGACCATGCCACCAAAAACAGAACAAAGCAAAACAAAAACTAGACCTGTTTATGAAAAATTGGACATTTCCTGAAGCCCCAACATAAAGTAATAAAGTAATTGTAATAAATTATGGTAAATCCATATAATAGGTGATTATGCAGCAATTTTTAAAGTGATGTTTACAGAGGTTTTAAAAACATGAGGAAATTCACACATATTAATATAATATTAAGCCAGAAAAACAGATTGCCAAATTTAATATGCTATGCTAAACTAACAGAAAAAGTTGAAAATAAAGACTGTAATGTTAAAGTTTTAACAATGATTAACTCTAGAGAGTAGAATTACCATTGAATAGTATGCTCCCTTTATATTTTTCTAAATTTTCCAATTTTTCTCATGCATTACTTTTAACTCAGAAAATAATGCAAAATATTTGATAAAATAGAGTTCAAAAAAGCTAAAAGCTTGGTCTGGGAATGCTGGATTTCTCAGGTGCCAAGGGCATAGTTGTAGGGCATCTGCAGTAAGGCTAAAGACAGCAGGACTCTCTAGTCAGAATGTGGAATAGCCTTTATGGTTGTCATTGTGTTATAAATTTTGCAATATTGCAAGAAGACTGTCCCCCCCCCCACACACACACACCACATATGATCAGATTAAATCTATACATGGTTAAATGAGTTGCTTAGCTTTAAATAATCAAGTCATTTATTTTTTATAAGTAGGCAACTGGTTAGCTAGTTTGTTTTTATTTGATTCAATTACATTTTACACTGGCTATTTAGACATACAAGCCATAACTTCAAAGAGGGATTTCCCTGAATAGCAGTTCAACTCTCCAGCCACATTTTACAGATGAGAAATCTGGGGCTTCAGAAAGTTAGTCAGCTGGCTCTAGAGCAGAAGTCTGATTAGTAGGAGAAGGAGGACTAGATTCCAGCAGTCCTGACTTGGCAACTGACAGGATCTATAGAGCAAAAGATCACAGAGAAAAATGGTTAACATAATTTAATAGTTTCTTTCTCTAGTCATTGAAGATTGCTTGAAATAATGTCATTTTCTGGTAATTAAAACAAATGCTTACAAAAAGACATGTATGTTTGCTCAGAGGAAAAGTTAAGGAGGAAAAGACTCAGCAATTATGTGTGTAGGAGATAAAAATCATCCCAAACATCTATGATTCAGATTCACACTGCCCCTGATAGATTGGGTTTTATGGTCCAAGCTCTTTCATTGTGTGAGATTGGCTCATGATGACCTGGGTAAACAAAGTCACCTTGATGTCTGTAATGACCAACAACATCATCAGCTGACCTGGGATCTTATTAGAAATGTGAATTGTCAGGCCCCACCTCAGACCTATGTATGAAATCAGAAATTCTGGAGGGGAGGGCAGTATAAAGTGTTTTAATAAACCCTGCAGATAATTCTTATGCAGCCGAAGGTGAGAGCCACCTCCATATAAATGAATTTCTAAAAAATATATATTTTGGGGGGCCAGAGATCTTAGAAGATCACTAAGAGACAGAAACTAGCAGTCTAATTCTTGCATAATTAGTAACTAAGTTTAACAAATAAAGTACAAGACTCCCAGTTTAATTTGAATTTCAGATAAAGAACAATTTTTTTTTTTTAGTATAGTGTGTTCCATATAATACTTGGGATATATTTAATATATTTTTTATTTAATATATTTGTCATCTGAAATTCAAATTTAACTGGGAATTCTGCATTTTTATTTGCTGAATCTGTCAACCTTATGACCAACCTGTTCTTCTACAAGTGGACTCTGAGAGGTAGAGGTAGGGGTAGCTGCCGGTCTGGTGGGAAGGGGTAGCCTCTCGTTTTGATTCTGTAGCAAGTCAAGCTGGGAAGAAAGTACTATATAATTCATGCCTGTGCTTTTATAAGCACTTGAGTGCCTGCTGTGATTTGAGAAAACAGTAATTACTACACTTAACATTACTTGTTTATTTTGTATCACAGAAAAAGTTAATGCCTTCCCCCCACCCCTTTTAACCTAATAGCCTATTAGGAAAGCACAAGGTATCTTCCCCGTTAGTCCCTCCAGGGAATTTCAGAAAATCAGGCAGAGTGAGACAAAATAAGATAGTGGATGGGAAGGATGTTTTATAAAGAGCAGAATGTCAGCCAGCATGCCTTGAATGAAGGGGGGTTAAGTTTTGGGTCAAGTGTGTGTGTGTGTGTGTTGTGTGTGTGTGTGTGTGTGTACACACACACACATTGGTGCATGCTTCTTGGGAGGAAGGGATTCATAAAAAATCAGGAAACTAATACTTACTGGGTATTGTGTTTCTGCTGGTGTCAGACATTGTGCATGAGTCTTCACATAAATTACATTTTATTTTGATGTTATTACAGAAACGTTCTTTGAGAAAGGAATGTGGGAGACAAGAGTGCAGCATAGATGTAATATTACCCCTCCCAGGGCCACTGTGCTTCTTCATGAAGCCACCGTCTCTGTCTTGACCACTTAGGTAAAAAAAAAAAAAAAAAAAAATGCACCTACCTATAGTTATTCCCCATGCCTTTCCTTCAATAAGGAGACATAAATAGCTTTGTCCTAAACTGTAAAGAGTTTAGAATTACATTCTGGGGTTGCCCTGAGTGGGAATCTTTTAACAACAAGCTATTGAAGCCTTGAATGGTTCTGTGAGATGCAGAGGAGTCGAGAGAGACTCAGCTGAATGTGGCTCATGAATTTAATCATCCTGTTGAATACCCCAACCTATGGATACTAATTAAAAGGCCAGTAATAAACATAGTTTATATCTTGAATTTTTTTTTCTAGCATCTGTGTGTGTGCTTTCGCTGCTAAGGATTAAAAAGAGAGACATGAACAGCCAAATGCCAATCTCATCCCCTACCCTTGAAATGCAAGAGAATTTAAGATGGAAGAGTGATTCATTATGGGGCAACACTAAGACCAGATAGCCCCTTCCACCCTCCAGCCCCATCTCGGGCAAGAGTAAGCCGCAGTGGAGAGGGCTTGCAGTCAGATTTCTAGCAATGCCCAACAGTGAGTAATACATTTTTATTGAATGATAATGAACAAATGGCCATGCAATGGGATCAGGGGCAGTGGGTGAACAGAAGGGGGCACTTTGGTGATTGGGTCTGCCTCGTGTTGATTTAAGGAGGAGCAAGTTAGGACTCTTATACCATTAGTAACTTTCCATAAAATTTAACCAATAAATTGTATCCGTCTTCAAAGCAGCCTCCTAAGCAATTAGTTTAGCTGCAATTCGGGGATCGCCGTCATAGCTCCCACAGTTTTTCACTAGCCATTAACCAAGCAGCTGTTTAAGGGGGATATTTTTCCCTAAACTAATTCAAATTTAGGAATCACTTTTATGGGTACTCAAATTGTTCTCGTTATTTTTCCTTCCCTATCAAAGATGCTGCTTTTTTTTTTTTTTTTTTTTTTTTTTTTTTTGTCTAACTGAAAGATATAGGATTGCTTAACATAATGATTTAAATTTCTTAACTGGATCCATTAAATGTTATCAGGCATAATCATAAACAATCATATATTGTTTTCTAATGAGTTGAAAATTATGATTCATGATCATTTAACTAACTAGGTTTATCATTTCTTAAACATTTAATACACATGAAAAATTTATGGCTTCATTATAAGTATATTCTAATTTTTACCCTCAGGCTATATTAATACGACATTGTTAAAACTGGTTAAAAAATGAAAATTCAATTAAAGAGGCAATCACTGTAGTTAGACCTATTATGGCATTAGATAATAATGGCCAGAGTTAAATTTCCCATGTAGTTGGGGTCTTCCAAATGCAGACAAAAATCTCAGTAGCATAAATGGCAATAACCAATGAATGCCAGGAAGTTTTTCAGAATCAGCATTGAGTGGGTATGTCATCATATGGTATGAGAGGACCTCATCTATATTTTGTTGATATGCCTAAACAATAGTTTATGTTTTAACTATAGGCATTTATCTTCTTTGAAAAATCAGATGAGAGGCTCTACTTAAATATTGCTCGTGTTGCAGGTTCTGTGAAAAACAAAAAGCATACCCTGTATAAACGGTTGCTTAGAGTGATTAAAATTGCATATTATATATAAATTAAACCTATTGGCCATGTAGGGGGACAATCCCAAAACTCTACAATGCACTGGCACAGAGTTCCATCAGTGTTTTCTGCCTGAGCCAAAGCAAAATGACTCTTTTGATTCCTATGGCTCATTAATTTTCAAGCGGGATTATTAAGGATGGTAACATTTAGGTTTTCAGTGTTTTGGGTTCTCCTCTTCCTTTTGGTTTTTAAAGGGTAAACGCACATCTACATCCAGATCATGGACAGTAATTTCACAGCTCTGTCTTCATGTATTTGACCTTGAGGAACAAGCCTCAGCTTTCCCTCGCAGCCAAATAGAAGCAGAGCTCTCAAAATCAACCTTTGGTTCCAAGGAAATTTCAGGAACTCCTTTCTTTCCTACTCCTTCACACTTTCCGGGTAACTAAGATTTCTCCCCATTCTGTCAGAATGGCATTATAGAGTCTGAGAGGCATGGAGATGATGAGAAGGTCTGAGGAACCAGCCACCTGGGTGCAGATTCCCCAGGCACCCACTTACTCCTCTGAGTAACTGAGTAATTACTTCATCTCGGAGGGTTAGTTTCCTCATCTGTAAAATAGGAAGAACACACATAGTGTCAGCACCTAGTTAGCACTTAATAAATATTAATCGGGGAATGGAAACATTCTAGAAATTTCTGAGGAGCTATGTTTTGGTGGACTAGAAGGAGTGGTGCTTTTGGAACCCAAAGTGAGAGTGAGATTTGGGGCTTGTAACTAAACATCTCCGGGCACTTACTTTCTCCTCGGTAAAATGGTAAATATAATTACCTTATGGACTTAGGAGGAAAAAATTAAGTAACATACTGATGGGCTGCATCGCTGAGAGAGCATGGGTTTTAGCATCCAGGATAGGTTTTGAATCCCAGCTCTTCCACTTATTAGCTCTATAGTCTGGAGCAAGTTACTCTTTTTCCATCTCCTTATTTGTAAAACAGGCACCATAACATGTCCATTGCAGAGTTGCCATGCAGATTTAGAGTTAATTCCTATAAAGTTTATAAAGTCCCTGATGCCAGGTAGAGACTTGATAAATGGCAGATGCATTGCTTTGTGAAATATTCTGTCATGTATGTAGCAGTGTGCAGATATGAGCTACCAAACTCATCATCACGATTTCTGCTGTTCTGAAAGGTAGGCCAGTTAGTGTGTTTCTGCAACCCCGATTTGCAGCCTGTAAAAACCTTTAACAGTTACTACTTCCCAGGAATGTCAGGCACATGTACCACAAACTTTGGAACTTAAAGTTCTCATTATTTTGAAGTTTCAGAAACACAATGTCAGAAGGCATTGTCTTAGGAAAATGGCCCCGTCAGTGATCTGATTTCTGCAGTGGGTATCAGAAATATAGACTAAGCCTAGGAATTATTTATCTCACACAGGAGGAGACTCAAAGAATGACATCTAGAGCTGGTTCAGCCACCCAAAAGCACTATCAGAGCCAGGCTCCTTCTAACTACCTAGTGTTTCTTCCTCGGTGTGTAGCTTTATTCTTCATGGCTCCTGTGCAAACACTTTCTAGGAAGGAAAAAGGGAGTGGTGGGTTACTAACTTCTATTTGTGTCTCATAGGCCAGAGAGATAAGTCACTTAGCTACCCCTAGCTGCAAGGGAGTCTGGAGAGAATATTTAATTGGATGCATTTATTGCTCCAAATGAAACTGGGATTCTAGTAATAAGAAAGAAGGGGAGAGTAAATATTGTTTGGCAGCTAACACGGTCTGTCACAGTCTGGACTCTTAAAAGGTGTGCCAGTGAGAATGAGCTGGTGGCACCTCTAGTAAAGCAGAGGTCTGTTTGGGTTGCTTCAGAAGATGACTTTGCCATGAAAATTCCAGTCTTTCTAAGGTTCAGACTATCTTCCTTTTTATTATTTTTTGTGCGTATGCTAAGTAAGAACAGATAACACGAGATCTACCCTCTTAAATTTTTAAGTGTACAGTACAGTATTGTTACATGTGGGAGGTACCGTTTGCTTTCCTTGCTTTACTACAGGAAGTGAGGAATATGAGCTTCCAATTGAGAGAAGCAGTTCATAACTATGGTGATTGGTTTGGTTTGGTTTAATCATTTTTGGTTTTCTGAGGTTTGCAAATGCCTCAGGTGTCCAGGCTGACACATTTCTCTCAGCAGCCCTGTCCCCATGGTCCATGGCTAGAGATCTGTCCCCCCAAGGCAATTTATGGACACAGCACTCTAGACCCACTCTGGAGCTCTCTTTCGCAGAGCACTGCAGGCAGTGCAACCAGCAGTAGCCTTGCATTTCATGGTTCGGTGTGGAGAGGGGAGCACCTGGCTGAAATATAAATCCTGTTCCAATAAGCTTGGCCTAACTTCACACAGGCCATAGGTATTGCTATGAATTCTCTGAGAAGGGAAGATAAATCAAATGCATAAAACCAAGATTGGCCCCGTAAATACAGAAAATAAATGTTAATGTTTGTGACAGGTCTGAGTGATATAAGCCCACCTAAGAAAAGTATCTATTTCTGTTTGCTAGAGGGGGATCTCAAATGGAGGTGGAGTCACTTCTCAGTATGAAAGTGGCCCTCAACACAAGGGAAAATAAAAACTGCTCTACTGACCTTGACCCAGTGGCTTAAGTTTTTACATTACTTAGTCTTTTAAGGTCTCTGTTATATTATGGGTGCTATATAAAATCAGTAACATATTGATTAGACTTTATCTTCCATAACACTTGACCTTAAATAAGTTTACCAAATTAATTCTAGAAAATTTTACTAAGTTGAAATTTTCGTGGGAGCAGAAATTGGGCTTTCTTCCTGCATCTAAGGTCCGGGTGTGATGCAGGCACCTGAGCATAGAGTAGGCGTCAGTGGATGTTGGCTCAAGATAATGAAGAGGATGTGATGCAAGAATGAAGAAGGGGAGGGAGGATATGAGGAGGGTAGAGTTGACAAGTTAGATGGCATTCTAGGAGCAAGAACTGGCAGCTATGAAGAAACTAGATATCTGGGGAGAAGGCACAGGAAGAGGGTTGGAGCATCCCCACCCATAGAAAATAGGCATCCTTTTGCATACACTTGGCAAGAATTATGTTGCCCCTTGATACCATCAAAGTCAATATCAGGAACCAACTGTGCAGTAACACAGGAAAATAAAAAACACCAGGATAATTTTTTGCAACCAGGTCCAGTTCTGGCATCTGCTTTGGATTTATTTTTAAATAAAGTAGGTCTTATTAAAGTAATTAGCCTATCTATGAGAGTTTTGCCATAGATTCTGGAATTCCCAAAATAATAGAGCACATGTTGAATAAAAAGATAATGCTAAGCCTCCATGTTTCTCTAGGGCCCTTTTTTAGTACATGCTTCTTGCCCAAATTCATAAAGCTAACATAATGTTTTAATTGCTCTTGCTCCTCTGTATTCAGTGATAATGCAAGCCATAACACTGTTTAATTTTACATTTTGGTTAAATGATGTAAAATTTCTTTTCATCTTTTATTTTAATCATGCAATACTTTTAGAGTATATTATTTGTCTAAGAATAAGATGCTGATACTCATATCTTGATGAGTAGTAAAATGTTTGCCCTACCCTTCCCTTTTGCTCATGTCCACTCCCTCTAGCTCTGTGAACTGGTGTTCCTATGAAATTAGGCCTCTGAATTAGAAACATTTACTTAAGGAGATTTTTAATATGAGTTTGATATCAAGAGCCAATATCCTGTGCTAACTTATTGCATTGTTCACGTACATGCTCACGCACACGCACGCACTCACACACACACACACAGAATCACTGAATTTATCCAGACTGACTTGGGATGAGAAGATAATTAACCATCTTCCTCTTTAGAATGCAAATGCCTTGTTTTGGTTCACTGAAAAAAATATTGACAAGAATATAAATAATTGGCTAAGCTTTGGGGGAAAGCAGGGTGGTGGCATGTATCACCATGTTATGTATGCTCTATGACCAGTATCCGTGTCTACAAATATGTCTTACTGAAATGCTTACACATAAGCACAATGAATGTTGAATACTGTAGTATGGCTTATAGCAGCCAAAAATTAGGAAAAATATCTAAAGGTTTATCATGAGTGAAATGATCACATAAACTACAAGACAACCACACTTTAGATTATTCTATACCCACTAGAAGAGATGATCAGTGTTTTCAGAAATAGTAGAAAATGTCCAAGACATGTTGATAAACAAGGAGGTAGTAGAACAATATGTATGGTATGGTCTCCTTTATATTAAAAAAAAAAAAAACTATGTATTTTTATATGTTTATGCATTTGTAATTTTGTAGAAAGAAGGAGATTGGAAGGATGTATACCAAATTGTCAACTCTGGTAACTTCTAGGGAGCAGAAGGGTTGAGTATGAAGAGGACCTTTATTATTTGAGATCATTTTTATAATTTGAATCTTTTACAGTGCGAATACTTTCATGTATTTGTGGATAATTTAAAAAAATATCTTGGATCTCACCTTCTTCAGGTTTAAAAATAAAACAGTATGCACAATTTTCATTTTCAAGTAATAACCAACATCTGTGAGTAGGATGAGTTGATGTACAAAGAAGAAATATCAGGAAGATTAAGCAAGAGTAGTTAAATGAGTTCTTATAGCTAGATGTGTTATGTGCACACACACACGCACACACTCTTACACACTTTGTTCAACTTTAATCACTTACCCAACTGATATTTATTATGTGCTTACTACTTGTCAGTGCTAAGATAAATGTGCAAATGCGTACAGACAAAAATATAAATACTAAGGAAATAACGAACTTAAGATTGATTTGATGTTCTATTGAGGTCTACCAAAGTTGTTATGGCTGTAGATGGGAGTTACCATGTATGGGGAAAGACTGAATTCTGATATTTACACTTCAGTCTCCAAAGGAGGAAGGTTGGGGTGTTGCAGGGCATAGTGAGAGAACTTAAACGTTAGGTCTTCGTACATAAGATAACTGCAAAATGGCCAGTTACACAGAGAGATGCCAAGAAGGGAAGGAGAGTTGTTTCAGTAAGTGGGTCTGGCTCTACACCAAGAAGTTTAGAATCTGATTTTAAGTTACTTCTCAACTTTGCCAAGTAGGATTCTGGCTTGAATTTCAACCTCAAGGGAGCCATTCAATAATAAGAAGTCTCATTCAACTTACAAGTTACAAACTTATTAAAATTAGTAGTAATTTGGAAGTAGAGATTTTGCAAGCTCTAGCAGACAGAAAGAGCATTGTCAGGACTGAGCCCCAGGCATTACACATTCAAAAGAGACATACCGAGATGAACTGGGGGTTAACTCCTTTCACATTTCAAGTTTATACCACTCTTTATATGAAGAAATGGCTTTTACAAATGTTCTATTAAATGTTCTTCACAGTCATATTATGAAGTAACAGTTAGTATATATTGAGGGTCTATATATGTGCCTATGTCATACCAGCTGCTTACATAGACTATCACACTTAATTTTCAAAATCACCCAGCAAATATGTATTATCATGTTACAGTGGAGGAGATGAGGCTCAGAGGGGTTAGACAAACTGCCAGTGTCATCAAATAGCAGAATTAAGATGCCAAATACTGTTTGTCTAATTTTGAAGCCATTGTACTGTTTTGTAAAAGAAGATGAAATTTAAGAAGATGGAAGGGGAGGGAGGGAGGGGGGAGAAGGAGGAAGCAAAAGAAAGGAAGGAAAAAAGAAAGGAAGGAAAGGGAAGGGAAGGAAAGACTATTATCAATTACATTGTTTTACGCATTTAAAATTGAGGATTGAAGAAGTTAGTTAAGTTTGCCAAAGTCTCAACAAGCAAGCGGCAAAACCCAGAACAAAGCTCACATCCCAGAAGTAGTATTTCCACTGCTGGCTCTCCAATGTCAGGAAATAATGAAACCATGATATACTTGACAATTCATTATGTACTCATTGTACAACTGCTTATTTTCTCTAAACCAATCAGGATAGGTAGAAAACTGATTCAAAATATTTTTTTATCTTTCCATGATAGAAATAGCTTTTCTCAATTAAGCTATAGTGCAAAAGTGAACAAACTATGTATTATACATTCAAATTACAGGGAGCAATAAATAGTTCTCAAAGGAAATAAGCAATGATTTTCAAAAATTCAATTGACATCCCAAATTAGATCTACATAAGAAGATCAGCCAATTAACTCTGCCAACAGCTCTTTCTATTTTGCTATTCTCACTTGCATGCTAAATTTTGTTTATATAATTACTTCAGAATCATAGGGGAAGTAAACTCATTTCTGTCTTTTAGAAAATAATTGTCTTGTTTGAAGGGCAGCAATTCTATCCATGAATATGAAAAAGATGCAAAAGAACAATAACCAATAATTCCTTGTACTAAGAAAGAAAATTGCTTCAGGTTGCAGGGAGAAAAAAAAAGGAAAGGAAAAAAGGTTAGGAAGATTAACTAAAAATAATCTAATTATTCAGATAAATGTCACAGGAAAGGAAATAGAATTGGTCTCTGGTTTCTCCTTCCTAAAGCAATAACCCACAGAGCTGGGTGGAGGAAGAGTCAGCCGTGTGATGGATGCTTTATGTGGAAATTCAACATTGGGGACATTGGGGAAAAGAGACATTGCTGTGTTCTTACCTATATATCTTCAAAATGAATACACAGGAACTTTTCCATTCAAAGCCCCATCAGACTGTTGTATTTTTGAAGTCATTAGGAAATCATTAGCCACATTTAAGTTAAAATTAAAATGTATTTGGTGTTGCCAGGTCAACTGAGATGACATTCAAATGGTCAGATACTTTCTACTCTTAGGTAGAGGTTACATAGTCTCAGGGAATGACAGATAGTTTACAATGTACTCCTCAGATGGGCTGCCTGCCTGTTCCTTCGACATTGACCACTCTGCATATGCTAATTTCAAAAGCATTAAAATATTTAAGAAAAGACTCGTGGAAAATAAAGAATATCAATAATAGAATTTCATTCAGTCATTTAAAATCCTTATATTAAAGAATTTTCTATCACGAGTTGGGCCTGGGATGAGTTACTTAACCTCTTAACCTCTCTGTTGAAATACTATTATCTATTACAGAGAGCTCTGCTATAGATTAAATGAAATGAAGCAGAGGTTCTCAAAGTGTGGTCCTCTTCTGAACCAACAGCATCAGCATCACCTGGGAATTTGTCAGAAATACAAATTCTCTGGCCCCACCTCCATGTGGCTTTGATGCATGCTAAAGTTTATGAACCAGTGAGATAAAGCATTAGAAACATCTAGCACATTCAAAACATCTAGCACATAGTAACAAATATAGCTACCAATTTGCAAACATGTAACCTGTGAAAGGCATGATACTAGATGTTTTATGTGCCTAAAATTACTTATCACAATAATCCAGTGAGGTATCACTGCATTCATTTTATAGATGAGGAAACTGAGGCCCAAGGAAGCTAAGGAGCTAGATTGTTGTGTACTCAGTTTTCTCTTTTTGAAACATCAGCATAACAAACCACAGATTCAATCATTTGGTCAACCACATGCTTATCAGTCTTGTTTAGCTTATTGCCTCATTTTATAGATTGAAAAAGTGATTCCCAGAGAAGGTGAGTGATTTGCCAAGAGTCAGGTAGTTAATGGAAGAGCCTGCGGTAGAACTGAAAACTTGAAATTTCTAGTCTGGGACTATTTCCATCACACCACAGAGCCCCTATATTCAATTTGGACACTGATTTCAAAGTAACAAATGGATATACATGAAATATCTCTCTCAGAATATGTGTTTTGTTCCAGGGGAAAATACTACCCCCTGCCCAAATACTTAAGGACTTCAGATACATGCCAGGGCATTTCAGACTGTTCTCTCCAGTGCCCACTTATATTAGGATTTATATTGTTGACATTTCTTAAGTGCTTACTGACTGTATCAGAACATTCTTGCTTCCTTGAAAATAAGTATTATTATTTCATTCCCTAAAGAGGGAGAAACCAGAATGTTACTGACCCCAGTATCTGCTAATAAGTAGCAAATTGCTGGCAGCCTTTTAGTGGTAGAATATTCACCTAAAAAGCAAAATGTTATTTGGGGATTTCCCTCAACCCATTTTTCATAATTTTATCGTATAGTCACATATTGAATCATTTATTTCCAAATTAAAACCTGGGCACTACTTGTGTAGGCTATCCCAGATCTCAGTCACAAATTAGGTCTTTAATTTTTCTAATAAGGTAGTTTTAATCAATATATTACTAGCAACACTCTTGATAGCGATAATAAACAAGCAGTTATCTGATTATAAAGTGTGGGATTTTAAAGAAAAACAGTCTGTAAATTCAGTGTTTTCCTGGAAAATCTCGGCAACCAGACCAAGGCAAAGTGATATTTTGCACTTCGGGGAGAAAGCTGTGCTGTAAGTTCAGTTTTCAAACCAGAAATTCATGAATTATGACATGTAATTCTGGCTATGCTCACCTACTGCTGTGGCTTCTCACAGCTTTTTGGCCCTCAGTTGGGGACATTTATTTTCTCATCTATTAAAAAGGGTGGTAAACAGTTACGTGATTTTAAAGTTTGGAAATGAAAGGAATTCTGCAGCTTTACAAATTTAGGACAGATTCACTTACTTTATAACTCCTGCCATCCCAAACCTCATTATTTTCCTGAAAAGTCCATTCACTTTTGGCTACTGGTAAAAACACAGTGGAGACTTTTCTAATTACCACTTGACCAGGATAACCAGATAAACAGTGTTAGCATTTGAAATATGGCACAAGACTATGAAGTTTCAGTTATGCATTAATTACTTATGTGATGCTCTCACAGTATATACAAATGCCCTATATTTCTGACCAGGTCTTAGAAGTTTCTACTAGTAGACCATGTGGTATAGCAAAGTGATACTTTCTTTTTTTCACTTGAGTTATGATGTTCACTCAATTTCATATACAGCAATTCTAAAATTTAATGATCATTGATTAAAGAGTAGTATAATACCTGTTTTCTGTTTTCCTTGTCATTGTATTAATTCATATGAAAAACTAGTCACATCAATGTAGCACTTTATGTTTTTTAAAGCATTTCATATACATGAATCTTTGGTTCTTTCATTGACTTTGTAAGCTAGTGTAACGAATACAGGGCTGCTCATTCTACAGATGAAGAAACTGAGTGGCAGCCAGACCTCTTCATAGTCACACAGCAAGATTTGACTCAGGTATCCTGATAATTAATCCTTTTCAAACGTTAGCAGTCCATCATTACCTGTAAGTCAGTTCACTGTCCCTTCCACTTATTTTTTCCACTAACAATTTTTTAAAAATTTCAGTTTGTAGAAATCCAATAAATGTGAATTTGAGAAAACAAATTTAATAATGGAGTTAACATGTAATTAAAAAAGGGGAAAAAATCTCCTAGCCAACCATTAACCTCATGTCAAATTTACATGGGATGAAGACATACCAACCTTGTAATAGTGGTTACTTCTGTGGAGAGGGGGAACGGATGAGATGTAGAATATAAGTTTATAATATTGTATTGTGTGAAGAGAGGAGATCTAGAGAGGAGACCACTAAATGGCTGTCATGTTGTTTACATATGGGTGGCTTAATGGGTGTTTATAGCGTTCAGAATGGGAGTGGGGTAAGGGAGCATAAATGACATCTCTTATTCTCCCAAATTCCTAACCAACTGAGTTATAGAGAGCAGACATATAGTGATCAAAACTAGTTTTTACTGACAAGGCCTGGGTAGGTGTACATGCCTTCAATATGTGGCCACAATAGCCTGACATTTACCTCTTAATTAGACAGATTGACTTCCCAAGGGGCAGGTGTTTGTGGACAACCACAGGCATTCCACACAGAGGCAGAACAGCCCCTAAAGGCTTACACAAAGAAGGACAGAAAACACAAGAAGATAGGCTGACTGTAAGAAAAGAAACTCCATTTTTTGTTCATTTATTGCTTTCTGTTTTATATCCCACACATGAGTGAAATCATATGGTTCTTGTCCTTTGCTGTCTGGCTTATTTCACACAAAAGAAAAAAGTAAAAAAAAAAAAAAGAAATAAGAAAGAAAGAAACTTTGTAGGGGCTAAGTGGAGCGTGGTCAGTTCCTTCTCTAAACTCACCAATTTAACAGGCTGTATGCCCTGTCTCCTGGGAAGAGAGTGTTCTCCTCATACTTTTCCTCCCTGAGGAGTGGACTATCCATTGCTCCATGGACGATGGAGAAGTGTTGGAGGTAAAGTGTTCCTCCTTGACAGTAATTAAGATTTGGGAACAAGTGAATAGTATCCCTTACAGACATGTGGCTCTCCTGGGCTTTGTGCCATTTGGCGGTGTCTCCCTTCATTAGGGAGGCATGGTGACATGATTTTTTGATAGCTGATAGACTTTTTATTTGCTTGTTCCCTTCTCCTTGGCCAAGTCCTGGGTAGACGAGGCAATACGAAACAATCACCTCTCCCTAGTTTGCATTTATGGAACAGTTTTTGTTATCCTTTTATTAGTCTTACTACACATGGTAAATAATAGCCTAGATTTGGTGACATAATTGTGTAGATTTCAAACCACGGAAGGACATTTTGCTTTGACATTTACAGATGCTATTTACCCAATGCATGTACATATTCCTCTGGCAATATCATAAAATTTTAGGTGCTACTATTGTCACATCAGGAATATGACTGTAGAAGTCACAAGGAGATCTCCTGGCTTCCTGGACTCAGTCCTTCTGGCTCAGCCTCAGCCCAACCCTTTCATATAATATTCAGAGTATTTGGCCACATGAGTGTCTGCTAATGGCATGGCTCTCAAATAAAAACATTAATTAAGAATTTTACTAAATGACATCTCTTATTCCTTTTGACCAGATAACACCAGTTATACCTTTTCAACATTCAATTAAGAAATATGACATTCTCAATTTTGTGCTACCTACCAACAGTCATTTAGAATTTAGAAAAGCCTCCCCGAGCCCTATAAAAATAATCCACCTAAGATTTACAGAGTAACTACCAGATGCCAGGCACCATAGATAAAGGAGGAATAACACAGGGTTCCCATCCTTAAGAAACTCACAATCTAGATAGAGAATTGTAAAAGTGAATAATTATGGTACAGAGTGAGAGTTGGGGAAGGAAAGATAAGTTGGTACAGAAAGTGAAGGACCTACTATGCTGAACTAGAAGTTTGAACTTGACCCTTTAGCAAAGGACAACTGTTCGGATTTGTGTTTTGGTACTCTTTAAGTTTAGAGTCATAGGGGACAATGGACAGAGGAAAGAGAAAGAAGCAGCATAGCAGTAATCTGGGAGAGAGATGATAGGAGCCCAAATTCAGGCGATAAAAAGATGAAATTGCACGTTCATTGTTTTCAAATCATGTTTAGAAAACATGACGTTCTGTTCTAAAGGTCAGAAATGTTATGAAGAAATAATGTAAGAAGGCTAACCAGAAATTATTTTGCCAAAATTCTTCTCCCACAGCATTCTGACATCTGAAGCTAGAACCAATTGCTACCTGCCATGGAATTGGAGGTTTCCATAATTTAAACAGATCACGGTGGTTGCTGAAAATATTAATGGAATTTAAAAATATATTTACAATAACTTAAAGTACCAGGGATTATAATTGAACTACATACACTCAATAGAAAACTGATTCTAATGAGCCTGCAAAGCCAATTTAACACACTAACACTTTATATGCTTATTTTTAATCCAATAAAGTTTACATTTTATAATGTAATTCTTACATTTTTAATGTACATTTGTATTATAATTTATACTTCAAGTCTGATTAGCTCACCAGACTATACGATCCCTCCTTGAGGGCTTGTTCAATTTGTCGTATTCCCGCCCCCGCAAACTGCCTGCCACAGGGACTTACTCCTAATAGAGATTCAATATTCCAGTCAACAAACTTTTTATTAAATACCAGTCAGGTGCCAAATATGAGGACTCCATCAGTACTGGAGAGACTTTCCTGTCCTCCCTGAGCTGACAATCCATTGGGGATACAGGAAATGTCCATACCACGTGAGGAAGCTTGTGACAGAAGAAGAATGAAAGATCATAAGGATGTCCAGAGCACAGCATCTAATCCACACTAAAGGGGGCAAGGAAGGCTTCTTAAGGAATTAGCTTAAAAGCAAGGAGGAGTTAGGTGAAAAGGGAGTGAAGAGTGTGCCATGCAGAGGGAAGAGCATCTGCAAAATTCAGGACAGAGGAGAGTATGGGGCATTTGCTCACAAGAAAGAGGTTTCTGAGGGTTGCGGTGCAAAGAACCAGATGGGGATGTAGAGGAGTGAGGGCAATAGGATGAATCAGGCCCAGATCATGAAGTTTCTGTGTAACTTCAGCACAGGGACTGGCACAAAGTAAACACTCGAAATGATTGAATAAGTGAATCACTGAATGTCGGCTTGCTTTAACATTCTGTCTACCCAAATCAATCTATGAATTCATTGCAGTCCAATTGAAATCTCAATACAATTTTCCAAACAATTTGGCAAGATGACTTGAAAATTTACACAGAAAATAAGACATTAGCTGAAGCAATTATGAAAAACAATGTTGGAAAACATGCCATATATGAAATCAAAACTTATTATAACAGTTATCATAACAGTGTGGTTTTGATACAAAGATCGATGATAGATCGACTAAACAAAAGTGGGCCGGTACGTATATGTGGACATGGCCTTTGACAAAAGTCTGCATTGCAGATCAAGAGGAAGGAGGACTCTTTAATGACTGGTGCTGAGACTACTGATTTTCTCTAAGGAAAAGAAAATGGATCCTTATCTCTTATAATACACACAAAATCAGTTTCAGAACAATTAAAAACCAAAGCATGAAAAACAAAAACTTTTAAATCTTTTATCAAGGACATGTTGTTGAATATGTTTATGAACTGGAGCAAGAGAAGAGTTTTTTAAACACAACAACACAAAAAACTCAAACTACGAAGGAAAAAATCGATAAATTTGTTAAGTTTTTAATTCTGTGCATCAAAAGGCACCATTTAGACTTATCAGGGCGATCACTTCGTAAGGTATATAACTATCTAATCGCTATTTTGTACACCTGAAATGTAATATTTTATATCAACTGTAATTGAAATAAATTCAAAAAAATTTTAAGTGAAAACACAAGCAGTAGATATAATTGGCAAAGAATTATTATCCAGAATATAGAAAGAACTAAAAATTAACATCAACAACAAAACATATATATATAAATGACTAGAAACATCAACAATAAAACGTATATATAAATGACTAGAGTGAGAAGGGAGAAGCAAAAACGGAGGAAGGGTGGGTGAAGAGAGGGGAAATGATCAGAGGAGGAACTGTGAAGGGTTAGTAAACATGAAAACATACAAAGTAAAACCACAGTGAGATAGCATTTCATACCATTAGACTGGCAGCAATTCAAAATTTTGACAATACCATGTGTTAATGAAAATGTAGAGGCATCTAAACATTACCACAGATGGTACAATTTGGCAATAAAAAGTAGACTTTCAAATATGAAGTCCCACAGCCTAGCCCATGACAATTAAGCCGCTACCTAAATGCCCTTGAGCCCTTCCCACACTTGCTCAGAGAGAGGCGTGTACATGATGGTCATCGAAGTGTTATTTACAATACAAAAGACATGGAATATATAAACTGTGATTTAACATATAGTGGATTTAGTCATAAATGGTTCAAACATTTGCATGTATCAAAGTAGATAATTCTCAAAAAATATATTATTGTACAAATTATAGAATCAATCACACAATAAAATATGATTTATTTGAATTTTATATATGCAAAAAATGCTACATATTATTTAGAAGCAATTATATATATAATTATATATTTTTATAATATGTTTAATGGATGAACTGCAAATTCTCAATAATAGTGACTCTTATGCAGAGAAGAAAAGGGAGATTTGATCTGGGAGGAATTCACAGACTTTTTTTTTTTTTTTCAAGCAGGGTGATGAGTGGTACACAGATGTTTGCTATATCATTCTTAATATCTTTTTATATGCCTGAAATATTTCATTATTTTTTAAACCCGATAAGCTCAATTCGCATATTTTTCTGTTCGAATCACAGGTTTCTCAAACATGTTTATTAACATTTCATACAAGAAGAATTTTCACAGTTCTTATTTCATTTACTAGTAGCATTATCCTAGTTGGAGGACAAAGAGGGACTTAGATTGAGTGACTTTCCTGGGCCAAGTAATTGAATGACAGAACCAGGACTGGAACCAGCTGTTTCACCCTCACCATGACTTCTACCAGCCCAGCTGCCACTCAGTGTCAGGGAATGAACGGGTGCCATGGAGACAGTCTGAAATGGCTTGATTGAAGGGAGAAAGGGGCTCCAAATTGCTCTAAATTGTGCTCTCCAGACAAAGCAGAGCAGATAGCATGTTTCTGTAGCAGATGCTGATGGTCAGTGTGATGAGACTGTGTGCTGCCCACTGGAGCACTGCAGAAATGCATCCGCGAGGTGGAGGGAGCCTGATTGCCCTCCCTCTTCTCACTTTTCAAGGCACGAATCCTAACAGCTTTTGCCACTAGCTTAGCAATATTCCAGATCCCCACTTGGAGTATGACTAAAGGTTGGTCTTAGGTGTGCAATGTTGTGTGTGTTTGACAACAGCATCCCATAAAGACGAGGTGGATGAGCTCAGCAATAATTTGGGTGCAAGATGTAAAATGAACCCGGCATTAGGCAGAAAGACATGGTAATGGATTCAAAGGGAAATCAACTTATGGCCATCTGGGAAGCAGCTCTTTCTTCTAGCTTGAGCACCTTGCACAGGCAAACTGGGTTCCCCTGCAGGCGGGCCCAGAACAGAAGGGATCGCAAAACTGCCACCATCATGGAAAATTACACATGAGCGTTGGAAAGACCTTTGCATTTTTGTTTAGCAAAGAGAAGTGCAAAAAAAATGCATCAATTGATGATACACTGAAATTCTTGTTTGCTAACACATTTTCAAAGCTATTAGGCTTGTGGAATTAGTCACTGTGATGCTTTCAGCTAGTTCAAATGAACTCCAGAAAGGAGTTACATATTTGTACATAAAGTAATTTATAATGAATTATTAACAAGACTTCAGTGCATGTACACTTTATTAACAAATTAAGATCATCCTTCACTGAGCAGAGTCAGCATGGCTGTACCTGAGAGTGCCGCCATTTTGAATGAATGGATCAGCCGCTCCTCCGTCATTGAGGAAGAAGTGCAGTGATGCTGCGGCTCACTTTCTTCACTGATTTCTCTGAGTTTCTTTAGTTGCTGACCTTCTACTATGAAAGAGATAAGGGTAGCCAGAATATTTTGCCTTAAATACTATTTTCATTGAAGACTATGTGTCCATTGTTTCTAACATAACTAAAATGTTGACCTGCTTCATGGCTTTTGATACAACTACTATGTTGTATCTTCCCCCTGAACTCCAGCTGTGGGCATCCAGCTACCTGTTCAGTATCTCTATTAGGATGTGTAACTGATGCTTCTTCAATCTTACCATGTCCAAAACAGATCTTCTCATTCCTTCTCCAAAACTGCTTCTTTAGTAGTCTTACCAAACTGGTTAATGGCAACGCTATTCTTCTCATTGCTCAGGCCAAAAACTTCGTAGCTTTCCTTCCCTCACACAACATCGCCATATCCTTCTATTCAGTATTTCAGGAAATCCTCTTATTATCTATCTTCAAAACATATCAAGAATTTGACCACATCTTAGTACTTCAACACTGTGATCCTATTTTAATACACCACCATCTCTTGCCTGGAATATTTTAGTAGACTCATAACTCTCGTCCTTCCTTCTGCCCTGGTTCCTCTTTAGTTTATTTTCAACACAGCAGTCAAAGTGTTTCTTTAAACAACTAAGGCAGATCCTGAAATTCCTCTGCTTAAAACCATTTAATAATTTTTTTATCTCATTCAGCCCACAAACCAGATCAGAGTGCCCTATACAAGCCCCACCTATTCTATTTTTTTATTTTTCCACTCATTGGCCTTCTTGATTAAATCTGTGAATGAATGAAACATGGGTTCTATTTCTAGGTCTGAAGGTCAGCATAGTCCAGTGGAAAGGGCACAGGTTCAGGTTTAAAATCCAACTCAGCCACTTAATAGTTTACTTAGCCAAGTTACTTAATTTCTATATTTCTTATCTGTAAGATGGAGATAAAGCATACAGTGATTATGAAATAATATAAATTATACAAACTACCTGCCATATATTTTGTGATCAATATTTGGGACTGCTTTTATTATAATTTCTTTGTCTTTAATGGAGATACTTGTTTATCATGGTGTAGTTTTGAAGTTTATGTGAGAAAAAGAACTTTGAAAAACTTGAAATAACAGCAGTGAACACTGTTGAGGATTTGCCTCTTATAAAGCCTCTTGGTATCTATGATATAGTACATGCTAGTTTATTTATTCATTCATTTGGCAAACATTTATTGAACATCTTACTTTATGCCAAGCATTGATTGTTCTTAGCGTAGGAGATATGATAGTGAGCAAAACAGACAAAATTCCTGCTTGAACAAAACTCAAGGCTCTCAGTGAAAACCAGCAGAAAATAATTAAGATAAATGAAAATATATATTATAGTATTTGGAGGTAAATGCCAACTGAAAAACATGAAGCAGGCAAGGAGAGATTGGGGTAAAATCTTGGTTAGAGAGTCAGGATGACTCATCTTCTACCTCTCAGGCCATTCCAGGATCCCCTCAGTGGTGGTGCCTCTCCCTCTTCAGGAATCTTAAACATCTGTATCCCCTAGGGCTGTGTCTGCAACCCTTTCTCCAGTTCCTGAATTCTCTGTGGATGATTTCAGGACATACCTTGACAGCTTCATTTATTTCCTCCCAGTGACTGGCTTACAAATCTTCACCTGGTCAGGGCAGACTCCCACTGCCTTTACTCCTGGATATCTCCATATGGATGTCCAACAAAAGTCTGTGTGTCTGCAGTGAACTCATTCCTCCACTCCCTCAGCCCCAGCTTCCTTCTGACACTGTCTCTGAAGCTTGATACCTCTGTGGACTTCAGCTCCTCCCTCTGCTTTACCAGCCTTGGAGAATCTAAACCTGCAGCCTGTCAGATCTCCTCCCATGAAGTCTCTGAGTCCTTCTCCTCCTGCCCATCTTATTCATGTCCAGTAACTCAACACTACCACTCATATGACATTGCCCTCTAAAAACTTTGTTCCATCTCTACCCTCAACTCATTTTTCACCCTGCTGCCAGACAAATTTCTTAAAAATGGAATTTTGATCATGTTCCTCATTTGTTCCAAGATGTTCTTTTGCTTTTAATTTAATCCTTAGTCCTGGCAAGAAACATCTTCCGCAGTCTGAACCCAGCCTTCCTTTCCAAATGCACCTCGCCAGCCCTCAGTCCAACTCCCCATTGTCCCAACTCCTCTTTTCCTGTGTTTCCCACAACTCTCCCAGCACTCACTTCAGACACAGTCTCTGCTCACAGTGGCCACCATCAGAAAAGCCCTCGTTCCCCCTTCGGGCCACCCAAACAAACCCAGCTCATCAGGTTAGCCAGGGGGCCTCAGAGTGACATTCATTGCTGCTGGGTTTGCACAAGATAAATCCATCTGGGGCAGAGTTAGAATAGAAAATTCCATCTCTGTCTATTTTTTATACTGAGCTTTACGAATACATAATACGCAAACTGACACTAATGACCTCACTTAGGTGTATGTTAGAGAGGAGTTGTTCTGAGGGTAAGAGGATGTTCCCCCAAAGCAAGGAGGATTGGGGTGCTCTCATTCTTTTATAGTTCCATCGTACTGTGGGAATTTTTAATCTAGATATGCCCAATTAAGTGGTTTTACATATCATATCAGAAAAAAAAGAATTTTATTATATTTGATACTGAGATAAGCAATAATCATAGTCTTTATCACACAAAAGTTTAGTGAAAAGAGTTGGCAAATTTAAAGCTGAGTTGACACTTTTTTTCTTTCAAAAAAAAAAGGTAAGTGTTTTAAAATCTCTGGACTTTTCTATGAGGAAAAATAGTGTCAAAACCCTCCTTCCCTGCAGATACTTTAAAAGATGATATTTGAATCACAAGCAGAGAAATTTACTCTTTGTCCAATAAATTTTGCTACAGTGACAGCATTTTAAGAATGGAAGTTTAGAAATGTTTTTGTTACAAGATGTTATTGCCGATATAATGTTTGTAACCTATTAAAATACCTCTCTGACACTTTAAAAACTTGTAATTTAATTATCTAAACTGATTTAAAATTTTCCAAGGAATTTGGAAAACTGTTTCCAATAGTGTTTTGAACCCATTTGTGTGTGTGTGTGTGTGTGTGTGTGTGTGTCTCACCAAAACCTTCTAAATAGTTGCCCCAAACAACTGATTGACATTCAGTGAACATATAATAATATTCAGTAAAGGTAGCCAATTAAAAAATAAATAAATAAAATAGAAAACTTTAGTGTAATTGGTAGAGGGACTGAAAAAAGCCTTAGTAAGTGCAGCTATTGGTGCACTTTCCCATTTAGAATTACACATTTTTGAACAAATGTCCAATGAGGCATTGTTAGTAATTGCAAAAAAAGATGAATTAACCCAAATGTGTGTCAGTATGGGAATGGGCAAATAAATCGTGGTCTATTTGTGTAACGTAATTCTATAAACTACAAAAATGAGGGAACTACGGCTCTATGCAATAATTGGAGCATTTTCAAAAACATTTTTTTGAGCAAAAACAAGCAAGATACTGAAGGATGTATAAATGTTGAGACCATTTTTACGTTATATAAGAACATAAATGTTGAGTTTATTTTTTAGAGATATCCATATGTGATCAAAGTAAAGGGACATAACCTCTCGGGATCTAAAAGCAGATAGAAATGCAGGGGACTGTGGTGGGCGTCGATCAGTATTTTCTACTTTCTATATTCCAACATTTCTAGTACCACAACATCTTCCATATCCATAAGAAAATCAAACAAAAATGCATTAGTAATGATAAAACAATCCATTCTCATTAAATTGTATCAACGTTGATTTCAGATTAGATTTTACAAGAAACCCAAGTAAAACTTTGATAGAAAATCTACGTGTCTAAGCCATGATTATGAAAGCTTTCTATTTATTTAACTTGAGAAAACCTTTCTTTTCAATTTATTTAATTGATGGCTTCCCCTTAAGAAACTGAACTTTATAATACTAACATTGTTCACCTATATCTTAGAACTCAAAAAGCAATATTTAATAAAAACAAAATAGTGCTAATATAGCGGAGGTAGAACCAGCTTAAAGGCTTGTGGTTGCATCTCCAACCTAAAGATTAGGTGAAAAAATGAAAGAGCCATGTTAGCCCCTTTTAAATAAAAGAGGAAAAGCAATTAAAGAAAGCTTTCAGGTATGGTGTGAAGAGGATAGGATTTGCAGTCAGAAGTATCCAGTTAAATCCGTGACTTGGACAAATCATTTATAACTTTGCTTAGCTTCACTTTCCTCATTTGTAAAATGACAATAATAAAATTATTTTGAGGATCAAGTAAAAATAATATGTGACTTCATTATTATATACTGGTACTTGACTTTTTAAAATGTCAGTTTGCCCTAAATATCCAAAAGAGCCCAACATAAAAAGTTCAAGAGATCTCAACAGGAATTCATTGTCATCTTCTAAATGAATTATAGAAGACTTACTTTCTATAAATAAATACTAAAAAAAATAATGATTTTGTTAGGGGAAAAAAACAGTATATTTTTGTTAGTGGCTCCTTTTTACTTTCTGTTTTGAAAGTAAAATTGTGAAGGCCTTTAAAAATATTGAGTGTATATAATAAAATGTATGGTCATTTTTTAAAAAGCTATGAGCCTTAAGGTTGTAAAAACAATGTATTGGGCCCTGAGGTTTAGGGGTTACTCGCTATGAAGACAGAGAGCACACCCTCAAGGCATTGTCAGTCATGTAAGAAAAACAAATACATGCATGAGATTCAAAACCACTGGCGTCCAGGACCACCACATACAGTTGTGCAGTCAGGCACAGCAGAGTGCCAGGTGGTATAAGTTCACCTAGACCATGATGGAGAAAGTATGGAGCTATTTGTTTGTGTTGGATCTCAGATACTGTGCTCTTGCCAGATGCAGATATGAGGACGACATATCTTCTTCTTCCAAAGCGCTCCCAGCTCAGGGGGAAGACAGTACAACAACAGACATGTAAACGGATAATAACAAAAGAGTGTGGTAGTACTAAGATAGCAAGAAGGACAGACGATGAGCCCTGAGGACTGATGGAGAGACTGCCCAACCCGAGCCTGAAAGCAAGTCGAGAAAGTAGGACAGGAGTTTTCCAGGTCCATGGGCAGTCACAGCTGAGGCAGGAGACAAGAAGGAGTCTAATGTACCCATGGAGCTGCAAGCAGTTTGGTGTTATGGGACCAAGGCTGAGGCATTGGACAGTAAAGATCTGACTGGCTCAAAAAGCCAGACCTGACTTTGTGTGGTGTGGTTTAGCATTACAGCCGCAGATATGACCACAGCTTTGGAACAGCCCAAATCAGTGAAGTCCTGTCTTCCTAAGGCACCCTAGCTAGCTAGATTATTTTAGATAATTTTAAAGCGTGGTATTCTGCTTAAGACCATTTTGTCTTCCAGTGTGTCTTCCATTAGACTTATTAATCCTACTGATTGCTTCTGTTTCTTGGGTTTTAGTGCATTCTTGCATCATGTACCATTGACAATTTTCAACTAACTCTCCATCTCAATGAATTAGACCTAGAACTATATGATGTTTTAAAACATGCCATTAGCATGCAACTCATTTTCTTTCATTTAACATAATGTATTTGTGTTTATCTAATTACAGAAGCAATAGAGTACATCATAATTTACAACCAATTTTATATTTTTAGACATTTTGGGTTTTTTTTTAGTATTTACTACCATAAGTAATGTGAGATAAACAACCTTATATGAACCTCTGAAATTTTAAACCTATTTAGTTAACATTCGTGATTTTCTCCTGAGAATATATTTATAGAAGGATTATTGTTGAGTGAAAAAAAGTGTATGTTAACAATTTTTAACAGATTGTCAAATTGCTCTTTATAAAAGTTGTCCCAGTTCTCCCTCCTTCTCTCATGTGAGGAAAAGTGTCTATTTCTCCACCTCCCTAGTTATTTTTTACTGGTACTGCTAGGCTCAATCCGCATGTACAGTCGGTATACAGACTACCCTGTAAGATGATCTGAGGACAGATAGTCTTACCCTGATTGGAGGAAATATACCCACACATTGAGAAGTTAAGCAAATTGTGGAAATTCTAGAATAGCAATCAGAGGCAAACTCCTGGTGCTTTATACAATAGGAGGCATGACTTCTTTGACCCACATTTTAAAAATCAGAAGATTTAACTTAAAAATCTAGATCTATGGCTTCTCTAGGGGAAAAAAAGAGAGGGAGAGATGTGGAAATTCTATGTCCACCAGGTACAACCAACTAGAGCTAGGAAGTACTGACTGTTTAAGACAGGGCAAATATGTCCAGGTGACCACATACACAGTACATCACTCATTTTTGTTACCTGCCTGGTTCCTGTCAGCATTTGAATTTGAAACCCCATTCCAAGTACTGCTTATTCATTGGAATAATAGTAAAATTCTGTTGGAACAGAATTCTAAAAAAAAAATGTAACACAGCTTTAGATATACCGAAGATCAAACCATAACCTTGAAATATATCAACAACACAGGGTTGGCTTCTGAATTGGTGTCTTCTATCCAGTTCCACAACATAGATTTTACCATAATATGTTTATATAAATATATACAATTCATGTATAAAATAGTCATAGCTACAAATATAATTATAGCTATTATTAGAAATACATGCTACAATGGTCTTAAAACAAATACAAGAATTGTGTTCACACTTTCCAATTAAATTCAAACTTCAGTAAGCTTACTTGGAAAAATAATAGTCAATTAAAAATTTTAAATATCTAACCTGTGATCTGAGGACAGAATTATACTCATTTCATTAAGTTCAAAAGTGTAATTAGACATATATCTGTGCATGGTGTCAGAATTCTGTAGGCAGTTGTGCAAGAGCATGTGGGAATTAAAGCCTGTAAAATAGGTGTTCTGAAGTCTTTTCAATTGCAACATAAATACAATTATACAGAGTAAAGAGGGCAAACCCTCAGGAGAACGCTGAACAAATGATAGGAATGTAAGCATATGCCTTTGTCAGAAGAAATGGGCCTGAGGTTTTATTTTAGTAAATTCTAGTTAAACATATCAAGAGGATTTATGCTAAGGTTTGAAGTAATACCAAGTTCTCTTAAAGCACATGGCACAGGTCTTAAAATGTCCTATATAAAGTGATTTATATGACAAGTAAGAAAGAATATTTTAAAGGTTTGTTTTATTTCAGTGACTTTTAAGATAAAAATAAATGCCTTCTTCACCAAGGCTTCTATTGCCCTGTGGCTATGCATATACAGTAGCAATAGATTAGATGAATGAGAAATTTAGAAGCCTACCTAATGTGGTTAACTTAAAATGCCATAGTGTCTGCTATACTATTGTTCAGATCTTAATATCACTTTGGTTTTTTTCCTTAGTTATTTATCAAGAATTTTAAATATATACAAAAATAGAGTAGCGTTAGGAACTCCATGTACCCATCACCCAGCCTCCGACCATCAAAGGCCAACCTGCCACACCCATGCCCCTAACCTCACCCCTTCTACATTAACTTTAAGCAAATCCCAGATACCATAACATTTCATTTATAAATGGCTTCAGTATGTATCTCTAAAACATAAGAACTCTTTTTTTTTTAATCATAATCACAATACCGTTATCAAACTTGAAAAAAGAAATATATCCTCAATATTGTCAAGTATCCTCTTAGGGTTAAACTTCCAATTGTCTCACAAATGTCATAATTTTTATAACTTATTTTTTTTTAAATCAAGTCTCAAATAAGGTACTTGTATTGTAGTTGTTGCTTCATCTTTTATGTTGCTTTTTATTGATAGGTTCCTCCTCCATCTCTTTTTTTTTTTTTTTTGAAATTTACCTCATAAAGCAATTAGGTTTTAAAATTAAAAACTGAAAGAAATAAAATTCAAACTTGGTTTTGTCTTTCAAAAAATAAGTATCCAATTAAAATGGGGAAAAGGGAAATGAGTATATGGTTGTATATGTGTATGAATGTGTATGTGTGTTTGTAATTCAGCATCTTTTGGGGGAGCATTTAGCAACAGTGTGATCACTCATTTACTCTTGCATGCATTCATTTATTTACTGTTTCATCCATTCATCCATCTACCCATCCATCCATCCATCTATCCATGCGATGGCACCCTCCGAGCTCTCTCCATACCAGCACTCCTCCAGCCAATGGGACCTACCAAGCAAAATAAGACACTGATCCCTGCTCTCAAGGTGCTTTCATTTAAGAGTCAGAACTATAAACAAATACAGTCTGATAGCTGTACCAGTTGTTCCTGCAGGCAGATTACACAGAAAAGAAAAAAAAAAAACTGCCTCATCATGCTCGATTTCTGAATCTGTTCTTAATTTCTGAATCTTCCAATAATCTGAGTCAATATGGATCAATATGACTCATTCTGTGCCTTTGGGATTATTTTCAGCTCAGCACTTCTTGATGCCAAACATCAACATCCTCTTATTACACAATTTCTGTTCCTTAAAAGGCACTGATTCCAGTCTCAGCATGCACCTGCATACATTATCTCCCTCATCAATTAACTTGATGCTTGTCAAGCATCCATTGAGATTCAGTTCACTGCACCGTGTAGGAATGTTCAGCTCTTGCACAGTGTAGGCATGGGCTGGTATATACTTGGACAGTGCATATGTGACCTGTCCATGCCCTCAGCAAATATTCTTCTACATTCTTAGAAACAAAATTTTGGTTTCAGTTTTGACTTCACTTAAGAAAATGAACAGCTCCTCCCCCTCATTGGTCTGTCTGAGAGCTTCATTATAATCCTTTTCAACAGCCTACACCAAATTTTGATGCATCCATGCATCCTTGTCAGGTCAGGAAAGCCTTGCAGCCAAGTCCCCTTCTCAAACTTATAGCATGTTCTCTTGCCCAGATTACTGTGTTGCTCCTATCTCGGGAACCTAGAGTCAGTTCCTGCTTCAAATTCCACATCTACCTCAGTGGACCCAAAGACCTATGGCAGACTCCTTCAGGAGTCCTACAGTTGCTGCCTTCCTTAAGCATCCTACCCCATTGCTATCCAAGATATCTTTCGTAGGAGATGGTGGGAGTCTGGAGTAAGCTTTTGAAATGTATGACTTCGGGAATTATATAAATAAGAGAAGACTAAGTCCAAGAGAAGGACTGCGTCTCAGGCAATCCAGTCGGGGCAGATGCAGGTAGTCAGGGGCGGTACAGAGACTGGGGAAGCACAGTGGGCTACTGTGTTGGCAATCCTGCACATGCCACATATGGTTAATAACAAATCCTGTGGGCTCCTCCTTCAGAATATTTCCAGAATCTGAGCACTCCCTTCACCCCCACTGTACACCCCACCTCAGCCACCATCATCTCACACCTAGATCACTGCTGGAGCCTCCTGAGTGCTCTCTCTGCTTCCACACCAGGCATTTTCCCACCTCTAGGTCTTTGCATTTACAGTTCCCTCTGCCTGGGAGTTCTTCCCTTGGGCGTACTTGGTGCCCACTCTCCACCTCCTTCAGGTGCTTGTTCAATGCCACTTTGTTAGTGAAGCCTTCTGACACCCACCCCCAGATGAATTAGTCATCAGACTCACTGAAAGTTATAGAATGCGTGCACACACACACATCCAGTTCTCCCTATGTAATTTCTCTAGCTAATTTTTCTTTACTTTCTAATACACTGTATTTTTCTTTGTTTATTGCCTGTTTCCTATCTCCTCAATAGAAGGGAAGCTCTGCAAGAATGAGGATTTTGTCCTTTTGCTCACTGTTATATTTCTGATGTTCTTAAAATAGTACCTGGCAAATGGTAGGAGCTTGGTAAACGATGGATGGATGGATGGATGGATGGATGATGGATGGATGGATGGATGGACAGACGGACGGACGGACTGATGGATGACTTTCTTTTTCAAAGAATTAGGGAGCCCTCTGAGTGACATCAGGTTATGCCAAACTCTTGCCCTTGAGGTGCTGAATAACACAATGATACTTTAATGGTGGTAGCAAAGATATGTCTCATATCATTATGAACCGAATTGGGAATGTTAAGTGTGGGAAAGGTCTTTGGTAAATTGAGACAGCAGTCAGCTAAAATTCTTAGTGTTCTCAGGATATTAAATCATGGGGTAATGAGTAGAAGATGCTGGGGAGGAAGGAGGCATGGATATATGCCATTTGCAGTTTTCTTTGGTTTAAAATAAGCACGGTGCCTTCTCTAGGCTGAAGTCATGCTAGGACCTCAGGGCAGCATCGCTGGAGGACAGCCCAGATTCCCTCCTGGGCATGCCCAGAGTGAGCCAGGACACGTGGGCAGCCTAACGTGGTTATTTTTCACATATTTGTTCAACATTCATTTAATAAGCATGTAAAAAAAATTTTTTTAGTAATAAAAATTGAAAACCTTTTTGCTCAAATTTAGTGTGAGGTACTTATTTCATTCCTTGATATACCACGATATTTGAACATATTTAGAATCACTTCACATCACAGTTTTCCCACCACTCATAACTAGATAGTGTTAGTCATCAAAGTCACTAAAAATAAACTTCACTTTCATGGGAATGCTCAAAATATATTTAAATTTTCTTTATTTTTGGACTTTATGTTGGCAAAATATTTCCCACTTTCCCTGACTTTTACATATTTTTTTTAAATGAGACAACTTCTTGAGGGTTATATTAAAAGACTTAAAGTTGAGAGGATGAAATAAATAATTTGTTCCTAGGGAACTTTTTCAGTGCTTTTCTTCAGTTTCTGTTTCAGCCAACTGCAGCTTCTGAGTAGGGGCTGTCAACTGGTAGGTTATAGCAAAGTAGGTGCAAGTCTGTGATTCCAACATCCACAGCAGATGTAAGTAGTATGGAGGGAAATGTCTTATTTTGTTTCTGAAGAGAACAGTTTTCCAACTGGTGTTGGACCAGTTGATATCTTGCCAGTTTTGTGAGGTGTGGCATGTGGAAATCTGAGTTAGCTGGCTCTGTCCAGTCACCTCTTGGAGAAAACTGGCATTCAGAACAGTCCCGGTCTCTTTCCCCACTACTACTGCTGTGTACACTGCCATGTGGTGTAGACTGGTGGTCCCAGACAGTCTGATGCCATCCTTGTCTGTAGTTTTACAAGGTAGAAAAAGGAGCAAAAGATCTCTTTTATCAGTGCTAAACTCTGCCTGGATTGCCTATGTCATCGTGCTCCTGAGTCCCAGTGTTATAGTTCCTCAGTTAGTATACACCCAGGGAACACCCAACACACACACACACACACACACACACACACACACACACACACACACACACACACACACACACGTATTTTCCCACTGCTAGGTTTTGCTAGGTTTCGTTTCCAGCTTTGGCTTAAAAAAAAAAAAATATTTCTAGAAACAACCCATTTGTTCAGATGCCCTTATGCCCTTATCCTTGGGGTAAATTTCCTTCCACAGGGACCAAAATCTTAATCCCTCTCCTCCAAGAAGATCCCTTTTCTCCCATGCAAATTTTGCTTGCCTATTCTTCACCAATATTTGATTTTCGCAATCAAGAAAAATAGGAAAACAGGGCCTCTGTCAGGTCAACAAATGCCCAGTTACACTCTTGAGCCCAGAACAGCATCATTTGCCTTACTGTCCAGAACTAAGAGGGCACTAAAGGGAGTCCCCCACTAGAGATCTCTGCCCAAGGTGAGGTTAACAAACTAGTGAATGACGGAACAAACTCTCTTAGCTGTGAGTGTTTGTGGCATTAACACTCTAAATTCCTACTGAATTAAATCGCAGCATGCTCTTTGGAATAACTATTCTCTAAAACTGTTAGAAGCTTTGTTTTCGACTCAAAGTGTCAACCATCTATCAATAAAGAGTTTTTAACAGGGCAAGAGGAGCTCGAGTTTAGGTATGGCCAGTTGTTGCCCATCGTCAATGGGTTCAGAAAACCTATTATACTAATGTGCATTTGGAGTAGGCAGATTTTTAAAATAGTTTGCGAATTAAATGGATTTTAATTGGGGAGGATGAATGATGTCCAGTGTGATTGATCTTATTAAAAGGGTAAATCTTTCATGCATGAATTTTTAATATTTCAACCATGAAAATAGCAGTGTTATGTTGCAAATTTCATTTAAACTGTTTGCCAAAGGCTTGAATTAAAAACAATTTATGGTAATATAATATAAAGTCATCATGGCCAAAAGGAGATGACAGATAACTTGTAGTGGGTTTCAGAATAATTGTTCATCCAACAAAATGGTTTCCCAGTCAAATTTGATACATCTGTAAAAGAAAATGCTTAGTTATGTGCTAATTACCTTCAGTAGTTTATTACCTTTAAAAAATGTTAAAATTAGTTATATCTAGAGGAGGAACTCCAATTCCTTTGTTGCAATGAATAATGCAAAGGTTTGTTTAAATTCATGCAGCCCTATTTATAAAAGAACACCTGGGTAGCTTTATTTTGAGCTTAGAACAAAACATAAAATTGTTGAGAACATGATATTTAAATGTACTCATTTGCATTCTTAGGCAGATCAGCAGTGGTAAAATAGCCTTGCTGAAGATATAGAAATCCAGATCAGTGATGCTCTAACAACCAGTAGCCTTCAAAGAAAGGGAAAGAGGAGAATGATAAGATCATCAGGATGCTGGTGGTGATCTCATTCCCCTCATGGAAAGAAAATGAGCCAGGTGCTGAACTCCCTGTTAGTGATGGCAGAGAGAGAACTGCTGGCCGCAGGGACTCTGCTTTTACTGTGTTCTTTCTCTGTCACCTTCCTTTATCCATTCCTGGCTAAAATGTGTCCCTTCCCATGTGCCTCCCTCCAGCACACCACACACAAGCACACACACACACACACATTCCAACTTATGTCTGTTGAAATCTCCTCCCAAAGTTCTCTTCCAATGTTTTTGGGGACAATTGGTGCTATGGACCACATCGGCCTCAGAATGTTCCATATCCTTCACTGAATCCAGGGCAGGGAGCTAGGCAGCTGCCTGGAGCACCAGCCCACAACAGGAATGAAATAGATCACTATGGGAATAAATCTGACACATTTTCACACGTGAGTATTTAACCTGAAAAATGTAATTTGGCCCTGCTCCTAGGGAGAAAGAGTGAATCTTCAAAAGAGAAGTAGAAACCAAAATAAAAGTCTTGCCCAAAACACTCCAACTTCTGTTAAATGATTTTTCTATATGTACACAACAATTTATAAATCCAGTGTAGATCAGAGTAACTATCCAGCAGCCTCTAATGTCAGCTGTCAGAGTTAATTAAAATTCAGAAACTGAATACTGTGTTTTGAGTGATAAGTCTTAACATCCACATCCATGTACATTTCAGCCATTGTTACAGACTGCCGCCAAACACTACCTAGGTATATATGGTGGAAAGTAAAGGGAAATCCAAATGAATAAGAATGGTGGTTACATCAGGGCATGCCCATCCTTCATTATATACATACTACTTTTATTAATAGAAAATTATCTCCTCCTCTCCTTAACTAAATAAATTTTGAACAAATACTGAATAAAGAGTAGGTTATAGGAAGACCAAATTACTTGTCAGGGTGGAGGTCCAAGGTATAAATGAAAAACTAGGCTAGAAATAAGGATGCTCGCTATTTGAGTAATTGAAAAAATCACCCACTTTTGCTAGCTGCCACCACCTTCTCTCTTGGTCTTCCAGGCTGACAGCCACTCCCAAGTCATCTAGATTACAGCACCTTTGCCTCCCCATCAACTCTCTGTCCATAACACTTGGACCAGGAGCCTCAAGTCTAGGCCTGAGAGAGAGGTGCTAGAAGAGCTCATGCTGACTTGACCACCATCTTGGGCCTGGCACCATCACCCTTCTTCCACTCCACCCTCATTCAAGGTTGGGGTTTGGGGCCTCTTCCCCGCTTCCCCAAACCTCTGCAGATGACTTACCTTTTCCCTACTCCTACAGCGTCTTCCACCACCAGTCTTACTGCTTCCTGGGAATATTCACCTCCTCTCCCCATTCAGGCTACCACTTCCCCCACAGTGTGCGCTGAGCAGATTTACCCTGGAGTTTCACTTTGAACTTCTCTACTATGTGTCCTTGCAATGCAGTCATAGAGGCCTACCAGGGAAGGAAGAGTGATGAGTTGGTGAGGGATTAAAAGAAGCCCTTTTGCTGCTTTCTCCAACACATCCAGCTCATACAGGGGACAGAACCTCATACTGCCCTTTCACGTGTGCACCCTGACAGGGGAGCCCTTAACTCCCTATGTCCCTCTTTCATATGGGCACTGCCCTGCCCAGAATGTTATTAGATTCTGCTCACAGGAGACCAGGAGGTTGAAATCCACATGTGAAGGGCCATGAGTACCCTTCTGTGTCACCCAAGGAGCAATGATTTTTAACAAGGTACCAACAGCCACATTTCTGCCTCTTAAAAATCCCCAGAAGTAAAATCCTTTTCTAACAGTTCGCTGCCCTTATCCAAGCCCCACCAAAATTGAACTATATACTGGTTTGTGGTATGTAGTACTTGGATTTATCCCCACAGACCCTACAAGATTTCAAGATTATATTATAATGAAGGTCGGATAATTTTTAATTAATAAAACCTTTATGGAATAATTTTTAACTAACACCCATGAGAATCAGACACTACTTATGATGATAAATTATCATTTAAAATGCAAAGTGTGCAGACATACTAGGGAATAACCACATTAATTACTCACTACAGCCATTAAAATGTTTCCTAGAGATGCTTCATGCAGTCTCTACCACCTGGGATGCCCTTCTGCTTTCTCCGGATAAAGTAAGTCCATCATTCCTTTCAAGATACAACTTAAGTCTCACCTTTTCCAGGAAGCTTTCTCTTTCAACCCCATTAGCACACACCTGCATAAAGGTGCTTTGTAATTGCCTAAATTCTTTTTCTGTTAACACTATCTCTTCTCTTCTCTGTTTTCCTGGTGGAGCTTAGCAGAACAGCTTGCATACAAAAGACCAAATATCCTACAGGATGCAAGATAGCATACCTACAAAAACCAATGGGCCAGTGGGTAAATGACCAAGAAAATAATTCATCAATTAACAATCACTGCATAAATACATAAATTTTGGGGAAAAGTCATACACTGAAGCTTCAGTTTGCCAAACAGTATCAATCTTGCTAAAAGTGTAGATTAAGGTTTGGGAGTAATGGGTATATGAGTTCAATCTGTGTCCTGGCCATTTAATGAGATATTAAACTGAGTTATTTTTACATGTCTTGGAAATCCTTTTCCTTATCTTTTTTTTTTTAAAGCACAATTACTAAATCAAATGAGAGAATGAATGAGCAAAGCTCTCATAAGTGATGTAAATGTTAGTAATCACCAGTATTATTTAAATGTAGAAGGAGGAAATTAGGCACAGGAAAAATCTGTGCAGTAAACTGGGTCAATCTAGAGAGTCTGAAATAAGCACTTAGAAATATAATATTCGAGCCAAACAAAGATATTGTGTTTCCTTAATATTCAGCATGTTTGTATTCTCTAGCTTATTATTTTGTAATTGATAGCAAGCTATAAATGGCTTTGGGAATTGCTGCATATCTCCCATTATTGTCTTGCTGTGGATTAGCATAATTAAGTGGAAACGGAGAAAATATTCTGTCAAAGGTTTTTTCTGTAGGCAAGATGTTGCTTTTTTCCTATGTATCCTTTAGCCATTGACTGTTTTATAATCGTTGGCATAAATATGAAAATGGTAAACAATGTTTATGGTTCACATACAAGTGAGTCTGAACTGGGGGCTTTTACTTCCCGTCATTCCCAATGCAATCTCAAGAATTTAACAGGCAATCAGACAGTGATTTATCTGACCCATTACTGAGAAAGAACCAAAAAAAATCTAAACCTCATTTGGCTCACTCGTGTGCACATTGCAAATGCAAAACAGTGAGTTATCTGAGCTTCATCATGATTTTCTACGCTATAAACATATTAGTATTTGAAAATTTGTTTTTATTGCTGCCCTTAATTTTCTTTGTTCAACCATAGGAAGAAATACAGAAGCAAAGCAAGTATAATGGGGTTTCATAAAGGAAAGTTATCTAAAAGTCAAGCCAGTGGCTGACTAGGAAAATAATTCTCCAGGCTTTCTTAGGGTGAGATGTACCGTTCCAATGTCATGACCAGATTCCAGTCAGGGTAATTACTTTGGTCAAGACTGCCTACAGGAAATGTCTCTTGTGCCCTGAGCTGATCAATGGACTTTTTATCACATGACTAGAACTATTGGGTAAGTGGTCTACTAAGTACCTGCCATGTGGTTGAAGATGAAGAAGGTTGTGTAGTGAGTGAGTTCTGAGTCCCAAAACAAGTTCCACATCACAAAATCTACTTTTAATTATTTATTTTGTGACCCACAACTATGTTATGAAGTCCTTTTTTAAAAAAAAAAGAACAGTGGAAAGTGTTATCGCATGGAAAAAACAAGCCACAAATTACTAAGTTCCACGCTGATTAGTGATAACTTTCATGCCTGTCTCGTGGATTTGAAGTCCGGCGAACAAAGTGGACGTCTCCAAATAATGGCACAAATGAATGTATAAACACACACCGAGGGAACCGATGCGAAGAAAAGAGCAGGCCGGGTTCGGTGAGAGCACACAGCCCAGGAAGCTGACTGCGCGCATGGAGGCTCAGAGGAACTTGAGACCGAAGAGCGGAAGGGAGTGGGGCCCAGGCAGAGGATGAAGAAGGGAGCCGGGGACAGCGGCTGTAAAATCTCCCTGGTGAGAGAGAACAGTGCATTGGAGGAAGCGGAGGGAGGCTGGGGCCCTGGAGTGCAGAGGCGCACACACACACACAGCGAGGCAGGAGCGCACCATCCCAAGCCTCAGGGTTGACAGGGTTCCTGGGTTTGACCCCTGAGCTTTTATGGGAAAGATTATCATTAAAAATGATAGTTAGTTTTGTATAATTTAGATGTGTCATTCAATAGTCATCATATTTTATTACCTTTATTTTTAATAATTAGAGATGATTAATATTTAAATAAATATTATACAGTTATTTAAATATTTAATTAATATTTAAATTATTAAATATTGAATAATCAAAGACTGGGCACCCCATTACTGACTTTAATACATCATTTTGTTCTCCCAGCAACCAACAAGAAAGACATTTTTCCAATTTGGGTATTGAGGAGACAGACTTCATAACCTGCCCAAGGTTCACAAGTAATATGTGGCAGAGGAATAATTCACACCTTAGCTGGCCTGACTCCAGAGCCTTTTTATTGATCTGTCTGCCCACATTTGTTCTCTGCCCTGAATACTGAAGTAGTGTGTGGAACTATTTGGTCACAGTGCCGAGGAGACAAAGAGTCAGATCGGCGATGGGCTGTTAACTCTGCAGCTCTAATCTTATGATTTTCAGTGGGCATCGCGAAGGCCAATTAAAACGTACCCCTAATTCTGAAGTGTTCTACTAAACAGAGAAGAAAGGAGGTAACGTTTAATGTTTAGGATCTTATATAAGAATTTGTCAGAGATATGTATATCAAATCACCACAGTGTATATTTAAATATCTTACAATTTTATGTGTCAATATAACCTGCTGGGGGTGGGGAATAATTGGCCAGAGAAAATAGATTGGAACAATTTGTAACAAAACCCTCCAATTATCAAGTCCTAAACCTAGATCTAAAAGTTCAAATTTAACTCTATCACAGAAGCCAACCCTGACCTGCTCTGTGACTACAGATGGTTTCGTCCTCTTGATTCTTTGTAAACCACAGCCAATTTCAAGGTCCACATAATAAAAACAAACCAAACAAAACAACACAAAAAACAAACAAACTGGACAACTGTCTAAAATAATTTTTTTCAAAACAATGTCCATTACGCTTATTTAATTAGAAAACTCTGTCCTTTTAATAATTTGCCTTTTCCAGGGGTCTCTGGATTATCATAAGATTCAGTCAAGGGTCAGTTTCTGTCCAAGGCAAAATGATCTGCTCCAACTTCTGAATTTTTTTCAGAATGAAAGAGCCATGTGTAGTCATGCCAACAGATGAACTAAGTAATATGTTTGTGGTGTTGATATTGAAGCAAAGTGGTTAGAAGCCAGGATAGAAGAATGAATTTATTTAAATGTATTGACTGCTGTGACAGAGAAAATCTGAAATCTTAGTGTTTGACTTAATAGAAGTTCATTTCTCGTTCTCAAAATCCCAGCAGTGGCAGGGGGTGGGCTGTGTTCTGTATGTAATTCAGACTCAGCCCGTGGATGTTCTCTTGTCTTCACCGCGAGCTTCCCTGGCCAGGTCGCCCTGCGTGCCAACCTCCAACCAGCTGATGCAGAAAGAGAGAGGAAGCGGAGGTTCAGGCGGGAGGTTCTGTGGGCCAGCCTGGCAGGAGTGGATGTGACTCTGCCACATTCCGCTGGCCAGAGCTCAGTCACACGGCCACACCTATCTGTGCAAGGGCGAGTGGGACCTGTGGTCCAGCTGTGCACCTTAGAGGAAAGGGAGACGGTTTGGGAAACAGGCAGTCAGTCCCCATCACAGAGAATCTAGGAGAATTGCTCTTCTAAAATTTATATTCAGTCTGTTAATCAAGGATATGAAGAGAACATAATCCATACCGTGACATTAAAGTCAGTTTTCTGTATCTATGGATGCTTTTCTATTTTCCCATCTCCCCAAGTCTGACAAATGTTCCACATTGCTCCTAGTTCTCCCTTTCACAGCAAGAAGCTTCACAACACATCCTCTCAGAAACAGACAGAAGGCAACACCATGGCTCTTCATGCTTTTGTTCCCACTTTCCTTCACTATAAAATGAGTGTAATATTTAATTTAACATTTATTGAGCACCTTTTATGTACCATGATTCACAGCTAAAGCAGGCACCATATGTGAGAAAGACAGCGACGACAGTGTTATTATAGAGGCAAACAAAATCGTGTAATGCATTTGTAAACACCCACGATGGTGCTTAGCACCCATTATGACATCCAGTAGTTCTTGGTAATTTCTCCCATGTCTGTCTCTCAGATTCTCAGCTTATTTGTTGCTGCACATCTCTTCCCAGCTCCATGTCTAATGATGTCATGTTGGTGGTGTGAAATTGGCTATGGCGCAAGTAGTTATATCACAGAAGAAAGCAAATACTACAGTCAGGATTTTGGTGGTAGTGTGTGGGTTTTTTGTTTTTTGTTTTTTGTTTTTTGTTTTTTTGTTTTTTTTTTTTTTTTTTGAAACCCAGAGAGCCATTTGGTAAATATTTACCATGTTCCTGTGCAAGCCAAGAGAGAGTGGGGAGAGGGGAGGGAGGAAGATGGAGGGAGGGAGGGAAAGATGGAGAGGGAAAGAGAAAAAGAGAAAGGAGAGAGAAAGAGAATGGAGGGAGAGGGAAGAGGGAATGGAGGGAGAAGGGAAGGGCAAACAGAAGGAATGCAGGATATTAGGGAGCCGTAAAAAGCCATGAAAGGCAGACAGAGTAAAGGAAATCAGACCAAGGAGGAATGAAATTTCTGCTAACTACAGACCTCCTATCCTGAAGCTGAGTGCTGGTTGGAATTCACCTGATTCTGAGTGAAAATCCCACCAGTTAGAACCATCCTTACTCCTTTAGCCAGCCAGCTTGCCTCAGTGTTCTTCAACCAGGATACCAGTCACCAGGCCTCCTTCATGCCAAACACCTATCTTTTGGGGCCTCTGCTAATTACTTGCCATTTTGACTTGCCCTGATTCCCTACCCCATCATTACCAAGACATCACAGGTTTGGAACCTGCTCTGGTCACAACTAATAATGTTAGTGTCACTCCAGTTTTTCCTCCTCTGGATTAATCTCATCCTTTCAGATTTTCTTTCTGAGCACAAGGTCTTGCTGTTCCTAGACTAATAGACACCTGACCATGCTGCACCCATTGGCCCTTGCCTAATCTGACAGCCTGGTCATCGACCCTAACCTTCTCTGGTCTGGAGAGTTCTGCTGAAGTCCTCTCTGTATCTCTTTCCTTCACATGGGCACAGCTACCAAAACATAAACGTGGCTTCTGTGGAAGGCAGGGGGAAGGCTGGCCTCAGTATAAAAGTCTGCATGGCATCATAGTGCAAGATTAGTTTTTATGGATAAAGTTCGCAAAAGTATCTTTATAAGATGGAATGACTTTTTCAAGGGGCTTAGAAGAAATTAACTGTTATAAGTTTTAAACACCCTAGTCTAAGTACAGTTACAAACAGTGGAAATGAATATATGTATTGTATTAAAGGCAGTTCACAGAATATTAAATTAAAGTGATGCATAATACAGAAGCCAACAGGCACAAACTCATTTAACTCTTGACACAAATTATTAAACATCATTCTTTTTGTGTGACCTGATCTATACACTGTCGTGGATCAAGGGAGATGAGCCATGTTGCTGAGGCGAGGAATTAGATGTTCTCATTCTGAAGGAAACCACAAAAACAGAGCACATCACTTACATGTAATTACAGTGATTAGAATGAGAAGCCCTTAGACTTCAAAAAGGAAGATTATAAGATATAAAAAGTCACTGTTTTAAATAAGATAATCCAAGCATTAGCCAAAACCATTGATAAAAAGGAGAGATTTTAGGATACAGCCATAAATAACTCAAGCATAACAAATAACTCAGAAACAACTGCAGTAGCAGTTTATCGATGAAAAAGTAACAGTTGACTGAAAATTTTATTATTTTTTCACCACTGGTATTGAATTTAAATAATTAACTTTTATTCCTCTTGTTATTTTCCTTACTTATAAACTGTTTATAAAATAATAGTTAGCTAAATAAAAAGATGTTTTTATGCACTCTTTCAAATTCTTTGTCTAGAACTGGGACTCGGGAACTTTCTAAGGAGCATTTTTTTTATTCTAAATGCCTAACACTTCCTCTGTGTGACAGTAGCAGTAATTTACTGAACATAATACCATGCATTAGCCAAGAAACTAAATATTTCATAGCTTCAACCTTGACATAGTGAAAGCACATCCATAAGAAGATAAAATGAGCATTGCAGTAGCCTTAGGTATTTAAGTTTTAGAAAGCGTTGGTGTTGTATGTCTGTACTTACCAGACAGCGTTGCTGTCTTTAAAAATCAATTTCAGTCATAACACTGAAAGTGGCCATTATGTATAACTGTCTCAAATTGTATTCACTGGTCAGATTATTCAGTGAAAAGTCAACATTATTTTTGTTTTTGTTGGGTACTCTTCACCTGGCTTGGAATGGCTTTCCGTGAACAGATATTTGATGCCTCACAGTATATTTGTGTTTATTTTAAAACAATTCCCTGCATAATGCTGTCTGTGCCGCTATGAGAATATGCTTTTTGCAAACAAGGCAACCTCATGGACAAGGCTTCCATGTGCCGTTGGGTGTCTTCAGTAGCATCCTTCCCCCTCTTCCACAGATGGTTGTACAAATGCATGGACACGCCCTCCAAACAGAATATATCCCTGCAAATACCTCATATTAAGAATAGCCTTGAGTTTAAGTTTTGAGATAAAAATCACTGTTCTACAATGCAATATTAATCCATTAAGATGGCATATAAGAAAATACAATCCCCATTGGAAATTAAAATTCATATGAGTTTACTTACACTCTAAAGGAAATTTTTTTTTCTATTTTTTCTGGGTAGTCAGTAACACCAATCAATTTTCAAAGATCAACAATTAACTTCGTGTTACAGTTCTTTAATAATATTCTTTGTTTCAAATAGGATTTAAAATGCAATTGATCTATACAAGACAATATTAGAACAAAACTAAAGTAAGTTAACACATAAGAAAAGGAGAAAAACAAAAGTAAGAGAAAATAATACATATGTCATAGTTAATTTAGTACATCGGAGTTTCATAACCTAGAATGAACTTCAGATGGAGTTAAGGAAGGAGAGGAGTAAGGGGAGGGAAGGGTAATGAGCCACTGAATGTGCAAAATGTGGTGGGTATATTTGGTGCACATTTTTCTGGCCCTTCCTCTTTTCTGTATCTTCTCTGCGATGGCAGATGCTTGAAGCTAGATATACAGTCCTTAGGTATCTGCAAAATGTCTATACTGTGTCCTGGGAGCATGTAAGAATGACTTAGTAATGATACAACACTAGAATTTCACTTTCCATTCTGGATATTTCTTTCTTCTTTTGCATATTCTTTTTCCTTTAGATGCTTTCCCCGTTTACTTAATCATTACTATGTGAAATAGTTAATAAAAGGGAAAAAAAACACCACTACTATTACAGTGCATACATTACACCAGATAGGAAACAAAAAAATATGTTCATTGTAATTTACAGTGAGAACTATAGAGACTCTGAAGAGATAGTTCCTTTCCAGGATACACTGCCATTTTGTGTTATTCTGAAGAGATGTTTCTTTAAAATTAAGAAAGACATTAGATCTCTGCTTATCTCCTTTAAATTCAAAGTGTAATTTAAATGTATAAATACACACATTTTTTTTCCTTCCTTTCTCTTCTCTCCTTTCCCCATCGGGATTTGTGACATATTGAAATCAAATACTTTTTCAGTGAAGAACTCTTAATAGCAGCATATTCACTGCTTTCCTAATGTCACCTCTAGCTTTTACATTTCTTGAATTATAATGGTGTCTCTATGATATAAAACAAGATATTTTTCTGAAGAGCACAGAATAATGCATTTCTCTCTAAGACTTGTCAGTGCCTTGGCCATTTTCCCTTCCCATCATCTAAGGAATGCATGAGAAGTCTTCCACCCAAAGGAATTTCCCTACCTCCTACCTGAAATAAGGCAACTAAGG
Organism: Eonycteris spelaea; assembly: GCA_003508835.1. Lineage (NCBI taxonomy): Eukaryota > Metazoa > Chordata > Mammalia > Chiroptera > Pteropodidae > Eonycteris > Eonycteris spelaea. The sequence goes on from PUFA01000001.1 coordinate 2,905,227, forward strand.
GTTAGACTCTCCCAGAAGCATGTTGAAGAATCTTTAAACTCCCCCAAAATTGATTTCACACTCATTTACCAAATTTAGTTTTGCCCCTCCCCCGCCTCTAGGCAACTATCTTGAGTTCATTTCAATGAAGTCTGGGAAATCCTGGGACACTCTTAAAATTACATCTAGAGGAAGTGGTCAGAGTCCCAAGTTCAGAAACTTTTAAAGGAGAAAAATCGGTATTCTATTTCCCAAGGAAAGCTTTAAATGTAAGCGAAAGAGTTGCTTTTTCAATGAAATAATGGGAAGGGAGACCAGAATATAAAATGGTCTTTGCTGCATTGCCTGAATGTAAATGGCTTGAACATTCAGTTTTGTCTGTTTGCTTCTTTGTTTGTTTTTAATATAGTAAGTGGCCAGAAGATGCATGACCATCTTTCAGAATTGATGGAAGCAAGATGAAGAAACTCATTAAGCTATCTTAGCCATTTTATGGCGTCAGCTGAATAGGTTCTCTAAGCTCCAACTAGAAAAAGTGTTTTATTTGCTCTTAGTTCCTGAGAAAAGCTTTCCATAGTCCTGCAAGTGACTCCTGCTGTGTCTACATATGCAAACTGGTTTCCTTCTTTTATCTCAGACAGTCTGGTTACTTAAAAAATCAAAACCAAATAAAACAAAAATCTCCTTAAAATCTTTTCTACACTTTTTTGAGCAGACACTCATAACTCTGACTACTAGGCTTTTTCGATGTATTCTTAGATTTAAAAAGTAATAACTTTAAGCAGGGAATTAAAATGTGAAAAAAAAAAAAACCCACCCTAACTATCTGTAAACCTGAAATATCTCAAAACATTGGAAGTAAACAAATAACCATATAAGGCAGTTTACATCAAATTAAATAGCTGTGAGTCAAAATTCAGTCTATACCTCAAATTATAACCATTTCAGAGAGGATATGGTTTTCATTCAGAAACTGCTGAAACCATCTTGTGGGTTTTATCAAACAACCGTGTTAGTGTTTCATTTTGTAAAAGCTGCTATGAACTGTAGCTTTTTAAAGATTCTTTTTGTCCTTGCTTTTCCTTTTCTTCCTCTCCTTCTTTACATCTGCCTTCCTCCCTCTTTCCCTACATCCCTTCCACCTTTCCTCCTTTTACCTCTCTTGGACTATTCTAATGCATTTTCAAGATTCTGTCCCATCCTCCTTTTGTACGATGCACAGGCATGACGTTTTAAGGGGGGGGGAAAGCCAGCCATTGGTGACGGCCTAAAAATGTACTTTCTCGCCTCGGACCCGTGACTCTTCACTGTAGGAACAGCCGTTATACAGTGCACTTTTCCAGCAAAGTAGCTAAAAGGAGGCCAATGCATTTTAACCATCACCTGTATAAATGAGCAAAATTTGGAGCCAAAAACTGGTGATATGATAAAAATATTTTGAACATATTTACAGTACACTTAACCCCATATGGGTCCTTTGTCCCAAGGGGAAGCAGATTTTCTAAATGGCCTAGGTTATTTGCAGAAAACACAGTACATAACCTAATTTAGCAAGCCCACCATGCTGCTCTTTTGGCCTCAGCCATCTCTCCTGTTTGAAAAGGTGGGGTGTCGGGGTGGAGGATGAGAAGGGTTCTTTCTGGAAATATGAGCTGCAAAGAGAAGTTTTGCACTAACCTTTCCTTTTACTTACATGTAAAGTACAGGTATAGATGACTGGAAAAAAAAGAAAAAGAGGGAAATGTGGTCTGGGTAAACATTTACATTTTAATTTTCTCTTAATTTCTTGAGACCCATTATGTGTTTATCAAGGCGAGTAACAGCTTTAAGTTAACAATGCAACAGTGCATTGTTAAATGTATACCAGATGTTCCTTCTCTGGCACCTATTACTGAGAGCCCTCAACTTGCCTGTCAAGGAAAGGAAAAAAAATGTGTTCTCCTTTAATAACAAACACTAACCCATCAAAACAAGAAGCAATAACAGAAAGGCTCTGACACATTGCTTTGATAAAATACTGCCTGGAAACTCATTAGTGTAGCAGGCTGCAGATGAACCAGCATACCCACTCCTCAGCCATATTCTTGAGGAGCTGAGTAATAAAGACACTCACCAGAAGGTTAAGCGTAAGGATTGAACCACTGATGCACTTCCAAATGATGGGCACATTGGCTGCGCTTGTGAATCACAAATACAGAGGACTTGGGAGTTAGATGAAATTGACAGCAAAGAGTATCAGCAAGCCCATTCAGAAAACGGGTAATATGAGTTTTGGAGATCATAAACTAAAATGATGCAAAGAAAGTTGGAGCAGATGGCTACAGGGACATAAACGGTCTGAAATGTTTTTTTTTTTTTTTAAAGGAGCTTTTTTATGGAAGATGTGCAGTTGGATCTTGGAATGCATTAAAATGGGGGAGTTATAACTAGTTCTTTGCTTTTTCTTGTCTGATTACCTCCCAGAGTGAAGTTACTTAAATGGGCTTTCATAGATCCATTGTAGCAAATCCTATGAAAGGATGACACATTTCCCCTGTGGCTGATAGATTTATGGATATTTCTCCAGATCAAATCTCAGCCTGGAAAAGTGGTGGTAGGGGAAGGTGAGGAGGGAATAAATGTAAAAGTGTAACTTGTGCTATTTTTTAATTGAACCAAATTAACAGCTTTCCTGTTTTGCAGGCAATTTTAATGAATTTTGACTAGCAAATGTCTGAAATAAAGTAGAAACGAAATCTCCTCAAATGTTAAAATGTTCCATGCAGGTTGACTTCTATGAGGAAAAACAAAATCTGATCAACTCAGGGTTTATTCAAGGGAAAAAACAATCAGAAATAATAAAATTAAAAGAAGTTGTAAAATTGCTTTGAAATATGTAGAGCACACATTTTCAAGGCTGAAGCTTTGTCCAGTATAATTCATGGATGTTCAGAGCTTTATGACGCTACAACACGAAAGTGGCTTCCAGGAATCTTTGGTGCTGGGAGTATTTGGATTTCATTTCTGTTCTCCTGTAATTATCCTTTCCTCCTATTTTTCCTTGTAAATGAAAACAAAGTGCATCAGGGCCCTGTTAATGTGGTGTTAGTGAATTGAGGCTCTAAGCTTAGCAATGCAATGCAGAAATCCTCTGTTGGGCAGTATATGGAAGTCCTTTATCCTGCTTTTCAAAGTGCTGTTTAGTTGTTTCAGGTGACTCTGGGACTCTATTGAAAGAAACCCATGACCCGAGTTGGTGATAACAGGAATTGTGCCACCTTTGGGCCAGTCAGCATGAGGCATGATGGGATGCTTAAGGATAAGTTATTATATCTTTCCATGAAAGAATTCCTGATCTGGCCATCTGAGAGCTACACCATCGCATTGTGATTCCTGTAATTGAGAAAATGAAGTTTTGCCTCCCATTGAGTTGGGTCTTTCAGTACCGAGATGAAAATAAAGTAAAATAAATAGTACAGATTACAAGGGTAGTATTGTTTCTGCAACAAAATTAATAAAAGCAACTGACCCAGGTATTTTGGGACCATTTCCAAATTCTGTTGATTTGAATGTATTTAAAGGATTATTTTTAAAACACAGTTCCACCATCAGTATATGAATTCCTATGACTCAGTGTCATTGGATAGTCAATTTGCTTAAGTTTTAGGCATTTTGGTAAGTGTATCATGTATTCATTGATTTAATGTCCCTGGTGGTCAGTGTAAGCGAACATCATTTCATTTGTTTACAAGCAATTGGAGTATTCTCTTAGGTAGCCCCTATTTAACTTACTTGCCAGATTTTAAAATTACATCGCCATTTCTAACATGTGGGAATTCATTCCGTATTCTACAAGTGTCCTTTGTTAGTTACATATGTTGTAACACCTCCTTCCATTACTATAGATTCTATTCACATCTTACATGTATCTTTGATGAAAGTTCTTAATTTAAATGTAGTCAATGTTTTTCTCATATAAAGTGACTTTTTTGTCTTTTTAAAGAAATCTGTGCCTCCTCAAGATTATAATGATATTGTTCTATGTCATATTCTAAAGCTTTATCATTATACTATCACATTTAAATCCATAATCTACCTGGAATTGATGTTTGTGGATTATCAAGAAGCATTTTTCCCATGTAGATATTCATTTGGCCCAATACTTAGTATTGAAAAGATTGTCTTTTACATACTACTGGGTAGTGTCTTTTTTGTCGTTAGTGTCTTTGCATGGGTAAATCTTTGGTATACTGGAATTGATTTAAATCAAAAATCAGTTTGAGAATGATTAACACCTTTACAGTACTGAAATTTCCAATTCATAATTGAGTATGCCCCACCATTCACTTAAGTCTTTTTAATTTTTCTCAAAAATAGTTTGTAATTTTTGCATAGAAGTCTTACAAATTTTTATAAGGTTTATTCATAGGTACTTTATTTTTCTGATGCTATCTTTTCTTGTAAAAGATATTTTTATTTGTTTCCTTATGTTTGTTGCTTATATTTATAGACATACATGGTAACTTTGATAAATTACAGTTTTAGTAATGCGATAGTATCTTTTTTATTTTTATTTTTTATTATGGGGGGAGGCAACCCTTGGTTGACCTCACAGATTGTAAGGACTTGTCAGTTTACAATCCTTATTTTATATTTTTTATGCCTACAGCACTTGGCTTCCTAGGTGGTCTCCCATCCAAGTTCTAACCAGGCCTAATCCTGCTTAGCTTCCGAGATCAGACTCGGGTCCGGCTTGTTCAGGTGGCATGGTCATAGATGAGTTAGTAATTTTTAAAAAAAATTTGCTTTTAGTTAATGAAATAAATTGTACTTAAATTTTCAAAATTATGTGATAAAGTTTCTCATAGCATCTGCTCATTCTGTTTTTAAGAACTATAGAATCTACATTAACCCATTTTTCATGCTTGTATTGGTCGCTCGCGCGCGCAGCGCACGCGCGCGCTCGCTCTCTCTCTCTCTCTCTCTCTCTCTCTCTCTCTCTCTCTCTCTCCCTCCCTCCCCTCCCCCTCCTCACACAGAGTTACACAAACACACAGTGAGATTGCAGTCATCAGCAACCCAACCAGAAACTCTCCTGACATTTTGATCTTGGAATTCCAGTCTTTAGAACTGTGAGAAAATAGATTTCTGTTGTTTAAGTCACACAGGCCAGGGTACTTTACTATGACAGCCCAAGCACACTAATACACTTATGGAGCCCTCATTTGGCCTGGTCTCAGGCTAAAAGCCACAAAACTTTTTTTTTTTTTTTTTTTTCAGACAATTCACTCTGGGTTCTTCTTTTCTCCCAAATGTCAACTTCCTTTCAGAATCGTCCTCCTTTTTTTCACTCTCCAGTGACTTCAGGTTGTCGGTTTTCATATTTTGTCCAAAGTTTATGCTTGTTATCTGGAGAAGAGTCAGGTTTGGTAGGAGCTTGCTCACCCGTATGAGAACTAGAACCCCAGTTTATTAATTATATTTATATTTTCAAACAACTCTTTGTTGATTCCCTCCATCATATATTTGATTTCTATTTCATTAGTTTCTGGTTTTATATTAATTATCCCTCTTTTTAAGTATGTAGAGGAACTTCATTTACTGAATTTTTTTTCCCAACCTACTGAAATGGATTTACATCACTGATTTTTTCAGTCATCTTTTTAACATGTGGACAATGTTGTTAGTTGTGCTCTTCTAATCTATTGTATCGTTTATTAAATTTTCTGACTGCTTATTCTATTACTGAATGAAGTTATTAAAATCTCACTCTATGCTTACAGAAATGCCTATTCTTTTAGTTCTGATCTTTTGCTTCATGTATTTTCAGTGTATATTATTAGATTTAATTGTTCTATATTTTAATTGTTCTATATTCTGGACAATTATCCTTTTTAATAGTGTGAAATATATTTCTTTATTTTAGTAATACTTCTTGCTTTAAAGACTGCATTGTCTGATATTTTTATAGGTAAGCCAGCTTCCTTTTGCTTAATATTTGCATAGTATTTTTCCATTCCATTTTCATACAGAAAGTAAAAGCTTTCTGTTTCCTTATATTTAAGTCTTTTTAAAATAAGCTGCACAAGATTACATTTTGTATTTGTTCCCAAGTTTGTATTCAACCTATCTTCATAATTAATTGGAATACTAAAATTATTTAATCTATTTACATTTAACAATTTTACTGATATATTTTGGCTTAAATCCATCATCTTACTATCTGCTTTCTATTTGTCTCTTTCATTCTGTATTTTGTTTTTCTCTTCTTTCTTACCTTTTCTGGTGTTAATTTATCAAGTGTTTTTAAATTTTTATTTCATTTTTGTTAGCTTGTTATTTATGCATTACGTTTAATGTTTCTTATAGTTTTACTTGAGATTCACACTTGCATTTTTGACTTATTGAAGCTGATATAAGATTGTTTATTTACCACTTTCTAGAAAATACAAGGACCAGAACAAGTTAATCCTCCTACTCCCTTGTGCCTTATGTCCTATTGTTTCTATGTTCTTAATTCTATATATATTAAAAACCTTACAACACACTATTAGTATTTTATAGTACCAAAATTCATTTAGATTTACCAATGCAAATGTTGCTGTTTGGTTTTCCTGTATTTCCATGCTTCCGTCTGTGATCATTTGCCCTTCTGCCTAAACAGATATTAGTATTTCTGTCAGTACAGATTTGCTGGTGACAAATTCATCTAATTTTTTTAAATTATTTTATTACATTTTTGTCTGACGAAAGTCTTTGTTTTGCCTTCATTATTGCAGGATATTTTTGCTCGTATAGAATTCCGGCTCGGCCATTTTTTTCTTTCTGTTTTTGAAGCTGTTCTAGCGCCCAGGCATCTGTCGTTTCCATGGAAAACTTTGCTGTCATTGTTATTGTTGCTCCTTGAATATAACTCTCTCTAGCATTTTAAGATTTTTCTTGTCCGTTGTTAAATCCATCTATAAATTCCTAATTTTATTTTTATGGGTTTCAGTATTAGACTTTCTCTTTGATCTTTTTTTAAAAAGTTGTGCATCTTTGCTAAAATTCTCCGTCTAGTTATTTAATTTCTGTGTCTTTCCTGACATCTACAAGATAAGCGGATCCTCTGGATATCTTTTCCTATTGTCTGTTTTTCCTTTCTCTTTTTATTTTTCAATTCTTATTTTTCCCCTCTGCCTGGTTAATTTTGATTAATTGAAGGGTGTTGTATATGAGAAAATTTGGTGACGATTTAAGTCTCTGGTTGATAGTATTGTCCTTCAAATGAGGATTTACTTTTTGTCTCACGGGTGTTTGTTGAGAAGTCACTTACTTTTCACTCAAGTATTAAGCCTATTTAAATCTGACCTCCAGCCTTTGTGAGGATTGGTCGATTTCTGTTTTTACTCTAACTGTGGGGCATAGGCCTTCTGGAGTGCAGCTGAATGTCTGGAGTGTTTATTTAGCAAGGCTCCTCATACTTTGTGAGTCCTGAACTCCAATTTTTTATGCCCTCAGTCTCATGAGATTGCCAGAATTCTGCTTGCCTTCTTAGCCGTCACATTAAAATTGCCAAACACTTTGCCAAATATCAGACTCATCTCTCTAGGCTTTCCTTCGTTCTGGAATCTTAGCTCCTCAAGTTCTTCTTTTCAAATCAATTTTTCAATCTTTATTTTCCCTTCAGCTTTTCTACTTTATCACAGTGATAGGGCTCAACTAATGAAAATTAGCCTGCCAAAGCCAGAAGTCTCCAATTTATTTTACTGAGGAATGTTTTTTAAACCTTAAGATTTATCAAGCTTAACTGAACAACAAAATAAAAATCATATTTGGTTTGTGTTAAAGAACCAAACATTAATCTTTCTCTGAATTTTGACCCAATTTGTTTAAATACGACCAGTAAAATGGTGAAGCAGTGACTTTCATTTTATTTTTTTATAACTTTTGCAAATAATAGTTTGGTCTTTAATATGTGGCAAGCACTCCTCTAGGGAGCGTGGGTATAATAGCACACAGGGCAGAAAGAGTTCCTGCTCTCACACAGCTTCAGAGTTTCTAAGTGTATTAAACTGAAAATGCCATATGGTTTTAGCAGTGAAATGGCTGTTAGAAGGAGGGAAATATAATGAAATACATCTTGCCTTCATTGTGTGAATCAGTTTCAGCTTGGGACCAGCTAGCTACTGAAAGACCTAACCATAAAACTGCTCTCTCATTTTTGCATGACAAGTATAGCATGGAGGTACCTGGTGGGAGACATACAACCCAAAGCAGAGAGGCACATCCCACACCAAGTGTAAAGCCGTGATTTGATAAGAAAATAAAAAAACAAAACAAAAGACAAGAAACAGAGAAGGATTTGGTTGACTGTATTATAGGCAGCAAAATCAATTGAGCCCAATTCTGTACTTGGGGTGAACTGCGAATAATCACAGTTGAAGAGTTAGATTTAATTAACTATTACAAGAAAAACTATGACATAAGGAAATGGCACCCTGAGAGACATCAACATGTAACAAGACTAGCATGTGGTGTGTACATCACAAGCCAAAACTTAGTAAAGAAGAGAAGTCTACACCAGACCAGTAAGTCATTAAATATTAGTATCACCCCCACCATATAATTTTTGTACTTGTAAATAATTATTGTGTTAGGAGTTAACTTTATATTCTTTTATTCCATAAATTATTTTATTCTCATGAGATATTTTTATTATATTCACAAATCTCAAGTTAAATGTAGTTCTTTACTCAAGTTATCTAATACATAAGGGGTTGTTAAAATTAAATCTTCAGAGCCCCTTTAGTAATTATGGGTGAGTTGAAATTTACACCAAATTTTGTGTGGATATGTAATTAAGCATTTTTGAGAGGGTTTAAATCTTTAATCTGTCTTTGAAAGAGTCTATAATCTAGTACTGCTATTCCATCAGTATCTGAATTCAAGTGCCTATCGTGAATGAAACAAGGAAAGTAATTCCTTACAGAACCCTGCTTTGACAAGGTTTATTGTTAAAAGGTAAAGATAAATTTTACAGTGGAATATGATAATATGCACCATACTAAATCTTATTTGAACTATTATTTCAATCACATCATCCCAAATAACCTGCTGTTGTAGCAGGTTTGGTTTTGTTTTGTTTTGTTTTAATAAACTTGAGTTCTTTTCCTGCCATATATCACCAACTTTAATTTACTGGGGAAAAAAAAATCAAGATTAGGAGACCGTTATTATGAAGGAAAACAGATTTCTTCCATGAAATCAATATGTATAAAAATTGTTTTTTACAATTAATTTTTAAATTAATAATGCACTATAGAGTGGTTTCATTTTAAAACGTAGGTTGCTCATTAGAAGTATTTAAAGCTTACATATTTTATAAAATATGGCATTTGTTAAATTTTACCACCATTGACATTTTATCATTATACTGCTATTTAAATGTGTGTAGTTTTCTAATTCTTTTCCACAAAAGGAAAGATTTAACAAATTTGAATAAAATTTGTTAAAAAGTAATCATGAGGTCAAATTGATGTTTATTAAGTTGGCACAGGAAACCATATTAGGGATGCCAGAATTCAAATTGGAGCAAGTTATCTCCAGTTGATGTTACCGTAATATGTGCATTAAATTATTTACAAAATTAGCTATTGGCTAGACATTTTGTTATATCTACAAAGGAGAAACGTGAAATTACCTGATTTACACTTGCTTCTGATATAGTAATTTCACATGTACAGATATTCCTTTAGGCTACTGCATTGCATTTTAATTAGAATCCTTCATTTTTGGGCAATGACTATGGAAGAACTCATCCAACCTTGAGTTTCTTAATCATCGCTCCCCGTAATGAATGAATCAACAAAAGAGAGTAGTTTTAGTTTCCAAGCCTGAATCTAAATGTGGCATTACTTCCATGTTTTAATTGCAGTCCATTCAGTTTTAAAAGACCATTCTGTAGAATAGCTAGGGCTGAATAGAGGCAATTTCTGGAAACATTCTTTACATGTAGTCAACATGTCCCTGAAAACAAATGCTAGGGCATAGGATTGTGTGATCAGTATTTTTTAAAGCGCTTAATTTCTACTACTTGCCTTTAGTTGTTTTTAAAGGAAAATTATTTACCTAAAGATAAACAGATGTAGGTCTAGAAATATTTGAGATAAAATTATAAAATAGCATTAAAATTTATCTGTAATCAAACCTTAGCCCCTTATGTAACCTTACCATTGATTTGAAGAACTTCCTTTATTACCTGACAAGCTTGCTCATTCTCTACATTTATTTCGATTTTGTTGGGCTTTCAGCCATGCCTGTAATGTTGCTGAGGAGTAAAATATCTTTCATAACCAGAATCATAAATCTTTCTTATAACCATGAGACTATATCTTTATGGCCATAGATCATTTTAGTTACTGTCCAAAAGTGCCATCATATCACATTACAAATTAGAAAACTCAAAGAGTGCATGGCTCACAATCTATTATGTATGGGCAAGGAAAATAATTTTCCTTTCTCATAAACCAATATTTCTAATTACAAATATTTTTTAGGCACATAAAAATTATTTGGATATATGGTTAGCCAAATTTTGAGAACACAACTAGATCGATGTGAGCAAATGAAACTAATATTTGTGAGTAAGTACTCATTCAAATGGAGAAGGTAAGAAAAAAAAGACATGGTGAAAAAAGAAACCATTTTATTTTATGAGAAATAAGAGAAAAAAATTACCTTTCTGATTTCAGTCTCTCACACAAAAATCAAGGACAGATTCAACAAGGAAATAACCCTTGAGTTTCTTCTCGGCAAGAACTTATGATTGTCTAGATATTCAATGTATGACCTTTATTGATATTTTGAACGTATAGTCATTATTAACTTACTCTTCCTAGGAAGAGAAAATAGAAATTTTGATAAATAGAACTTTATTTTTATTAACAAAACATTTAATGTTTTATTTAAACTCTCCTCTTATTCCCAACCTTACATGATAGTAGTTATATTTTTAAAGCAATTTGCTTCCTTAGAATTCATAGGCTACTCTACCCTGATTGTGCAGTTCTGATGAAAACTGGTGTTGTAAAACCATAGAAGAGAGTTAGCCATAGCATTTCACACCTGGTGTCTGTCTCTCCTAACTATCTATGCATGGAAGAGCTCTTAAATAACTAGGGGCTTCAAGTAAGGACAGTGGAAAGAGGAAGGGAAGCTGTGAGCCCTCTTTGTCTTTTTGTCCCTAAATACATTTCCCACCTTCCCCTGCTTTGCCCTGTATTGCAGAAATACTGCCTCTGGGGAATCACGTTAAAGAGGCTCCTATGCCAGGTAGCTTTAGCCAGTGGAACAAGGTAAGATACGAAAGAAAACGAGGAGCCAAGGTCTGTCTCTTCCTCTCCCCAGGCTTTGGTGGCCGCCCTAACAACAGCTGCTTCTGCGCTGTCACTCCAACGTCCTCTGGGCAGATCCACTGTGGTTCTTGCTTCGCCTAGGTGGCCCTTACTCCAGGCTTGACTGTCCACTCCTTCCCTTTGTCTGTCCAGTCCTAGCAGTGGTGGTATGCTGCTGTCGCTCGTCGGTCACCTCCCCCTGCTTACTTTTTCAGTTCTTCTAACAGCGTCATAACTAGGGTGTCTCTGCTTATTTCCCAGATTGCTGTTACACATACTAGGCCCCCTTCCCACCAAATGTTCCCTCCTCCCGTTTCTTTATTGACTCAAAAGGAGTTTGCAGTCCTAGGAAAGGGAAAGGGAGAGAAAGAACCCAACTGATATGGATAAATGAAAGTTTTAAGGACAAGGTAAATAAAAGTAAAAGTGATACTTACCAGCACTTACACACATACATGCACAGGTAAATGCATGCACATACAAATATTAATTGAAAAAAACAGGCACTTCATCTTGTCTGCATAACTGGTCTTTCCTGACCTCTGCTTTCTTTTAAGTCTAAGGTCAGCTAGATGGATTCAGAATAGTACCTTATCACCATTTTTCTGTCTAGGTCCCTCGGTCAGTGGGTGGAGTTTGTTGCCCTCTCCGGCTACGATAGATGAAAGGAAGATCCAATATTGATAGTGACTCTGGCCCTGGTTGTAGTAGGAAGTTAATGAAGCTAAGGACATGTGCTTGGAGAGCCTGAAGCTCCCACTGAGAGTTAATTTTGTTTGCCCATTTTCTAATGGTCTTCTTCGTCATTAGACTTACTGCTGCTTGTTACTTGATGCATTTTCTTTTTACTTTGGCTTTTGTTAAATGGGGTTCAGAGATGAAAGCATCTATTTCTTAAAACTATTGAGTGGCTTGCTAATGGTCACAGTATGCAGGAACTGGGCACTCTGTAAAGCTAAATATCATTTGGCACAAATTATGCTGGATAATTGATAACCAGTCTAAGCGGTCTTTCTTGATGAGCAAATTCTCTGTCAGTCTTGCTCTCGCTCTAGCTCTCTCTTTGTGTGTGTGTGCACGCGCGCACATGCACGTGGCGTGTGTGTGCATGTGTGTGTGTGTGTGTGTGCGTGTGTGTGTGTGTGTGTGTGTGTGTGTGTGTGTGTAGGTCTGGTGTTTTAATAAGACTTTCATTCTCTATTGAAGGAATATGAAGTGACCTAAAATTTAGGACCGTTTTATGATATAAAACAAGCATATTTCATAATTTGAATTAGAAAACCAAGGACCTGTTGTAATCTGGGCCACATGTTTCTATCTCTATGGTGACTGTGTTTCCCAAACCAAGATCTAAGGCATCTGTTATAGCAAAGACCTTCCTTTAAAGATGCTCTTAAACTCTTACTTATATAATCATTCTTATAAGGGTATAAGATTTAATCATGTTTTATGCACATTTCATAATTTTTAAAGAGAATGAAATTTTTGTAAATAAGAATTACTCTAGAAAGTCTACCACGTTGACTCATACTGTATCTTCTCATTCCTCCAGGGAATGGCAGTGTCTGTTGGTCTTGTTTAATGCACAGAAGGACTAAGCAAGAATAGTATGGTTACTGGTTCATTGAGAAAACAAAGTTCTTTGCTTATAACACTGAATAGTAGGCATTTAAAAGTCTAAATTCACATGCAACTAAAGCTGGATTTGGATAAATTTGGGTTTTAAAATATTCCTCTTGTTCCGAACTGCAGTAAAATGCTCCTGAAAGTTAAGAAGGAAAAGAAATCACAGTACATTATTATCCTTTCTCTAAACAGATTAAAATTAGTCTAATAAAAATAAGGCAAATCCATTCTACATCTTTTGCGCAAGCAAGTTTTCCAGCTGAGTACAGGTTTCAGGATGCAGTTCCTGGGTAGAACATGAAGCCTGTCGAGAAGGGAGTTGCTGACCAGGGATTCCCAAGGTGTAACCATCCATTTGAGAACAGTGTGAGCCTGAAGGGGATCCACCTTGTAAGCTCCCTCTGTACCTTCACCTAGGATATCCCTGTAAGAAGGAGCCTGTGAAACCAGACATCAAGGGTTAGAAAAAGATAAACATCAAAACCATAAGGAAGTTCAGGGAACAAATTCAAGAATGAAAGTTGAAGGCAGTTCTTTCCCATGGTTCCTTAATATTAGCTAGAAGAAAAAAAAAATATACACCAGGAACTTTAACTTTGAGAAGCTGTGGGGCTTCTTGAGCCTTTGTAGCTTCTCCATGTCTATTACTTATTAATATCCTTTTCTGGTAGTAAATAAGATCAAATGCCTTAAAAGGATATCCTGCTTCTTCTTGGTTACAGGACAATAGGAAAGAGAATTTAGGGATAATACATCTAATTTGGTAACCCAACTTGGCAGTTAAGAATTCTGAGGGTAAGAGAGGACATAAAGATAGTAGATCCTTGAAGTTTGAGGAAAGATGCAAAGATTTACAGTCTGACAGGTGGGAACGGGAATGAGGAGCCCAGGAGTGAAGTGGGCCCTTCCCTCACATAGGGGTCTCCTTGGTAGCCCCTCAGAGCTCACTTTCCAAGCTTCCTGACTTCATTAATGCAACAAAGCCAGCAAGACCTTTGTAGGAGAAAACATTTTCTATTAGCAATTGGTTATTAGATTTTTCAGTTTTATTTTCTAATTCAGCCCCCTGTCCTGTTACAATCCCCTTATGAGCAGAAACTGCCCCATTCCTTTCCCTTACAATTCTGTATCATCTCCATCTCTGGCACCCATACATACAGTAGCAATACTTCTCATGCTGCCTTTTCAGCTAAATGCCATTCCCAAAAGTAATGAACAAAAGCATGGCCCTAATAGACAAAAGAATGGGTTGTGGGCAAGATGGATTGGGATAGCAAGTGCTTGATACATTTTTTTTAAAAAAGGAATTTCTCTCTCAGAACTGAAAGTAACTTCCCAGGAGTTGGAGACCTGTGGAGAACTGTGCAGATGGAGAACTCCTGCCTGGGTCTCTAATTTGCATTCAAGGCCGAAGTCCTCACTCAAAATTGTTTCATATTAGAGTACAGATTTGTCTTTAGTGCAGAGGCTTTTTCAAGGAGAGCGTATTTTTTTTTTATCCCAACATTTATTATGAAGTTTTTCAAATATAGAAACAGCAAATTTTACAGTGAACACCCATATACTCACCACTTATCGGATTATGCCATTAATATATTACTGCGCTCGTTTTGGCCGAGGCTCTCCATCTCTGTATCCTTCTAGCCATCAGTAAACCCACTGTTTCATGCATTTCAAAACATTTCTTCCTACCTACTTCAGATGTATGTCATTAGGTAACATTTAATTTTTCCTTATAGAGTTTAATGTAAAATTTACATATGATAAAATGTACAGATCGTATGTATCCACTGAATTTTTTTAATCTGCTGAATTTCCACAAGTGTGGAAATTCATCTGTGTGAGCTTAACCCATATTATGATATAGTATTCTATATTATATTAAATTCTCTCCAGCGTTACTGTCATTCCAGATTTCTCTCATGTCCTTCGAGTCAATCCCCACCCTCCAGTCTCCCCCAGAGCCATCAATTCTTTTCATTTTTTTTTCCTTGGATGAGAGTATTTTTCATGTTCACCAAACAGTCATGCAAATAATGGTTCTGATGATGAACCTTTACAGCCAGTCAAACTTTAGAGACATTTGGCTTTAACACAAGAAAAATTTAACATTTCTAAATGACTGATTGTTATAGATAAGTGAGTAAAAGCAGAATCATTCTATTGCATAAATCATATTCACCTCCTGCCCTTCATATCTAATAGCTTAGATAAGAAATAAAGTACACATTGTCGCTATTTGATAAATCAGTGATTTCATTTTTCTCATAATGGAAGGTCAAATAAGAAATTCTCCAATTTCTGAATATGGTCCCCGTGTGATCATTCTCAGAATGCATAATAAAAGAAAACAGATTTTTATATTACTAATGAGTTTTTTTTTTTTGAACCAGTCACTCATACTCACTAATAATATTATGGTGCCCTAGAAAAAAATATATAAATACAAGAACCACATCTTGCCAAATGATGAACCACTCTTTGGTAGAAGACCATGAAAAGTCTTCTTCCAGGCTGGGTGTGAAGTTACTGTTGTATCGTGCTCAGTAATGGTGTGCAATGGCTAATGAGAGTGAATTCTACTCCTGAAATGTCAACTGACTTGTAGGAAGTAGCTTTCTGGCCCATTGTTTTGCGACTTAAATGGAAAATTTCTGACCCCTGTGGTGTCTTTACATCCCTTTCATGGTCTTTCCACTGGTTTCTGTTGATTTTGTTTTCTAATAGATAATAGTAGTCTTCCTCTTTATCCTAGTGAACCACTGTTCATTCTGGGTTCTCTGTATGAAATCCTTTCACACGTAACCCCCGTTTCCTTTTCCTCATGTCATTGTGTATTTTATTCCCATCATTGAACTTGCTGCTTCTTCATGCAAATGCCCACCCTTCCCATTCTCCCCACAGCTCTTCAGTCGACCCCCTTCACTTATTTTGCTTTTTGTCTCTCTTTCCTGCTGTTTAATGATTTTCCCACTGATAAGCTGTGCTCAAAATGCTGAGAGGCCAGAAGCACTTACAGTACAGTCCATTGGGCTCATTGCTCACTGAGTGTTCCAGAACAGATGGAAGCAGGGCTCCAGTCATGCTCATCACAGGACAGCTCTGTCACGATGTGTGAATCTCATGGCATTTTATCAGCTTTTTGGTTAACAAACCTATGTGCTTCCCATTTTTATTTCCTTTTTTTTTTTTTTTTAATTTGGAGTTTGGTGCTTTGAAAAATATTATTTTGTTGGAGACTCATTTTCACTGCCATCTTTTGGACGCAGATGCAAACCCAATGTCTGTTCGATTTAAGCACCAGAATCAAATATTTTGTTATAATTAACACTGGGAGGGTGGAATAATAATAATTACTGATATTTGCATAGAGCTATTCTTTATAAATGCACTCTCGTGCATTTTCCCATTTGAATCTAATAGTGACCATAGCCATTATTTTCATGATTCTCACTTTAAGTAAAAAAATGTCTTCAGGAAATCCAGTGAAGAATACCTCAGAATAGCTATACTTAGTACAGAAGCTAACCAGGAGAACACCTCATATAATAAGACTAATTCACGTTTCCCTTGCTCCTTTTCTGCTGGGTTTCCCTTCCCTAGATCAGTAGTTAGACTACAAAGCTTTCTGTGAGGCTGGTATCTTTCATAAACACCCTGCAGTGGTCAGAAAGTTGCTACTACAGTAATTCATCAGACACCAATACATTGTATGCTGGGACACTTAGCCACATCAGCAACCATCATGAATATACAGGCATTCAACCCTTGACCCTGAAGATGTTCTCCTAGAAAAATTGCATGTAGATCAAATTACTGCACATGAAATCCTATTGTAAAACACACCAGGGTATTTTGCTTTTTAAAGAAATCTTAAAGTTTATCTTTCTGTAAAGAATCATTTCATGATGCAAACAATCTGTTTATTTGTCAATTTAGGACTTCAGGCAGGAGTTTGTGTGAAGGACACATCAATTTTAATGGACTTAAGTAGATGATGGTCTGAGATACACTTTTCTGAACCACCCAGGGGATGGTTCAATGAAACAAAGGGACAAATTAGTCTCTCTGGCACAATAGAATTCTGCCATTATTTTCAATATGAGTTGATAAGTGAAAAGGAGGTCCTTCCCTCTCCCACGATGGTTTTACCTTTCCCAGTAATTGTTTCCTCAGAGTAAACTTGAGCTTTATATTTCTGAAAAGCACAAGGAATTCTTTTCTAACAAACCACATAAGTATCAAATACCCTTGAACTAAGCGTACAAGGGTGCTCAAGTGCTTTCCCTGCATTTCCTGAGATGAGGTTCAGAACGTTACCTCTAGTCTCTGAACGGTCCTTAAGCAGGCTTTGTACTTCCTAACTGATGACCTTGGAATTAACTTTAAATTCCCATTTTCAGTTCATAGACAAACAACTGCCATGCCCTTGATTATTTACTTCCTCTCTGTTCATTACTTACGCCATATTCCACTTTCATTAAAGAATTTGCTATCTATAAAAGGTGTCAAATATGTGGTGACATTAAAGAATTAAAAATTGATTAATTTTTTAAAAGAATTTGCTATCTAAATAATAAATAATCACCATCCTTCCTGAGAAAGGTATTTCTAAATACTTTCACTGCTAGGGAAAGTATAGGATATGGGCAAATCGTGTCACAGGGCTCGTCCCATCTCCAGTGTAGGCAAATGTCCTTCGCCAGAGCCAACTTCAAGAACTTCAGAGCTACCATTATTGAGGAGGAGCGGAACCCCCATTATCCACAGTTGTGTACAAAATCAACTGAGGACGGAGAGAGCTTGTCTCTTCTTTGGAACTGTGCTCTGTGGTTCCTATGAAAAAATAGGTCAAGACAGAGACCTTGAGTGTCCAGGTTTCAGGAGATTTTGTTGACAACGTGAGTTGTACCCCAGACCATGAAAGTTAACTATTGCTTTAGTCCATGCCTGGGAGGGACTTCCATGAAGATTTTGTGAGTTCCCGACTTAGAGTAACTTTACAGTTTCTCCTCTACCAAACACAACAACATGGAAGAAGATGTGGAAATTATACTAAGAGAGAGAAAATTTAATGAACTTAGGCTTTATTTTTTTTTCTAGGAGGCCTATCTTGTTCTGTGACTCAACCCATCCATTGATATTATAACTAGCCCATGGCTAAAATCTTTTGCTCCTCAAGCCACCCACACCTCTAAAATCCTAAATTCTTTTTTTTTTTTTTGCTTCTCATTATATGTGATTATCCAATGAAATTTAAAGATTTTTTATTTTAATTTTATTATTAGTTTCAAGTACACAGTACATTGGTTAGACATTTATATAGTCCCTAAATTCTTGATTTGATAAAACGTATAGGAAAAGGCAAACATTCTTCACCTTTCTTATGGATACCTTTATTTGGAGGGGATGTGGTTTGTAACTAGGTTAGAGATCTTTAGACATGTTAATTTAATAGAAGATTATAACTCAATTAGTTGAGAAGGAAAAGGAAAAAAGGGCTGCCTCATGCAGATGCCTTTCTTGAGATAATGTCAGCTCTTGGCAGCAAGTTGGAGTTGGGGAGCAGGCAAAGCCTAAAGGTCTTCTGACCCGCCCGAGTTTATTGCTTACATTTATTTAATAAACTTTTGTATGACAAATATTAATCTTCAAATTATATCTCCACAATTTTCAAAATGGAAACTTGGAGGTCGTATCAGGAGAATGGAGTTATAATTTTTTTATCTTTATACTTCTCTTTTTAAAATTTTCCACAAGTAGGCACATATGCTACCTATCTAGTTATATATGTAATTATACCTATATTTACATATAAATACTTATATTATTATACTTATATTGATATATATATAAAGGTAGCATATGCTAGCTACTACTATGTAATTACTTTTAAAAACTTTAATATTATGAAAGGAAAAACAGTAGCTCCCTATTGCATATCAAAATCTAAGTTTCCCCTCATTGTATCTCATCATATACACTTCTCTTTATGTATCATTATTACATTTCTGCCTCAACAAAGCACTTTATGTCCCCTTCTTGTCCCATTTTTCCATATCCTTAATATATAACATACTTATTTGTATCTCCTTTAATCTACCAACATTTCTCAGCTGAATCTCAAAATTCATCTTCTTCAACAAATCTTCCTTTATTAGCCCCATCCCAGAATTCACTGTACCAGACTTTTGTACTCTGTGCTCACATACATTTGCCCATATTTTGCTTTCTTAATATAAAAATCTTATTGAAATATAATCACAGATAAGCACATAAGTCCTAAGTGTACAACTAAATGAATCTTCACAAAGTAAAATCCAGATCAAGAAACAGAGCACATCAGCAACCCAAAGCTCTCATCATGCTCCATTCCAGTTACTGTTTTCCCACCTCCACCAAAAGGAACCCCCATAGATCATTTTCACCCAGGCACTGTATACTCTTATACATGGCTTCATGAATATGATTTCAAGATTAATCCACATTTTGATTTCAAGATTAATCCACATTGTTCCATATGGCAGTACTTTGTTCATGGTCATTGCTGTATAGTAGTTCATTGAACAATTATTCCTATTCATTTGAATTGGGATGGACATTTGGTTTATTTTCAGTTTAGGGCTATTATGAATAGTGCCAATGTGAACACTTTACACTTGTCCTTTGGAGAAATAAGAACATTTTTCTCTAAGTATATCTAGGAGTTGAATTGCTGGGTCATATATGTATTTATGTTTGCCTTTAATACATAGTTTTAAATAGTTTTCCAAAAATGCTGTGTTGCTTTTTAAATTCTCTCAAGCTGGAGACCCCCGCTGGTAAGTCATAGGCATTCATTGTTGACACTCAGCCTCATGGACAGCCACGTCACCCCCAACTCCCAGTGCTCAGCTGTGGGTAGGTAGCCACCCACTCATTTCTCCAGGAGTGTATTTCTTCACGGTGTATAACTTCCATGTCTTAAAAGCTAGCATAGCTTACTTCCTCTCATCAGTCCCAGCTAGTGAAAAGACATTTTTTTTTGGTCCATGTGATATAGTCATAATCAGATATAAACCCCTTGAGAGCAAGAATGTTACACTATTTAAGTTTTTAGAATTTCTCAACTCATCACCCCCTTTCCACACAGCTTTAGACATTTCTAATATGACATTAACACCTGACTAGGAACTTCTGCCGGGGGATGGTATGTCCTATACCTTTCTAGCAGCCCATTTTCCTATTTCCTGCCATAGTAGCAACACGCTGATTCTGTCTTTTTCCCCTCCCTTCTCTTTTTCTCCACAAGGAGATACAACAGCTATGGGTCCAGACAGACCATACTAGTTAAATGTCTTTACACTACAAGGGCTTCTTCATCTTTACATGGGCTCATAAGTTCTATTGACACTAAAAGCCATTAGGTGTTTTTATGGAGTATACAGGCCTCTATATTTTACAAGGAAAAGCTAAATTGTATTCTCCTTAAAATATATTTTTTATTTTCTTCATTTTAGGCTTTAGACAAAGTGGAATATAAAGTCCCGTTTGATAAAATGATACCATATTATATGGTAACAGTAAGTACATGTAATGTATAACATTTATATTCCCAGCATTCTCACATGCCTCATATAATGAGCATCTTACTCTTAAAATTCCCACCAGTAAAATTCACAGTAGAGTAACCACTTCCCATATATACATCAGGGCAAGCATGACTGAGAGCCTTTTGCATTCTATTTTGCTTGTAGTAATTCTTATTTATGAAATAAATAGAAAAATTCTCTCCAAGGTAATCTATTTTCTAGAGATTACATAATATTTAAGGGAATAAACTGATTTGTCATTCTAATATTTTTTTTACTAGAATATATTGGAAAGAGGAATATATTTAAGCCAAAGATAGGGCAGACTTTATACACTTGAGACCTGGACACTGTCCTTTGACTTTGGGCAAGCTCCTTAACCCTCTCTGTATCTCAGTTCCCTCTCATTGCACAAGTAGGGGTGTTATTTATTCTATTCTATTTCATAAAGTGTTTAATACTTTCAGAAAGTATTACAAACAATGCTGTAGTAAACATTTTTGTGCACATTTATTCATATAACAAATATTTATTGAGCACCTATAGACTAGGTATTGTTCTGGGTACTAGGGACAGTGCAGTAAACAGAAACAAACCCAAACCCTACCTTTATGAATTTACATTTCATAAATAAGTAAATAAATAAAATGTACAGGCATACTTTGGAGATGTTGTAGGTTTGGTTCCAGACCACTGCAAAAAAGTGAATATCATCATAAAACAAGTAACGTGAATACTTTGGTTTCCCAGTGTACATAAAATTTATGTTTACAGTATACTGTAGTATAAACATAATGATTATATTAACAAATATAATAATAATGAAAAGTCTGAAATATTACGAGAATGACCAAACTGTAACAACAGAGACACAAAGTGAGCAAATGCTGTTGGAAAAATGGTGCCAATAGCCTTGCTCGATGCAGGGTTGTCACAAACCTTCGATTTGCAAAAAGTGCAGTATCTGCGCAGTGCAATAAAGAGAAGCGCAATAAAATGAGGTATGCCTATGTATGATGTTAATAAGTGCTCAGGTGAAAAAAATAGTTGAGGAAGAGGATGGAGAATAGAAGAGCTATAGGAGAAGTTGACATTCCAGTAAAAACCAGAAGGAAATGAAGGAGCCATGGAGATACCTTGAGGAAGGGTGATCCACGCAAACAGCAAGTGCAAAGGCTCTGAGGTAGGAATGTGCCTGGTGTGTTCTAGGAATTAGGAGATGAACAACTGAAGCAAACGGAGTGAGAAAAGAATTGCAGAAAATAGCGCCAGAAAGGTAATCAGGAGCAGACCACAGAGGCCACGTCGCCGTGAGAATGTGCGCGAGAGTTTCTTCAGGGTATGTAACCCAGGAATGGTGTCGCTGGGTCGTAAGATATGAGCATCTGCAATTTTGCTAGATATTGCCAAATTGCTCATACACATACAATTTTATACTTTCGTGAGCTTTTATTTGAGTTCCTGTTGTTCTACATCCTTCCAATTCTTTGTATTTCAGTCTTTTAAATCTTGAGTCCTTTGATAGAGATGAAGTGCTATCATTGTAGTTTCAATGGGTATTTCCTTAACTACTAGTGAGTTTGAAGATCTTTTCATCTGCTTGTTGGTCATTCCAGAATTCTCCTTTTGTAAATTTTGCTCACGTTTTAATTTTCTAATATGTTGTTTGTTTTTTCCTACTGATGTGGACTTTTTTTATATGTTCTGAGTATTAGTTCTTCTCAGTTAAATCTGCTGCTACCGTATTCTTCATGCCTGGGGCTTCTCTACTTTGTTCTTATGATGTTTATTGAAGCATAGAAGTTTTCAATTTTAGTGTATCTAAATCTGACAGTCTTTTCCTTCATAGTTTACACCTTTTGTCTTCTTTAAGAAATTCTTTCCTATACATAAAATATTTTCTACCTTTATAGTTTCTCCTAATGATCTAAAATTTTCATTTTTACATTTAAGAATTTTATCTCTCTGGAATAGTGTGAGGTAGAGATATTTTTTTCTTTTGTTACATGGTTAACAAGTCCCAGTCACTTTTTTTTTTTAAAGAAATGGCAGCTTTATAACTTAAGTTTCCACATACATGCGGGTACCTTTCTGGATTCTTTAATCTCTCACGTTGGTCATATTTTCTTCCTCTGCAACTGTACTGAATTATCCTAGCTGCTACAGCTCTATAATAAACCTTAATATGTACGTTTGGACAGGCAGACAGTTTCCTCCACCTTGTTCTTCAACATTATCTTGCTATTTATTCTTGACTCTTCGCTCTCCCTTGAAAATTTTAAAATCATTTCATCAAGTTCCACAGGAAAATCTCTAGAAATTTTTATTGAAATTACATTGATTTTAAGAGTATTAATACCTTAATGGTATTGAGTCTACTTATTACAGATGTGGCATATTTTGGTTTGTTCAGGTATTTTTTAATTTCATTCATTAAAGTTTTATAATTCTCACCATATCTTTTGTTAGATTTATTCTTTGGAGCCATTTTTGCTGTTGATTGTAAATGGTGCTTCTTTTTATATTTTTGTATTTTATCACTGTTCATTCCTGGTGAATAGGAATGCAATTTGTTACATTGATCTAATATCCAGTAAGCCTGCTGAACTCTCTTATTAATTCTAATCATTTTACTATAGATGCTCTTGGGTTTTCTCTGTAGAAAATTGTATCACCTGAGAATAAGAATAATTTTATTTCTTCCTTTGTGACTCATATACATTTTATTTCTTTATCTCATTCCACTCTAGTGACTAGGCTTTCAGTACAATCTTGAAGCAGAGATGGGAGTATTTTTGTTTCACTGCTAATTTTAAAAGGAATGAGTCTAACATTTTACCATTATATACTTACTATGGAGGCTTTTTATTAATATCTTTCATAAGCTTATTGAAATTCCTTTCTATTCTCAGTTCACTAAGAATTATCATGAATGGATACTGAATTTTATCAAATGCCTCTTTTGCTTTTTTTGAGATGATGATATATGGTTTTACTTCCTAAATTTGATAAGATAAATTTTATTGGTGAATTTTTTAATTATCATGATACCCTTTCCAAGGGATTGCTGGAATTTATTTGTTAATTTTTATGGTCAGTTTCCTTTTTAATACTCCCAATTGTTTAAGAAAACAAATTGTTTTTTAATTGAGAAGTACAAATCTGTGGGGTATGTGTGTCTGTGTGTATGTGTGTCCAATAGATCAAGGCTGTTAATTGTGTTATTTTCTATATCCTTGCCAAATTTTTATCTGCTTTTTCTATCAGTTACTGAGACTAATATATTTAGATCTCCCTCAACAATCGTGGATTTGTCAATTTCTCTTTATAAGTATGTAAATTTTATCCTTGTTAGGAAGTTAACTGAATATTATTATTAGGCCTATTCAAATCAGAAATGTTATATCTTTCTAGGGAAGCAAGACTTTTATTGTTGTGCTGTAATTTTTTAAGCATCATCTGATAATGCTTAAAAAACTATTTTATCTACTATTATCACCAAAGGTCCTTTTTAGTTAGAATTTACGCAATATATTCCTTTGTATCTTTTTTCTTTCAACATTCCTGTGTCCCTGTGCTTTAGCTGTGTCCCTCAAAAGCAGACTGCAGGTAGAGTTCATGTAATCTAAGCTAACAACCTATCTTTTCGTTAGCCAGTTCAGACTATGTAGATTCATTGTACTTTTTATTAAATTTGTGTTCTATATATTATTTTGTGCTAGTTTCCCGAAACTTCTTGTGTTTCCCCCCATTTCGTTTCTCCCTATTTAAATTGAATTATTTTATTTCTGTTTGCCTTCTTTCCTCCCCTTGCTTGGGATATTCACTTTTAAAGTCTGAATTAATCGGCAATGCCACACCCTCCTAACAATAATCAACTCTGATCATCCTCCTCCCTTTCACATGTTATTGATTTTCAGCATCTTGTCCCCTTTTTCCTAACATAAATTATCCATTAATATCATTTTGTTATTGTTTCATACAATCAGAATTTGTTTATATTTAACCTCATGTTTTCCAATTACTTTGTTCATTACTCCTTCCTATACCTCCATTTTTTTTCCCCTAGGGTCAATTTGATTGTTCAGAGATAACATTTTTTAGGGGTTCATTTAGTGCTTGCCTCTCAGATTTTTTTTTACCATAATATGAATATTACACCATTTTTCTTGAATAATAGGTTGGCAGACATTTTCTCTTAGCACTCCAAGCACAGTCTTCTGGCTCCTGTGTTTACTCTAGAAAATTCTTCTATCAATCTCATTGCTATTCCTTTGAAATAATTCATCTTTCCTCCCTGCTGCTTTTTTGATCTTTTCTGTTGTCTTTTATGTTCTGCAGTTACACATTAATGTGTCTACATGTAGATTCATTATTATTCATGTGCCTGGGATTTGTTGTGGTTCCTGATTTTGAGGGTCCAGTTTGTTTATTAGTCCTGCAGAATTATCAGTCAGTATCCTTTTGAATTTTTATTTCCTCCGTTCTCTTTATTTTCTCCAATCAGAGACTTTGTTACCTTCTTTTGCCTCTAGACAGAACATTTTAGTTTATCCTTTCATTGAAGTGTGACCCTTCTGTAATCCTCGGCTTTGTGAAAGGGTCTCAGTTTCAACTCTTGATTTCAGGGGGCCCAAGGCTTTGCCTCCTTTTCCCTGCCTCCCCTCGCTTCTGCTTACATCTGTTGAAACACACTCTCGCTGACTAACAGAGGCGCCCTGAGAGCAGTTGCGGCTTCCTCTAACCACTTTTCGGTTTTGTCCCCATGATTTATTTCCCTTGGGTCCTGCGACCTCAGGTACACACATTTGAGAAGGTATTTCTGCACTTTATTCAGCACGTTTAAGTGTTTTGTAGTTGAACAGGACACATAAAAAATCGACACTATGATATCTCCAAAAACAGAACTCGTTTTTTTTTTTTTAACATAATTTGAAAACGTCTCAGCTCTTTCCATTGCCTTGGTCACATGATTAAGTAATAAAATTGTCATTGTTCCAAAGCACTTCTCAGATTTTACAAAATGCTATAGAACTTTGTTCTTTCCCACCATCAGCTAAGGATTCATTTCTCAACTTCTCCCCTCAACCAAAGAGCCAAAACGAAACAAAACAAAACAAAACAAAGGACAGATTACTAGGCAAAGAATTAAGGGTGGCCCTGTGGGACTACACTCTACTCCTTATCTTGGCCAGTTGCTGAAGTTCACCTGAAGTTTGAGATGGCATTCATTTTGTCAAATAATTCCACTAACATTTTTGAGCACCCAAATTTGTTGTGCTCATTTTGCTGATGAATCACACATCTCAAGATGTGAAAGTCGTAAAATTCTAGAGATAGATGCTGGTTACTCTGAAGAACGTAGAAAAAGTACCACTATTTGAGCCTTCGCGTTATTGACAGGTCCTTTCTGTGTGGATAAATAAATAATCGGGTTGGAATGAAGAAACTCTACCACAGATTTCTCATGGAATACCTAGTCACACTAGGGAAAACAGTTGGGAGCTTTGTTCTCATGCATTCTCACTCAGTGGCTCTAGGTTGGCTCAGTGTGTCATACCACTTTTTGAATAGACTCATTCACTATTCTACCTTGCAGGCAGCTAGAAGGGACACCAAATCTCATTCCTTTCCTGGATTTTCCCCAAAACAGTTAATATTTTGCAAAAATAAATAAATCACTAGAATGTACTGATGATTTGAGAAAGAGGAAATTGAAACTAAATATTTAAGCAACTATTTACATGGATAATTCAAGCAAAAAAAAAATTATCCAATTTCTAGATCAGTGCTTCTCAGAACTTAATGAGTATATGAATCACCCATGGTTCTTGTTAAAATGACCATTCTGCTTCCATAGATTGGGTGGGGGCTGGGGAAGAGGTGAGATTCTACCTAATGAACTTGTCAGTGAACCTCACTTTGAGTGACAAGGACTCAAATGACGGAGGCAAAATGGGTTATATTTAAATAATCTAGATCTGGCTCTTCACTAAAATAGTCACCAACCACATAAGGAGTTTGAGCATTTAAAATGTGGCTAATCCAAATTGAAATATGCTATCTAGTGGTATAATTATAAAATACATTTTAATGACTTAAAGAAAAGGGTGTATAAAAATATCGTTTTAAAAGTTTGATTATGTGTTGAGATAATATTTTGGATATATTGGGGTAACTAAAATGTAGCATTAAAGCTAATTTCACCTTTTACTTTTTACTTTATTTAATATGGCTACTAGGAAATTTAAAATTTTATATGTGGCTCCTATTATGGCTTACATTGTTTCTGTATTTGTTTTCTATTGCTGCCGTAACAAATAATCACACACTTAGTGGCTTCAAACAACAACAGAAAATTTCCATCTTAATAGTTCTGGATATCAGAAGTCCCTGAAATCAAAGTGTCAGCAGAGCTTTAAGGGAAACTGTTTCCTTGCCTTTTCCAGCTTCTAAAGGCCACTAGCCTTCCTCCTAATTGCCTCATGCTATTATTGCCCTCTGCTTCAAAGCCAGCAGCACAGTATATTCAAGTCTCAACCTCTCTCTCCCTCTCTCTCTCTCTCTCTCTCTCTCTCTCTCTCTCTCTCTCTCTCTCTCTCTCTCATACACACACACACACACACACACACACACACACACACACACACACACACACACACAAATACATGCACATGTTTCTGTTTCTGTCTTTACATCTTCTCATAAGGCCCCTTGTGATGACATTGGACCCACCTGGATAATCCAGGATAATCACACCTGCAAAGTCTCTCCTGCCACTAAAATAACATATGCACAGATTCCAGGGATGGCGTCTTGGTGGGGGACATCATTTTGTCTACCACATTTCCACTGGACAGCACTGATATACATAATGCATTATTTTTTCATTAAACCATAGCCAACTTGTGTCTATACCACTATACAAATGGAGTCAGGAATATAAAAAAAATATTTTAGTGTTTTAGTATCCTAATGCCAAACATTAGGTTTAATACAGCTAGATTTAAGTGGAGTACTTTTGATTTCAGCATTAGATTCAATGTCATGTAAATAGGTGTTGTGGCAAAATATGGCAAAATTCCAGATTCCTGGATTCTCTTTTAATTCAAGAGACTTTCATTGGCCCTTAATTACCCCTGTTAATTGGCACATGAGGGTAATGAATATAAAGAATTGATGAATATAAAGAACAAAATCTTGGTAGATGAGTTATAATCCAATTATAGCACAATATATCTGAAAGACTTAGAGTATCTTTTCGGGCTGATTTATCTTGTAAATTATTCATAAATGTCTTCAACAAATATTTTTTGGGGAGTACTGCTATATGCAAGGCATTATGGGAGGGCCAAATATCTGTACTCTAGGAATTCACAATTTAACACAAAAATAAGACAACGCCAACAGGAGACATCCCAAATAGGAATGATAGCTATCACCTGTGTGGTGGTGATAACAAGGATTTGAGAGAAGGAATAACTGTACTCTCAAGGTAAGGTCTTCTAAAGCTCAAAACGATCAGGGAAAATTCCTGGAAGAAATAAAAGATAACCTGGGTCATTAAGAATAGAAATGGATCTGGATACTTCAGGCATGATTCCAAATAATTACATGACTCATGTTTTGTTTAAGAGACACATTTTTGAATACTGGGTTGGTAGCATTGAGTTTCCCTTTTTATTTATTTATTTTCATTTCTTCAACATTAACCTCAGAGGTGAGATCAATGGAGGAAGGAAAGACATGGCAAATGAGGGCAAGGGAAAAAAAGAACGAATGGAAATTATTGCAGTATTACCTCCCCCGCCTCCCCCCACATACTGTTTGTCTACAATACAAAATAACTTGTGCTTAAATTTGAAGAATACAGCCATAAACTAGCTTGTCAAAATAATAGAAACTGCCGGGTTTTCAGGATATCGAAAGTACATAGTCTAACTTACTATACATCTCAAAATATTTAAGATTTTCTGCTATGGTCTAAATATATCACTCTTGCAGCAAATTTCCATATTTATAAATTATTACATAGATCCACATTATCGTCCTCTCTATGAATTCATCCATCTATCTATTATAATAGCAACTTTATCCCGGGGGCTCTACCTGGATTCCAATCTTGAAAAACCTGTGGGGAACAGCCTGAAAATCCAAAGACCTATGTTGCCATGGTTATTAATTAAGCATCCGTAATGCCAGGCATTTTCCAGAAACCTGCACAGACATAGGACCTCTCCACTGGAGCTCACATAACTGACACGACGCAATTTGTCCCAACTAGAGGAAGGAGTAATGAGGAGTGCCCGTTGCTAAATTGTGATGGTGAGGCTGACCCAGAGAGTATGTGTGAGCCGCTTCAGACACTCCAGAATAGAATAAAAACTTACTATCTCTTTACAAGGCTGTTGAGCTATCTCATAAAATATTTATTGGATGAAATACAGAATGTCCCAGAAATGTTATCAAATATTTTTCAACAACAACAACAACAAAAAATAGTTAAGATAAAATAAGGCTAGAGAAAAGATGCTCACTTCCATGGAAATTTCAGTTTGATCAAGACAGAGCCTCAGCAACTGGTACCCTTTGTCACTCTTCTGAGAGCAGCAGAATTCCGCCACCTTGTCTGCAGCTGAGATAGAAGTGGCAAGTGCCCAGTGATCTCCAGCAGCTTCCTCAGTGGCTCGGGGTTAGTCTGCACCTCCTTAAGAGGTAATTTTCTTTTCCAGAATCAAAATTCGTGGCAGAAATAGAGTCAAAGCCAGGACTCGTTACTAAACACTTTTCATAATACGTAATAGTTCCCAGAAATGTGAACCAATTTAGCATTCATGCCATATCTCATGGGTAGAGTGACAGGGCATTCTGAAACCTGTTTCTTTTTGAATTTCAACCTATTGCCCTGAAAAGTCTGCCTTGTAGTGTGACACACTCCTCTCTACTACCTCTGTTTTACAATTAATGTTAAATCTAAGCAATATTGATACATTTTCTTGTAGACAAGTATTAAAAATTATTGGAGAGGACTTCTGGAAGTATGGAGTAGATGTACTTATCCCTATTCCTCCCCGTAAGTGCAACCAAAAACCCTGGATATTATACATAAAACAAACACAAGAAGCCACTTGAGAAAAGAAGGCAGAACGAGGACCTTGGGACCCATGGAACAGCATGGTACTGAGTTCCCTGGGTTTTCTTTTTGCCTCATATGTCCCAGACTTGGAGCCCAATACCTTCATCTCAATACGTTAGAGCACGCCAGGTAGGGTGCTGGACTGCCCTCCCCACCAGCAGTAGCTAGCACCGCCCCCCTCGCATGGTAACGGAGGACACTGTGGCAGGAGCTGGGACTTCCACATCTCCCTCCTAAGAGATGGTTCTAAAATGTATGTGGAAAATGAAAGGAAATCAAATATCTGAAACAATTTTGAAAAAGAAAACTAAAATGGGAGGCAACAGTCTACACAATTTCAAGACCTAGTATCTCGCTACAGTAATCAAGACTTGGTGAAATTGGCAGAGGAATAGACGTATAGATCAATGAATGTGAATCTACAATTACCTCAAAATGAAAGGCTTAACTTTAAAAAAATTATTTGTGTTAAACCCACTTATTCATATGGGGCTCACTTATTCTTTTTATGAACTTGCGTTCATACAGACAACATTACTGAGGAATTGAGGAGTTTTCTTTCTTTACAAAATCTTCACAAATTGGAGAATTCATTATTTTAGTATGTAAATTAAAACTGAATTGTGAGTCATATTACATAACACTTAGCCTTATACTTTTAATTTGGAGTATGATTGGTGAAGTCAAAATGGAGATGCAAAGCCAAAATTCGGTCAACTATCTAGTCAGTTTTAACAAGACTAGATTATCTAGATAATTTTGCAATATAACCAGATGGGAACAATTTGTGAATTCAGAAATAAGGGTTCTATTTATAGTTGTACTCTGAAGATTAATCATATGGTAGCTTAAGTGATAGCTTGAATTCTTGTGTCAACAAATCATGAGATTGAGATTGTCAGGTCTATGTTGTAAAATGTACATATATTATATATGGCGTACTTTTTATTTTAAAGAAAAAAAGCATACTCTTAAAATTAGCAGCCATTATTCTTAACTCATGGGAACTAATTTTAATTCAGGACAGCTCACTAAATGCAAATTAGAGTTAATTAATATAGTTGGTAATTGTTCTTTTCTAATACAGGGCCCTATATTCAGTTTTAATCAGCAAGCGCACCATTCAATTGGTTAACTCAGTTTTCACTCTTAATGCAATATTTCATTGATATGTAAAAAGTCCATTTATTTAAAAGTTGTACATCTTCCAACAACATTTCTACAAAACTGTATACATTTTGATCCTCATATATAGAGAATATTAATGTCAAAAATTTGTGCAGCACTTTAGGATTTAAAAACATTTATTTCAGTCAACATTTACCTTCCAACAACCCCTTAACTGGAATCATTTTACAGATTTTCCAGAGAGTGTAAGTGACTTTCCCAAGGTTGCACAGCAGTGAAATTCAGCAGACTTTAACCTATGTGCCATAGGCTTTTTCTGGTCACCAAACTGAATACCTGTAGGTGAATATTTTAAATACACAAAGTGATACACTGACTGTATAATGCTTTCATTAGGGATTGATATTCCTATGGCAATACCATCACAAAGGATGAATAATTATATTTTAAAGGTAGTGCTCCACTATTTCTCCTCATCAGTATGGACATTTATTTGAGATATGGGCTTAGCTGAAATGGATGGTATATTGTCTCTTGACTTCAACTGCAAAAGGGGAGCTGTCCTGTTGGGGCCTACCAGAGGTCCGTACCCCACCCCCAATGGTGGGGGGAGTGAGAGAGATAATGACAGAGCACGTGTAGTTAGCATTTTTCCTCAGTTCTTCCACAAATGATGGCAGTGAAGAATCACAGGTCACTGAGAGTTAACAGTTTTATTAAAAGTATATTTTAGAAAGACAAAGAATGTCCCAAGGAGGCACATGGTCCCAGCACTGTAACCAACACAAAGGGGCCAAAATGGCTACAAAAGGGCAAAGAGGCCACAAAAGACCACCAAAAAGGGAGGAGAGCCCAGAGGGCAAAAAAGGAAGAGGGGCCCCAAAAAGCAATGAGGACCCAGAAACAGAAATGTCTGCCTTAGATTTGGGCTGTGATGGGTGGTTCCAAAGGCATTCCTAGGCGATTGGCACATGGGGTCATCTTGATTGACACTAGGCAATAACTTTGCCTAGTGCACATGTGCATATCCAGAATTCAGTCTGTTATAATTAGTTCATGAACTTCCAGGCATAGTCATGATATTAAATGATGGTGTAATGAGGCTGAAGTTAGGGGCAGGACTTTCAGCACGTGCGTTTGTAGCTGGTTTAGGCCAGCAGCTCTTAGGGCCTTCGAGCTTTAGGATTTGGGATAATTTATAACCCTAAAAGGAAGGTATTGCTGGGAGGTCCTTGAGGGAAGCTTCCATGGTTACTGAGGTTGTCCTCTATTCCTTTGTTCCCTTGTCACTCAAGTCTGACTAGCTACCTAACAGAACTATCTCTGCACCCAAAGTATAACCAAGCAGAGAAAAATGAAGAGAAACGCGTGTCTGAAAATGACTTGGTAATTCCTCCAAAATATGAGCCACTGCTTTATAATGTAAATCTCCCTAAGGCCTTGTATTCCTTAATCAGTCATACTCGGAAATCAGTATCTCTGAGTCAATGAATACTTCTGGCTGCTTAGACTTCTCCATGGTGGGAACAGTAAGCATTTGTCATAAAGAAATGATTACATTAGTTTTGTGCATGTTTTTAATCATTCCCCAGTTGTCCTCTCTTGCCCATTGGAGCATACCTGTGTCTTCGGTATTTGCATTCTTAACATGTCAATTGCCTCTTTATTCTCTCGCTGAGTACCTCTCTTCTCTAATGTGTCCCAGCAATGCATAATAGCCCATGTCCAGCCTATAGATCAAACTCCAATCTAATTTGCAAAATCAAGTAAATACAAAGTAGGTTGCACATAATTCAGACCTCATCTTGCAATGATTAAGTTATCTCATTCTGGCTTTTACATTTTCCTGTTTCCTACGAATATTCTCCCCACTGTCTCTTCGCAACAAATACTTGGTTTTTCAAG
Organism: Eonycteris spelaea; assembly: GCA_003508835.1. Taxonomy (NCBI): domain Eukaryota; kingdom Metazoa; phylum Chordata; class Mammalia; order Chiroptera; family Pteropodidae; genus Eonycteris; species Eonycteris spelaea. The sequence goes on from PUFA01000001.1 coordinate 2,937,926, forward strand.
AGCTACTTCAGCTTCTTTTTAAAAACAGTCACAAAAATATCTTGTCATTTGAAGTCTAGGGGATTTGTTGCCTCCTTTTCCTTAACTTCCGAGTCCCAACCTCGATGAGGACACACCATGGCACTCCAGGGCTTCCCCTCTTGAGATACAAACAGAGCCATGTGTTGTGTTAGAAGGTGATAGGTTGAGCCAAGTTGTATGCTATGGAAAGGTTTTCAGTGCTTCTTAACATTATCTTTTAAGATGCCCAAATCTGTGTTTGTAACACTGCACTCCACAAATTCTTATTAAGTGAATAGACTAAAATGTGATCACAGCAGGGCCAAAGAGCCACCATGGTGGCTGAGAGTTAAATCAGAAACATTATCAGAAGCTTTTCTAGCTTAAAGGTCACACACTGTGCTCTTCACCTGTGGAAAGATGAGGTCGATGCAGGGTGCTCAGGGCCATCTGTGTGTGAGGGATTTACTCTAAAGTTCCCTAGGGCCAGGATTTCTAAACCGTGGTCCCAGACAGACTTTAGGAGCCCAGGAACGCTATTAAAATGTGTAAAATAAAGTAACTGTTCTAGATGAGGGTTTCCCAAAATCTGGTCCCCAGACCAGCAGCATCACCATCGCCTGGGAATTTGTTAGACGTAGTAGAGACTCTGGGGTGTGGCCGCCACAAGCCGTGACTCGCTCTAAAGTTTGGGAACCTCTGCTGCAGAGAAGGGGTGGATAGTTTTCTTCGGATCTGACCTCATCTCCACCACCCCCTGCCTTGCTCAGCTCCAGCCACACTGACCTTATTCGAAACACCCTAGGCAAGTGCTGCCTTGGGACCTGTGCACTGGCCATTGCCTCTGCTCCAAACACTCTTCCCTCATACATCCGTGCAACCAGTTCCCTTACCTTCTTCATACCATAGCTCAGATTTTACTAACTGAATGAGGGCTACTCCAATCACCCTATTTTTAATTGTACCTTGTCCCTCCACACCCAGCAGCACCCCTAACTCGCTTCTTCCTGCTTTTTTTGTTTTTCCAAAGCATGTATCACTTCTTACATATTAGATAATTCACTTGTATATTATGCTTCTTGCTTATGGTCTGTGCCCCCTCCCCCAGAACATAAGTTCCACAAGGACAGCAATCTTTGCTTTGTTCCCTGAGCACCTAGAATATTTAGCGCATAATGGGTGCTCACCAGGTAATTATTAAATCGATGAATGAATACTCAAAAGAATCCATGACCCTAAAAACGGAGAAAACACTATTCCAGAGGCAATTCGATAATCTTTCACAGAGGAATTCTTTCATATAACCAGTGTACCCACCACTGGCTTCCTGCGGTCACTCAAACCTAGGTGTATGTTACTTGGTAGGCTGGAGGTCAAAGACGTAGAAGAGGTTCAAGAATGGTGTTGGGCAGAAGTTAGAAACATTTGCTCAAACTCTATGTTTGATTATATTTTTGCCTTTCGAGTTATGATTTCTGAGTTTTTGAAATAAATATATGTTAACTCATTTAATCCTCCTAAGAAGCTTGTAAGGTAGATAACTCATTTGTTCTCCTTTTATATATAAGAAACTGGACACAGAAAGGTTATTATTTTGTACAAGTTTACACAGAAGTTATATGGAAGAGATAGGATTTGAACCTGGCAGTCCGGTTTGATAGTGTAGCTCTTAACAACTATACTGTAGCAACTTAACTTGCCAAAGTTAATGTTATACCTATGTGTTAGCATTTAAAATGTTTTATTTTAATTTTTTATAGTTCTGTCTTTCCTAAGCCAAAAAAATAAAATGTTAAAAAGGGCACAATTTCTTCATCATCATCTCTACTTACCCAGTGCTTATATCTCATTGAATGAATGGATGAATGGATGAATGGATGGATGGACAGATGGACCCAAGGGCAAGGATATAAGATTCAGCCTTGCTGCTCCATTCAGCTCTAAGATAAATAGTTCCTTGAAATTCCAGAAACAAATTAATCGACTTTGTTTTTTCCTCAATTTAAATCTGTCAAGTAAGCCTGGGGTTTGGTAATTGAAAGAAACATGTAGGTAATCAGATAAGAGAAACTGAATGATAAGGACATTTTCTCCAGGTACCTCTGTCCACAGCACTGTCTGTTCCCCAATCACCATCCTTTTTTCCTGCCCCAGAAGATAAAGGGCAGCAACAGCAGGGGAAACAAAAGGTCACTGAAATGTGCCTTTTTCTTCCTGTGTGAGCTTGGAAGGCTGAGCCAGCTTAGCTTCAACACTGGACCCTCATTTCCTTATGTAATCAGAATAATAAAGGTAAATTTTTAAAAACTGCCTAGAATTGACCATCCTGTTCTCTAACCCTATTCTTCCTTCATGCCTCTGACTCAATTTATAAAATGCTGTTTTAAGAAGATACTTGTTAAAATTTAAACCTAAGTTACTACAAATGGATGATGTCTAAGTGGAGCACCCAAGGATGCTGTACGGCTCAACCTTCTTCTCACTCAGGATGGCTCCAACTTGCTGGTCTCATCTCTGCTCCTGGGTTGGCTGGAACACGGACTAATCCCATCTCCCCCCTGAGGCTGGTCCAAGGCCTTCTTCTGCAAACCAAGGCTGCTGCCCTCAGCTGGGATGATGAGGCTCAGAGCCCTCCCACCACAGATTCCAAATACCCTTTTTAAAAGACTTCAGTAACTCTTCTCAAAACAAGCAGAGTGTCAGGACTGAAGGTACCAGCATTGAGGAAATTTACTGGGCAGCAGCTCCCTTCGGAAAGGAGCTTATTTATCCTCATTAGAGTTATCGCCTGCACATCAGCAGAGGGAGGGAGCGTCTCTCCACACCTGGGGAATTTAAGTCACTAGCTCTCGAATGCCAGTCCAAGGGCAAATGCTACTCGGCTCCAGCAGGAATACTTGGGAAGCTTCTCAGAAACACAGTCCTAGGTCCAGCTCTGGAGATCTGATTCCTTCGGTCATAGGTGAAACCCGGATGACACCTGCATTTTTAAAGAGCCCGCCGGTGATTCCGATGCACAAACCAAGTTCAGGAACTACTTGCAAGACTTTTGAGACATATGTCATCTTAAAATAAAAAAAATTGAAAAAGGACTTTTTTAAATGAAATATTTTATTTTTATTACGAAATGTTACATTCTCATGTTAACACTTCAAAAATCTAGAAAACCATAAAGGAAAAACGAAATGTTACTCAAAAAAATTTCTTACCCAGAGGTAATTATTGTAAAGATTTTGGAGAACATTTTTTCCAAACAACTTGACATGCAAATATATATAATTTTAAATAAATGTCATTTTTCTTAGATAAACTTTACACATAGGTACTAATCATTGTATTAACCAAAAGTATTCTATGATAGACTTTAGAAAACATTGGCAAAACTTTAATAGCAGAATTAGAAATGTGACATAGAACTTCAGACAAAAGGAGTACACTGTGAAAAACTGTTACATGGTAAATATGTACTGAGTGATATCTCCCTTGTTTCATGCTAGCATTAATTCAATTAGTATCAAGCAAATGAATCACAACACCTTAAAAAATGTATTCAGGAGCCTTAGGACAGAAGGAAAGAAGACAAGTGTTAGAGAAAAGTTAGGGCAGAATGAAAGGAGGTATTATTGCAGATAAAATATGGGATTTCAAATTTGAATTCCAGATAAATAATCTGTTAGTGTAAGTATGTTCAAAATTGTTATCTGAAACCCAAGTTTAAGTAGGCATCCTCTATTTTTGTTTGCTAAATCTGGCAACCCTAGAAGAAGGGCCCCCAAACTTTGCTAGGACAAAGATGGCCCCAGGAGAGGCAGGAGATGAGCAGATACATGACCACACTACGGGTCCAAGAACAGGGTCATGGCAAGGTGTTGCTAGCTCTAATGTGTCTCAGTCTGGCACAGCTCTGCCACATTGAGAAGTCAAACCCAAACCCACTCAGAAACCTCATGCCCCCAGCTCAGTGTGTATAAGGAGCCAATCACTAGAACCTTCCATTCATCTAGAGCAGTCAGCGTCCTTACCTATGCTTACTCCATCTCTTTATTTTGTGTTAAATCTCCCTCTCTCTCTCTCTCTCTCCGCGCGCGCTCTCTCTCTCTCTCTCTCTCTCTCTCTCTCTCTCTCTCTTTCTCTCTCTCTCTCTCTCAGCACCATCTCAGGCTAAATAATTGTTTACCTCAGCAAAAAAAAAAAATTAATGATGACTTTGATTATTTTTCACTTTAATTCACCTGGTTTCTTTCCCAAGAAACCATAAATTTTAGGTGCGAGCTCCATTTATTGTTCTCCACATTGACCGTTGTCTCTCTCATCATTTTTGTCTTTTTTTCTTTCCTCTGTACCTTGCGAAGATGTCCCAAATTTCCCAGGACTTCATTTTTAACTTCGATCCTGATTGTTCCGCCTTCGGCATGGGCTTCATTCTGCCATTGCGTTCTCAGTGTCCTTGCAGTCCTGACTTACCTTTCCCATCCCTTTTCATCTCTTCCTGTTTTTTTTTACCTCTCTTTATACTTTCTGCTCTTGTTTCTCGGAAGCTATATCTTTTTCATACCCTACCAAAAGCCCTCAATGGGATTTTTAAACTTTCTTCTGGTGTCCAGAGCCCGCCCGAGTATTCACCGGCGTAAGTTGCATGTGGAGCTCCCTTGGCCCAGCTTTCTGTCTGCTCGCAGGCTGGTCACGTCCCTTTCTTACATCAATAGCAAAAGCGGGTCGGTGCGCCTAGCTGCCGTCCCCTGACCCACCATAGCAAAACTTCCATTTTGTATAGGTTCCGCTGGACTAAAATGAGACCATTAATGTGATGAGAAGGTCTCATTTCCCTTTTTTTTTTTTTTTTTATTTTTTTGACCTGGTGCAGAGAAGCAATCCACGAAAATCTATAATCTCCAGTGTGCTGCCATACCAGGACCCTCTTTCTCTCTGCTAAGCCTGTGGGGAAGGTGTCTCCCAAATGCGTTTGCACAACCTTTTTCTCACCGCCTTTTCTCTACCCTGTGCACTCTCCATGGAGGTTCTAATTCAGGAGGTTTGGGAAGCCAGATGTAGAAAGACTCCAGTTATTGGTATGGAGATCTGAGATCGACCCCTCAGATCTAAAACAGAAGCCCCCAAGTAGAGTTCAAGGGGCTTCTGTCAGCTCTCAGAGGAGCAAGTTATGAGTGAGAGCCAGCTGAATTTCTCAGTCAGGTTCTCTGGGCCTTGTGGCTGATTCTGGTCGTCTAATGAATCCTGGCTTTTGGTATTGGTATGAATTTCCTGTCTTCATGGGCATTTTAGATCAGAGGAAGCTAACTCGATTCCACTTGAAAGCAGAACCCTGAGAATATTCTCAGCTCGTTTCATTTCAGTGCAGCCAACTTCGTCTAAAGAGATTTCACTGATTGCACAGCGTTAATTTGACCATTGCCAGGAACAACGAACGCACACGATGCCTTGGCAGGAAGATGTAAGTCAGAGAGGATAAGAGAGACAAAGGTGCTGGCCGCATTCTGCTGGAAAGCAGCAAAACCTTTAACCCTCCCCTAATGCATTGTAGCATAAACTCCGGAGCATAAGCGAAAAAGAAAAACTGGGGAACTTCAGGGTGCACAGTGCAGTTTTCAATGTGAAAATGTCTTGGTTTCACTAGTTTTATGCTAAATCCAAATGTCCTCAAGTTATAAGGTTTAAAAAAAAATTCTCAAGTGATTAATAATTCTGTCCTGCACTATGAAACAATTTGAATACGCCTTCCTAACGTCTTAACGCAGTGTAAGGTCCTTGCATGCCTGGATGTATTCCTTTCTTCCGCTCCTCGTCCTCAACATCCCTACTTTGCTTCCCCCACCACCAAACCTCTCCTTTCTGTGGTCCCGTCAGGCCCTTTCCTGCCACCATGTCCTTCTCAAGCTGTTATTCTCTCGGTGCATGCCCTGTGCCCTGCTGCACGCGGAGGACTCCTACACACCCGTCAGGGCCCCAGGGCAGTCTGGGGCTCCCCCCACGTTGTGACTTAACACCTTGTGCAAACCCTCCCTCCGAGTACAGGTTGTGGGCAGCTGTCCCTGTGTGAGGTTCCGTCCGTACTGGACTGAAGGAACAGGAAAGAAGTAATGGGAGGCTGGTGACGTGCTCACCTCAGTAGCAGAAATAGTCTCTACTCTTCCGTGATCTTGCCTGACTTTTTAAAAAAATAGGACGGAACAAAGACGAACGATATTTGAGTGTTTTATTATACCTGAAAGGGGTGAGAAGGCGGAGCTCTGCCCCTTCTTAGCTGTGTGCCCCCACACAAGATTCGTACCCAGTTTCTTCACCTATAGAACAAGGATAATAATAGAAATCTCCTTATAGAGTTGTTATTAAAACTAAAAGAAATCTCATTTTAGACTACTTAGAAGAGTTCCTGGCTCATAATAAATGTTTTATAAAAAATTACGCATTCCTATTAATCAGTTGGAAAAGACAGGCAAATTGACTCTACCAGGGTGGATGTCTAAGTGGAATCCCAGAGAGGCACTTAGCCCGACTTCGGTGTTGAGGGAGGGCACACCAGAAGAGATGACGCTTGGAAGAAGCCTCCACCAGGAAGCGCCCCTCACTGCCCTCTTTACTAGGTACCTCCTTCCCCCAGCCCAGCATACCTAAAGGATTAATCTGATTTTGGCCCCCACTCCCTAGGATCTGCCATCCCAGTTCAGGATATTCCAGAACCTGAGCAAAAGTAGGGGATCTGCAGGAAGCCCGCTTTGTCGCCACCAGCTGTGCGAGCCTGGGAAAGCAGCACCGCCGCCCTGGGCTTCCGGGGCCTCATCTGGGGTGCTCCTTCCCGTGAGAGAGAGCAGAGCACTAAGTTCCTGAGGACCCCCTCAGCAGAGCACGTCGCCAAACGCAAAGCAAAGATAAACGAGGGCCGACAGGTCGACACTCACTCTCTGACCTCCCTACCTGGATGCAGAGTTCTGAAACGGAAACAGGGAACCACGTTTGGAAATGCTGTGCCCTTCGCAGCAAGAGTCAGATGGAAAAACCAGGGGGTCATATTATAGGAGATAGTATTTCTGTATACTCTGTTTATTTCTTTCCAGGATGTCCAGATTTATCTCTGAAGTAATGAAGGGTAAATGCCAGAGGGCTTCATCCAGAGGTCCTGGTTTGATGTGACAGATTTGATTCTCTTCTGGTCGCCTCTATGACCGTCTCTCCCACTAGCCCCATCCCTCACCTGCAAAGCATAGAAAACGCCAAGATTACTCAAAAATTCACTGTACATGTGCTCAAAGAATGCCCTCTACTGACCCCTGGAAGCTTCTGTGTGGGGAAAGGAACCCTACCACGTTTCCAGAAAGCAATAGAAGCCCAGGATGTCTGCCTGCATCTCTTTGTCAATGTATGGGTTAGATTAATTCATCAGCTTCCTTTGTTTACAGGGCTGAAGAAATGGCAACTTGGTAAAAAGGAAAATGGCCAAAGAAAAGCTGGAGGCAGGCTTCGATAGCTGTGAAATAAAATTAGGAAAAGGAAATCACCAAGTAATTTTTCTGGGACATGTTTGCTTTGTCTTTGAACATTTTTTTCTCATGTCGTGTCAGTGGGTTAATTGCCTTCTGACACTGACTGACAATAAGACATGTTCACTGCTAGGATAAAGCAAAGTTAATTGAAGGAAGTTAGTCATGAAAATATTGGACTCAGTCCATTCCAGGTAGAATATGACACTTGAAATTATAGCCACAGTGGCTCCTATACTTGCACATAATGTTTCTAAGAGCTTGGCTTCCAAGAAACTAGCCATCAGTCACCCAGAGTTCTGTGTCTATCACAAATGAACGACACGGGAATCTATAAACCATGAATCCTGAGTGTCACTGGAGCACAGAAAGCTTTGGTGCTCATCTATAGAAAATTCATTACCAATGTCTTCAAGCATAGAGGAAAGCCAATTGTTTCTATATTTAACTATAATTTTATTTCTGAATATAAACTCAGATGGCTGAGTGCATTCATTTCTGAAATCTGTTTACCCCAAATACACAAATTGTTCAGTCTGCTCAGTCCTTCAGTGATGGAAACAGAGCCTGATAAGTCACGAAGCCTGATTGTTCATTTAATTGGCTGTTGTGTTATTGGATCTGTAGGGATGAAAAATGGGGAGGATGTCAGGTCTCCAACCCTGTGTCGACTAAGGAACCTCAGAGCTTAATCCTCTTAAAATGCCAAAAACGTTCCAATTTCTGAAGGGCTCTTTGGCCAACATCTGTCATTAATTCAAGGGAAACTACTACAATCACCCAGTCAGCAATGAAGCAAATGAGACTCAATTAGTCACTGGCCGGGCATCGTCTGCTGGTGGCGAGAATTGCATGCATGTGAGAACATTTATGAATGCTGATGTGTGGAAAGCGGGTCCTGCACAGCTTACCTATCTTGGCTCTGCTGGCAGAGACAGAACAATTCTCAGGCCTGCTGACCTCCTGCTTCGCTGTCTGCCCCCCAAATAGAGGGACATATCAAGAAATTTAGGGGTTCCACATTTACTGTCTAAAGATGTTCTTGCATTATTTACTGAGTGTTATTCCTTCCATGACAGCAAAGCTAACCATAGGCTAAGCTGACAGCCCCACTGAGTGACTTCAGGGCATTGTTTAAGGCTCCTCAACTATAAAGGGATCCACCAACTTGCTCCAATAGTACCTGAAATTTACATAAGAATAATGTTGTCAGTTTCATGATCAGAAACATGATTTAAAAGGGTGAGAGAGTCAAAGGAGGGCAGATTAAGAAAGTAAATGGCATCTATGGAATACATACTAGGAATTCTGTAATATATCTTACAAATATATTCTCGCTTAATTGTCACAATTGCATTTCTTGGTAGGAAAAAGATGATACACTTAAACCAGTAATGGAAAGACTAATAAAGATATTATTTACAAATATGTATAGCAGGGTTTAGGAAAGCTAAAAAGAACAATATCCTGGGGCTAGCAAAGGTGAGGAGTAGCCTTCATCCTAGGCCTGCAAGGCAAGGGTTCAGAATGGTTACAGAACCCACAGAGAGTAGCCGTATTTAGAGACCTGCCTGACAGGGATATGGCCTGGTATAGTGGTATGCTGCCAACCAGGAGTGACCCAGAGTGACAGCCGGAAGAATAAATTCCACCTCTCTCCTCCCATTCTCCAAACTCAACCACTCTCCACTGGCCAAACCCAACCAGAAATCAGAGGACAGGGAGGCCTATTGTTGTATCTGTATGAGCAGGCAAGATAAAAGTAAGTGGACCTGAAGGAGGACATGGATGACACCCAGCACGGACATATGTAGTCATCACCATTTCTCAGAGGAGGAATTGGTGGTCAGAGATAGCAAAGTCATAGTCAACCAGTTGGGATTCAAACTCACAGCTGCAGGTCCGCAAAAGTCTCTCTACCCGCTGAGTAAATCAAACCAAGTTCTGAGTGGGATGAAGAGTAGACATAAATTTACACTAAAGTTTTAAATGCCTGATGGCGTGAGGGGAGGAAAAAATAAGCAGGTCCTGAGAAATGACAGGCTGGAAGGAGTGGGAGCTACAGATGTGGGGGAGGATAAAAAGGGAGGCCAGGGCCTCAGGAAGGCAGCCTACCAATGTCTGGCCCTGCAGGGGTCCCTGTCCCTTTGAGAGGAATGAAAACCCAGCTCCAAGGCACCAGACAGTGGTCAGAGTTCCACCATTAGGCACATGGCAAATCGGTACCTTAAAATGAAATTTTAGATTTTTAAGCCTAAGTATCATTCCCCCAAATCACTACTGTTTGCAGTAAGAATACCAGACGTTAGAAGTGAAAAGACGAACTGCTTTGGTCCTAACCTAAAAAGGAACATTAATGAATATTTTAGTAGTAAGGTCAGTATCTGCCATGAAAATACTTGGCACTCAGTTGTCCTTGAGACAAACTACACACAACACACCTCGGAATCCAGGAACCCATTTGACTTCTAGCGGAGTGGAAAGGAGCCCTAGGCTTGAATCCAAGAACCTCAGTTGAAATCTGGATAAGGCATTTTCTACCCTACCTCAGCTTCCTCCCACCATCATTTGCTTCTTACTCTGTAAAATGGAAAAATATAAAATGGAAAATATTGCTGGCCCAGTGCATAACATATAGATTTATTGTGGCTAAAAATGACATGTTATATTTGTAAACTATAAGATATATGAAAGACAAAATATATTATGCAGCCCTTATTTAAAATTTAAAAAAAAAAAATCAATTCCAAAACAAAACCAGGGATTGGGTTGGGAGAAGTCTTTATCATAGTTTAAGAAGTTTTCTAATTGTTGAACCATTTCCAGCCCCACCCAGTGCCTATAGCCCCATCACCTAGCACAGGGTGAAAGAGAAAAATTCACCTAAAATTTAAATGTAACTGTGACTCATTTCTTGGCAATTTTTCTTGGTATAGCTGCATAACATGTAATAATAAGCTCACATCTGCCTTCTGTCTTCTGCTCCCTTGTGCCTTTCCCTAGCCCCACACTCCTAGTGAAGTACCAGGCAGCCTGAGAATTCCAGGCACATTCCTTAGTGTTGATTATAGCATCTTATTCTGAGTAGATACAGTCTGAGGAACAAAGAAAATCATTTAGATGAGCGGAGCTCACACCACCCTCTCCCCGCTATCCCCTCGTACCAAGAACTTGGTTGTAAGTGGATAACAACATGATGCAGGTACCAACAGTGAGATTGTTCATTTAACCAGCAACACTGAGTACCTCCTCTGTGCCAGGCCCTGTACCAGGAGCTGGGGTTACCAAGATAGGTAAAGGCAGAAGACAGTGCCCTGGCCAGGAAGCTCACTCACAGTTTAGGGAATGGTGGGGAGGTTGTTCAAATAAACTAGCAGCTGAGGTCCATTGTGCTCTTTCCATAATGGGTGAAAACAGACATAAACCAGATACACATTTGAAGTTGTTTCGGCACCTAAACAGAATTTAAAGGTAAAAATTTCAGACTTCGTCGTCACATTTTGTGTACACATGTTAGTGACAATCCAGATGTTTCTCATCATCAAGAGTATATGGCATGACATGCGTCTGGACCCAGATCATCAGAGTTTTTATACTAAAAAGTTCCATGAGGTTATTTGAACATGGTACCAACACAATCGATGGAAGTTAATTTCCCATAGATGATGAACAATAACATCAAACTGTTCAAATAATCAGATTGTCAAATAAGAACAAGCTACTATTTGACCCAAGAAATTTCCAGTGACATTTGTTGACAGAACCCACTGATTTAATTAATTTCTTTTTCTTCTACCAGAGAAAAGCAATCAAGGGACACAGGGTGAACAAAGCAGGTGTCAAACAAGGCAGATCCAAAATGACAAGCAGGGAGGCCAGGCTAGTGGAGTCCAAATTTAGATGGGGCTAAAACCTCCGGTTCTGCAGTCAGAAGATTTAAAAGAGTTAAGAACTAGAAGGACAGTAGACTGCAAAACGATGAACACAGGCCTTTGAGATGCATCATCCTTTTGACGAGGATTCTAATCAGATATGTTACTAATCTGCCAAATTAAATTTCATAGTGACACATGCAGAGACACCAAAATACTGGCAAAAATGAATGAAAATCCCAGTATTAATTTAGGGATTTGAACCGGTTTTGAACTCTGAATGAACTCAGAACTGGAAAATAATTGAGGCTGAGAGCATAGACTTTAGAATTGGGAAAAAACTTAGAGATCATTCTGACCAGCCCCAACATCCTCTAAGATCAGGAGGATGTGTGCCTGAGGGGTTAAGGGACTTGATCAAGGGAACCGGATAAGTAATGGTGGTGGCAGGTCTAGAGAACAGATGCTACACTTGAGAGTAAGTATGAAAACTTGACAAATCAGGACATGAAATAAATGACAGAGGACCCAATAATGCAATCATATGGATGAAAAAAAAAAAACAGCTATGTTAAAGTTTGAGGAAGTGGAGTTAATCAAACTGATGAATTAAAGTTAAGGTTTATTTGGATAATTGATAAGAAATCCTTTCACTGAGAACAGTCATTCTTGTCAGCTCTGATCATATAACGAAGTTAATTAATCTTCAGGCGAGAGGGTAGTTACAGGATCCTAGAGCAGCCCACTTCCGAAGGCATCGAGACACTCTCCAGGAGCAATAGCAATGATGATTCTACCCACGCCCCTTCCCCCAGTAGCATGGGGAAACTGAGACTCCAGCCCTCCCCTACAGCCCCCTTCTCTGGGACTCCCAAATCTCAGCCCCAGCCTTCAGGAGGAAAGCGCTGAGCTACATGCAGTGCAGCCTCTTCCTACTCCAGGCGGATCTTAGAACTGGCCAGTGTGGCAGTGCATTTTCTTGCAAACTTCCCCAAGTAATTTCCTTCATGAAATGCTGCAGAATCAGCAATCTCTGAAAACGTATTCCCGGGGATTTGATTCATAACCACGGCAGATGGCATGGAATCCAGTGGACCCTCAACTTGTGGATTTTACAGACCTGTGTATTTTCACATAAATTCAAGGCACTCTCTGATAACTTTCTACTTTGCCAAGTAAGTACATGTTAAAAATATACAAGAAGAATCATTTTAACTTCAAAAAGTAGGAAGCAGATATATAATGAAAAAAATATATAGTACTCCAAGTTGAACAAATTCAACTTTATGGAAATCTATATTGCCCTTATTTTTTAGATTTCATACTAGACCAGTGAAAATGTTGTCATGGTTATGTCCAGCCAGGACAGATAGCATTTGAGAACCATGATCTTACTCCATTAGAAAATACCTCAACCACCGCATGTATTTTTTCAGAATATCTACTGACCCCTTTAGCAGGAAACAGATCCCAAGTAAGACGACCTGAGAGACTTTACTGAAGGTACTGCTTGGAGAAGTGTGGGCAGAGTTAAGGAGATGAGGGAAGATGAGACACCTGTGACAGGTACTAGCAGGAAGCTGTTACCACCCCCCAGGCCTGTGGCTGTGAGGGGTGTTACCAGGATCCTGGAAAGCCGGAACCGTAGAGGAGGGACCGACTGACACTGTGGTCATGCGGGAACATGGCCACTTTTGGAAAAGGCTACCCAGAATGGGGAAGGAGTTGCAAAAGTGTGTCCTGCTTTCTTTTCCAGACTTTTGCTGGGCTTTTCACTGGCGAGTCAGGGAGCCCAGGAGTCAGCCGCTGATGCCTAAAACAGAGAGAACAATGAAGAATGGATCTGATGGTAGGAGGAAGGGGAGAAATGGAGAATAGCCAACACAAAAACAAATAATTCAGAATCGCCATAGGTGATCATTCTACTTTTGAGTTTCTTCAGTTGTTAGAAACTTAAAACTCTTTATAGGCCAAATAGCAAAAGAACAGACATGAGAATGTTTTCACATGCTTACCTTTCTTATACAACTGTTTTCTTTTCTTGGTGCCATTTTCCTGTTGAAGATTTCAGTGCTACTGTATGAATTAAATTCTAGATACACATAAACTTTGCTTTCTAAAACTTGCTTGTCCTGAATATGTTTGGGATTTATAACTATTAGTCATTGATTCAGTTCCAATATTTATTCACAAACTTTTTCTTCTTGATTTGTTCTTAAATCGTATGTACTCATCCGGGGCACATGTTTTATTTAAAACCGAATCTGATTTTAGCTATGTCTAAGGAGGAGGTAGCATAATTCCTATTAGTGCAAGGTTAAATCCCAAAACCATATTAGAAACTGAAAAGAAAGGGATAAAGGAGGTGCTCAGCTCTCAAAGCTTCTATTAGTATTCTTGCTGATAAAAGGCTGAAGCTCTTTCTTTCCTTAAACACATTAATGAGTCTCTGGGTATCCAAAGGAAGACTCAGGGCCACAGAGAACAGGTGCACAGTTGTTCTGAGTAAGAACGTGAAAGAAACCAACTTTCCAGAAGATGTCAAGGATTAGAAAACAGAGGAGGGAAGAGATATAGGAAATCTCAGTGGAAGAGGGTATGGGCAACACGCAGGAAGCAGGAGCCTGTAGAGAATAGTAGCCACCTGTGGCAGGAGGGACACAGGGCTCTGAAGAATAGGAATGAGTGATATCTAATTCTAAGTGATTTTGTATTCAGTAATGTAATGCTGCCACCATAGACTCAAACTTCCATAAAATCTGATATGTAAATGGCTTTTAAGGATGGTCTTAAGGAAAACCAGAAGTAACTGAGTTCCACCGCGGCTTAGCATGAAGCAGGGGAGGCAGCATTTGTGGGAGGAGTGACTAGCACAATCAAGAATCCGAGCGGCAGTCACTAAGAGCTATGGGGGACCAAGAGAAGACGAGCCCTCAGATATTCACAGGACTCTTGAGGAAGCCCTTGGACTGCTCTCAGAGAGTCAGATCAGGGCTCAAGCAGGCGCTATTTAAATCTCAGCAGGACAGAGTGATCACACAGGACATCTGAGTAAACACTGAATTCCAGAAAACCACAAATAGGGATCTGCTATTGATCAATGGACCCAAGTGATTCTACTTGCTACCTTTACGGAACTGAAGTAAAATATGAATTTGTGGATTGAAAATTTTTATGCTGCCTTCGGTATTGATACTCTGCATTTTACAAGCACGTGACTTAAAATTTACACTTGCAAGAAATTAGCCTTCAAAATATATAAATGAAATGGTTATAAGTAAAAAGAAAAAGTGACAGACATTTCACTTTTTACTAGGCCACAAAATTACTACAATATTTGGACTGAACTACTGTTTTGCTATATACAACACTGTTCATTCGCTTTTACTCTCCTTTTCAAGCAGTGGTCTGTCAGATTATGAGTGAGTTGTAGTCTTACTAACTTACTCAAGATTTTCAAAATACTTTAAAGTAAACCCACCTAACCTTACTATCGACCTGTTAAAATATTTCAGTATTTGCAATAGCATATAAAATCCTTTTTAGAGCAATGGAAGATGGCAAGAATAGTTCTACAAAGGAAGTCTGGAGACTTCAGCAAAAGTCTAGCTGCTTTGAAGACCTGGCCGAGCATGAAGAAGATGCTTGTTTTTCTGACTCAACTGCTCCATCAACAAATGAACAGATTAAGTATTGATTGTCTGAGCTGAGCCTCGGTGAGCAAAAGGTGACTGGTATTCTAACTAAACCCATGAATGATGACTCCAATTTCCTTTCTGTTTTACTTCATCCATGTACTTGCTCTATCCATTTACCAGCAGTGATGGGAGAACCCCATGTTCAGCCATCTTAACATTTGCAGCAGTTAATGTGGAAACCCTGGCTTGACGGTTCCACTTTTATTTAAGCTTCATCCAGTCATCATATCTAGACTAAATATGAGCCAGGTCAATACTAGGTTTTAGGGATTCAAAAGAAGGATAAAATAAACCCCTGGTCTTAAGGAGCTTCCAGCCTAGAGAGAAGATTGAGCTATAAATAAGGTTCTGTAATAAAGTTATATATAAAGCCCAAGGGAAGGTAAATGTAGTGATTAAATCTTCCAATAGAGGCATCAGAAAATGTCCTATAAAGGAAGAACTCTTTAAAGTGATCCTTTCACAACGAGTAGGAGCCCACACATGCAAAGTTACTGGCAGTACAAGCAGATTTGGATAATAGTAGCCCAGTGTTAATACACTATGAGGTATATAGAAGGGAAGGAAAGTGAAGAGAAAGATAAAGGACAGTCCTTTATGTCATTGTGGCAAAGGCTGTTAACTATTCATAAATATTCATTTCTTTTATAAGAGAGCTGCCATGTTTTATTTTCATTTATTTATTTATTTTTAGGCAAGGCAACCCTTGGTTGACCTCACAGATTGCAAAGACCTTGCCAGCTTGCAATCCCTTATTTATTTATTTATTTTTTTACAACCACAGCACCTGGTCTTCCTACGTGGTCTCCCATCCCAGTACTAACCAGACCCAATCCTGCTTAGCTTCTGAGATCAGATGGGATTGGACATGTTCAGGGTAGCATGGCCATAGACAAGAGCTACCATGTTTTAGCTGAGCTTGTGGCCAACTAGCTAAAAACTATATTTTTCTTTTCCTTTTTTTTTTTTTTTTTTGCCTTTTGACTGCTTGATATGGCCCTGTGACTTAGTTCTAGTCACTAGATGTATGGAAGTAATGAGCCCTCCAAAATGTTCCATTAAAAAGCCTGGGTATGAGTTCCCCTGGCCCAGTCCCCTTCCCACTGGCTAAAAATGCAAAGAACAGAAGCAGCCATGTAAAGCCTAGAGGTAGCAGAGTGACCCTACTTAGCCCTGGATGATCACCTCTGAACATTATGTGAGAGAGAAACGTCTATCCAATTTAAGCCACTGTACTTTTCGGTCTTTTCGTTACAGCGGCTCACCCTGAACCCTAATACAGCCACATTCTGGAAAGTAGAATCTATCCAATAAATGGTGGGAAAAAAAACATAGAAGGCAGGGAAGGGAATGACCTGAGTAGGCATGTGTATGTAAAGGGAGAATTGAAGTAGAGAGAGACTGGAAACAGAGATGAGGGATGGAGAGACCCATGCTGTGAGAGGCCGCTTATGCCAGAGACTGTACTGAGCATTTTCCTAAACGTTGTCTCATTTAGTCCTCATGATAACTTTCAGAAATGTTATTGTTATTTCCATTTTACAGAGGAGGAATCCCAAACTTAGACAGGTTAAGCGTACCCAGAGTCTCACAGCTGGTAAGCAACAAAGTTGGCATTCACATTCAGGTTTGTCTGTCTGCAAAGCTGATGCTCTGTACCAGCCTGCCCCCTAGTAAGAGATGGCACAGGGGTGGGCATGGGAGTGGAGCTGTCCAGACTGGATGGTGGCGTGCGGTGGTACACAGCAGTGGATGATATGAAATACATTTCAGAGATAGAGCTGATAGGTATTGATTACTGACTTAGAGTGTTGAAAACAAGAATTATTCATTAATTTGTTCACTATCAAGACATGAATCCAAGGTTTTGTGGATTTTGTGCCCTGTATTTTTTTTTTCCTAAATTGGATTCAAGGTTTTTTCTTTTCTTATTTTTTCAGAACTCATTGGGTTTATTTTTCTTTCTCTCTCTAGGAGGCTGGTTTCTTGTTGTTCAAAGACACTTGGATGTCTCCAAAGACTTATCACCTTCTTCTGTTTTCATTAGCGTATTCATATCTTTTCCACATCAAACACATACTGTGTGAAGTTTGAAACCAAATCTATTGGCAGACTTTTCAAAAGCTGGAGGATGGCCTCTTTTACTCTGAGCCCTTGTTAGTTAGTGAGGCATTTTTCATCCTTTGATTGGACCAGTGGTCTGGTCTGGAATGGCATTCAAAATCTCTACTGCTGTTCCATGCTTGCACTGAAAGTAGTTTAATTAAAAATTGGTTTTCTAAATAAGGCAGTAACATTGACATATAAAATGCTGGTCATTGTTCAACAAAGAACACAGAGGAACACCCAGAGGAAAGGTTTGGAAACTAGCCTAACCCTTTGTGGTAGGTGTATTTGTGTTTTTGAATATTCACCTCCACATGTGAAGTATATAGCACCTCACAGGTTTCAAAACAATTCCATATTTCTTATGTCTTTTTTTCTCTTAAGAGTCCTAATAAATAGGCAAATAAGAATTATTATCTCCGTTTCCAAAGAAGTATGCTCAACTGGTCAGTTGATTTGCCCAAGCTCTCGTGGCTAGTATACTCCCTTAGAACCCAAAGAAGGTCACTTATTTCCTCAGTCTGATCTTTCCTTCCTTAACTATGGAACAATTATGGTCTTTTCGCTCATACATTTGCTCTTTTTCAAACAACCTAGGTCATTTTGCAAACAAATGCCATTATCCCCCCCAAAACACCTATGATATTAGAGAAACACTCTTGTGGGAACTAAAAGCACCTTTCCGATACCAACAAAGGTCGTAATGTGTTTTCAGGGTTGGAGCTTCTCTTCCCAGAAGCTAGTTTATAGGGAAAAAAACATCAGCAACTGACTGTGGACTACTTGATAGAAAGTCTATATAAGCAGGGCAGAAATGTAATTTAAAAGCAAAATACTTCTTCACATTTCAATGTATGGATAAACCATTTCATGAAGTTCTAGAAAAATAACTCAGCACAGTCAAGCTCTGGGAACTGGGCTTACTGTCCCAGTTCTTATGTATGTTAGAGGTGAGACTGTTAAAAGTTGTACAGTGCATTCACTGCATGGCTAAGTCTCTCCAGAGCACAGATGCTGGGTTTTTTGTTTTGTTTTATTTTGTTTCTAGTGCCTAAGACACTAGGTGCTCGTTAAATATATATGGGATTTTAAGTAACTTATATGGAAAAATGAGCCTCTGCCAGTATTTTACCAAATTAGCATTGATGAACCCACTTTATTTTTTTAACATATATTTTGACCCCAACAGTTCATTGAAGAGGACGCCCATCAGTATAGCACAAGAGCCTCTGCTTCTACCTCCACTCATATCGTTGGGGCCCACTCTGTCATTCTCTCCTCTCCTCTCTGCCTTTCTCTTACATTTCCTTTGATTTCTGAATCATTCTCTCTTTCCCTCATTCCCTCCCTGTCTCTCTCTGTCTCTCTCTGTGTCTGTCTGTCTTTCTCTCTCCCTCTCTCCACAGAAGTCCTTAGTATTTTTCTCATGAATTAGCTACAAAACAAACACAAATTATAAGTCATTTATTAAATTTCTTATGACCTATTCCTGGTAGGAATGATCAATACTATTGTTAGAATCAAAACTTTACAGGTACTAAAATTGCACTCCATAAAATTTATGAAATAAAAATTAGTGAAAAAAAAAATTCCTTAGAAAACTTAGTAATAAAAAAAACTGACCCATGAAAATTGTACTTCATAGAAATGATGGCCATCAGAAAAAAACTCATTATGGCCAAAGCCATAATCCTTTAAAAAAATAATTATCAATGACAAAAATGAATACTTGATATAAAATTTAAATGGAAAGAATTAATACTGGTGAAAATAATTTCAGTAAAATAAAAATGAAAATGGAAAACTATGAAAGGCTATTAAATGCACTCTATACAGAATTAAGCAGGGGATTAAATTGCCCTAATGGTTTTCATTACAGGAAAAAAAATGCTTTTTTAACCCAAATTATTCAATGTTGGTATAATTGACTTGAAATGAAGATATCGTAATAGAATATTTTCACCTTGTTTCTAAAGTTCTATAATTCTGTGACTAGCCAGATAAGTATTAAATTTTTTAATTTTTTAAAAACTAAATTTTAAGTTAGTATAAATAAAAAGGTCGTGAGAGTAAGTCAGAAATTAACCGAGGCAAAATATCTTTGTCACTTTGATAAATAACAACAAAAAAATGATATACTTTATATACTGAGAAAAAATCTCTAGTTTTCATTTCTGAAATTTTGCAAGATATAACAACACTATTGGATATATAAGATGGCAGTTTGAGGTAAGCCCTCAAAATCGTATATTTCCATATTTTAAACTGCCGTCCATAGAAAGTATTTAAGTTACACTTAATATTGAACTAGACACTTCATCCAGAGCAATCATAAGATAATAAAGCACATTCAGATAATTCATAACCAAAATTACTAATCGACTATCATTGTAAAATTATATAATCAATGGGTTTATTCATTTTGTGTAAAACTTTTTTCACCTAGTTTTGCATTTCCAATTTTGCTTAAAACAACAGACATTTTTAAAGGTATTCCTATTTGAAAGCAGTTTCATTGATTCCTGTTCTCTGGTAAGGTGATCGACATGACCCATGGGTTGAACTTAACAATTCTTAGCAGAGTGAAGGGCATGCGTTTGAAGTCACTGCCATGGAGCACACACTGCCTGGCTAGAGTAGCCAAGAGCCACTACTGAAGGATTTCGGTCCTGGTTCAGATAACCACGGGCCAGTCCTGCCCTTCTCAGGCCGGATGGAGTTGTCAGTCATCAAGAAGAAGTTAAAAAGCAAATGTGACCATTTTTACTCTTTTTTTTTTTTTTTTTTTGATTTTGATTATATACGGATTTTATACGGAATCATTTATTTTAAAAAAAAACCAACAACAGTTCAGGGACCACTGGATCTGTGTTCCTTTGCAATTTTAATATTTTGGCCCTCAAATAGCCATAACAATAAAAACAACAGCAATAATCTCAACTAACTGAGGCACTCACTATTCCAAGCTTATATGTAGTTGATCTTTACTAAAACCCCATGGGGTGGGAACCATTATTATACCCATTTTACAGATAAGGAAACTGGAGCTCAGAGAAGTCATATAACTTACTTAAGGTCACACAGCTAGGAAATGTCCTAGAATTTGAATACAAGTGGTGCAGCTCCAAAGCTTATGCAGGGCAGCCTCCCAGCACAGTGTGGTTTGGGACGTGGTGGGGGAGGATAATTGCACACAGAAATTTAAATTCTTTTTTTATAGCAACTCTTTGAGAACTTTAGGCATAAATTTTCTGTTTACTATGGAAGACAACTCCCTTGCAACTGTAAATCTGAAGATCATGGTTTCTCGGGTCAAATTATAACATGTCCTTTCCTACATGAAGTTTTATGTTCTCATCTTAAAGTTTCCTTTTCCTGTTTGATAACAATTTAATTGGTCTTTGAAGTTCAGTGTCCCTTAAGAATTCTAGGCAAATACCTTTATCTTTCTTCACTCCATCAATGGGGCTGCCTTACCTCTTTAAACCTAACCGCAGTATTGTTTTATCTATTTGCATTTTGCAAGTGAGAGGAGAGATGAAATAATAGCAGCATGCTCAGTTATGGCTCCTTCATCTCCAACTTCTCTCAGATCGACACTTTACAATTCTGGCAAGTTCTTTGAAAGTGACCGAGTTCAAAAAGGCGATTATGTAGTTTAAATCACAGTGTTTAAATTAAAAGGTGAGGTGGAAGCTTAAAATAAGTTCAATTTCCGTCAAGTTTCACTGAAAAGCTATTCAGTCAACCTTTGATAATAAAATGGAACGGTATTTTGTTCATGTATTCATTTACTTAACGTTAAGAAGGGCCTGCTACTTAATATCTGTTGTGTTAGGTGCAGGGGACACGAAGTGAAATAAGGCATGACAGACTCTGCCCTCACGCAGTTCAGGACAGACAAATGTGAGAACTAAAAACGTACAGGTGCCATAACAGTTCAATGAGGCTGTGAAAGAGAAGTCATTAATTTCTCTTGTTGATGACCAGGAAACGTTTCATCAAAGGTATAATACTTTGGCTGAGTCTCAAACGAAAGAGTTTCCGAGGAAAGCCCAGGAATTGTGTGGGTGGGGGCACATTCTAGGCAGCAGGCACAGAGGATAAAGGTCTCCAGGATTAAAACCACAGTGCCTGTTCCGGGTTCTGCAAGGAGTTCAGAGAGTGTTTGGCAGGGTGGGGAGGCAATTGAGAGAGCTACAGTTTTCTACCTGGAATCTTTGTAGGATTTAGAAGAAGCCCCCCCCCCCCCCACAACCGGGCCGTGAAGCCCGACTGACTGGGATGCAGATGATTCTCACCACCCTCAGCCAGGCCTTTTGTGCAGTGCACAATCTGCTCAGCACATGCAGTGGCCTGGACAACGGTGTGAGGATGAAGAGGAAGGCGGTAAAGAGGATAGAATTAATTGGAGTGTGGGAGGGGAGGAAAAGATAAGTCTATGATGACTGCCAGGTTTTTAATGTAGGTGATTCCGTGAGTGATGGTAGCATCTACCAAGAAAGAAAATTTAAAAATAAAAATAAATTTGAAAGAACAGAAAACCATGGCAAAATTAAGGTTTTCAAACATAATCGTCCAAACATAATCGTCCGTCTAGAAAGGCCCCTTCATGGTCAGCAGTGCCTGCTTCTACTAGGATAGAGCTGCCTCTGCACCTAAAGCTGCCCCACAGCTCCAGAGGGGCTTTATCTGAAGTCCGTATCCCATCTCCTCCTCCATCAAATCTGTAGTTCTTTCTCTCTCGCTAAGTGGTGAGAATGAGTAAAAGCTGAGGACAAGTCGTCTCATAAAGCCAGCTGCACTTTCTCCCCTCCTGAGAGCTGACCTAGAATATTGTGAACAGAGTCTGGGGCTCCCAAGCCTTGGGACAACATTACCTTTCTGGCCCTTTCTTTTGTATTCAAATGGCGCAGAGCAGGAGGACTATTCTTCTTCTGACAGAGTGTCATAACCACACCCGAAATTACCAATGGGATGATCAGACAAATAAGCACTGACTTCATGGATGGATGTATTCCTTTCAGGAGCTCTAGGACTAAACGTAGTGCCATATAGTGGGGATAGTGTTTCTGGAATAATTCATTGTTAATATAAGATGCCAGTGAAAATAACAATATCTTCCTTTGGATAGTATACCAGTCAGGATAGGCAAGGCCATGCTGTGGTAACAAATAACCCTCAAACCTCAATGGCTTAGAACAGTGACATTAAAGAAAGAAAGTGGGCGGAAGGAGAGAGAGGGAAGGAAGGGAAGGGAAGGGAAGGGAGGGAGGGAGGGAGGGAGGGAGAGGAAGGAAGAGGAAGGAAGAAGGAAGGAAGGAAGGAAGGAAGGAAGGAAGGAAGGAAGGAAGGAAGGAAGGAAAGGAAGAAAGAAAGAGAAAAAAAGAAAAGAAAGAAAGAAAAAGAAAGAAAGAAGAAGAAAGAAAGAAAGAAAGAAGAAAGAAGAAGAAAGAAAAAAGAGAAGGAAGAAGGAAGGAAAGGAAGAAAAAGAAAAGAAAGAGAAGGGAAGGGGAAGGGAAAGGAAGAAGGAAAGGGAAGAGGAAAGAGAACAAATAAAAACAGAAGAAGCCCAGTGACTTTTTCTCACTCGTGTTATATGTCCTTGGAAAGTTAGTGTATGTGCCGAGATAGAGCACTGGGGTTTGGGGGTCTTAACACCAACAATGAAATGTTATATGATCCTACCCAACCACTAGCATCAAAAAAGTGAAATCCTTCCATGCACACAGAAAACAGAGCCCGAAATATGTGGTGAACAGCATTAACAACTACCCACTCCAGGAGAGCCCACCATTTCCCCTGGACTTTGTTATCATCTGGGACATGAACAGAGAAGGAAGTGGTCACAAGGTGGAAATGTGAAAAGCAGAACAAGATGTCATGAGTAAGTTGTGAGTTCAGTGTTAAAAGAATAACAATTATAGCATTGACATTTCACAGAGCTCTTTTTCTGAGTTATGAATCTTATTTTATCTTCAAAATGATCATGTAGGTACATTATAATCCCACTTTAAAAATGAGGAAAACGGGAGCTCAGGGAGATTAATAACTTGACCAACAGCTCTATCAGACCTCCAAGCAAGAGTGATGCTGCATATGGAGATGGAATATACTATTTCTCAGGTCTTTTAATTTTTACCCTTGAGTTCCATAATATCACTCAAATTCTAACTTCCAATTCAACACAGAGGCCGTAAAGAAGCTGGAGATATATTTGGCTTATTTACAAAACTATTCAATTTTCATTTTTACCCTCGACTTCCATAATATCACTCAAATTCTAACTTCTAATTCTACACAGAGGCCGTAAAGAAGCTGGTGATATGTTCGGCTTATTTACAAATCTATTCAATTAAAAGCATTTGTGGGCATGAACTGAAGAGATATGAAATGACTGTTTCATACATTTAACTGCTTTAAAAAAAAGTATGTATCTACACATATATATAGTTATGAAATTGGTCTGTGTGTGATTAAGCTCCTTGAAAACCTAAGAGGGAATTTTTACAAAGTATTCAACTCTGATGAGACTATTAAATATACATTCTTCTTATCCTATTTTCATTTCCTTAAATTTGTTCTTGTGCCAACTTCTCATCTTTTTACATGATGAAACGGCAGTCCACAGTCCTGCACATGTATTTAGCACTGGAGCAGCAGCTCTGTCATTTGTACAGAGTTGGGGAAGTGTGACCCTGGTAGGACTACAGGCTTCTGAATGCTGGCCATAACCCCTCTGACCTTCGACCCTTGTTTCATGCGTCCTGTTTGGGTTGGGGGCACAGAGGGCTGCTGCTGGTGGCCTATGGACAGCATCCCAGAAGCTACCCTACTAAGGCCATCCCTCCCTCTGATTCGCGGAGTAAATCACATCATCTCTCCTTGGTACTCCTCCTCTTCTCTCTCGGTTTGCAGCTTTCCTTAGCAGGGTAAACAGCGCCATTTCAGCAATTTTAAAGGTGACTTCCAATAAAATATGTATGTAGATTTACTTCAGTGTTAGTAGGCTGAGCTGTAAATTTATACCAGGTCAACCATGGAAAGCCCTTCAATTAAAAAAGAAGAAAGAAAATACAGAAAGTAAAGTTTCCATCAGCATTTATCTTTGGATGAAAAGCCATTTGGGCTTTTTCCGTGTGTGTTTGTTTTTCTACATTTTTATTTGTTTATTTGTTTTTAATGTGAAGGTATTTCTTTTTCTTCTCTCTTTTAATGGGAAAAAAAAAAAAAAAAGGCCCATGAAGAGCAACTGACTAGAGCATTTCAATAGCTTGGTTTATCAACCTCCCTTGTAATGCCTGGAGATAAAGAGAAATCCTCAGTGTTGCAAACCATGGCTTTGCATGGACCCCATGCTTTGGGCTGCCAACAGGCATGCCTGACAGCCGTCCCCTCTCCGGTGCAATTTGAAGCGCTGCCATTGGTCCCCCCACCCCCTTTGCTTATGAAAACTGAGGGATTAGCAGAGAGCCTGGAACAGAAACCCCGCTGAGCCGCCAGCATCAGTGGGCTTCCCAAGCTTTCTTCCCTTTCTTTCAAACCTGGGTACTTATCTCTTTCAAGGAATGCTGTCCTCCATCCCCATAAATGGGTAACCTTTGGCCTCTGCCAAACAAAGACTGCAGATTGCTTTGTACTCTTTGTTGGCCAAGAATTTATTGGAGCCCATAAAACAAATTTCTTTAGCTGGGGAAACTGTGCCCTTTTCGTTTGTTGTTATTGTTGTTGTTTTTAATCTAGGCTACAGTCCAAAAATTTGCAGCATGAATGAACCGTTATACTCTGCTTTCTAGTTTTATTTGGCCCAGGAAAAGCAAACAAATGGCAGTGCTTAGTCATGATATATCAGAGGTTGTTTGTGTTTGGTATTTGCCTTATCATCTTCAAAATAAAACTTAAGAAGGGGAATTAAAACATCAAGTCCACGGTGTTAAAGCAGTTCTTTGACAAGTAGCAAAGGCATTAATAAAATCAAATTTATCTTTGTAATAACACTGTATCTGAGTAAATGGAATATATGCGTATCCCATTTTATAGATGGTATACTGACTGGGTCCAAGACCCATCCGTTCTAAGGTCACACATTGTAGGGTCACAAAATCAGCCTGTGGTGGATTGGTATCCATCACTGTCCCCGAGTCCGCACCCTTGCTGCTCACTACCTGCTTGACAGAATGTTGGAGACTGATTTAATTTTGAAACATATACTCACGCGAAAGCCATTATAGGCAAAATTGGTGACCCTACCCTATTCATTTTACAACTATTAAAATGTATCCCTGATACCACTGAGTGTTCCATATTTAGTTTAGTCCAAAATAGGCATTGGATAATAGAGAGGAGGATAAAAATGACACTTAGAATGACAATGACAGGTCATGCTTGCTTCTGTGACATAGCATGTTCTTTTAAAGATTTAATCCATCTAGAAACTATGGCATGCATAAGGCCCAGTTTCGACTGGGGACGGAGATAGAGAATTGCATTTGTCAGAGTTTTGTGGTGGCTGGAAAGATGTGTGATAAAAGTAACAGCAACCATGTCCCTTCTCTCCTTTAGTGCCTGAACTCTTTCGAGTGAGCTGACCCTGTAATTTTGGGGAAATAATACACTTTGCAGGATGTCATGAGGTGGGACCACTGGAGGCAGAGAAGATGCTATGGGCTGTGTCTTACTGAGCTCTGTACTCGCACCTGTCACATTCTGTGTGATCATGGTTGTGTGGTGCCTATGAGTAGCTTGCCGGGTGTAGAGAGGAACTGTCCACATCAAGAAAGTAACAGAACCAGGGAGGTAGCATAAGCAAAGCCTTTCCTTTCCTCAGTTGTAGCTTCAGGCTTTATTTAAAAAAAAAAAAATGCTTCTTCTCATGGCATCCTTTAAGCTACCTAAGCATGGAATTAGCCTAACAATCCAATTATATCAAATTGTATTATATTGTATTTTCTGCTGTTTGCACACATATGGTAGGCATATAAAGTATATCACCTTTTAATATGCTCTTTTAAGTAAGCAAATGCTTGATACACTTCAGACATCCCCCATTGAGTCATCTGTGACTGTGTTCAGAAGACAAGCACAGTCAGGCACGGTGACAAAGGAGCGCTGGTTGGTGTGGTATCATCCTATCGCTGGCCGATATGTCCCACGTTGTCACCTAAAAACCTGCAGGTTCAAGAGAGGAAGGTTCCACAGAGCGTAGAAAGGTGACAAAAGGATAGGAATCAGCAAGAGTCACGCATTCTCCAAAGGAGCAACAACTGTGTCAATCCCCAGGGTACTCTAATAAATGCCATAATAGGAGAGAATTCGAGAATTTCAAACAGAAATACAGGACGCGGGGCTTCTGAGAGGCAGAAAAGTATTCCTGGGCACTGAGCGGTCTTAGTCCTTGGAATCCTCCATTCCAGTATAGCTCAGCTCTCTCCAACTCTCTTTCATGTCATTGGCTGGCGTCTCTGGAACCCAGAGTAAAGTCAGCTTGGAGTGAAACCATTGTGTCCCCCAGCGAGGTTGCTGATCCTTTCATTTTCTAATAAGGTAACAGCCTATATTTGCTGCTTTTCACAGTGGCGGCTGAAGCAGAAAGGGTGTGCGTGTATATTTTACTAAGGACGTCTGCGTCCGGCAACGAGGCCCCCAGCCGAGCCTCTGACCCTTCCCTTCATTGCAGCAGTGTCCCTTTTTATCACAGAAGTGAAAAAGTAAACAGTTCCAGAGATGTGGACAAAGACCCCGAAGCCGCTCGGTTGCTGTCAGCCTTCCCAGACCCCGCTTCGCGGCAGGCCTGGGCCACCGGAACGCGCGGGCGGGCACAGCTGACCCGGCGCTCCTGGGGCCACGAGGGGCAAACGTCTGAGCCTGCGGCGCCCACATCTGTCAACGCATGAAATAGTCCCACTCCGCATCCAAGGGCTCGGCCAATCTCAAACGGACGTAGTTGTATAAGCAATAGTTTCTCCAGGCAAAGAAAAGGTACTTGATCTGAAAAGGAAATGCTGTTTATTTCTGATGATTTTCCTGGTAGCTGGACATAGGTTTTTTCCCACAGAGTGGTGTAGCTGGAATTCTCTTTATTCCAAGATCTTAAAGACCTTTGTAATTTCCTTAATCCTCATGAGTGAATGAATGCTCCAAATATTGGCTTCTATACAAGTGTCCCCGCCCTTTGATTTAATAATCCCAAATAAAATTTTTTTGTGAGAGAATAATGCAAATGGAAGAAATGTCTGTGTGAATATGTGTGTATACGCACATATACAAAACTTTTTATAATATATAAATACATAAATATTCAAAGATGTGCCTCGTGATATCATCTTCAGTTAGAAAAGTTCATTTTCCGGCATTACAAATAATACATTTGAAACTACAGTAGACTTGAAAATGTTCATGATGTAATAATTTTTTTAAAAGAAAAATGCAAAATTGTTTTTATAGCATGGGTACTCTTATATAAACACAATAATATTTTTATTATTATATACGGACAAGACCTGGCAAGAAATATGAAAAAAGTAGGGGCAAAATCTTTACTTACAGGAGTGGAAACTTGATCAGTATATACCTCTTTTGTTCAAGTGTTTATTTAATGTCATTATAGTGTTGTTTGAGTAACAAAAGAGCAATGTAGAAAGAATGGTTTTCCACTTTACATGGTGACTGCTTTCTACATTATCTTTAGTGGAAAATGTAAATACTCAGGTGCACACTGTAGGGTGCTGGTATCTTCTGGCTTTTTCAAAGGTGTAAAATTTGGAAGATTTTGAGCGAAAGAGTCCTGCAGAGAGAATATAATGTATCCCAGAAAAACCCTACTGGGGGCACATCTAAGCTCTGCTTTGATTTAAAAAGAATCTATTCTACCCACACCCCACGCTCTCTCCCCCAAGGACAGGACAAGTTTGGGATGCTAGGCCCATAAGTCGTCCTCTCCAACCTCACTGCCTTCCCCCACCTGTGTCTGAATCTCTTGGTTATAGGAGAGTCAGGATGCTCCATGAGGCATAAATCTGATGTTTCCGAGTTAATGTGTAACTAAGCAATCAAAGCGCGAATGGTTATTGAGCATCTGAGATGTCAAAGGCACCTTGTGAAATATTATGTGTAGTGCTACGTCTTAAGAAACAGGCATTAAACATGCATTATCACATTCGATCCTTAAGGCAATCCTGTAGATACATTCCATTAATAGCTCCATGTTACAGATTAAGAATGAGAGATTTGAAGATTAATCAGCTGTTAAATGGAAAGAAAATTAAGTAGCCTGTGTTTCCAAAGCCACACTCTAATGGACCTAATCTCTCTGTCTTTCTGAGTACTCATCCAAGTAGGTTCTAACTTTTTACTGCACAAAGCCCATGGGCTTTTCCTAGATAAGCCAGTGATTTCCTTTAACTTGCGGATGTGTAATAAGAACCCTGAACTGGGGACCCTGTAGAACAGGGTCCAGATCCTTCCAAAATGGAGGTGATCTGCATCTAGGATGGACAGTTTGCAGGATAATTAGAGAAAAACCGCGCACAGAACAAGAAACTGACAGAAGACAGAATAATAGCTCGATGTAGGGGTGTGTGCTTCACCTAAAATTCATGGAGTCACCCACCTAAAACATGATGCTTAAAGGCATGGAGATTGGCAGTGGAAGACAGATAGGCACCTACTTACCCAGAGATCAAAAAGACAGCTACAAATAATAGCTCAATTTGGACCAAGGAAGCAACCTTGAGCTAAGTCAATAAAAACCACCATTTGGAGGTTTAGGGCCTTAATAAAGGGCTAGAAGAGCCTTCAGACAAAAAGTTTGTGGGCCATGGCACTTGAGGGGCTTGTTCAGGATTTGGGGCTTTGGCAAAGCTCCCTCAGTAGCTTGAGCCAAAAACCTTGTAGCTTCTGCCTGGTGCAAGATTTGTGCTCCTAAAAACGTCACACCAGGATGAAAGTTTGCCATGTACTTGAATCAACACTGTGTATTAGACTTTGGAATAAAAGGAGGACTGTAGGAGAGGAAGAGACAGAAAAGGCAAGAACTTGGGAACAGGGCTTTTGTTGGAGAAAGTGGTCCTTTGAGTGGAAACAATGGAAGGGAAACTGAAAATGATGTAATGACCCCCCTGGATTGGGGACCTTTGCACCAGATCAGAGTAAAACAGGTATTTTTGCAGGTCGGTGTGGTGAACAAGCATGGGCCCTGGAGCCAAGGGAGACCAGTTCAAGTCCAAATCGCCCACTTCCGAGCAGTATGATCCGAGGAAATAGTTACTTTGAATCCTGAGCCTGCATTTCCTCATCTGTAGCATGAGGCCAATCATACTTGCCTCCTAGTGTTGTTGTGAGGTGTGAACGGCAAAAAGTACATGACATACCTGACAAGGAAGTACTCAAATTTAGATCTCTTTCCCTCTTTCTTTCTGAGAGTCGCCCTTTTTAACCAGGAGACTCATCTGGACCATTCAGAATACCGTTACATTGCAAATGTAGTGTTCCAGAGCCCAAAGTAACAGGATACTCCAACTCTATTTCTTAAAGAACATTAAAGGTGATTAAAATACTGAGTCTTCTTTTTTCTCCTCTTTAGTTCCCTCCCACCTAGTTGTGGGCTGAATTTTGCTAGCCAGCTGACTTTCACATCGGCAGCTTGCAGTCACCCGTGGTGGGAATATGTATTTACGCCATGGAACTCAGCAACCACTACAAATCAGGTCTCTATTTAGGTTTCCAGAGAGCTGGTTTATCCGTACACCAGGGCTCCAACCCCACAGCTGCTCCAAGGCCATTCTTGACTCTCAGCTTCTCCCACCCATCTACCCCAGAAGAAACTCCTCCCCTACTCACCAGCTTCTCAGCTCCCTTCCTGTTACACAACCTCCCTCCTACTCCAGACTTGAACCTGTGGGCCTACCATGCTTCTCTCCAGGCGTAGGGGACAGAAGAGAGCAGGGGCAAAGGCACGACCATCTTGTGGAAGAGAAGACAGATGCAATGCTATTAACTCCTGGAATAATTGTCATTACCCCCAGGAGAGTTTGACCTAAACGCTGATCATAGTTACCCTATAGCAAACTTGTCCCACTTTTTAAAACTAGGGCTGAAGACTCTCCACTCTGGAGACAAGCCCATAGTTTTATACTTTAAAAATAAAGAAAGAAAAAGAAAAAGAAGGAACTTATTTCGCGAATGAGGATTTTTGAGTCCACCTTTACATTCACCTTAGGGGCCATGCCCCTTATTCCACTGCCTTAGATGGTACCTGAAATCAGCCGTTCCTGCCTCTGTTTCTTGGAGGGCCTAACTAGACATGATTTTACCAGCTTCCATCAGTGGTCTGCTAGGGCTCATCTGTGGCATGAATGACCCATGAAACTATGTAATAACAAACCCAAGAGTTTAACACTCAAGAGGAGGAGGACCTCCAAACGAGCTCAGCAAGCAAACCATTTGCACAGGGGTGTAGATAGTAGTTCACTTTTTCACACTCAGGCCAAACCAACAAGACCGTCCAGTTGCTAGCGGCCTTGTCCATGCCAGTATTGTGCAAGCCGCAATGTGGTTCTCTCCTGAGGTAGTCTCCGAGAAAGCTGGTCTCCTAGATTGCATTTCTGTCCTCCCTTTTGTACAGACCTTGAGATTGCCAAGTGTCCCAGGCAAGACAGCACTGGCAGTCAGCTGTCATTTGGCCCTGGGATTTTTGTAATTATTAGTAAAATTACAGACCATGGGCTTCTCAGAGTCACTGTGGAAGCAAAGAATCTCCTAAGTTCTTCTAAAAGGTTTATTTTTTTTTTTTCTCAAACTACATGTCAAGGCAAATATATTTAATCCGCAGGGATGACCTTATGCGGGGGAAGGGCAGGAAAGCGACATTTACTTGGCGCTCACTGTATGCCAAGCGCTGTTTTAGGCACAGTACCTCATTTAATCCTCACGCAACCCTACCAGGAAAATGCTATTCTAAAAGAAAAACACATTTTTGTGAGTTTCTTCTTTACTCTCACATGACTCTCAGCTTCACTTACGACACCAGATGTGTGGGTTTTCTACACATCAAGCAATTTTGAGGTTCTAGCTGGATGTCCTACAATTTAATTCAATCAGAGTCAGCGTCAGAGGCCTCAGGTGAAGGGCTCAGTCCCACAGACAGGCCCGTTCCACTTCAGACACCAGTCGCAAGTCCCGGTTCTCATCAGTGCATCATCAGAGTTCCCAAGATCCCCACCTCACTTTCAATTAATGAGTTAGAGCAGCACACAGAACTCAGGAAAACAGTTTTCTTACTAGGTTACCAGTTTATTGTCGAAGGAGGTGACTCAGGAACAGCCAGATAAAAGAGATGCTTAGCGCAAGGTGTGAGGGAAGGAACCTGGAGTTCTGTGGTCTCTTTGAGCACAACGCTCTCCTGGCACCTCATGTGCACCAGCCCAGAAGCTCAGTTAACCCTGCCCTTGTGTTTTTATGGAGGCTTCATTACACAGAAGTGATGGAGTAAATAGTTGGCCATTGGTGATTGAACTCAATCTCCACCCCTTCACCTCTCCTCAGAGGTTGGGGAATGAGACTGAAAGTTCCAACCCTCTAATCATTTGTTTGGTTCCCCTGGCAACCAACCCCCATCCTTACTGAGCTTTCCAAAAATCACCTCATTAGGATAAACTCTGGTGTGGTTGAAAGGGGCTTGTTATGAATAACAAAGACAGACCCTCTTTTCACTTTTATTGCTGTTACCACTTAGGAAATTCCAAAGGTTTTAGAAGCTCTGTGCCAGAACTGGGAAAGAAAACCAAATATATGTATTTCTTGTTATAGGTCACAATATCACAAATATTACAATCCCCAATTTATGAAACAAGGCTCAAAGATATGAAATATTTGCCCATGAGCTACAACGTGTTGGTTAGTGGTTAAGCCATGATTTTCACCTTGGTCATCTGGCACAGGACTTATATTCTTCCCACTAAGGTGTCCTGTGCTGCCCATCTGAGATTTTATCACCTAGTGAGATGACCCGGCCAGGTAGAGCCTCTGATGGAGAAAAATGGCCTTAGAAGGTAGTCAAAATCTATGCGAACCAGGACTTCTCGTCCCACTGTTATGGGTGCCCCGTAGCAGAATCGTGCTCATCTGAAGAACAACTCGACGAGCTGAATAAAATTTCACCCCTAGGTGTAGACCCAAAAGCCTTGGAACCAGGAACTCACACAGATACTTGTAGACCAAAGTTGGTAGTGGCATTATCTATATAGCCAAAGGTGGAAACAACTCGGTATCCATCAGATGAATGGATAAACAAAATGTGGTGAACACATACAGTGGAACATTATCCACATAAAAGAAAGAAAAGTGATAAATGCTACAGCAAGCATAGACTTTAAAAATATTACGCTAATGGAAAAACCAGACACAAAAGGACAAATATTGTGTAATTCTATTCATATGAGCTATTTAAAGTAGGCAAATTCTTTGAGTCAGAAAGTAGAAGAGAGGTTACCCGGGGCTGGAGAGAGTAGGGGATAAAGTGTTACTGCTTCGCGATTACGGAATTTCTGTTTGAGATGATGGAAACGTTTTGGAGATAGATGGAGTTGATGATAACACAACATCGTGAATGTACTTAATGCCCTTGAATGTTAACACTTAAACATAGTTAAAATAGCAAGTTTTATTTTATGTGTATTTTGCCACAATAAAAAAAAAAAAAGCCTTTTTTAAAGATTAAGCAGAAAAAAAGTGATTGGAACAATATCTAAAATCTTAATAATGGTCTTCTCAGGGTGACCTGCCCCCCCCTCTCCACTTATTTGCATTCTCTAACTTTTCCTTAATGCATATGTATTCCATAATTTAAAAAAAAAAACTCAAAATTTTACTTTTCAAAAAAAAGGAAGGGACAAAACCAGTATGGTAAGATTTTAAACATCTATGCTTCATATGTGTACAAAGTACCCTAGGAATGCAGAAGACACCATCTGGATTTTACTAGGCCTGGCAACAACCTTGCAACTGGCTTGTTTGGAGGGCTCCTAAAATGTGGCCGTATATCATCTTGCCCTAGGAGACATCTCCTGGAAGAGACGCAGCCTGGGTCTCAATTATTCTGATCATGCTTCAGAATTTTAACTCTGTGCTGCAGCCCCACACAGGGCCAGACCTCCACAGCCTCTGACTTCAAAGAGGCACTTATCCCGTGGAATGCAGCTGCCCAGCTGCCTGGCAGACTCTGCAAAGATTAGAAGAGTCAGACAGAGACCCTCCAGTGGTGAGGAGGAGAAGAGAAGCACCAACTGGCTCCTTCGCAGGACTCCCTTCCCCTCACAGCACTGCGAGGCTTCTCAGCAAGGCTTCTCCCCTTCTACTCTCTCCTCTTGATCTTTTTAGGAAGATTAAGTTAAAGTCAAGAAAAGCAGAGAAGCTAGTTTTTTGCCTTGGTAAACCAGTCTCTGTTGTTCTTCCCTTTGTGGGAGAGAAAGCACAAACAGTTCTGTAGCCTTGTCTCTCAAATTTGGAACAGAAGTTTTGGAACTGGCCCCTGGCTTGGAATTATGTCATCAGGCAAGATGACCTGGGACACTGCTAGTTTGCACAGGATTTTGCCCTGGCCTGGTTTGACTGAGGACTAACTGAACTGCTAGGGAGGAGGGAGATATAATGAGCTCCCTGCAAATCTGTCACTTATGCTGATGATGCTCACCACACCCCAGAAAGACAGGTTTTAACCGCAGGTCAGAGAGATGTACACCCTTAATTTGGAAGTCTCTTAACTCTTAAAGGGCACATGTGTGAGACTTCTAAATAAGGTGATGAGCATGAAAGCTGCTGTTTCTTTGGGGATTGTGCCCAGAAGGTTAAATCCAGATTTAGTTCAGTCATCCAAGGTGGCTCCAGAGAACAAGCACCAACGTGAAAAACATATGTCTTGAGAAAACTCATGGCCACACCCTAGTATTCATTCTTTTGTTTTCAGCCCCTGAGGTCCTGTGATTTCAGAGTTGAACTAAGAGTTGGGACATAGAAAATTTTAACACTAAATTCGTTTTCCATGTATTTTTCTTCTTTGCAATATCCAGCTCTCTACTGCAGTCCCCTATATGCACACATGTAGTCAAAAGTTTATTCTCTAGGGAAACTGAAGTGGAGACTTTTGGAGATCTGGGACCAAACAGTGTGCTAGAGACAGTGCATGAAGGCTTACAACAGACTGTACTCATCTCTTCTCAACTCTGTTCACACCTTCGTGTCACATTTAGGAGCTTGAAATCAGCTAAGGGAGGATGTTTATACATGGAAATCTGCAAGAATCAGAAATTAGGGTGAATCTTTTGTTTGTTTGTTATGGAAGGCCAAGAATAAAGCTCCGAACTAAAAATCAAAAGGTTAAATTTAAATCACTGTCTTGATGGTAAGCCCCTCAAACCAACCTCTTCCCCTTTCTCTGCCCCAGAATGCAGCACCAAGACAGGAGATTAGAAGTTTATCTCTGGAAAATAAAATGACCTAAAGATAAAGACCTATAGTTAGTATAATTTGGGGTTCCTTACTAAACAAACAAAAAGCTGATGGATCACTCCTGGTAAGTAAGTTCCACAAAGTCTTGTCAAGTCGTTTTTTAGTTCTTTTATTTTAATCATATCCAACTTTTATCAGAGATTTGTGGAAAACCCTGAACATGAAAACAATAAAACATATTTTTAAAAAGAGGAAACAATTAGGAAAGCAAAGAAATATTCAGAAAGATAAGAGATGATATCGTGACCATAGGGTAGAATAGTAGATTGCTGTATTAGTTATCTTTTATTGCATAACAAATCACCACAAATTTAGCAGCTTAAAACAACACCTGTTTATTATCTCACAGTTCCCGTGGGTCAAGACTCCAGGCTTGGCCTCGCGAAGTTTTCTGCCGAGGTCTCAGCAGTCAGGGTGTCTGTCCGCTGAGCTGTGTTACTTTCTAAAGCATGGGGTTCTCTTGCAAGCTCATATGGTTATCAGCTGAATTCAGTTTCTTGTGTCGGAGGAGATTGTAGGTCCCTCTTTTATTGCTGGCTGTCAGCAGGGGACTGCTTTCAGCTCCTAGAGGCCAAGTGCAGTTCTTTGCCAGGTGCCACTCTCCCAGGCCCTCTCACAAATGGCAGCTTCCTTCTTAGCAGCCACTGGGAGAATCTCTCACTCTACTCTGCTGAAACAGTCTTATATAACATAACACAGTTCTAGGAGTTTACTTCTACCTTTACAGAATGGCATAACCTAATCTAGGAAATGACTATCTCGTTGGCTCTGCCACATTCTGTTGGCTAGAAGCAAGTCACAGGATCTTCTCCAATTCAGGGGTAGGAGATTATGTGAGAGGGTGACTCATTTAGTCACCTTAGGGTGCATATGCCCCAATGCTATGCAAAGGATCAGAGAACAAGAAAGATCCTAAAATTGTAAAGCCAAAAATAAAAGCATTAAATAGAAGAGTTGAAAGTAAAGTTGAAGAAATCTCCCGGAAAAGAGAATATAAATAACAAAAAGACATTTAAAATAGGAGACAAAGGATTAAAATAAAGAAGAAGACCAATTCAGGAGGCCCACATCTAACTAATAAAAGGTCCCAAAAGAGAGAAACAGAGGAGGGAAATGCATGAAAGATCTAACACCTAATAAACACATCCCAGACCTGAACAGCACAAGTCTTCAGACTGAAAGGCGCCACTGATGCCCCAGCACCATAAATGGAAGAGAGGGAGGAAAAGAGCCCTGTCAATAAGGCACACGAACATGAAATTCCAGAACACCAGGACTGAAGAGAAAACCCTAATGGTTTTCAGAGAGGAAAAATAAGATCAGATACAAGGGATCAGAAATTAAAAAATGTCATCAGACTTCTCAACAGCAATCTGAAAGCTAAAAGAGAATGGAGTAATGCCTTCAGAATCCTGAAAGAAGTCATTTTAACATCAGACTTCAAGCATGCCAAAACTCAAGTGTGGGGGCAAGAAAAAGATACTTTTCCGTATTCGAAGTGTTACTGTTAGGGGTGATTTGAACTTAAGTGTCGCCTCAGCAGCAGGCGGGTTGGGGTGTGGGTAAACCAAAAAAAGAGGGGGGCATGGAGCACAAGAAACAGGGGATCCAAGTCAGAAGAAAGATGTAGGGAAGTCCTGGGCAGTAGCATATAACAGGCTCCCAGAGAAACAGTCAAGAGTCTAACAGCAAGATAAAGGGTAATGGAAAAGGTTCCATAAAAAAAGAGAAGATTAAAAAATTAGATGATCTGATGTGATTAAATATTTGGAAAATATTAATGATAGGTAACTTACCAGATCTTTTGAAAAATTTGGAGTGGACCTACGTGTTAGGTGGGCAGGGAGAGGGCGGAAGGCAGCTCTTAACGCTTGAAAAAAAAAAAATCTGCAATCAGAACACTCCTT
The DNA here is from genome assembly GCA_003508835.1 of Eonycteris spelaea. Taxonomy (NCBI): domain Eukaryota; kingdom Metazoa; phylum Chordata; class Mammalia; order Chiroptera; family Pteropodidae; genus Eonycteris; species Eonycteris spelaea. The sequence continues at coordinate 2,974,507 of PUFA01000001.1, forward strand.
AGCTCAGTAGTAATATTTAGTCATAAAAAAATGTAAACACTGGCTGTTGATTTAACCAAATCTATAGAATATGGGAAAGTTTGGGGGATTTGTTTGTCAAGGGTTTTGGGAATAGGTTAGATTACTTAATAACATAAAGAAATAACGTTTAAAATTGGCCAAACAAGGAATAGCATTATTAACATGCTGGTGAGAAATGCAGAAAGATTGTATATTCCCAAAGAAAAAGGTAGTGAAAAACGTTGAAATAGGTTGCCTCTGGGAAGTAGTAATGAGGAATGGAAAGAAATGATTTACTTTTCGTACTATTTGATACAGTAAAAATAAGAGAGAAAAGAGAAACTATCCATTACTTTCGTTTAAATTCTTTTTTAACCAGCATATCAGATTTCATCAATCTCTAAGAATCAAAGCTTTTCCAGCCAGAATAAACAAACAGGAAATGCTGAACAGTTAGAAACAGAGTCCCACCTCTCTGTTTAGTCACTCTAACAAAGGCAAACCAGATTTATCTTCCTTTTGTTAGAACTTCCTCACTGATTTTGACAGATTTCTCCCAGTGCCTGTGCTCCACTACAAATTACTTATTTTTCTGAGTCACTTTGTCTAGACTGCAGGAGTGGCCCCTGCACAGTGTTTGGTGGGTGGGAATTGTACGTCCTGCTCAGATTTGTTTGTACAGCACTTCCTCCCTCGGGGGAAGTATACATTATACGTGAATGAGGCTCTTCACAGCTCTGCATAATTACTGCATTTGGAGCCATTCTTCTCTTCAGAGGTTGGGTTTTTTTCTTTTCTTTTCTTTTGGTCTCTTATATTTTGCAGCCACTGTCCTCATTATTTTGATGCTGTGGTTTAATAGCAGCTTCAAATGCAAATTCGACAACACAAGCTAAACATTATGGGTGGCAAACAAAGGAACTAAACTTCCATGCCTGTTTTGAGAGGCTCCACCTCATCTGTAAAACAGACATGTCTTAGTAGTAAGTCCTGCATACAACCTTGGCTTTTGTATCATAAGAGCCAGAATTTTCTGAAAACATTCCCCAAACCTGGGCCCTAAATAGAGTCTCAACTATTTCCTCTTCCTCCATGTTTATATTTCTAACTTTGCACATAGTTGAGATCCTGTCAGAGACTGTTTCCCAGTGAATCTGTTCTCCTCTTTGGATTATTTATCCAAAGGCAATAAGCCAAATATGTCACAGGCAGAACTACCCAGGCAAAGGTCAATCAGAGCAGGAGTAGAGAGGGAGCTCTGGTTGGCACAAGCGTTCAGCCTTTAGCTGTTGGTCTTTGGGAGAGGTCACAGAAAGGGTGTCTCAGTCCAGGAGCTGAGGGACAACACTGTTGCTTGGAAGACCTGGGAAGCAGCTACAACTAATCGGTATGGGAATATTTAAATGTTTGATAAGGCTGTATCTATGCGTACTGAAATATCACCCCTGCATGATTCACTTCCTGTCTATAATATAGCTACGCTTGTACACGTCTCTCCCTCCCTAGTATCTCATAAGACCCTTGAGAGGAGATTGGGAATCAGATTCCTCTCTGTATATGACAAGAATGCTTATCCCAGATGAGTCAATGAATGAACTCATGAATGACATAAATTATTTCGTCTTTCTAGTTCCAACTTCCTTATTCTTGACTTAAAAAGCATTCTATGTGGAAATGGAACAAGCCAAAACTTAAAGAGAGACTTTTTATAATCACAAATCTAGTCTTTTAGGAGGGTAAAACGACTTTGAAATAAACATGCAAAGGTCAAACATTTTTTCTTTAAAAAGTTATCATTGGCATAATAGATATTTGGGGAGAAGATGAAAGTATATACTTTATTAGAGTTTGTTAGTTTTATAGGTGGGTGTGGAGTACAGTGGGAAATACTTTATGCTAAAGATTTTTTTTTTTAAATGAGTGTTACATTGGCAGTGTTTTAATTTTGTAATGGTTTAGGTTTAAATTAATACAAGAGATCCATAAGCATCACACTGGCAGGTCTTCATTTTTCTTTCCAAAGCTAATTGAAAAATAGAAAAGGAAAGAAATCTACAAATAATAAAGAGGAAATTAGGTGTTTTGTTTGTTTGTTTGTTTTTTAGATCAAGTCTTAGAACTCAAGTTATCAAGCTATAAGGATAAAGGCTATGTAAAGAAATATGGTTTTTATCTAGGTCATAATATTTATAGCTCTTTTTCTTCCTTAATTTTAATGTAAAGTGATAGACATCTATAATGTGCCAACCCAGCAGGATCAGAAACATGGAATCATAGGTTAAAACATTTATTTTTCATCCGTAGAGAAATTGGCATGAAATAAATTTATCAAGGGACTACATTTTTAAAGCATGCATTGCATGGCTGCCTAAGACAAAAAAAGAATTCTAGGATATTAAAGTAATAATTCCTTTTGAACTATAGTTATTAATGTAAAATGATAGAAACAGACCAAAATAAACAATTTTCAAAGAAGAGATGGAGGCAAGAGTATCATCTTGCCTCTCCAATACTTTATAAGTTGTAGTTTTAACTGCATGTTCTCAAAATATAATTACCTAGAATTCTCTCAGCTGGATCTGAATCTCTGAGCAGAGTTGACTTATTGATATTATACTGTTGATAATGAATCAAATGCAGGATGTTTCTTTTGAAGCAACTGAATGGTTTTTTAATGCAACAGCTTTTGGTCATTTAAAGTAAATAGTAAATTACTATAACTAGTCTACATTAGACTTTGGGATATTTTTAGTTGTTCTTTAATAAGGTTCTGAAAATAATTTGTGTTTCTCTGAAAATACATTTCATGCTCTAGACTCTTGTTAAGCACAGAAAATGTAGAAATAAATAAAGAAGATATTCACTGTTATCCTGGAACTCAAGACTTAGTGGAGGGAATATACAATCCTCAGGTAATTTTAGCAGAGCCTGAGACGTTTCATATTAGAAGTACCCCAAAAGAAAAAGAATCTCCCTGCCAAGGGGAGAGGCAAGAGTAGCCAAGAGAAGGTCTCTTAAGCAACCTCTGAGCTAAATCTGTAAAGAAATAGAGACATTAGCCAGGCAGGAAGGACATTCCAGACAGGGGGAATGGAAATGTGGGAAATGCATGTGAAATTGCAGAAACATAAACTCAGACCGGAAATCCTTAGAGGAAATTCAACATTTAAATTAACGGGACACTGAGAGGCTAAAAAAACTCCTTTAAGAAAAGTCATACAGAGTAAAATAATTAACATTTTCCTCTTGAGAGTTATCATTGCATTATGTTCTCAGTTGCTTTCAATAAAAAAAAATATATGGAAAACTTCCCAAGAATTAGCTATAAAAATGCTTGAGAAAATGCCAACATTGGCCATTACAAGACATTTCTATAACATTTAGTATTTCTGTCCCTGAGAGGGTAACTAAAATGCTAAATGGCTTATAACCATAGAATAAAACCAAGATTTGCTATGTTTGAATATTTTTTAAAGAGTTACTTTCATCCATGCATGTATCATAATATGCACTCTTCAAAATTGTCTTCCTTATAACACAGTTTTCCTATACAAAGGAGAAAAAACGGCTAACATGAGTAATGTGGAATTTGCTTTTTTTATAAAGAAAAATGTTTTCTTGTTCTCAAATACCAAAGTCTTCCTAAGTTGAGCTGACCCAGGAGACACTGGACTGTCCTTGCTTCCTGGATTCATGAGACGGAGCCTTATGTAACATAATATTATACAATGTTCTAACTCTTCTTAACTCTGTGGACCTCAGTTTCCTTACTGTAAAGTGAATGGGGAGACCAGATGACCTCTAAGGTCCTTCTCTAGCATCAGTCAATGAAACCACTTCTTCAACACGAACCTCAGCCATGGAGATCAAGGGTCTTAGTAACTGTAGCCTGCCTTATCCATCTTACTTAGGTCATAATCATATTTCTTCACCCCCAAGTGGAGCACATTAGACTAAATTTTTTTATATAGGCTTTCATCCAGCAAGGGCAGATTATTCAACTGCATCAGACTAAGTCCAAGTCATAGTGCAGAAAGGATATAAAAGACTCCAAGGTGGTCAATAACCAAAGCATTAGGAAGCTTTCTCCCCACAACCCCTTATGGCACTATTACAGAAAAAAACAATCACATTTACAGGGTGCTGCATCTGCCACTTGGTAGCATTATATTGTGTCTATTGAGCCTTTTCCACTCAGTCTCTCCCGACTGGGTCTGGAGCAGTGGTCCTCAAAATTTTTTGATCACATACCACTTTATCAAATATATAAATATATTTTTATGTTTCTATATCTTGCGTGCCTATTTGTTTATGATTATATTCATGTAAAACTGAATAAGTTATGTCGATTATAAAATATATACAAAAATATAAATTTTAAAAAGATTTTTAAAAATTAATAGATAGAAATGGAAGTTGCAATGTTCTTCCTAAATCCTGTGGATTATCTTGAGTGCCACACTTTGAGACCAATGATTTCAAGTGCTGACTCCTCTGAATGGCCAGATATTTACATCTTAAATCTATCTCTTTATAATCTTTTGTAAATCTTAATCACTTTTTATTCAAAATCTTAAAATATTTGATTTTTTTTAATCTTAAGTTTTGATATTTTTTTGTGGCAAGCAGTTTCACTTTTTTCAGTGAACAAAAGAGGTAACTGAGGGTAGAGTTCACCAGCAAGAATACAGATTTATTCATTATCAAAAAGATCCTTGATCCACACCAGCCCTCCAAAACCTCTCCCTCATCACCCATTTTTCTTTACTATTCATTGGATCTTAAACATGCTCTCCTTCTTATTGGGAGAGCCTTGTTTTGCATGCGTGAGACAAGACAATAAGATAATGATGCTGGTTCGGAAATAAACACTTTAAGAAGTGCATAATTACATTATCATTATTTTATGATCACACATTATTTTCTTTCCTTTTTTTTTCCTTTTTAATTCTGTTACTCAGCTTCATCAGTCAATCCATTCACTGGATTGAACCATTAATAATTTTTGACTATTTCCAAAAATCAAACCCATTTAAAAGATGAGTGGGTTTTTTTTGTTTTGTTTTGTTTTGTTTTGTTTTGTCTAAAAATAAAAGAGCAAAGATTTACCATCCCTGAGACTATTTAAAGCAATGTGTCCTTGCATTCAAAGAAGATTGACAACATCTTTCTAATTAGTATATAAACAACTTATATATGAGTCTATGGATTTTAGAAATCGATGTTATTTCATTATAGACCTTCCTCGCAGACATTAGTCATTCTACCTGGATTGGAAGGCAGTGTGGTGTGCTGGACTTTAAACCAGAGTTCTAGTCTCCACCCCATCATTGACTTGCTGTGTGACCTCGAAGAATTGACTTGCTTAACCTTTGAGTCTCAGTTTTCTATTCTGCAAAATAGGCCACTAATAACCTCTTAAACTGGTTTGTAAAGATGCAAAGTTTATAAAGCCCTTAGGACAGTGCCCAGAACATAGCAGATACCTGTTAAATAGCAAATATTTTTGCTACTTTTTAATTTCTTAAAGTTTATGGTTTGTATCTCTTTTTTTCCCCTTTAGTCGCTACTATCTTTTCTGGAGTTAATATTTAGTATTTTCCAGTAATTAATACCAGTTATCTCCCACACTTTAATTTTATTTAACTTCATAGAAGTAAATGATGCTCTAATGCTGCTTATATTTTAGAGATTAAAGACAAAAAAAATTGGCAACTATAAACAGTAACAACAAAAAGTCCGTTTGTGAAGTCCTGTCCACTTTCCCAGCGTATGGAACATCGATTCCCAGGGTCTGAAGCTATCTGAGCTCTGAGGTACAAATGAGAAATTGAGGTCCTCTAATCCTGATTCTACCAGCAACTGTGTATGATAGATCCGCAAATCCTTTCTCAGGGTCAATTCCACAATGCAAGTCTCTGCGTCTGGGGGGTCAAGTCTAATCTTCTCCATTTGATGATTTGGGTAATCCTCTGGCCTCCATCTTTGGGGATAAATCTTATGTAATTCCTTAGAGGGAAGCAGGGAACATTAGTTTTCTATCCATATATGGCCGGATTAAATTCTGTGTGACAGTGTGTATGTGTACATGAAAGAAAAGCAGGAATAGTCAACTGACTCTTCTTAATTTTTAAGAAACCCGGGCCCGAATTTTAATCTTTAGCCCCAACACAAGAAAGCAGCTTCTTCAAAAATGTCTGACAGAGACACGGTACAAGCCTTATAATCCAAAATACAGAGGGGCTCCCTGAGACACACAGCTTCCCTGGCTGTTGGTTTCACCAACCATTGAATGGCCAGGAAGATCCACACACCCTGCTGGGGGAGACTGATAAATGTTTTCAAAAGATCAACCTCTCCAACTGATAGCTACCTCCAAACCGAAATACATATAAGGTTAATCTGTTTTGAAGCAGTTCTTGCCAACATTAGAAAGACAGTGGTTAAATCTGCATAATCTGTTTGTAAAGTAGTGTATCATAGGCAACCAACATTTGACTTAGAATCTGATTTTGGTGTTTTTTCACTTACTGTTTATGTGACCTTGGAAAAGATGCCTCAAATATAAGCTCCAGTTTTCTTATATGAAAATGAGAGAAATAATACCTACCTCACAGATTTATTGAGAAAACTGATTAAGAAAACAAATGCAAAAAATGCCAAGACATGATCTGGCACATAGTCTGTTCAATAGGTGTTGTTGAATCAGCATCAAATTATGAAATGAAATTTCCTGTTTGGTTTATATTCTTATATCTGTCTCATCCCTCCAACCTGTAATTTTGACAGAAATTTTGAGTTCTGTTTTTAGAATCATTTATTATTGATTTGAGTTTGTATTCTTTTGGATGATTAATTATTCAGCATTAATGATTTTGGGAGCAACAAAGATAGATTTTGAAGATTTACCTCTGTGTGAATTCTTATAATTATAACCCCCCCCCCCATATTTGCGTAGAGCTATGCTCTGCAAAAGGCTTTCCTGTCTTATTTTCCCGTTTGTTCAAAGTTAGTACAATTATGCTCTTAAATTTTAACATCAGTTTCACGAGATGAGTTTAAATGGTTTTCTGCAGCTGGATTCAAATAAAGCTTTTTATTTTCAAATCTTCATTTGAAAATGGCAACCATATCCCATAACCTAGCTCAGAAATGACACCCAAATAGGATAATGTTTCAAAGGAAATTCGGAAAAATTGCAAGCATACATTATGGGACCAATGTCTGACATTTGCCTTGGCTCCTGAGTGAGTGTAATTCACCCAGATGGGTGGTGTGTGTGCAGTTTGCAGCACACTGGGAAATACTCAAAGGCCCATTCTCCATGTGGATAGCCTGCCAAAGAAGAGAAACAAATGGCAGTCTCTAAGAAAAGAAAATATGGGTGCTAAATTCTTTATGGGTATTTTATTGTAGCACAAAGGAAGTCCACACTAAAGCAGAAGAAGGAAATTATTTCGTTGCATGTTCACTTTAAATGATTTTTCACACTTATGATCTCAACTTGAGCTGGGTCTCCAAACAGAGTTCATTTTTATAGCTTTATTGTGTGAACAGTACATCCGAGGGGAAATGTAGGGGAGGAGATTTAGAGCCAGAGGACCTGGTTTGAATCCCATCTCTGCCATTTACTGACTCTGTGATCAGTGATTTTTAACTTTTTGGAGCTTCTGTTTCCCTGTACGTAAAATAGCAAAGCACAATAAAAATTACTTCATGGTGTTCCAGGAGGATTAAATGATCTAATACATACAAATAGCTTTTCATGTACTATAAAGTGCTAAACAAACTTTAGTGTCAATGTAATAATAATATTACTGTGAGTAGTGATAATAGCAATACTGTTACCAAGGTCTTTGCATTTCTGTGTTCTAAGGAAGGATGACAGTATCTAGTCCAGACCCCTGCCCCTGTACACTCATCTCTGCCTCCATGAATTTTCTATCTATCTGCCACTCCCTCAAGCTCAATGCATAACAAACATGGTTCCTTCTTCACACAACATAATGCTCACTGCATGAAAACTTCAACTGCATCTTCCTAAGCTTTCTCATCCCTGTTTCATTTTCTCCAAAATATTTATAGATTATTCAAATGATATGGTTAATTTATTCAGTCAACAAGCAAACATTAGAGGAAGGGTTACCATGTGCAGGGCTTTATAGAAGGCATTACCCAATCACTATCCCAGACAAGTAGAGGCTCAGAAACTCTAAGATGTGGCTAGAAATAAAAAACAAATGGAATATCTAAGGGTATAAAATATTGGCTTAGACTTGGGGACAGAGCACTGCTTCTCCATGGATCACAGATTGTAGAGCCAATGGAAGAGATGGTATCGTGGACCATCTTATGGAAGTCAGCAAGCCAAGGGTACTTAGCAGATGGAATAGAATGTGAGTACAAGGACTCAGGAACAGAAACAGGAGCATGAGGTCTGTAGTGTAGCATATAAGGAGCCTGGAGAGATGGTTGTAGTACTCAGTAGAATAACTGTGCTTGAGTGGGGTGCGGTAAGTGCTGAGGTAGAGGCTAGACCTGTTTGTTTCAGTTGGGTGGAGGACAAAAAGGTAAATAAGCAATGAACTTGAAGAAGAGTGATAGATCTAGGGTGGTGAAACTTCTATGTGCTTGATATTGTAAATGATACAAAAATAAATCAAGTTCATCTCTTTCAAGGAGAGAAGTCAAGGTTTAATGAAACAATATCTAAGAATCAAATGATAATACTTGCTACAGGTGTTCACAAGAAGGTTATTGTTCTGATATCTAGAAGAATTTCCTGTTCCCCAAGAACTCTCAATGAAGTAGAATTTGTTACTTTGACAAATTTGCTATGATCCAGAGTCTGTGGCTCAGCTTTGCAGTTTCTAAAACCTGATTCTATAAGCACATCAAGAGCAGCTCTGACCCCTTGAGACAGACTCACATTAGCCAAGTCCATGATATACAGTGCCAGCTATCACTGACAATGACAGCTATCACTGTCACACATCCCAGCACACTCAGATGGCCCACCAGCACATCCCCTCCCTGTAGGCAAGCCTACATGGGAAGTCAGTTTTAAGCAGAAGGTAGATTGGTGAGCACATAATCAGGACACAAGAACTCGATGATTAAATGTCTAATGGATTCAGGCCACAAGAGCCAGTTGTATTCTTCAATCATAATAAATATGTCCTTGACTATCTGCAAAACGCTGTGACTTTAAACCCCCTTCTGCCCTGGACTGGGTTTGTCTAGGCAGGACGGATCATTTTCTCTATGACTCATTTTCTTCCATGTTCCACCTTTCTAATCGATGCTTCCTTCCTTAGACTTGTTGAATGTATGTTACTACATATCAATAGCCCTAATTTATATTTTGCTTTATGCCAGCCTAGGTTCTCTCTCTTCTCATCCAATATCTGTTGATGTTTATGGTTTGACTAAGAGACCACCTATCTTATCTCTCTACTTCCTCTATCTAGAGGCAGAGGCAGGCAAACAGGGCAGAGAGTGCACCTCACCACAGTCCCCATTAACTGATAGCAATTACAGTGGATTTGAACACTCTTCACTTTCCCCATTCAACATAGGAAAATTTCTAGGTTGTCAGTGTCCATCTTTAAAGGACACACCTGGAATTAAACACAGTCCTCTAGGTATGGTTTGATAAGCTCACAGAAACTACAACCAGTCCACACATTTTCTCAGGCACAAGAGTTCTAGTAATGTACCTTAAGATAGAATTTGATATCTCAGCCGCAAAATTGCATTGTTGATTTATCGAGCTTCGAATAAACTAAATGTCTTAAATTGTCTATTTAAGTGAAACTACATCTCCCTGGATTTTGAGTGATATCTTTCATTTGTCCACATTGAATTTCATTTTGCTAGCTTTAGCCCATCATTGCAGCCTACCAAACACGTTAAAACTAGTTTGTCCCTGATCAGACACTATGTAAATACCTGGGTATACATTACAGACTGAATTTCTGCAACAAGTGACTTTTTCTACTCAGTTCAGATTATCTATAATGCTAGTGTGAATAAATGCATCGACCACATTCCTTCTTGCTTTTTTTCTCTTGATCCATTCAGAGGTTTTATGAGTCACTTTTCTTTTGCAATGATGACCACAGAAGGATTGAAACAAGATCAGCTAAAACGCTCATCTCACACTGATCAATAAACAGGTCCATAAGGGTACTTATTGCTCCAAAAGTTAAAAAAAAAAAAAAGGCAGAACATACTTCTGCAGATCGAATAATGCCCACTAAATTCACATGAAAAGCTAGCTTCATTATTTGACAAAGTTGTAAGATTATTCCTGTTTTCCTTGCTTCTTCAAGTTTGGTGTTATCTTGTGGCAGTTGAAGTATAAGCATTCTGCAGTGTGGAGTAGAACGAGTCGGATTATCACTCAGACAAAAATATTGAACACTCACCGTATTCTAGAAGCTTTGGGGAATGAAAACTGCCACAGACAAGATCCTCCCCGACCCCAGAAGCTAACATTCTAGTTGGGGAAAAGACTGTAATGAGACCATTAACCTGAATCTTGATGTCTCTCTGATTAACTGGTCACCAAAGTGTAGCTAGGCTAGCAGCTCCCAGAAGTTTGAGGTAGAGAATGTCCACCTTAACCAATCATTGCCTTGATCTTATTTTCTGTTTTATCTAATCACTATTCTAATGGGGTAGTTTTCATTTTTTTAGAAATTGCTAAGAGGACAAGACAATCCACATAGGCCAGAATTGGAGAAGCCATGACTCAAGCATGAACATGAAAAAAAGAGCCTTCCTTCCACTTAATATCCTCCTACTCCAGCTTGGCACTCTGATTAGACTTATTTGAAACAAGAAATGCTGCCTATTATAGTTACCAATAGTAACTAAGCCCTAGCACCTTGATGAGTCAAAAAGTGCCCATCACATTGACTTCTACAAAAATGGTGGGTTGATTCAGTGGGTTGATTCTTGCCTTATATCTATATGACCAAAGGGAAACAACTCAAAAAGTTCTTTCCAGAACAAAGTGATAGGCTATTTTCAAAGTGAACTCCATTTCATACTGGAGAATGGGAAGACTGCTTACAGCCTCCAGAATGACCACTGTACTCTTCCAACAGTTTACAGATTCTGCCTCCACCAGGTACCACCCCCCCATGTGTTTAGGAAGCTCCTTCTATCTGCAGTGTGGAGGATGTATTGGGGGTCAGTACCCTGGAGGCCAAGACTAGTGAGAGAACTGTTGCCATAATCCAGCAAAGAGACATCAGTATAGTATCCATGTCAGTAGGAACAAAGAGGAGATTATGGACCTGAGAAATATTAATGAGTGAAAAGAAATAGGATTTGTGTTTTGGTTGTACAGAACAAAGATAGGGATCAAAAAGTGGTGCTCAGATTGCAAGCTTGGATGGATGTGTGGGTGGAGGTGCCCCTTGCTGTGGAGAAGGGAAAGTTTAAGTGAGAAGATGATGTGTCAGTTTTGATAAGGCTGCGTTTAGAGATTCTATAGAACAGGAGTCCCCAACCCCCAAGCCGTGGACTGATACCGGTATGTGGCCTGTGAGGAACGGGGCCACACAGCAGGAGGTGAGCAGCGGGTGAGTGAGATAAGCTTCATCTGTATTTGCAGCCGCTCCCCAGCACTAGCATCACTGCCTCAGCTCCTCCTCAGTTTATCAAGCATTAGATTCTCATAGGAGCACCAGTCCCTGGTGCCAAAAAGGTTGGGCACCGCTGATGTAGACTATTTAAATGGACATGTCCATGTCTTAGGCTGGGTTCTCCCAAACAGATCGAGTCAAGAATCATGTGCAAATTATTTCTAAAGGAAATGCTACCAAGGGAAAGTAGTAAGGAAGTGGGGAAGACAGTACAGGGAAGGGGAAATAAGAATGTGATCCTGGCAAAAGGTCCATAGAACACAGGCTTTAGCTTGAATTCTGATGGGTAAGATACATCTCCCAGCTTCTTCACCTATGGCAGCCATGGAATCCAAGAGAGATCCTTTCACAAGGAATGCGATTAGCTGTCAACAGGCAGCTGTTGGTGTGTTTAGCCTCAGATTTCCAGCTGAGACCATGCGCCTCCCAGGTAGCCTCCAGCCAACAACTGAGCACAGTGGTATAATTGTAATGACTCACCACTTCCGGGACTCCTGTACCCCCGCCCCCAACCCCGAACAGGCTAAGACTGCCTCAGTGCTGCACGGCAGTCTGAGGTTCTTCTACCCAATCCTCTTTCTTTCTCTCTTTTCACAGGTGTCAGACCTGTGTTACGGTCTAAACTTTCTGTCTCGCTCTCTCTGTCCTTGACCTTTCATAGGCATTACCCTCCAAAAATTCCTCATACTTTTAATTTCATCTTGGCATCTACTTCCTGGCAGACCCAACACACCACTCAATACAAGGGAGCTGGGCTCTTACACTCCCCGCCCAACAGTCACTGGCTAAGAGTTGGCAATGGAACAGACCTGGGGGTAAGCACATAAACTCCCAGGAAGTTACAACTCTCCTTGCCTGTAGGCATAGCTGTTCAGGGAATCTGAGCTAAACCCTCTGAAAAAGAGCCACAAGGTCAAGTGTGAGGAGCAGGATGTGGAGCTGTGACACACAGAAATTCTAAAAGGGGCTCAGGGGTTCTGGACAGAGCACCAGCATTGTATGCTACATCCAGTAAGGAAGCCAGGTATTTATAGTCTGGAACACAGGAGAGAAATCTGGGCTAGAGATTAGAAGCTATTAATCTTTTTGTTGGGTAAAGACTAGAAGATAAGGTAACTGAGACTGAATATATAAAGGTGTTAAGTGAGGTGAGACAACAGTCAAGGAAAGAAACAGAAAGTAAGTCAACATTTAAGGGGCAGACATAGAGGAGAAGTTAGCACAGAGAGAGAGCAGAGGGAAATCAGAAGAGAGTGCTGTCAGAAAAAAAGCCAAAAGGAAAGAGAAATCCAGAAATAAGGGCGTGTTGGACGATGACAAATGCTTCCAAGGTCATTAGTGGAATGAGTTCAATGGAGAGATGGGGAGGCTGGAGGAGAGGTCAACCTGCCAGAGAGTTGAGGATTGAATGGGAAATAGGGTGAGACCCCAGGTTCCTAGGGCTCTTTCAGACACATTGTCATTGAATAGGAGAGAGATGGAGCCATGGGGGAAAGGAAAGTAAATAGTCTTCAGGTTCCTTGTGAATACAGGGACATGTGCCTGTGAGAATCTCCAGCGATAACCGTAAACTTCATATGGAAAAGTAACTCCATGACAGCTCTGTCCCTGTTTGAAGCACTGGCTAGTAGTGTCCATCAGAACAAATGACTGCTAATTGTATGTCTTCACAGCGATTGCACTTTGCCCTGGAAAGCCATTATAGCTAATGTACCAATGCTTTTTACTACTTTTACTCACTGGGCTGGTCTGAGATAATACAATTATTTAGCACTGTTCATTTTCCTACGTCCTGTCTAGAAGCTCAACTGCATGTAGTTGCTGACAGAAACAAAAATGGAAAACCACCAGAACTACATCAGTATTTCTTTCCATTTGGTCTTTTTGAGAGGCAGGGAAGATTTTACAATTTTAAATACATTTCCTGTGTTCAAGAAGGTCCCCCAGACAAATAGGCTCCCTTTCCTATGGTAGGGTCATGGGGAAACTGATTTATCCAGAGATCTCTGCCTGAATGTAAGCTGTGAGGTGGGCAAGAGGCAAACCACTTCTCCTAAATCCCATCAGACCAATGAGATGGACCTGCCCATGGCTCAGGTTTATCTGAAAAGTGGCGGCTAAGCCAGCGCTGAGGGAGGAAGCTATAAGAGCCTCCTGAAGAAAACAGGAATGGAAGGCAGAAAGCTGGAATTGTTACATGATCCAAGCACAAGGCTTTCCACTCCTGGCCCCCAACTTCCCTTCTCTGAAAAAATAGGAGGAAACAGGTTGGCCTTACCCTTGACAGAAAGTGAGAGCGAGGCAGCTGCACACCTCCACCCTGAAGTCATCTAGTCCTGCTGACCTACAGGCCAGAAATCCCATGATGGTAGAGCGCAGGACTTGGGGCCAGACCGACTTATTTAGAGCCTGTCACTATCACCTGCTGTATAAACTCCAGCAAGTCCTTACATCTCTCCTCCTTGGTTTCCCATTTCTTAAAATAAGGACAGTTATGCCCAGATGATCACGAAGACAGAATAGAACACTGCCTTGAATGTGTTTAGCATATTCAAGAGTGCTAGGCACATAACAACTGTTCAGTCAATGGAAGCTATAATATTATCTAGACTGATACTTTTCTTATGGTACTCATTGAGCATTGTCTCGTCTTGCTGATAAGTCAGTTTACATCTTCCTTCCTGGATAGTCTCTAACTGAACACACATCCCCCAAATCTATTCCCTGCCTTTCTCTGTGCCCTAGAAGCTGTTCCCTATGGGCAGCTTCTGCCAGGCTCCCTTGCGGTTTGGCTTAGTTACACCAAGATACCACCAGTAAAACACAATAGCAGGCCAGGGGGTGAGAAGAGAGCAGGGTGAGAATATTCCTCCCCGCTCCCTCTCAGTCTCGGCAGGCCGCTCCCCGCTGTGGCGGGGTCCCTCTCCCAGGCAGCACACTTCCACAGCTCCAGCTCTCCACATAACACTCTAGACTGCCTTCCTCTGGATTTCTTGTAGGAGAGGGGGAAAAGTTCCATCTAGTTGCTTTGGATTTTCTGTCACTCAGGCTTGAAGCTAATCCTAATTAACATGCCCCACCCCCACCTTCCTGACTTCTGGAATGGGACGTTCTTCTGGTAAAGAACCCTGGGGAGAGGATTCCAAGGAGAGAAGTTGAAGAGCTGCATTCACTTCAGCAGCAATAAAACAGGACGGTTTGATTCTGCCATTTTGACGCCAAGACCATTTGCCTCCATCCTTTATACCTGCAGGTATTTTGGCCCCTCTGTGCATTCAAGAGCTGACCAGCAATTCCTCAGGACCGAGGTGGTTTCTTCTGGCTTTCTCAGTCTCTGTTCTCTATTGCTCTCTCTCTCCCTCTTTATAAAAAAAAAATGTTCATAATTTTATCATGGATTAGCTAGGAGATAAACGTAAACCAAGCTTTTATTCAAATTCATGTTAAACAATGAAGACGATGGTTGAAAAAAATCAACACAAAACTGACAAAAGGCTGAAACCGTACATTGTAAAATTGATGTTGAATAAAAATGGCAAAAGAACCAAATATTCATTACAAAATTTAGACCTGCAAAAGTAGCTCAAAAAATAAATTTTGCAGCAATAATGGCCATCAAAAAAATGACAGAAGATAGAATCAATACAATTTTATATAGACAGTAAACTAACTGAAGAATCTGATCTGTTCAATTAAACGGAAAAGAATTGAATCCAATGCAATTTCAGTTAAATAAAAATTATAACAAATATGATGTAACTACATCATATGGAAAATTGATTGAAAAATTTACATTGGCTTTAATGAACCCCATTTAGGAAGAGTTTTCTCAATGAAAATTCATCAGTGTTGTTATAATTCTAATTAAAATATTTATATTTAAAGTGTCATTTGAGTCAAAACAGTAGGACAAAGTGGAAAAAGTCCAAGTGTCCTGTGTCACCTAAAACAGCCCTGAATATACAACCTCCAGAGAGTTCTGGCTGCTGCCATATTTCCAGAAACGTTATTTTCCCAAGGTATGGGCACACTCCACCTGTTTTAGTATAAATATATAGCCACTCACCCTATAAAATTATAAGCCAGCATCCTGGAGTTTGTAACTTGACTTTTTTTTAAATTCATATTTTCACTGAATCATTGAGCTGGAAGGGACTTTGAAAGATCATCTGGTATAAACTATCCTGGACAGATGGTGGTCTATCCCCTCTCGGTCTTCCCTGGAGCATGATAGAGATGGAAGAGAATGAGTAATAAGAAATGAACACTGTTGGCAGGGAAAAACAAGAACTGCTCAATTGAAACAGGAAAAGGGGGAAAATTCCAAACTGCCATTTATAATTCCACCATTAACTATTTTACTTGTGTTTAGATGATCAGTTTATGACTAGCCCACAATGTTTTCTCAGGAATAAGACATGATATCAAAAACCATAAAAGAGATGTCATAGAATACACATATTCACAAAATTAATATTATTCAAAGTATTAGGTAATGAGAAAAAAGTCATGGAATGAGTTTAGAGAGCAAGGTCCCTGATTCGCTCTTGGTACAGCTATAAATTTTTTCAACCCTTGAGGAAGATAAACAGGTAGTATTTATTAGGATTTAAAATGTGCACAGTCTTTGACCCCCAAAAGCATAATTCTGAGAAAAATAAAAGTTCTAGTGCACAGAGATTTATGTACAAGGCTGTTTATTGTCTGTTGTTTGTAATGGCAAGAAAATGGAAACAATCTGCGTGCTTATCACAGGAGAGCAGTTAACGAATGATACATCCACATGACTAAAAGTGTGCCACCAACCACAAAAATATCTCAGATCTGCCTTCAATGCACTGGAAAGGGTCGATAATATTTTGTTAGGTATACAAAAAGTTATAAGAAACACATGGTACAATCCCTTTTACATAAACCAAGCAGAAAAGCTAAGTGTAAGATTACTAAGTGTAGCTTAGTAATTAAGACTAATTTATATTTGAATGTTATGTCTGCCACATACTAGCTGTGTGATCTTTAGCAAGTTATTTGACCTCTCTGTGCCTCAGCTTCCTAATCTATTAAATGGGCTAATACTTGTGCTTACAAGGTTATATGTATAGCATGACATATGTCAAATCCTAAAAAAAAAATACCTAATCTATCCTAAGCACTACAAGAGTGTTATTTGCCATTCTTTTTATTATTATATTTAATGTTTATTATATTTAATGTTTATTATTATATTTAATGTTTACATAAGAAAGGAAAAATATGCAATTTATAACCTAAAAATTTCTCATAGATTATATGAAAAGAGTAGAATTAGAAGGGGAAGCAAAGACGATGAATTCTATCTAGATACTTCACTCTAATTTGAGCTGTTGTAAAAAGACGTGTTATTTTTGCAATTCAGAGGACTGGAAATTTTTTAAAGAAACAATAGGAAGAAATTTTTAGTAAAGTGTTTCAGTTAAATCTAGAAATGTCAGCAAGCATTTGACTCTCTCATAAGTGAACAGTATGGAGAACCGAACTCTTGAAGTCTTTATAACAGAGACAAAGGCCATCACTTCTCCCATTTGCAAGAGTGCAACATCCTACGATTTCACTGTCATTATCGCCAACAACATAGTTGTTTGGTTATTGCTTTACCCACATTAAAATGCATTTTCATTTCTATAAGTGCACTAAAAGTTTAACAATTTCCACTGGTACCGCTCACTGTAAAGAGCAGTTGCAAGATAAAAAGGCAAACTACAATTATGAAAGCATTAGAACCAATTTTTCTTATCATTTTCTGTTATTCTTTGGTAAGCAAACTTTTATTTTACTCAAACTCTACCATAAAGTAAGTCTGAAAGCATTTTATTGTTAAACTACTCAAAATAATACCATAAGTATAGCAAAAGTATACACGTTACAATTTAATTTTAAGAGATAAAATGTGCTTCTGCTGCTTTCTCGTATAGTTGGCCCATATTTACTTAATTTATTCTGCTTTCAAGCTACCATCTTTATTAGGATTTGTTGGAATCCTCAAGATATTAATTGGGCACAACTGGAGGAAATACTATATTTGCGTTTATTACGTTTTATTCAGGCAGTTTTTGGTGGCCATTAACATATTTACTGTAGAGACAGCCCTGTTAAGAAGTACGTAAACTTAAAAAGGAAATTAGGCCAATGAAGTCACTACTAATTTAAAATTACTAAGTTTTGAAAATTAGCTTTAGCTAAGCCAGCAGCAACCCCGCACTGTGTTTTCACTAGGGATCTGCTCTGCCAAGTTGTTACTCAGGATGGTTCCCGGCCCGGGGGAGCTTATATCCTAATAGGGGAGAAATAAAAGAGCAGCTAAGTCAACGAGATCATTGTAGACTATGATAAGTGCGATGAAAGACACACTAAGGGTGATATGAAGGAAAGTGACCACAGGGATTAGGTGAATGGAGGGGAGTGCCATAACCTCTCAGAAGAAGTGACATCTGAGCTGAAACCTGAGGCCAAGAATGAGGCAGCCATATAAAGGATGAGACATGGTAAAAATATGTGTTATTTGTACAGTTCAGATAACTGGAACTTTTCAAAAGAAACAATAGGGAGAATTTTTTTAGTAAAATGTTTCAGTTAAATCTAGAAATGTCATGATAGAGATCATGATAAGAATAAGGGTGAGGTGATCTCTAAAATTAACTGTTTAGGGTTAACATCTAACGATCATGACCCTTACCTCTATAAAAGCGATCACTTTAAGAGTCTAATCTTGGATTTTGCTAAGGAAGTCTAAAATATACCATCATATGTCCTTGGAAAAATGTTTTTAATATTTTGTGTTGGTCACTATTTCTTGCTTTTAACATTCTTATTTTATAGAATTTTGTTCTTTATATTGCTAACATAAATGATTGGGACAATGGTCACACGCAAATTACACAAAGATGTCAGAGAAACATGCCCCCCACCTCCCAGATGCCAACTACCTCATGAGTTAGAGAATTTTAACATTTGTGACAAATGAACTACCTTTTACCACCTGGCACCACATTCTGTCCCACGGCAGCCGCCCTTACCCACTCTCCCATCGGCCGGTTCACTTTTCCGGCTCTCGGATTCATCACTCACTTCACATTTGCAGCCATTTGACTCTGCAGACCCACTGAATTTTCTGGACCTTGGACCTCAGTTTTCTCATGTATAAAATTGGGTGGTTGGCTCAGATGACCTCTAAGATCTCTTTCAATTCTAACGCTTTATGTTCTACAATGCATGATCCGCAGAGTCCCACTGGGATGACCAGTGATGGCTCCACTTCCTTTCCCTCAGCATGCATAGACCTGGATGTGTCGTGTGCCCGTAATCAGAGGATATGGGTCTGTGCAAAGGCAGGAAGTGGAAGCAGGTGAGAGGAGGAGCTGAGTGTATGTGAGTTCCAGGGAGGTAAGAGGAGAAAGTAAAGGCCCATTTGGGCTGGGATGTGGCTATGGATGGAGTTACAAGACACTTCAATTTCAGTTACTGCCTCCTTAAGAATTGAAGCCACTTTCAACATAGTTTATGACTTTAAGTAACAAAATTTTTCATAAAGCATGCGAAGGCAATCTGCTTACATTCAAAGTGACACACTGCTTTGTTGCCAGTCAGTGACAGTGAGCAGTGCTGATCTGCAGTGGTGGGCCCAGCCATGCCCCCTGCCCTGTAACTGCCTCCTTTCATAAAACAGGAAGGCTGTGCTGCCAGTCACTTAGAGCTGTTCTTCAGGGCACTGCGATGTAGTAAAGAGGGTGGCTTCTGGGTTTGAATCCTGACTACCATTTATTCGATGTGTAACCTTGAGCAAGTCATTTCAAATCTCTCATCCTCATCCTCCTCATCTGCAAGAGAAGAAGAATAATTATATCTGCTTTAAAAGTTTTGTGAAAATTGAATATAAAACATCTGGCCTAAAACTATTGTCATTAGCTTGTTCGGGTCTTGAATATAAGGCATTGATTGTCTCCATATTCCAGATGTAGAGAGTGAAGCTCAGAGAGATTGGTAAACTTCCTAGTCACACAGCTTCAGAGTGTCAGGGGCAGGATTCCAGGCCAGGTCTTCTGCTTCTAGAGCTGCCTCCCCTCCACACAGCCCATGTGGCAGTGTGTCCTCATGTGTTCACTTCCTTCCAGTGACATCTGGGGACCTTGGATTTACATGGCCTACCCTGTTGTGCTCACAGTGTGTGAGTGGGGAGGGGTCTTCCCTGAGCACCCGGCCAGTCTCAAATGTACACCAAATACGTGGCTAGACATGTCATGGGTTTCCCTTGTATTACCTCATGCGCTGTATTATAAGCCTACGCATATTTAAAAAGGCCAGAAACCTTACCTCAGTTGTTTTGGCTAAAATTAACTCTGAGGAGATTAAGAATCATCAAGAAAGAGATGCAAGTGACCACCCTCAGAGATGGTGCTAAAAAAACGGTTCAAGACAGAGACATAGGTCAGTGACTCCACAATTACTCCAGCTCCACCTAAAAGCCCAGGTCGGCCTCCACAGCACATACGGACTCGCGCATGACAGTCACGTTCTTTTGGTGTTCATTTACTTCAGCTTTTATATAATTAGCCCGCAGATATTATTAGATGGCAATGATGTACACGCACCTCACGCTTCGTTTACAGGCTTGGAGTGAAGGCTGTTCGTCACGCTCTGGGTGACTACAACCAAATCTGTCACAGAATCTAAACTGACCAATAAATCCATGTCAAGTGGAGAGAATAATTTAAGTGATAATAAAAGGCAACCGGTTTGGATTTTTATTTTATTGGCAGAAGTTTCCTGCTGCCATAATGTCATTTAACTCTTCATGAAACAGTGCTGAGGGTCCTGAAACTTCTAGTCATAAGTGCAACAGTGGGGATTAAAGAGATATTAGCCTCCTGAAGACAAGCTAATTGTCAGATCTGATTTTCAATTAATAAGTGCTGTCGGCACAGAAGAGAAGCGACTAAAAGGATTCGAGGGCCACTGGGAGGTACATTATGTGGATGCTGTTACTATGGTGACAGGTTTGTTCTCCAGGAGACGGAGCTGGAACCCAGGACAGACACGTGGAATCAGGAGTCATTGTCCACATGAAGCCCTTCACCCTGATCTGCAACTAATGCTTCCAGGGTCTCATTAAAGGCTGTTTTGCTTCCAGCATTGTCCTGGCAGAGCCAGCGGCTTGTGGACTAACGCCATCAACGTCTGGCAAATGTCCCACATGTGGTGCCTGGCCCACTGCCTCCCACAGTTACTTACCTAGAAAGAGCAGCAAATTGCCTGTCGATGTGGAGAGAGGTGAGCAGAAGCCCTGACTCATGATGGAAAATGTGTGAATTGTTTCCTAAAACTCTGCAGCTCCTAATACGGACATTCTTTCTGATTCAGGAAAGAAAACATGATATCTGGTTTTTTTCACAGTCCCCCTTCTCTGACCTTGATATCCAGATGACAGTATCGTGGACTCACTTCTAATTCAGAGGCTGAGGAGCAAGGTTAGAGTCTCAAGTCAGTGAGAAATGTGAAAAATGGCAGACAGTACAAAAAACGATTGAAAATCCCTTAAATTGCAAATCAAGTACAGTGAACCCAATTTTATAGAGCGCGTTCAGATATTCTTAAGTATATTAAAGTTTGAGAATGCCTGAGGTAGATTAAAGGGAAGAATAATGTCTGCCTTCACTGCTTCCAGGACCCTACTCCTGATAGCCACTGGGCTTTTCCTCATCTCCCCAATCTTTGTAAGCCCTTGAGCCCCTGCGCTCAGCTGTCCACATTCACTCCCTTGGTGACCTAATCCAGTCTCAGGGCTTTAAATCCATCCATATGCTGACTGCTTTCAAACTGGCATCTTTAGGCCCCCAGACATCCCCACCCAAACCCAGATGCACATATCCAGCTGCTTATTCAACACCTCCCCCCGGATGTTTGCCTAGTATATCAAGCAAGCCCAGCACCTATTTCTAATCTTTCGGTTACAGTCTTGTTCTTCCTGTAATCTTCTCCTTCTCACTGGATAATTCCACTTAAGTTCCATGAGCTAAATACCTGGTCATTCCTAGCTGGTATTTTCTATTATCTCATGCCTTTGGGCTCAGTTTCAGACTCCTTATGCTGCAGTGGTCCAGATGACCATAGTAAAGAGATCGATGAGGACAGAGACGCTGCCTGCCCTGCTCTCTGTTGTGTGCCAGTGCAAGGCCTGGCATGGGCCTAGCACATGAGAAGTTCATTGGAGAAGGAAGGTTGCTCGTTTTAGTGAATGGGTGAAAAGGTCATTGGGATGAGACTGCCCTCAGCATATCCAAATGGTGTGTCTTATTTTGATGCTTACGAGGCTGTAGCAAGTGGATGAGATATTTATTCCTGTGGGACTTCAAGTTCTGTCAAACCGTGCAGCTTCATTTCAAAGTGCCACCGTACGCCGAGTCGCGCTGTTCACAACAGCCCCCGCCACCTCCTGCCCGAACAGGGACAATTTTCAGTGTCCACATCATCGAACATTTAGGACTTCTAAAATTGTACTAAGAAGACTGCAAATAGCAAACCAAAAATATAAATATAATATCCTTGTTAATGAATCTTAAAGCCTTTTTGTGGTGCTTCACAATTTTAAAAAATTTGAGAAGGCAAGATGAAGGAAAGTCATGACATATTAATGATTTCAAATGTGTGCTGGAATTGGCAGAACAGAAAGTGGCATGAATAATTTAAATAAGACGCCCATTTTTTTCCTTCCTTCTTGCAAAGGTTGAAGCATGAAAACAAGGGGAAGGGGTGCTTCTGGGAAGACGGAATCATATATTGTGGTGTTCAGCGATCTCCTTGCATCTGGAGGGTTAACGCAAGTTCAGGTAACATAGGACACCATCCAGTCATTTTGAGGGGATTATATTGAAATCTTTTGACATCGCGTTTAGTTCCCTCTGACTCTGGCAGCTGCTGGGGAGCGTTAAGACTAAATGTTTGATGCCCAGTGAATTAAAGTCTATTTTTGAACTCAAATCTCCAAATCCTGAAGGAATGGTCACTGAGAAGAAAGGAAGCAGGAAACAGCACTGGGGGGAGTTGGTTTCGTGCAACTCCTTATCTCCACCGCACAAACGACGATGGGAATAGGATACGAAATGTCTTGAAAGGGAGCACACAGTAAGGATGATGACTGTGAGGAGGTCAGGAATAAAAGCCCACACAGCCACCTCTCTGCTTCAATACCTTTTCTACATTGTCTTTTTCCCTTAAACTACCTTTGAAAACATAGCTATAGAATGCTAAAGAAGAGCAAAGTCTATTTCAGCTGTGCATAGGCATGACTTAATTATGTATAAGATTAAATTTTTATTAGATCTATGTAATATCTTCCATGTATATATACACACACACACATACACATACACACATACATACATATAACATAAACATACATATAAGGAATATATTTTAACAGCACAGGAAAAAAGTATTTTAAAAGAAAACTGCCGTGAGTATGCTCAAGGCTCAAATTAATAAAGAATGAGGATTTAAGTGATTAGGGCAAGACCAAACCTCAGGAAGACCATGAATTTAAAGTTTTCTTTTAGAGGTTCAGAAGAGAAGATAAATCGATAGGTACTTGAGTCAATCCATAAATTATCTGCTGCAAGTTGTCTTTTAGAAGTTGGCCTATTGGAATTCAAACAAAGAGAAAAGTAAAGAAATCAGCCCACATGATCAGGCAGCAGTCTGCAGCTGGGAAAGGGGCTGTCTATCCATCTATTCATCCATCATCCGTCTGTCTGTCTGTTCACGCATCCGTCATCCATCCATCCATCCGTCTGCGCATTCACCGTCCACTCGTTCGTATAGTGAGTGCACACTAACATCAGGCACGTGAGAAGTGCTGCGGATATAAAATAAAACCCAGAACACCTCACTTCACTGAGCTCTCAGCCCAGTGAGTGAGAGAGGCAAGGAAACCCGGATCTGGTTGCCATTGGCTGAGCTATGATGAGGCCAGAGTCCAGGCTTCTTGGTATATAGAGTGGAGGCAACTATTATTTACTAAGAAGCCATCTGAGATTTCAGACTTTCTAGTCAGAATGTGGCTCCTTTCTGTCAGGATTAAACTACATGAAAGCTGAATTTCCTATTTTATTTCCTTATTTGCAGCACATAACTTACATAATTCTGTCTGCGTGTTTCAGAGGCACTTCCCATCTAAGTACAGTGTCTCTCCACATGTTAAGAACTGACATAAACAACTACTTTTCAAGCTCATGCCTGGCTACATGTAAATTATAGGGGTAAATTTTTTTAAAACATCTTATTCATTATTTGAAAATAGACCATATCCATAATCAAATAGTATTTGCAGATTTTTTAATTAAACACATAGCATGTGTTAGCCTTTGTGTTACATTGCAAAAATCCAGGAAAGAAAACATTGTGATTCTTGTTTCACTATGTGTGTTTATGTATATACACACACATACACATACAGTTAGGGAGATTAAGACTTGAGCTCAGAGCTTCTGATTTCAAGTCATAATTATTATTTTCATTGTCATTACTATTATCTTACAATAATCATGTATAGAATAATGTATAACAGATACATATTTTAGTCACTACTAGCTTGCAACATAATAATACATATAACAAGTATTGTTCATCTAGAAAGACATTAAAGATTGTCTAATTCAGGATGGCCTGCAAGTGAAATGTCTTGTTATCAGGCATCGTGTTTTGTTAAGTTTAATTTGAATTTGAATGTTCCTCTCAGGTGTGTGGGGGGAGGGGGAGTGCGGGGATGGAAGGTGAGGCAATATGTATGCAGTTTTCCAGGGCACCCACTCATAGCTCGGTCCCAAAGACTTTGAGTTAATGATTCTGGAATCCTTTTATGAGTGAGGTGAAGGATGCCCAAAGAAGTTAATTTACTTCCCAAAGTCAGAGCGTTCAGTGGCCCAGGGGCCCTTGCTTGAGGGCTTTGGCATTGAGATACGGAGAAAACCTAACTCTTGTGAACCACAACAAACACCATGACCAGGCAGCAGCCATTTGCCTTATTATTAGTTTCGAGTATACAGTACATTGGTTAGACATTTATATAGTTGATAAAACGATCCCCCTGATTGCTTTTTTCTCCTTTGGCTCTCTACACCTAACCATTGCATCAATGCTAACTGCATTCCCTATGTCGTGCTCCCTATCCCCATGACCATCTGTGAACTACTAATTTGTACTTCTTTAACCCTTCACCCCGTTCTCCCCCCTCCAACCCTCCTCCTCTCTGGCCATCACGAGATCGTACACTCTATTTGTGAGTCTGTTTTCGATCGGCTTGTTCTTTTTGTTCCTTAGATTCTGCATGTAGTGAAATCATATGGTATATATCTTTCTCTGTCTAACTTATTTCACTCAGTATAATAACCTCTAGGTGTATCCGTGTCATTGCAAATGGTAGGATTTCAGAGAACATTCTGATTTCAGAGAACATTCTGATTTCAGAGAACATTCTGAATGTCAGAGGACATTCTGATCTTTTTTTAGGAAAAAAAAAGCAATATCTATACTTGTTGTAAAAGAATCAAACCATACAGTTTCAGTTGGTTGCCTAACTTATCATGGTGATCACTTTTTTAGGTATATAAATGTCGATAACTATGATATATAACATGTTAGCTATATTTTAATAAAAAATCTTTTTAAAAATAAAAAACGGCAGAGATAGTACTAAAAAATGAAATTAAAATATATCTATATACATGCATACATATATACAAAAAGAATTAAACCACTCAAAGGAGTATACAATCAAAATCTTAGTCTTCAGCCCTCTAGGCCAAAACTGTTAATAATTTCTTTGCATCACTCTGCAAATTTTCCACACATAAACAAGGAAATATGTGTATAGGTCTCCCCTATTTCTTTAAACACGAATGGCACCCACAATGATTTCTTTCTTTTACTTACTGTATCTCATGAATAGTTATAAGGTTTTATGGCCATACATATGGATATACTTTTCAAATGGCTACATAGTACTTAATCAATTAGAAATTCTATAATATGTTTAACCATTCTCTTATTAATAGACATCTAGGTTATTTCCAGTGTTTTATTATTACAAATACCTTTATAATATAGCTTTGTCTATGTGTGGAAACTTATCAGTAGGATAGCTTAGAATTTCTGAGTCAAAGGAAATATGACTTTTAAAAAAATTTTTCCACCAGGATTGCCTAATATCGGTGTGCTGAAACCAGTCTGAACCAGCTCACAAAAGCCAACTGTCATATAGTCAAGAATCTTGTGAGCCAGTTGTTAAACTTCTTGTAAGTGTGAATATTAATACCATGAAAATCTGGCCCATCTATTTACTTACTTATTTATAGCAAACCTGTTTACAACTATGTATGAAGATAATACTCATTTGGGGAGATGTTTAAAGCATAGGGCCCACTCCAGATCTACAGAATCAGAGCACCTAGGAATGAGACCAGAGAATGTAGACTTGTAGGGAGCATCTTTCATGGGAGTTCGGCATAGCCTGACTGGAACCTCAGTGGTGTTCAGAGAAGGAGGAGGTGAGGGTAGTCAGAGGAAACTTGAGGACTATTCAAGAGTTAGATACGCATTGGATCCTGGAGATGATCCAAATGTGAGAGGTAGTTTCCTCAACTATGTGAAAAGATTCCTGGGAAACAGAGGTCACACACAATGGGAATTTGTCTCACTCAGATGTCCTCATGGCCATGTGTCTTCTACTTGTCAGAGCTCATCTCAGAGTTTACCCCTGAACCTCCCCTCTACCTGTTCTACCACCAAGCACAGTCACATACACACACCTAGATTCAAGTCGTTCCCCTTCTTCCCACCTCAAAATACTATCTCAGATCTGACTGAGCTAACCTCAAGGTCATTGATGTAAACCACGAGGAGCCATCTCTCTGGATTAGGTCCTGAGTTCACATGTCCTTAGAGACCTAGAATTCTTGGAGGTCAGATGGGTGGGGTCTTTGTGACCAAGAACATCGCAATGACAAAAAAATCCCACTCTTCATTCTCCTCTTCCATTAGTTCCCAGAGAGGTCTCATCTGAGAGGTTATTTTAACCTTTCTATGGAAGACATACATCCCCCACAACACTGCTCTAGTGGTGTTTTAGCTAATGCTAGCTTTAGATAAGAGCAACACAGTTGGATGAAAAGTGAAAATTCTATTGTCTAGGTCATTCCACTGTGTAGTTTACTTTTCATTAAATGATCATGTGGTGAAGCAGATTAAGATAGCCAAAGAAGCAGTTTAGAATGTACTATAGTACATAGATTCTAGAGATGGACCCTCTGAGCGCATATCTCAGCTCTGCTATTTACTGGCTGCTTGACCTTGGGTATGTTGCTTAACTTCTCTGTTCTTCAATTTCCTCATATGTAAAATGAGAATAAATAATAGTATAATAACAGTACCGATCTCATGGTGTTTTGGGAAGTTTAAATATGTATAATATATGTGTGTGTATGATACACATTCATATACATAAACACATACATATATACTGCTTAGAACAATGATGACACATTATTTGCTTCTATGTGATGTGGCTATTTGGGTAGTTTGGACGAAGTCTTTCAAATGTTAATCCTCCACTTCAGATCGTTTATCTCTAGATGGACAAACCTTGAGGCAGGAAAATTAATGCCAGTTTCATTGCAACAGATGGATGAGAGATAATAAAAATAATACATTTCAACAAACTATAGTGGGATATAAGATACAAAAACTAATTGCTTTAGACTTCAATTTTGACAGACCTTATAAGAGATGACCTTACTTTTAAAAGCACTAATTCAGTGTGGAAAAAAAGTTTAAATTAGGCAGTATCACCTATTCCATCGTTTGAAATTTATTTGTCTCTTTTTCCTTGGCTCTTCCGAAGGGACTTCATGAAAGCAATGGGAGCCAGGAAGGGTTGCCGACACTAACTGGCCAGGAAAACGTGCACAGGAAACTACAGAAGACACAAGCATTTCATTCATGTCTCCCCCACTCAGCACAGTGCCCTGTCCCCAGATGCAAAGCCATCACAAGAGAAATGAGTGGCTGGTGTGGGCGGAGGGTGGAGAGACCTGGTATATGTGTGTGTGTGTGTGTGTGTGTGTGTGTGTGTGTGTGTGTATTGATATATATATATACACACACATATATATATACTGATACATACTCACCCAATGTCACATCTGTGATTCCATTATTAATAGCGTAGCAGTTCTATTTCCTTATTTGTTCCTTACAAATTACGATTTTTAAAAAGGCCTATAATGACTTAATGTAAAATGTATTAAAACATCCCAAGTGTGAAAAAACAGAAAGCACAGCTGTAGTTTATTTTTGTATTCACTTCACTATAGGAAATAAAACATTATTTAATGAAAAACTTCATGCCGTAAAAGTGTATATAGTAACATTAACACATTTAGTATAAGTTCCCTAATTTGGTGGCTGGAGGAAAACGAAAACCTAGTGAAAATTGAATTATAGCCTCTTCTCAAGGAAGTGTGTTTTGTGACGTGGGAAGGTATTAAAGCAAAAGAGAAGACATTCATAGACCAGTAGGGTAGAAGGAGCACAGGGTATTTATTAGGGAGCGTAAGGAGTTCTGGATGAGTGGAAGACAGTGCAAAAATGGCAAATAGACAAAAAAAAGTCTTGTGATGGTTAATATCATGTGTCAACTTCAGTGGCCTAAGATATGCTCAGATAGCTGGTAAAAGATTATTTCTGGGTGTGTCTGCGAAGGTATTTTTGGAAAAAGATTCGCATTTGATTCAGTAGACTGAATAAAAAGATCATTCTCCCCTTTGAGGCCCTGAATAGAACGAATAGGCAGAGGAAGGACAGATGAAGTCTCTCTCTCTTTTTGAGCTAGGATGTTCATATTCTCCTGCCTTTGGCAACGGAACTCATGGTTTGGGAACCTTCACACTCTGGAACTTACACCAGCAGCCTCTCCACCTGCCACCCCCCACGCCCACTCCCAGAACCCCATTCTGAATTACACCGCCAACTTTCCTAGTTCTCCAGCTTGTAGACACCAAGTTGTGAGACTTTTTGGCCTAAACAACTGCATGAACCAATATATATATATATATAATCTACATATATATAATCTCCTATTGGTTCTGTTTCTGGAGAACCCTGATTAATACAGTGCTGAAGAGGACACCTGAATGTGGATCGTCAACAATTGTGTGTACAAGTGTGGCCTAGAACCAGCATCATCAGCATCATCTGGGAACTTGTTAAAAATTCATATTCTCTGCCCCATCTCAGATATATTGAATAAAAACTCTGGGAGTAGGAATCAGCAATCTGTGTTTAACAAACCCTGTGGGTGATTCTAGTGCTTTGATTCTCATGGTTGGAGAACCAGGATGTAGACCATGCTGAAAGGGTTAGTTTACACGTTGGCATCTTCTGGGAAGCTTTAAATACAGATATCTGATCCCCACCCCAAACCAATTAAATCTGGGAGTCAGGCTCTGGCATTGGTATTTTCTGAAAGCTCACCAGGTAATTCTGACATGGGCCAGGGTTGAGAATCGCTGGTTTAGACTAAGATTTTGTAATCTGAAACATGCTAATAATAGGGAAAGTTTTACTCTCAAGGGAAATTCATCGATAACCAACTCTCTTCTAGTTTAAGCTTTGGTCACACTGATCTGTAATTAACATCATCCGTTTTCTAATGGCCGGCACTAAATTGTCCATGCCCTTGGCAACCATGTTCCCATTACTCTTAATAACATAAAATCCTTTTCTCATAGATAACATGAGGTAAACTTTCGTTTAGTGCAGCTCAATTATCAAGCAGAGAACTCGTCCAAAGTAACAAGATTTTTAAAATTAAATTTATAAACTGATTATTTGGGAGGGACGTGGATTGAGTATTGGAGAGAAGGGAAGTAGTGGGGTGGGGGAGGGACACAAATAAGTGTTACGAAGAAAAATAAAACTTTCATACTTTGCCTTGTGAATTACAGAAATAAAATAGCCACAGTCCCTTTGGCATAACCTGCAGCTATTTCTTAGATTTCATAAATCATCTTCATATGCCACAAGTCCTTGGACACCTGTTTATTGGGAAATCTTTAATAATGATAACTACCATTTATTGAGCGCGTATGGGGGGAACACATCTTGGGGGAGGAAGTGTAGGACCTAAAGACAGCATGTAAGTTGAAAATTAAATAGTCACAATTACTCTCAAGCATCCCTTAATGGCTAATACAAGAGACACACAGGAAACAAGTCTCGGTGAGCTCAGCCAATCACATCTCCAATCGCACATTCCCCGGAGCTCGCGGAGTGGGAGGGCATTTCTCTGTCACCCGCAGACTGGAAGCTTACTTCGAAGGTCCCCCTGCACTTGGTGTTGGTGTCCCCCACGCAGCATCTCTTTAAAGCTCCTCGCCATCCCATAATGCAGATATCTACTTTCCTGTTTTACAGATAAAGAAACTGAGCTTTAGAGAAGTTAAGTAAATTGCCCAATGTCATGTATTGGAGGCCAGATTCGGACACGGCATGTGCCACCACAGGACTCAGACCCACGGCTTCTCTAAACTAGAGCCAGCGTGAAAATGTTTTCCGGCGTGGGGTCTTTTCACCTTTATATTGTTTTCAGGCACAACAAACCTTTTCTAAGCAATTAATTTTGGCCCTAGGAAGAGTTGAAGGCAGTGCTCTGAGATCAAGGCAGCACTGGGTCCCTTCCGTCCCTCCCTTTCCCAGTAGCAGCTCTCAGAAGAGCCTATGTCCCCATTTTATACTGGCCAAATACACACACACACACACACACACACACACAAATATTATATTTATGTCATTAAACATATGCATATTTGTGTGTGTGTGTGTGTATGTATTTTTTTTTAAAGAGGCCACAAGTGTTGGCATGGATATGGAGAAAAGGGAACCTTTGTGTACTGTTAGTGGGAATGTAAACTGGTGAAGCCACTATGCAAAAAAGTATGGAGGTGTCTCAACAAACCAAAAGCAGAACTGCAGTGTGACCCATCAGCCCTACTTCTGGCTGCAGAGTCATATGACCCATCAGCCCTACTTCTGGCCGCAGAGTCAGAGGGAATGGAACCAGCATCTTGGAGAGACTCCTGCTCTCCCACGTGCATCGCAGCGTTATTCACAATAGCCAAGGGGTGGAGACAGCCTAAGTGTCCATCAGCGGATGAGCGGACAGACAAGGGGGCTACATATTTATATGATGAATATCATTCAGCCATGAAGAAGAAGGGAATCTTGCCATTTGTGACGACATGGATGGACCTTGAGTTTATTGTGTTCGGTGAAATAAGCCAGACCAAAACAAAAACAAACAAACAAAACAAAACAAATATGCAGTTCAATCAACGAATAGAAACAGAGAGTGGAAAAGTGGTTGCCAGGGCCGAGGGTTGGAGGGAAAGGGAGAGATTGGTAAATGATACGAGCTTTCAGTTATGAGATGAATGAAGTCTGAGGATCCAAGGTATAACACTATGACTATAATCATTACACTCTATTATATAGTTGGAATTTATTAAGAGAGAATTTAAATGTTCTCACCAATAAATAAATAAATAAATAAATAAGGTAATGGATGTGTTAATTAACTAGATGGGAAGAATCCTTTCATAAAGTATATATATATCAAATAACCATGACATACACTTTAAATATATATATGTGTCAGTTTTACCTCAATAAAGCTAAAAAGTAATAAATAATAGATAAAAGTAGACTATATATTCGACGCCCTTATAACATACCCTGTGTCCCCTGTTTGGTGGTCCCCAGAGAGGGAACCCCAGGAGGAAAGGACTCTCTGCAGCTGATCGACCACATATACAAGCACCCCAAAATGAGCCTCCGGAAGACGCAGCAGCAGAGAATCCCAGTAGTTGGAGAAGTTGTCACATTCTTTCTCAGCATCCCCAGACTCAGCGGGAACCTTCTTTCCTTCATAGTGAGAAGACAGACTCCGAAGGACAGGCATTTCCAAGCGCAGGGAGGTGTAGTTTTGCCTGGAAAGAGAAAAAGGAGCAATGGAATACCTCCCTGTTCCACAGCCACTTCCTCTTCAAACAAGTCCATGCCAGTCAGTAGGTAATTAATGAAAAGCAGAGAGCAGCAGTGTGAGCCCAGTTAAACTCTTTGAGCTGCTACACTCGGGTGTGCAGGTGCACACTGAGCCCTCCATAGATTGCGATGCGAATGGCATACCTGGGAGTTGTGCAGCACATAATCTGCACAGCCGTATGTGGTAGCCCTGCCAACTATCCCTGAGCTTTGCCAAGGCAAAGAGTAAAGCGTAGCACTGTACATCCATTTTTCTCCAAGTCAAAGTAGGAGTAGAAGAACTCTTGTACCTCATTTTCTATAACGATATTATCAACGCTTCCTTTAAGTAGTTTAAATGCTCAAGACCATTAGATATCTTTCCAAAAGAATAGAATGCTTATTTATTTCCTTTCCTGTTATAAATTTGAGTTGGTTTATGGTTAAACATGTACATATGTTCACATAAATAAAAGTAAAAATTAAACCAGTGAAAAAGAGAAAGAAATTATACCCACTGTAGAATCAACACACTTAAATAAATATTTAAACTTCATTGTGAGCCCCTGGAAACCAAAGCAAAATAGGGAAATATCATAATCCTATCATTCTTGGCTGAGGGATAAAAATATACTAAAACCTTAGAAGGGAAACTCCTTTTCCTGAACCTTAAAGAAATGTATCGTGATGAAGCTGCTGCACTTTCCTCTTGGCCAGGCAGGAATGACGAGACGGGAGTGGAGGGCAGGACGAGGATAGCCACATACAACCAAACCTGCATGATATGGAGGTCAGGCTTGCAGACATGCAAGCCAGCTGGCCAGGTTCAAGTCCCAGCTGACCTGGAGCCAGCCACTTAGCGTGGCTCGTTTCCCTGTCTGTAAATGGAGTGATAATGTTACCCGCCCACGATCCGTCTGAGAGTATGTGGAATAATGGCGACGATGTGCTTAGCACAGCATCTGGTTCACAGGAAGCTCTCAATAAATATTAGTGTCATTACTGAAGCCCAGGAGGGGAGCTGTAGCTTATGGCTAGGACCAAATACCAAGTTACACACGGAGATGCCCAAAGAAGGATGCATGAGGAGGCGCATCAAGAGGTCAGAGTCGGGAGCCTCCTGGAGAAATCCTGAGCGATGTCCAACCTTTGTGCCCTTGACCCTTTGCAAGATCCGAGTCAACTCCCTTAGCAAGCCTTTGCTTTTCTTCCAAGTATCACTCTCTGCGACCAGTGGGAGACAATGTAATGTAGTAGATATTAGGTTGACAATGGTTTCACTGCAGATGCCCAAGGGACTTGTATATATGGAAGGTCCTTGAATTAACCCGTGTGAATGATCAGGGCATCCAGTGTTCTGGGCAGGCTAGAGCCTCAGGCCACAGACCACTGTGTGTGGGCAACAGGGGGAGGGATCCACTGGCACAAGTAGTGGGCATAGGGCACAGGCTCCAAAGTCTTACTGTGAGTCAGTTAGCTTCATGTGCACACGTATGCATATAGCTAAATTAAAGTTTCACAAAACAGTTCCTACTCTTAACGTGTGCTGCATTCTGATATCATTTTCATTCTATTTCTCTTTTTAATTCTGTTTTATTTCACAGTTTCAAAAACACTGCTTTAAGGAAGAGATGGAAAAGGGCCCTTTCTAGGGGATCTGGGTCCAAGGTAGTAAGAGAGGAGGTTCACCAGAGTAGACACTTAATAACAGCAAAGGGCTTCGCATCGCCGTGTGGCCACAGATGTCAGGCTCTAGGGGTTAAATCAAGGAACCCCTACTAGACTGAATCTTATTTGGATACCTTGCACTTTGCGCACAGTAGGCATTCAAAAAAAATTATGTTAACCAAACTCGACCTGTCTTAACAAAACTGAAATTAGCTACCTCAAGAATGTGGCCTTCTGACTTGATAGCTCAGTGGGACTTGGAACGCTTGAAGGCATGGTACGTCCTATTATCTCCCTTAAACGTGTCCTTTCTCAACTGGGTTTGCACAGGGGCCTCGATGATACAGATGTCAAGTTTGCAGGCTCTGGTAGGGCGTGGAGGGCTGGCTTTCTCTGAGGATAATCTCCTCAGGGCAGTCAGAGCCCAGTTTCCATCAGTGGGAAAGAGCTGAGTAGCGATTTAAGATAGTTCAGGCCACGAAATGAGTTTTGTAGAAATGCTTTCCCTTCGACGCCTCTCTTTCCCCTTTCTGCGGTAGAGAACTTCTTTCTTCCTCTGCCCCCCTTTGTGCCATTAGGGCCTTTCCAAAAAAGGTACAGTGCTTTCTTAGAAGCAAGAGAGTGCTCTGGCAGTTGCAGAATGCTAATGCTTACCTAAGGGGGGGAAAAGGTTTATGAGACAGTCGATTCTACCCCAGCATTTGTCATTTCCATTCGAGCAATGCAGTCTTGGTCCTTCCTCAGCCCTTTTTCTTAGTGCTCCCAGAGGACCTGAGCTTTCATCCTGGGTGCTCTCACTGGGAGGAAGGGCTGCAAAAGACCAGAGTTCTCACTCAAGGAGGGCTGCTGGGGGGTGTCTGAGGGCAAGTTCTGCCTGAACTCCAGCTCCACGTCCTGGGGCGAGAGACTTACCTTTCTCACATTTCATTTCTTCTTTGGGAAAACTAGAGACAATAAATATCTTGCAGTCTTATAAAGGTAAAAAACGAGGTATGTAAAACAAAGGAGAGTGCCGGCCACATGAAGATGCTGAAAAGTAGTCGCGGTAGTAACAGTAGTGCTGTTGTGGTGGTGTTGTTGTCATAGTTACGGTAAATTTTTTTCTTGGTTGGACCCAAAGAAAGCTAAGCTCGTTTCACTGCAACCGAATAGGAAATGGGTCATTACTGCCACCACCATTGTTAAGTATTTATGAGTCAGCCTTCTGCTCACATCATTTATAAAGAGTACTAGACCCAGTGTCTATATAATAGGAAGGTCTTGAAGATGGATGACATGGGTGTAAAGTGACAGCCTTCCATGTAGCGATGTGAAATGAGTGGATCACGGGGAGCAGGAGCTAGGCAACTGGCTTCGTTCTACTAGATTAAGAGTCTTCTCACCCCACACCCAGGTCAGAGGCTCTGTTTCATTTGTCTTCAAATTCCCCCCACCTCTCACTTTGATCTGCTCCAGGTACACAGCAGGCATGTAGCAAAGCTTTCTCAAGGGGGTAAATACAAGTATTAGGCCATCCTATGATGGTGCATGAGACACCTGTGTTATGTTTGAGTGCATTCTTGGTGACAAGAGGGTAAAGAGAAAATGCTGAGGTCCTTTTCCGTGGTAATTCGCTGTGTTCTGTCCTCCAGCCTTGGGAAAAAGCAGTGGGCAAATCCTTTGAAGTCAGAGTTGATAAGAGGCCTGTGGGAGGAGGGTGGTGCCTGAGCTTGGAGTAAGCGAACCTGTGTGAGTCAGCGTCTATTGTGGATGACTAGCTTCTTAGTGAGGGGCTCTCTGGGCAAGAGAAATTTATCAGGCCACAAATTCTGAACGCAAAAGAAGCATTCCCCTTGAGGGAGGATGTCACTCAAAACTCTAAGAAAATTATCTGATGTAGGGAAAGTTTGTATCTGCAAAAGAGACTTTATGCCCCACTTAAAGGCAAAATCTTGGTAAAGTAGATGGATCTGTCTGCTTTTCAGCTAGACTAGAACATTCTAAATATTAAAATTATTAGATCTGTTGACGCTAAGCAGAATAAACAAACCCATTCAAGGAGAAGCTCAACTGGCTTCTCACTAATTTTCAACATCATCAAAGTTAATTCCAGAATATCAGTTGTTCTTATCTTTCAACTAATCACATGTAAAAGAACATCTTTGTTGCTATTTCACAAAATGTGCCGATGTTTAGCTGGATTTAAACAGCCCAGAAATTTCTCTGACCCGAAGAGACAAGGTGACGCTTCCTGTTGCTGTCCAGGTTCAATCAGAGGATCGATAAAAACTCATCATGAACTATATGTCTGCTGTTCCAAAATGCCCTTTTTTGGGTTTATTTCATAACTTACTGTTTTTTAAATCAGTATAAGTTGGATCTTTTATATGTACAGCGAATGTATCTATTTTTCTCAGAAAAAAAAGAAGCTGCCACTAAGCCAAAGGAGTATCACCTAAGATATTTGAAGTTATCTTAGAATTAAAGAAATGAGATACTTCACCGTTTTCCTCTAGAACTTCCAGCAGTGTCTTGTGCACACCTGGTATTTATGCTGAGGCTCCTCCCGAGCAGCCCCACCCTCCCTGAGGTCCCAGAGTAATGCAGAGACGGCACATCGCAAAGGTGTATCAGGACAGCATGGTCCCTGCTGCCAGGACCAGCTATATAATGTGCGGATCCATGTGTGAAATGAAAATATGAGACCCTTGTTCAAAAATTAGTAAGAATTTCAACAGAGTGACAGCAGAGAATTAAACCAAGTGTGGGTCCTTCTGAGCATGGGGCCCCGGGCATCTTCACAGATGCCACGTGCAGAAAGTCGGCCGCCTCTGGCCAAAGGAGTGGGGTGAGTTGTGCTAAGCTTCAAACGCTGCACAGGCACTCACGCTCCCCAGAAACCCTCCCCCCCACACTGCAAGCCGTCCCCAACCTCATGCCCACAGTCACGTTTCGCACAGCCTGTTAATTCTACAGCTGCCCATTCATTCATTCTGTCTTGAGGAAGGTGGTGAGGGTCTTGAGGGCACAGTGAAGCCTCAGGAGACCTCCCAGCACAGCTCTGAGTACCATCGCCCCCATTTCGAACCCTGGCCGCGTGGATTTCATCTCCTCATGGATTCCTCTTTTTTGTCTCCCTTGTTCTTTCTTTCTAGTTCAGGTGTCTTTTGCTTTAGAATTAGCATCCCTGCTGGCTCTCCCAGGCTCTTCTTTCCCCCCATCCCATGTTCGAATCATTTTATTCCATAAACCGACCTTCCACAGGACTCTCAATAAAGATTTTCAGCGTTGAGTAATTGATCTATAAGTCATTCTTCTCTGTGTGAGCCAGAATACAGTGGTATATTATCGAGTTATTAAACCAACTTCTGAGCCAGCCTGCATTTATTTGGAGCATGGTGCTGAGGCCTAAGCTTTCTTCCGCAGGCCTTGGACTTTAAGTTCTCCCATGAAGTGATTCCTATTAAGTCATTGGCTTAACTCAACTAATGAGTTCACAATTACATTCTTTTCTGTGACGATAACTTTGGTATACTTTCAAAACCTATGGCTTTTGAGGAGAGACAGGGTTAAGGCTGAGAGTCTGAGAAATGCACAAAGCCAGTCTGAGCCGATTCCTTGTTCCCAGCAGGCTCCGTGCATCCCCTGGGAGAGGGTGGCATGCCATTCCACACCAGCAGAGCGCCTGGTACCAAAGAGGCTCCATGGATCCTATCAACTAATTGGTTGACTCCGTGAAAATTGCTCCGGACACTCTTTTTTTTGGCAGCTCCAGTGTGATCAGGTACATTCCATGGTCCGGGATTACCGGAACTGCAGGCGCCGTTAAAATCTGATCTCTCCCAAGAACTCCAGAGTTGAGCTTCGGTAAGTGATTCGCGGCTGCAGAATGCTCTCGTGCTGCTGCGGTGGCCACATTGTCTCAATCTGTGTTATTCTGTGCGAAGGCTGCAGGCACGTCCTTCCTCGCAAGGCTGTGGAGTTGATTAGCTGAGCAAATGTGTGTAAAGAGCTTGGCATACTCCTTGGAACATAGGAAGCATTCAATAAAGGTTAGCTATTATTGTTATCTGCTCCGTTATTTTGAAAGGACATTAATTGCTGTGACAACCAGAGTCCATTGAATCATCCTTCTGCCCTGCCAGGCAGTCTCTTCACTTGAGTGCTGATGTTTACATGTGAATTTCGTTTCTAGCTAAGGAAAAAGTTGGCCTGGAAGACAGACAGATTTGAATGCAGAGTTCAAGTTAGCTACTTACTCTATCAACAGTGGTTCATAATTAGGAACGATTTTACCCTCAGGGGACACTGGGCAATAGCTGGAGACATTTTTAGTTGTCACAACCAGGAGGAGTTACTGGCATTTAGTGGAGGCTGCGGATGCTTCTGTACAACCTACAGCGCACAGAACAGCCCTTGAACACAACAACAACAAAAATTATCGCGTGCCAAATGCCATGAGCGCCATGGTTGAGAGACTGCTCTGTGAGACACTTTGGTGGGATATTTAACCTCACGGGGCCTCAGCTTCCTCATCTTTAGAAAGGAAAAGAAATAACGTTACTATTTGTTACAAATAATAGAAATAAATCAGAATGAAAAGTGCAGAGTAGAACCCCGGACACATAGTCGTTTCTGGCAGTGACACTGGTGGTAGCAGAAGTGGTGAGTGCTGTGGAGAGCTAATTGTCCATTAACGCCTGGGGGACAGAGAGGGAGACTCTTGGAAACCATTGAGATTTGTCGTTACGAGGATACGAAAAAAAAATCCCCCAAATCTGCTTTTCTCCTTTTATTTCTCATTTGAGCTGTTTATAGGTGTCTACAGTAGCTCCTCTTTGTTCACCGTTTTCATCCCTTCTCAAACTCACAAGGTCCAAGTCCGCCAGTGATGTGGACTTGAAACAGTTCTTCCGTTCTGTTCTTTACTCAGTTACCATGGACACTCTTGTCTCTCTGCCTAAGCTAAAGTAATACCTTCAGAGAGGAAAGGCTCTTTTGGAGAATGTGTGCTGCCTGGGCATGAATGAGGCGCAGTCTCCGCAGGCCGCGGGCCGCTGAGCTCTGTGTGAGCAGTGCGCGCGGGCCCGCCCCGAGCACCTGTCCTCACACTTCAGAACTGAATGACTGTATTCCTCCACCTTCCCAACTAACAGACCCGCCTGTGATTTCTTGCTACCACTACAGACCACTTCCTAACTTGATAATGCAGGTGTCATCATCGCTATATATTTCATTAAAATTTATCAGTAAAACTGATCTGGCAATTACTCACCTCATTCGGCATCACTCGTTAGTGACATCAGGCAACTGGTAGGATCCTGTAGGGAAAAACTTCAGAAAATTCTCAGATGGGCAACTATACAGGCCATGTAGATGGGATTTTTCCCTGGGAGGCAAATCTTTCTAGAACCCCTGAAGAGAACAAGGCGTACCTTCAGAAGTGCGTGAGACAGCTTTCCTTTTATTAGAAAGGAGAACTGAGGGGGAAAATTACCTACCATCCAATACGCTGTTTCCCACCAGGAAGCGGCTTAATATGTAAGACACCATGCACAGTCCTCCTTTAGCTTTCATTCAATGAAGAAATATTACCCAGTCAATGCCAAGCATGGCCAGGGCTGGGCAAAGGGTCCGGCCATGAACGAGGCATCTCCCTGCCGTCAGGAGGCTACCAGCAACCTGCTCGCCCTTCCGAAAGTCCCTCCCTCCCTGATGCCTGGGACCTGGCGTTATGTGCCCAGTCCTTTCCAAGGAGCTGGTCCAAACTTACCTGAACATCCTCTTTACATATTTTGATCAAAACGCTTCCTTCGTCCTTCAGTCTGATCCGAACCTAGGTCCTCTGCAAAGCCTGCCCCAGTCATGCGAATACTCCAGGCTCCCACAAACCCTCACCTCATCACGGCACCTTGCCAATCTCCTTCCTGTGTGTACAAAATCTAACCTAAAAATTCTTGTGAAATTGGGCCTCTTTGTCATGAATTAGGTGCAAGGCATAACCATACACCCCTAATAAACTGGGGCTGGAAGAGTTGGGGAGAGGGGCACTGAGCTAAGCCACTCTTTCATTGGAGAGGGCCTAGAGAGGTCTGGCCCAGTTACAGAGTGCACTGGGGTGGGTGGGGTGCAGCTGAGCAGCCAGGTAGAATGCCCAGGGGCCTTATTCCTTGTGTCTATTCCTGGCACATCCAACAACTGGGAATCCAGGCAGTCTTTTGAAAGTGAAGGCCAGGCTCATAGCCATGTCTTTGGACGAGACCTGTTCATGCATAGCAGGAACCTGATACACTGTCCTTAATATGAGGTCAGGATTCAAACCTTCAGAAAGAGTTTGGAAAAGCTCTCTCTAGAAAGATAGATGTGAAATTAGAGCAGGATACGGAGGGAGCAATGATATATTTAAGCAAAGCTACTGAGCAGTAAATAAGAACCTAAGGAAAAACACCCAATCCCAAAGGCTGGACACGTTCCAATCAGGATATGACTCAGGAGTGCCTGGATCCACCAAGAGAGTACTGTCATTTCTTACACAAATTGTGGAGAGTCGGGTCTTCATTGGCAATGATCATCGGCAAGGTGGGGCAAAGATCAAGGAAAGACAATGAAGAGGCCCACAGTGGTAGCAGGGTCTGCAGAGCTCAAGTTTAGGAGCAGCTTTGTTCCAACAGCAGGAGGGAAGAGGAGGATGCTATTGATGCACACCCTGTGTTGGACCAGATGGGCTCGGAACAGAGCCCCAGCCGTAGACATGGGCTTGTGCTTTGAGGGATCTATTCTTTAGAAGGCTTGGCTTCAGGGTTTAATAAGGGCAGAGGTCAAGATAAAGAATACAGTAGAGAGGCAGCTGATTTGTATGTCATTAGATGTGCAGAGGCAAAAATGTTGAACTTGTTAGTTTGACATGTTTGCATATGTCCTGTCCAAGACTAAAAGACTTGAGATAATAGGACACAGCTTCCCTTTGCTCTGCAAAATCCCTTGTTTGTGTGGCTGATGATAATGGTGAGGGGGAAAATGGTATATATTAAATTACACAGTCCCTGTAAGTTAAGGAAAAGCACAGCTACAGATACAGACAATGGCTCCCTGAAACACTCATATATATACACCAAATACACCAGCCTGAGTATATGTCAAATCACGGTCTTTGTTTTCCACACCCTAAAAATAATTACCCTAAGTAGAAGGACACAGTGTGCATTACTATGAAATCTTTGGGGACTGTCCCCCCAAAAGGCCAAGGAATTGCCCTGGGTCTACACCATGGGCTGGACAGGACCACGTGTTTGGGCAGCTCTGCTGAGGACGGTTCAGGAGCACTGACAGCCCTAGACAACTTCACTTACTAGTTAGTGCCAGTTTTACTTTCACAAAAATCCTCCCCAGCACACCTGAGAGAAAGCAGAAATCCCTCTTACCTGGAAATTAAAACCCGTGCAAAGGGAAGCGAGGCCTGCCACTCTCGCTCATGGTGGAAAACTTGGACTCGGGTCTGGGCTCAGAAGTGTGTTGATATTTACATATGGAATCTAAGTGCTGCTGTGGATGTAGAGTGGGGACAGGCTCTGGAGGGGGTAACCCTCTCCAGTTCTTCCCCTCAAATGTAATCTTTTAAGAGACCAGATGGCAGCTCCCTCTATCTACATCAAGTCCGAGAACCATCAATTACTCAGATTACGCTGAAGATAAACAGTGCTATTCTGTTCAGTTCTTCAAATAATCTTCTGTTCAAATCATAGCTAATTACTATTTAGCAAATTAAACTCATTGAGTACTTCAGAAATCTCTATTTCACTATCGAAACGAAAGCTTTACGGAGCCCCCGTTGTGAGGAGCTTTCTTTTTTCATTATACAGAACATTATTATTTAGTTGGTTTGAATCGGGGCAAAGAATTTTTTTTTCAGATCCTTAAAACAAACAAACAATACAAATCATTTCTGAAATTTCAAGTCTTTAATAGACAACCCTTTAGCGCGTGGAGTTTCCTGGGTAAAACAGAAAGGCCTTGCTGGTATCTCCAGTGGCACACAGACCCTCGGAAAGCAGGTGTCAGGAGGTCGGAAGTGGAGCAGTGTGTGCACACGGGAAGGTGCGCCTCCCCAGACTCTCCGAAAGAGCTGCACCTGGGCCGTGTGCTCCCAGCTCTGTGATCGTTCGCTACCCAGCCTCCCTACAACCCAAAGGGGGCTAGTCTTTCAACTCAAGATTCTAAAGAGTCAATAAACAGGATTCCTTGAGAAGAACTAAATCCACATTATGGAATGAAATTCATTTATCCAACAGTTACTGTATATAAAACAAACACACTATACACACAATAGAGGCGTGATTGCAGTAAGGTTGTGCTTAAGAACAGCACTACCCCTAGGCCCTGGCAAGAAGGGCCACATGCTTTAGACGGTTCCTCTATGGCCATCCTCTAGCCACATTACCAGCCATATCCCACCTTCCAGAACAAGGAGTTCAAGGGGTCAAGGGGGTCTTGCCACCTGGAACCCAAGCCTTGTTTTCTAGGCGATGATCAGTGCATCTAGGACCTTGGAATTCCCTGCTGAAATGATCCCAAGCCGACATCTCTGACCTACACAGGCCTCGACCCCACCTCCACCCTCTCAAAGGCTAGTGTGCGAGCTCAGAGGCCCAAGGAGTGACTGGTGGATGGGAACGGGGGAAGGAGTGGTTGACGTGCATGTGAACAGGATTTGGACATGCAGTAATGGGGGCGCACACTATACACAAGGTGCCAGGGTGCAAGGGTGGGAAGAGAAGTGACTTGGACTGCAGACTGAGGACCAGGGACCCAGCTCTTCCTGCACTGCTCAATCTTAAATTTGAACCTGATCTTCCAGGTAGTTATAAAGGTGTATTGGTTAAGATAAGAAGATGGAATGTATTTAACTAGCAGTTTACCAGCCTATTGACAACTTCTAAAGATTTTGACCTATGGTATGTGGGCCTTCCATCTATACTCTTGTCCTGGGGCCACCAATGTTAGAGAGTAGGAGTGGCCAAGCAACCTTCGGTTCTGGCGGGGATCCTCATTTGATAGCATCACCTGGATCTGCATAACCTGCTGTTCTGCTTCCTGATCACACCGCAGTCCATCAGTTATACCGAACATAGAGAATTCTGAAAGTGTGCATCTGTAGTTGCTCAGTTCATCTTTGAAAGAAGTGTCTCTCTCAGATATGTTTCTGTTACTCTAGTTATTTCGCAAACCTATGAAAACTCTAGGAATTAGAGCAGGAACATACTGAAGAAATCTTAATCTGTCTTTTGTGTCCATCTCGTCTCCTCTTTTGAACCCACAGGTTTCGTGCTGTCCTGAGCTACCCTGAATCTTCACTATACAACCACATTCTCATCCAAGCTTGAGTTCCCATAAATGGTCCTATTCTCCTCTTCACCCACATCTTCTTTACAAAGTCCCATTTCCTCACTGAAGATGAGGAACTAATCTAAGCGTTAGTTCATACTATGCTATGAATGATCAATATAGTCTCCTTCTTAGCATTTCAAGTACAATTGACTATTTCAAAAAATCTCTGGTTGAACAAAGTGAGTAATCTCAGCTTCCAGCTATTGCATACATATTTTTAGGAACAAAGTAAGAATGTTTACTTTTTTATTGGTGAAAATTTTTATCAGCAAAAAATTTATTGACATCGATAAAATATATTTTTAATTTTATAATGTATCTATTTATAATGAAGACCAAAATAGTAAAATATCCCTTATAATAAATATCCCAATAAAAGAAAATAAATGAAACTTAATTGGTTATTTATGAAATCAATGACATTGGCTGGCATGGCAGAGGAGAAACGTACATTCTCACTAGTGAACATGGCCCAAAGGATTCTATTGATGAACTATTTCCTCTAACTCCCAATTTAATTCTCACTGAGTATAACTTTAGAATTTAGTAATTAAATTTGAATCATGACTGTCTCTGCTCTTCAAGCCTGCATGAAGGTGATTTCAACCCAAGAGGGTTATTTTTAAATTTGGAGAGGGCTTGTTGGCAACTGTGTTATGAGGGGGGAAAATCCCTCGAATGGGTTTAAAATATATCGAATACTCTGTCAAAGACAAAAACGAAGCAAGGAAGGAAACTGATTTTAGCCTCCCAGTTGCAATCAAAGAGCACCCCATCTGAAAATCAGAGCACCTCGGCAGGGCAGTTTCACCTGGACTTATAAACCGCAGAGTAGACAAGTTACAGGGGAGTGATTTTCCAGCTGGGACGCTTCTGTGTCGGGGGAGCCCCAGCAGTCAGGAAGAGGGAATGTTTACCTCTGTGTCTAGCTAGTTTTGAGGGGACAGTTTAGCTAATCACTTATGAGACCAAGAATGGGAATGTGGAGGGTCTGCATCTGTCTCTGTTATAGGTAACCAGGAGGTCACCCCTGCACCTTATCCAAGTCGTAGGGAGAAGGGTGATTCTTTGCCATGAGCCATTACCGGAACACAAAAGGAGAGGAGGATTTCGCAGATGTCACTGTTTTCCAGCAGTGCAGGGCTCAGAGGACGTTCACACTGTCCCCCCACCGCTGTCTGTCTCCCACTGTCCTTCCTACCCCCTGAGAGCAGCTCTGCTTTTACTCTTACCCCTCACCCCTCCCTCTCTTTCTCCAGGACGCCAGGCACACTCTCACGCCAGGGCCTCTGCACCTGCTGGTCCCTCGGCCTGGAGTGCTCCACCCCAGAGATCCACGGCCTGCCCTTCTTCAGGGTTTTTTTTAACTCAAATGTCACCTTTCCCATGAGATCTTCCTCCCACATGGTCTATCTCTCTGCTTTGCTTTCTTTTTCTCCTTTGCACTGAACACTAATGGAACCCATTGTATGTTACTGATTCCTCTACTTTCTTATATGTTCTCTGTAAGGATAAACTCCACGAGGACAGGGATTTTTCACCACCGTATCCCCAGCACCTGGGACATCGTGGCATGCAATAGTTTGGGATAAATATGTTAAAATGCTTAGTTTTTTTGTGCTAAGTATGCTTTGTTTCACCACATATAATTAGTTATTTATCACAGTTATTAATATTCTCTGGGGATTTGCAGAATAACATGACTAGCATGACCTGATAAGAATAGTATTCCTGGTTCATTTCTGAATCCTCAAGCTAAAGATATACATTTTTAAACTTCATTTTTATTTTGTATCATTATAACTAAAGATCCTAAAGCCGGTACATAGCTACGTGTGTTCCAAATGTGAGCTTTCAGAATTTAGGCCTTGTGACACACTCGTCCAATTTTTCTGAAAGAAGGCAGCAAATTACTGTGTACATCAAAAAATGGTCACTGATCCCTCAGAGCCTCCTGATCTGCAGGAACCACGTTTTAATCATATGCCACACGTGGTCTGGGCACAA
Source organism: Eonycteris spelaea (assembly GCA_003508835.1). Classification (NCBI taxonomy): domain Eukaryota; kingdom Metazoa; phylum Chordata; class Mammalia; order Chiroptera; family Pteropodidae; genus Eonycteris; species Eonycteris spelaea. The sequence goes on from PUFA01000001.1 coordinate 3,019,305, forward strand.
AGGTGTTAATCTCTTCTCTGCAGCAAGTGAAGCTTGCACAATTTAATCAGAAATTGCTTTTTTTTTCTTTCCCCTTTCTTTTTTTTTTTTTGGTGGAAAAGCATAGTCGCCCTGAACTTATTATTATCTCGTAGTAGAAAGTTTGGGTTCCCAGAGAAGAAGGAGGAAAAAGAAAATTTTTTTAATGAAAAAGGGAAATTAAATTCTCAAGTGACATTTATTTTACTTTTTATTGGAAAACTATCATTATCACAAGTAATAGAATTTTTTAAAGACTTTGGTGAGTCTTGGGCCCTATAAAGATTCGACTTCATTACTTTGTATTTCCCTCCAATTCCTGCTCACACACACATGTAATTTTTCATATACCTGCGATCATAGCATAGACAAAATTTTGTATTTTTAGTGATTTTTCCTGCTTAATGATAGTCTATAAATATTACTCACATTATCTTAGAGTTTTCAAAATAATCATATTTTTGTGCCCAGAGAATATTCTGTTGAGTCCCTTATGTGCCACAGTTTACTTGTTCAAGGGGAGTTTCTCTTTTTCTGGGCTACTTACTTCATCTCTTCTTCTCATTGGACTTGTCATCAGTTGAACTTTAGGGGAAAAAATCTTCCAATTTAGTTAGTTGACTTGGGCATAACTCGGTATCATCCAGCCAGATTCCACAGACCCTCCCAGCTACTAATAGGAGTTCTGTTCTGGGGTGGAGTCGGGGATCAGAGGGAGAATGGCTGTCACAGGGGAAGCCTACCTGCAAATGTATTTGGGAAGCTCCATGTTTGATATACACATCTTTGAGCATTGTACTTAATAAATTGAAGGTTCTGAGAGGTCTTTAAGAGAAGGTGCTTAGGTAACTTTAATTCACTAAACTTTAATTGTCTCGTAACTCTTCCTGGAGCATGCTGTGAACATCCAAGGGAGCGTTCAGGTTCACTAGAACCTGGTGGAAAAGCATTGCTTCAATAACCCTATTTAGCCAGAATCCTGCTAGTTCAGGGACCCTTTCCTCATCTTTCTTTCCTTCTCAAAAGCATCTGTTCACTCCACATTGATTTCATAACTAGACTTAACAGGGAGCAAATGGAAGCCTATGTTGTCTTGGGTTTTGCCTAAAGGTGCTCAGAGGCTAAGAGGTCTGTTTTCTGCTCACAACTTAACATCTTTTTGTATGACTTTGGGCAAATCACCACCACCTCCGCCCTCTGTTCAGTTCGTCTGTAAAGAAAGAGTCGGAGCGACATAGTTTCTGGAAGGCTAAGGCTGAATCCGAGTGCCTGGTGAGATCATGGGGAGGCAGGGGTAGCCTGATGCTTTCTCATCTGAGTGTCACATGGAGCCCAGCCCTTGGACAGTCCCAGACGGGAATGTTGGCGCTCTCACGGAGAAGCTTCTACACAAACCCAGACCTTCCAGCAGAACATACACACCGTACTCCATAACCGGGCACATGCTCAATGGCCACAAGTGATCAAAACTATTTTTTTTCCTATTTCCCTTCTTATTTAATTTCTTCTGTTCTCTTGCTGTGAGGGACCTTAAGAAATTCACTTCAATTCTCTTGACCTCAGTTGCTTATCCTTCCTGAGCCTCAATTGTCTCACCTTTGAAATAAAAAATAATCCAACCTCTAAATGAGATAATGATGTAAAATGCCTAGTACATAGTAAGCATGCAATAAATATAGTTCTCTCTCCTTCCCTTTTCTTTTCCCATGGTAAATGAATACCAGGCATCTAAAGAAGACAACTGCTAAAGTTCAGTAATTGCTGCCAGAAAAGCCAGTTGAGCATGAAATGACTCTTAGCAAAGACCTCAGCTCCAGCTAAGAAACGTGAGAAAATGGCTGGTGCATCTCATCAGAGTTTGGCCGCTTATTTCATGCCCATTTACATGTGGGTTGCAGTGTGTCAATGAAGTATGAAAGAATAATAAATGAAGAGGAGTTTAAAAGAATTGTGGATGATAAATTCAAAACAGAGCATGATTGAAGTATGTGCCAAATATTTGAAAATCTAGAGGGAAACTGTGTACGTCTTCTAGACGACCACTGAGGATGTTATTATAGAAAAAATGACTAGAATGGACTGACCTCCTGGTGACCCAAGCCCACTGGACAGAACACAGCATCTGAGCATGACCTTAGGTGGTCTGGGTCCCTTGGCAACTGGGGTTATTTCTACCAACACACTCCCCATAAAATTCCTTTGGGCTCAGATTTCATGACCGATGTTCAAACCAATGTTTCATTTGTATATTCCACTGATGCCTTCGTTTAAGATGGTGTTGACTTAAGTAGTTCCTTCCTCCTTATTTCTGTTATACTTTTAACCATAACAATGACAAAGAAGAGGAAAGCATGCCAGAAGGAGATGGGTTGGGGAGTTGGGTGGAAAAGGTGAAGCGATGAAGAAGTACAAATTAGTCGTTACAAAACATCACGGGGATTTAGAGTCCAGCACAGGGCATATAGTCATAGTACTGTAATGGTTGCGTGCAGTGCCAGATAGGTGCTGGAATAATCTGGAGTATCACTTTTTTAAAAAAGTGTACATTCAAATCTTCTATCCACCCACTTTTCTTCAGAGTATAAAGCACATAATATCCTTCTACATGTAGAAGTCAGAATATATAGTAACAGTAAGTTTGTTTTCTAAAAAAAAAAATTAAACAACCTTTTAGTTCAACAAAGATGAGAATTGGAATAACATCTGAAGACTGAAAAATACGTGATAAAAGCCAAGGTTTGGAATTTAAAAATCCTAAGTATTTCACTAAGACCAAACGTGCTGAGAATCAAGTTTGCAAAAGATAATATGCTTAACAGCTGACGATATAATTATTGAAAATATGGGTGATGGAAGAGGACAGTTAGCAGGAAGGCTAAGAATGCCAACTTTATTCTCAATTAAAATGGAGAATCAATGTCAGCAATATAAATTGACACATACATTGAAAAGATGATTACCTTTAAAAAGAGAAAGAAAGTAGAAGTTAGAAATATTCAGTATAACTATTTCTCTAGATTAGATCTTACATCGCAGTGAGGCTTGTATTAAAATTCAGATTCCTGAGTCCCGTCTCAAACCTGTTGATTCAGAATTTCCGGAAGTGGGATTTAGAAACCTGTGTTTTAACGAGCTACCTAGATAATTCGTGGGAACATTAAGGTTCAGTCCCCCGCAGCTCACAGTTGGGTCACTGCAGCTGCCTCACAGCTGGCTGCCTGCCCTTGTGTTTTTCTTTCATCGTTTTTTGGAATACTTCTCCTCAAGGTTCTAGATTTATCAAGTCATCCCTTCTGTAAGAATCTAGCATGGCTCCTTTGGACCACTTCATTATATTTAGACCTATCCCTTGATGGTGAAAGGCCTTCCCTCTGCCCTCCCAAGCCTTCTCACTGGCCTTTTCCCAACTCCTCCCACACCCAGTTGTCTGCTTGGGCTGATAAACTGCCTTCACACTGCTTGACAGAGCCCTAGAGGTTCTGTAGAAGGCCAGGGGCTGCCACTGGGAGAGGCAGGGTGGCCGATTGGCTCGAGGGCTCTCTGTCTCTGTTCCAACCAGAGCCCACTTGTGCTTCTTCATAAGAGTCATTAAATATGAGACTCTGGTGGATAAAATAAATTTTAAAAAATAAAATAAAACTTTCCTAGGTTAAATCTACTTTATCTCTTCCCTGTCTTTAAACACATCATTTCCTTTGCATGAAACTCCTGACCCTCTTATGCACATCTAAGCTTCCTCGTCAGTAATCTATGGTCTGTCCTTGAACTTCACAATCTTCCTCAAGATACAACTTGAGGGCCTTATTTAACCTGCCAACCTCAGGGATGCAGTGGGTCAGTTTCCTTCCCAACTTGTTAAGTTCTTCCATTCAATAAATATGTATTGAGCCACCATTATGTAGCAGGACCTGCACTCAACGCTGGAAATACAGTACTAAGCAAAACAGACCAGACCATGCTCTGCCCCTCGTAGAGCTGACATTTTTATGAGCATGTCCTCCCCAAAGAGATTGTAAGTTCCACACTAGGAATTTGGTCTCATTAGTTTTGAATCCGTCCATAGGGTGGAAAGTTACTCATTTTTAATTAGAAAAGTAATTAAATTAAGTGCATTATAGGAAACATGACACAAAATTCATGACAAAGCTATTTCATGTCTTAATGACAAAACCTAGAGTAAAGGTTTTTATTTTTCTGGTTATTTAAAAAATAGTTGTGAGGGATAGTTTCTTTATCTACTTTCTACCTATGTTTCAGATTCTGTTTAAAATAAAAAATCCAAAATTTAGGGAGGAAAAATAAATGACAACCATTTACAGTTCTTTAATTCTGTAATTAACATGATACCATTCAATTTTTCTCACACTTTCTTCTTAAATAATTCTGTTATTCTTATGAAAAGAGCTTGTTTAAATTCCCACACTTACCTAAACAATTTGCTTTACTTGAAAAAACGGCAAGGAACTTTAAAAAGGAAAATCATTCTTCTGTCAGTTCTCTTTATTTTTTCTGGAGCTCAAAACACTTTTTTTCTTACCTGACGATAGGTATATTGAGCATGAATTTCACCCTCCCATAACTCAGGTAAATGACTTGTTATTCAGCAATGCTGAGCTAATTTATTCACACCAGTCCTCCCACTGAAAATTACTAAAAATACTGAATAAAATATGCTTTCATCTTTATTCAAAACATCAATAAACCAAAACATAGTAAGGTACTACCAGGCCAAAACCTGGAATAAATGAGGACACAGAAAAGTAGGCCAAGCACTAGAAGTGCTTTTGTTCCAAGGCCATTTGCCTGTTTGACTATGAAACCGAACTGTGTCTTCAATGGATTCCTGGGGTGAGAGGGATGGACATCAGATCCTAAGGCCCACCAAACGTGGGGAATATAATGGGAGAACTCCATATTAATGCGGAACTCAAAGGGCCACTCCAGAGGTCAACCCCTCCCCTCCCGTCCCTCTCAGAGAGTCACAGAAAGACTTACTTTGCCCAGGACAGAGCAGGGCAGGAGCAAGAGAAAAAAAAGAAACCCAACCCCAAGTGGCTGTACCTGGATAGGAACAATTGAAGCCCAAATGTGCAGAAAACCTAGTTTAGAGAGTGGTACCAGAGTGATGACGTGCTCAGCCCCCAGACGAAGCAAATGCACGCCTTCTCCAGAGGAAGCTCTCTGCATCTTATTAGGCCTTTGAGAATTCTCTCACACACTTTCTCAAGTGGCAGGAGCAGCACAGAGTCAATGGCAATTAAACATGTACAGAAACAAGGCGCCATGAGCAAGAAGCAGCAGGAAGGACAGCAGAATCACTCAGTAACTTCAGAGATGAGAATTCTCACACTCGATTATTTTTCCTGTTTATTTTATTAAAGAAATTTTTAAAACTTGAACATATCTGAAAGGAGCAATCCATAAAAATTGTCAACGCAGTTTTTTTTTAAAGAGTCAAATACAATTTCTAGAATCGAAAAGGATAATAATCAATATAAAAAGATAATTGTCTTCATTTCTGTTATCGAACTTAGCTCCTGGACTCTCATTTCTGCTGATGGTGGGAATTTCAATTACCTTTAATCAATTAGTATTGATTAAAGGTAAGTCAGTTACCTCCAGGTTATACTCAGTCCCTTTTGGGTAAATACTCAGAAACTCAGTACCCAATTACTGAAAACTAGTGCAACTTCCAGGGCTTTGCGCATCTTTGGAGGGTGATTTGGCCCGTGAGGGCTTCTGCCCTCTTCTGGATAGTAATCCTGCTTTCTCCCCTTCTCAGGCATTCATTGGCCTCTCTCCTTGCTCTGTCCACTGTAAAACCAGCCACGCTCACTTCACTTCTTTTAACTCTTGTTTATCCCAACTATAAAGTTTCTTTAGGTCCACTGACCAGCATCCCATCCTAGCCTATGCTTTCTAGAAAATATGGGAAATTCTCAGCTCTGATGCTACCCTCTGATCTCCAGGGACTGCCTCGGGTCATCTCTGCCCAGAACCTCACCCTGGGAAGCTATATTTTCCCAGTGGGGCAGAAATCCCCTCTACAGTCCGATCCACAAACGTATCTGGGTATTTTGTCTTTCATGATCCCACCGCCCTCACTACTAAGACTCAAGCAAAATGGGGAAGAGAGCGCTCCGTTTCTCTTCCCCCTCCCTGACAGGCTTCTCATCCATGCCATAATTGTTTCTGTCTCCTCTCAGCAATGTAGGAAAATGCTCTGTGTTTATTGAAGAACTTTACCTGTTACATGTTTATTGTATCCACTCTTCGCTCTGAGATCTCTATACTTTGTCTCAATATTCAAGCGTTTAGAATTAATAAAAACAAATAACAACAACAAAAAAAAGTTCTTGTATCAAGAACTTTGCTCTCAGAGTTTAAAGCTCTAGCTTTGAAGACTGTCTTTGAAAAGTCAAAGCTAAGAGTTGTGTTCTCTCGTCTCTAAGATGTATATTTCCCTTATCTCTAAGATGTATATTTCTCTCAGGCTGAGGGTAAAGGGAAATTACTAAGATGGAAAAATACATTCAGTAATATTTCAAAATATTATTCTGCAGCGTTGACCATCTTTATTATCCTGTCTCTACAAAAAGAAAACATTTAACAATGAACTTGGTATAACAAAATTATCCTATGGCAAAAAGTGGAGGCCATGGAATTTTGTTATATAAGGATTTGGTCAGCTCATAGGTTTCAATTGGCCATAGGTCACAGGCAAATTGTATTAATTTACCAGACAGTACCCACAACAGAAGTCAAAAATAGTATTAATGAGATCATTGAAGATTGGGAACAAAGATTTACATTTACTTTGCCTGGTAGCTATGAAAATAGAATCAATTTTCTTTTAATCTTAAAATTAAGAGTGCTATACTGTTACTATGATTATATCATCCCTAAATGTCAATAGGGTGGATTTTTTCAAAATGAGAATTGATGCCATAAATTGACAGTTTAAAAATAACTCTACTCATTATCTAAAAATATTATATTTAACAGCTTCAGTTTTACTGAAGCAGAAATAGTTTTCATACATAAAAATAAATGCAAATTCTTATTAAGATCTTTCTTTCTTATGAGAGAGAGAGAGAGAGAGAGAGAAAGTAGATTATACCTCCCAACTTTATATTTGGAAAGAAATTCAGAGATGATTGTCCTGCCAACAGTCTTTGGTACAGACTAAGTAGATAACGTTATAAGAAAGGATTAACAGGGTCCCAATCCATATGTGACTGAGCTGCCACTTTTGGTATACTGGCTATTAATGTTTTTGACTAGAGAGTACAATGCCTCTTTCAGCTAGAATTGAAATGTCCCCAAAGACCAATTGGAAAAAGTATTAAGAATACAGAGATATCCATGATTTAGTTTTAAAATTCTTGATTATGACTATAGATAGCTCACATCAGTCCTATGGAATCGGCATCTGTTCTGTACATTTGCATTTAAAGCAAATAGCCAAAATCCTCCAGTTTTCAGAGATTTAGGTATGCAGAAAAATTAACCGAGAGCCGAAATTTATAAAACCAAACTACAGAATCTTCCCATTTGTAAAGGTTTTAGTAAATAAGCTTTAGAAATTATTTCCAAAAAGTGAATTTCTTTATTAGTAAGTCTTTTACAGAACATTGGATCTCGGGGTATGTGTGTCATGAAGATCAATGCTCTGGTTTCCACAGCAACTACAGCTGTGTCTTGCTTGACTCCTCTCATTGTGTTTCATTCAGCCGGTGCTAGTGCATTCAGGCCCACAGTGAGTACAAGTAGGTGAATATAGGCACACGTGCACATCTGTGCGTGGATAGGCTATTTTCCTGAAGAACTCGCTTTTCCTTTTTTATCATATCATGATGTGTGTAACCTGTAAGCTTGCAATCAACAGAGCCTTTTGCAGGGCTTTTCATTCCCAGGCATAGTACGAAAATATTTTTGTAAAGAAAATTACGACCAATCGTATGTTTTAAAAGATCAAACGGTCGCATGTTAGAAGAACCTGAATCCTCTAAGTTTACAGCTGAGCAACAGCCCTCTCATTGATTCAGGAGAGAAATGTCTTCTCCTGAGCCCACTGCTTTTTCCAGAAATGAGGCTGAGAGACTAAGGGGATATTTTCAGCTCAATTTGCCTTGAAACCGGTATCTGGGGTTTGCACAGCGGCACTTCGGTCCCTTCCAACGGAGCGTCACAATTGCTTCGTAATTCTTGATAGATTGGTTGATTGGGCTCAGTGTATCTATCACACCAGGTCCCGGTGCTTGACTGACTGCTACGTAGGGCAATTAATAGGCCATCAAGTGATTTAGAAAACTTGTTCCCCGACCCCCTAAAGAAAGACAAGCTTCATCAGGACTGCTGCAAAGCTTAGTGAGGTTGTGCCCCACTGCTTTCCGTGATTTCCTCCTAAACGAAACCACTGTTTATTCCTTTGGTAGTCACTTATCAGTACATCCAACAAATATTCATAGATGCCTGCCATAATGCAAGAGGCCATGCTGGGCCCTGGAGCCCTGCGCTGACCCTGTAATTAAATGCCTTGAATGGGATCTAAGAAAGACCCATGGCGTAATGAAGTGTTGGAGAAAGATTTCCGCTCAGCTCATTCTCAGCTACTACCAACACTTACAATGGCTTTAAAATGTCCACTGCCACGTTTTCTTTTTATGACAGGCTTTCATCTTGCATTCCAAGGTCCTGCCTGATTGCTGAGCCTTCCTCCAGAGTTCTCCTTCCTCCCTCTTCTCTCTATCCATTCCTGTTCCCAAATAAATTGTCACTTGATCCCCACTCTCACCTCAACCTCGCCTCCCAGCTTCTCCCTCCTGAAACCACCCAGCTGCTTCCCCCACACCTCATCTCATGGTTTTCTGCCTTCATCCTTCTTTTCCTGAGGGGTTTGAAGTGTTTAGGAAACAAGGAGACCCAAGGTACCATGTGGCTTTTGTCTCTGAATAGTTCAGGGCTTGATGGGGTTTCAAGAATCAGTTTGGGGCTCAGATTTGAGCCTTCTTGGCTACACGCAGGTTAAACAAGTGTCGTGGTATTGGTATGAGGATCTAGCTATAATTTGTCCCATTGCTTCTGTTGGTGTAGATCTCCATGTTCCATACAACCCATTACCTTCTTCATCTTCCCCACGAACCAACCTGAACTCTCAGTGAAGAGACCACCATCCATACCTTCACCTGAACCAGACTCCTAGGAATGATCCCAGACCCTCCCTGCTCACTAACCCTCCCCTATCCCCTATATCACCAAACTCTGTGGGCTTATCTTTACTCCCACTGCTGTATTTAGGTTCTTATCACCTTAGGCCTGAATTATTGCCCTACACCACCCCAATCCTCTCCTGATTAGTCAACTCTGCCACCACCTATTACCACACAGCACACGCCTGCCCCCACTTCCACCCATTTAATTCATCTCTCTAAATGCAGCCCTGGTGTTTTTTTTTTTCCAAAATATATGTAACTTCCTGGCCTGAATCCCTCTGATTTCCGGAATAACATTCAAACTCCTTGGTTTATGACACATCGTTTATGATCAAGTCCTGCCTACGTTTGTAGTTCCCTCTTCCAGCAACCTACCAACCTACCGTTCACTCATGTGCTCTTCACTCCACCCATAGAACAGCGTGTAGCTCCTGTAACTTCTGCTGCTGATTCACATCTCCGCTATTTCACATGGGCTGACTGTTTCCTCTCCGGGAATGTCTTCTCCCCTGTGTAGGGAAGGAAAAAAATACCTTTTCCTCCATCCGTCTAACTTCTCCGGACGAGGCCCCTGTAACAAAAGAGATTAACAAGAGAAAAACAAACAGAAGTTTATTAACATGTACGCTTCGTGAATACTTGAGAGACCCAGGGGAAAATGAGTAACTTTTAATTACTTAGAATTCAGGCCAAAATGCCATTTTAAGAAAATTTAAAAATTAATTTAAAAATAAAAATAAATGTGCGGGGGAGACCAGTTATAGGAAGATGATAATGAAAAATAGGGTTTGTTATGCAGATTTAAGTTATTTTAAATCTCCATTGTTAAGAGTTTCTGCCGGTTTAAAGTCATCCTTTTTTTCTGGGAAGGAGGAGGAGGAAGAGGGGGAGAGAGACTCTTATAAATGGGGATTTCCTTTACAAATGTAAATTTTTCTTACAAAAGGGTAACTTCTACTCTGTTTTCGAAGCTTCCTTCTGCGTCTCTTATTCCTCAAAATAATCAGCTCTTATGCTAAAGAGGAACATTTTGGGATTGTATATTTTGCCACCCTTCCCTTTAAAGAGTCAGATTAACTCATTGACTTATTGGTGCTTCAAACTCAATTCACCACGTGTTGTGCACTGTGCTAACAGTATGTGTTCCTTGAACCTCAAACTCCAATTTATGTCCCTCGTTTGGGTTCCATAGCATGCTGTGAATACCTCTATTGGAGCATCTATCATAGATAACATATTTATTTTGTAAGTCTCATGTATTTGTTCAATGAATATTTATTTACTATGTGTCATACAATAGTGGGCAATTTAGGCAAGTTTTCTACTCTCCAGTTCCTACAGTCCAGTGAGGGAGAAAAACAACTGAGAAATAACATTTAGAGAAGGAGAAATAGAAGGGTCTGCTGGTTATGAGGCTCTTAACACCACCCAGGAGGTCAAGAAGGGCTTCCTTAGGGAGCATCCTTCAGTTGAGGCTCAGGCTTTGCCAAGAAGAGAGAGAAGCCTATTGAAGCCCTGATATGAAAGATCACAGGCATGGGGCCTCTTCAGATAACCGAAAGTTCATTACAAACGGAGAGAGGTAGGGGGCTGGCAAGACACCAAGATGGAGAGGTAGTAGAGGCTCTGGCTAGTGCAGGGCTGTGGAAGCCTGTCTAAGGAACTTAGATTTTTATATTCAAAATTATAGGAGGGTGGTTGAAGATTGTAAGAAGGAAGTGATATGATCAGACTTGAGTTTTAGAAGGATCACTGTGGCTGCCCATTAGAATGGAGTGGTTGGGATCAGAGAGGGCTAGATGAAGGGACACTGATTAGGACACTGTTACCAATCCAAGCGAGAGATGAGAGTATGCTAGGCTAGATAGTTCCAGTAGGAAGGAAGAAATGTGGACGAATTTTAAAGCCTCTTAGGAGGTAGAACCGGCAGGATCTACAGACTTATTAGGAAAAAAGATATGAGAAAGAAGAAGTCAAGGATAATCTCAGCGTTCTGGATTTAGATGATTATGGGTGCCATCCCCATGACTGAGAATGTTTCAGTGGGGAAGCAGTTTTAACAGAAAGATGATAAACTCAGATTAGGACATGTTGATTTTGAGATGTCTTTAAAACAAACAAGTAGTGTAGTCCAGTAGGGATTTGAATATGCATGGATCTAAGGATCAGAGGAGAAATGGAGACAGGTCTAGAAACAAAGATTTGAAAATCATGAACATACAGACTGCAATTAAGGCCAAGAAGTGGGGTGCCCTAATTACACAGACTGTAGATCTAATAAGTCAAGGGGCATACATTTCCCTCTGTATCTCCAGGGTCTATCTAATACTATGCCTGGAATAGAGTAGGCGCTTTGATAATTTTATCGAATGAATAAATGAATGACAGTGTGAAATACAATCAAGTCTAATTTGAAAAACTGTCTAAATTTAAAATGTTAAAATACAAAAATTGTTACAGTATTAGTACGCATCAACCAAGATTTTAGAAAAGTAGTATTGGAATGGATAATCTTTCAAAAAAAAGTTGTGTGAAATAATAACTACTTTAAAGACAAATGAAAAACACTTCGTTTGTACAAATTAAGGCATAGTTACAGTCCAAAAATTCCCAAAGCAGATTGCAAATGCTATTTTATTATCATCATTTGTACAGTGTCTGTGATGGTGCAATTAAAATTTGATAATCATATTTGTCTATGCATAATAATTAGCAAGAGACAAAGAGATTAAAAGCTAGTTAAAGAGAATGAAAAATGAGCAACTTTTAAACCCGACATCTAGCACCCTAGGAGCCTGTTTTCAGCAGTGGCTTGTCACGGTGGCTGGCTTTCCATTTTCCACCTGCTCCCCTCACAGAGCTCAAACGTGGGGACACCGAGAAACTCCTCTTGTGTATTATCATGGTAATTTTGTAATTATTTGCAAAGGGAACTCTTTGAATCTTTTCTGTTCTTTCATTGAATATAACATTTAAACGTAGGAATAGATTCTCTGGAACCAGACAGTGTCTGGCAGCCATGGTAATGGACATGGACTCGACAACTCAAAGAATATGTCCCACCACGTTTTAAACATATCTTTTTTTTTTTTAATCTCTTGATTCTTTCATTTCATCAGAAAACCTAGGAGAGATGCAACTCAGAGAGTCCCCCTCCCCCACCCCTCTACCCCACCCCCCGATTTTTGCATCATAATCCCAGTCATCATTAGTGCAAGGCCAAAAGGTAAATTCCGAGTGAGTCCTCACCGGAGTAAGCGCAGGGTGGAGGGAGGCGTCCCGGCCAGAGTGACACTCTCATGGCAGTGAACGTGCTTGGTAGGTGCAGGAGCTTGGAGATCGGTCGACCTCTCTGGCCAGCCTCAGGCGCCTCATCTGCAAAGTGAGGGATCAGATTTGGTGACTCCTAAGACTCATTCCGGGTCTATAATCTTATGCCGCCCTCAGGAACATTTTATTACTTTAAATGATGTAAGCTTTATTAAACTTCTCTTTGCTTCATTGTTATATTTTATTATATTTAATCAGTATTCAATTTCAATTTTTGATACCTTGACTATGTTTCTGTACGAGTGGAAACAGCAGGTCTAGACACCTGCATGAGTGTGGGAATATGAAAACACCAAAATAATGCTCCATTCTTTGGGCATTTGCCATGGACCAGGCATCGGCGTAGGCATATGCTCTGTCTCGTTTAATCTTCGCAATAACCCTATATAGTAAATATTAATACTTCTATTTTATAGCAGATTAAACTTACACTTGTAAATGTTGATACTTTCATAGCTAGAAAGAGCTATATAGCTTGATTTCAACCCCAGGTCTGCCAGCCTCCAGAGCCTGTGTTTTTAACCACAGTGTGATATCTGGATTTCTGGCTGGGTTCTACACTGAGGGTTGGAGTGAACTCAGGGAGAAGAATTGAATGGAGCCATTAGGGATGTTTATCCACAAAAATGCAGACTTGAGAGGTGAGCAAGGAAGGGAAAACCAAAATTGTGGTTATAAGGCTGCGTGAAGTGTCACATTCGAGGGAATAGGCAAGGATGGACATGGGAAAATGAACAGTGACCTCAGTAGAATCTTAGCAGAATTTCCTCCAAGTTTTTATCGCTAAGGCCAGAGAATTTGAGGAAATTCTCCCTCAAATAGTACTTCACAGCGGCATGAGGAAATAGAGTAAAAATGGCTGTAAGACAATGGAAGTGGATCCCAAGAAACAGGTGCAAGTAGTTTGTGCTGAAGCTTCTCTCAGGGGCACATGGGAGGCACGTCAGAGAGGCTTTCCCATTGGTCAAAGAAGGAAGGAGAGGTGGAGAAGGTGTAATAGGCAGAGACATCATGGGCCTGATACAACTAGAAAATACGAGACGTGTCTCATTTTCCTGTCTGACTTCAGTCAACCAGAATTAAGATGGCCTGTTCTTTTAGATGGGATGTATACTCTTCAGGTGGCCTTAGTCTACACCCAGCCTGCCTCACACACTTGGGCTATCTGCTGGCTGCTGTAGGAACAGAAGCTGGTGACACTTGTCCTGTACCAAATAATCACAGACAAGGTGGTTTTCTGAATAACCAATGATCACCTCACAGCACTGACAAGCTGTGTCTTGATAACTCCTTTATACCTAAAAGACAAGATTCTAAGTAAAATTATTTTAATAAATACAAAAAACCTATGCAACATTGTTAATAAGGCTGCAGGAGATGCTAGGGCACAAGGGAATAATCTTAGGTTTTCTTTGATTAAAATGGAAAGGCACCAAATATATAAAACTATCTACAGTGAGTTGGACCAAATTACTCTATAAAAGAGCAATTCCTGAATTGATATTTGTTCGCAATGGCAACCTACATGTTTATAATGTTTTTGAGATCTTTTCAGCAAATATCCTTTAAGTTGTACATGAGGAAAAGAAAAAGGAAATCTTGCTGTTAAGCAGCAAACATCTGTAAAGTAATTGCCCGTATAGTCATACACCCTAACTTCAAATGTGTGGTTCAGAGCTCTCTATTTGAAAAAGTCAGCCACCAAGAGCAAAAAGCTTAGCAGAATTCTAGAAAGAAAAAATGTACTCTGAAAATAAACCCCCAGATTTCTTCTAGTAGATGAATTTAGAACCTGTTTGTTTATGATTGAAATATTTAGAAAATGAGTACAGCATTTGGCACTGAGAGTGAATTGCATTCCCTCACTTAATTTTCCAAGGTTCAACTACACAAACTTTATGATACATGGTTTATACATTTTAAAACTTAAAAAATTTTTTTCCAGTTCAATGAAAGGATTATTTTCAAAACCAAAGTGTAACAAAAGCTTGTGATGACCTTTTGAAATAAGTAGACTTATAGATTAAAAACAATCAACGATATAATTTTTCTTGCATTTCTATTTATAGAAATGGCCATTCTTCCTTAACCAGTTGTCAGTATAATTGACAGAGAACACCATTTATTCCATATCTGTTTGCCATTCCCTGAGTCCTGAGGTGTAAAGGAGGAAGCTATTGTTTGGGACCTTGAGCTGAACTCATAACTCTGATCTTAATTCAGCCAATGATTAGAACCCAGTGTAGTACCTTTCTGCTTAGATTGGAGCAGGGAAGAAGGGCCAGACATAAAAAATCAAATGATTCAAGAACTTGAGCTTCAGTATAGAGTTCTAGGGTACTTATAGATTGAATGAATAAAAACTTTATTCTATTAACCGTTGCCATTGAAGGAAATTATCTCTCAAAATTTTCTTTCATAAGTGTTCTCTTTCTAAAATCATTTCCCCCTTTATTAACCTAAGAACACATAGTAAAGCAAAAGTTGAGTTAAAGCTTGACAGTGATATTTGCCAATAGCCTGGGATGATTTTAATGAAAATGTATAGCTCACCTACTGTAGAGATCGGAGTAAATTATGTCACAGACAACTACAGGATTAAATGACAGTTCCCAGAGCAGGACCTACCACAATATTTTAGAAAAATTGGGTTCCCAGGCAATCTTACTACTGGAGCCAACTCCTGATACTTCTGTTTTCCAATGCTCTGAAACATTTCCAAGGCACCAGTGTCTCTTGGCATAATGCAGTCCATCCATACCAGCAAGTGTTTGAATCACATCCATTTACACAGTCAAACTTTTATTTTTAAGAAAGAAACAACACAGGATTTCAGAAAACTTGAATTCTTTCTTATGTGTTAAACTGTGTTTTAACAAAAGCCTTTCTACTTGGCCTAAATTTATATAATTTGTTATTCTCCAAACATACCTTTGATACTCATGCCTCTGTGTTTTGCTTGTTCTAGAATATCCATCTCAGGTTTCCTCACTTCATAAGTTCCTTCTCATCCCATAAGTAAAGTCCCAACCTCACTTCCTCTGGGAAGTCCTCCATGATTCCCCAAAAGGCCTTCTTTGTCTACATCAAATAACCTTAAAGATACTTTAACATAATTATTGTTTTATCTGCCTGTCTACCACACAGTGCCAGTGCCATGTCTTTTCTATGTTTAGTGCCAAAGGTTAATCTGGGGCTCAGGAAACATGTTGAATGAGTAACTGAATGAATGGATATATCCATACTAAAATCCGACCAGAATGTTAACTCATTAGAACAAGACTATCTTATTTATTACCAACTGGTATGTTAATTCCTATGATTTCCAGGCACCTTCTTTTTAAATAAAGGAAGCAAGAAAGCAAACTTTCTGGCACCTAGCAGTAACTTAATTAATGTTTCTTAAATGAATGTACTTTTTAAAATGAAAGGCTATTTTTTTTATTAGAAGTTGGAGATTAAAATGAGAATTTTCTTTATAGAAAATAATCTTTTTTTCAACACCAAAAAGACCTCTTTTCAAAAGTATTTGGATCCTGTTCTTCAGGCTAAAAGAATCAATGGCACATACAGATAGGGCTTAGCAGCAATACAACTGTAACAAGATAATATCTTTAAAAAATTAATTTTATGCTTTTCTTTTTCCAACTTTCTTTTATGTGACCACATCATCTCCGGGAAAGTAGGATAATTAAATTTAAACTAAAAAAGAATGGTACGTGTTCAGCTTTGCGACTCTGAAGCAGGCTTTTGAGAGTCAAAGGGGCCTCTTGAGGGAGCCCAGAGGTCATAACATGGAAATAGAAAGAGATTAGGTGAAGAGCCAAGCCACCAGCCTCCACCCCTCCCACAGAAGACCCATAGATATGGAGACGGAACAGCACTTGGGGGCAGGGAATAGAAGAGCAAAGACCTGAACTGGGGTACTCGTGGGGTACCGCAGGGAAGAGGATGGGTATAGGTGAGGAAGGTCAAAACAGAAGACTACCCAGCACTATTGGAGTTCAGGCACAGCATGAGGCATAGGTAGAGAAGCTACTTTGCTGTGTCTTCTATCTGTAGGTGTCCTCAGGCCACCTGCGGTTTGTTCAGCCCATGAACGTTCACTTTTATTGCATGACTTTAATGAATTTCATCTGTATTGCTTCAGGTAAATAACCCCTATTTTTCAATTATCTGGGAGACCCGAAGGCTTCTCCCTTAAATAGAGTGAATGAGAGTCTTTGGCTTCTGGTGAGGCAAGAGGGACAGATGGCATAGAAGGGAGAGACCCAGCACAGGTACTTGGGAAACACTGGATAGTGATCAAATAATTACCTCTATTATACATATTTTAAATGAAAGCTGGGGTTTTCTTCAAATTCTATATAAATCAGATATCAGTTAGCATAATCTTAGTGTAAAGTTCCAATCTTGCTTCTGTGTCCTAAACATGAGGAGCACACATTCAGAAGAATGTGTTTGCTAGGTCAAACAATTGTGCTAGATCAGAGGATTCAATCTCAATCATTATTGGATTCCTCACCTTCCCTAATCTTCAGTCCATCTTGGTCATTTGTGATCAATTCTCTGTCCAGTGTAGCTTCACCCCTTGAAGGCAGGCAGCTCAACTGGCCAAAGTCTCTGTCCATTTCCTCATCTCAGGCTCTCTCCTCTCTGATGGGTAGTAGTGGTCCTACTTCTCCTTCCCTCCCTCCTGCGCCCATGAGGCATGGGGGAAGGGTGTGTGCACAAGGGGATAGATACTCTTACATCTCTTTTCTCCCACTCCCTCCATCTTCTGCCAGTGCCTCCAATGGCTGACCCAGTTGAGAGCCAGAGAACAAGGGGGCCTGGGATGTATTCCTCAAAGGTTGGCTTTCTCAGGCACAGAGTAGTAGGTGAGTGAAGGGCAGAAAATGAGTCAAAGTGGGGAGAAGGTAATGGCAAATGTAATGTGGCCAGCCGTGATGAACATTTATACCATTGGAGGAGATTAGCTATTGTTGAAATTTAAAAAGTGTAGAAATGAAGAAAAGATTGGTGGTTGCCAGGGGTTAAGGAGAGGTGGGGTTGGGAGGGAAAAGAGCACAATGTAAAAGGGCAGCAGAAGGGATTCTTGTGATGGAAATGTTCTGTATCTTGACGTCAATTGTATTGACATCAATATCCTAGATGTGACAATGTACTGTCGTTTTGCAAGATATTACCACTCGGTACAAGGGACTCAAGATTGCTCCTAGTATTCTCACAACAGCCTGTGCATTGTGATTATCTCAAAATAAAATGTTTAATTAAAAAAGAAAAAAACACACAGGTTAGCTTATGATCAGATGCTGGATCTTTCCTGGTCTTTTATCATCCAAAGAAGAGTAATTATTTGCTTCCCAAAAAGAGTGAGTCTTCCATCTGGTTATCATAGAAATCTGTATCTCCTAGGATTATTACTTGGCTTTTGCTCAAAGTTCATCATTCTTTTACTCGACTACATCTTTAGAATGTTTATTAGATTGCAAAATCCCGGGCACACCCCTGAATAGCCTAGATCTGTTAAGATGCCTGCAGAAATACATGCCCAAGCACATGAATTCAGAGAGAACTGAGGAACAGGTGTCTGGTAGACATAAAAGAATTAGAGCAGGGGAAGTCGAGGCAGTTTATTTACGTATTTGTTCATTTTCCACCATGTTACAAGGAGGGTTTAAAATGGACTTCAAACATAGTACACCAGGATTTTCTTTAATATATGAAAAGATCTGAGTGACGAGAAAACCAGGATAGTGACACTGAGACCCGGTACGGTTCGTATGCACATACACGCACAAAGCCGCGGACGCTGTGTGAAGTTACCAATCAGGTGGCCCTGGCCCCACCTTTCTAAGGGCCAATGCAAAAAGCAAAACGTGATCTTTTACGTGACTGTAAGAGAAAACTTGACTTGAAAGAAACCTCTTTGCTGTGTCCTCGCAGAGGGCTGACCAACGCTCTTCGGGTTAATAAAACTAGTTTCACGGTTCGGTAAAAACAGTTCTATCAGGGACTTCAATAATGCAGTTTGGGGATAAAGCTTTCTGGTTTTGTTTTGGGGGCATTTTGGAGTATACTCAAATTGGAAAACTGCACCCTTTCAGAAATCAAAAAATGTTTTCAACCAAGTTTTAAGTAAGTATTAGCGGGATAGCAAACAAATCGCTAGAGGGTACGGGAAGTAAGGAAGAAGACACGCCCGACAGATACAATGAGAAACGGCGCTGACGAATGGCCCTCACTAGGGGAGGAGCGGTGCAGCCCTGCGCCTACTGCGCATTACCAGCCTGTTGTTATCGCAACCCGAATCGGGGCCGGTCGTTTCCAGATCTCTTATTTTTCCTGTGTATTAGTCAGCGTTCTCTTACAGAAAACAGAAACTACTCTATTTTAAACATGAAGGGCAAAGGGCTTCAAACAGGATTAGGTGTTTACCATGTGTTACCGCGGAGCCTCCAGGGCTAAGTGCCCGAACAATGAAAACTGGCCCCCGAGGAAGCGATCAGCTCAGCCTCAGGAAGATGGGAAATAAGGACCTTTCTTCTGAATCGTTAACTCTAAGAACAATCGAGATTAGGAAGCTACTCATTCTGTACTGTTGGATCCAGAGCAATACCTCACGTGGTAGGCTCACGCGGGCTACAAATACAGCTTAAAAGACGCTGCTTGACCTCACCTGCTGACCACCACCACAAAGCTAGTGACAAGAATGCTGCTACAGAAAACCCGAAGCATCCTTCACGGTTCCTGTCTCCCAGGGCAGTGAGACCTCTGCCATTGAAATCTCATTTGATGCATCTGATTGATCAAAGTGAAAGCTAGGTCACTTCCAGATGTCCTGCTTAAAAAGTCATTTTTAGCTGCCCAGCCTCTAGGGGGTGATAGAAGGTGGGCACAGTGGAATGTATGCAGAGTGATCATCTATTTTATTTACGATATTATATTTTTATGCAAAATAATTACCTAGCTTTTTAATGCTGGTAATTAAATCAATTTTTAAAAATTAATGGAAGGCCAGTAATATGGAAATTAAAAAAAATACACTTGTGGACAGATCGGCTTCATGGCAAATAACTGAAAGGTAGTTTTTGGTCCACTTTAGCACAGGGAGGAAGAGAAGGCCAAGCCCTGCCTCTCCCCCAGCCTATATGTGAATAGCAATTCATATAGCTGTATTAAAAGGGAATACTTAAAATTGTACTAATAATTACAAAGTTAGTAAAAACTTGATAAAATAATATTCCAACAATGCACATGTCATAAAAGTTTTTCTCTTCTCACTTATCACTGACTCTCAGATATAACCTTGAATGACGTTGTGAAATAAGTCAGATGTCACTGTATTTGAAGTTGAATCTTCTAGAAGCCCCTTTGTTTCAGCTGGTCTACGGAGAGAAGGCTAGAGCCAAAGCATTTGAAGTGTTTGGACTCGTTTGGAACCTATCTGATATATGTCAGGGGAGTTGAATTGGACTAGTGAGTCTTTTGACTGAGGAGTATGCTAGCTATCCAAAAGCAGAGAGTTTGTATTCCACCTGGGAACAAATATAATTTCCTAAAACATAGTTTATAGCCAACTGAACAAATACAATTTCTTGTATCGGACATGTTTTACAAGCTTTGTGGTAATCTCAAACTTTGTGGTTAATGGTCATATTTATTGCTAATATTTGAATATCTTCTCTGTAAACACTAAAAGAGAAGCTGTAATTTATTATATTCTAAAACACTGTAGGCAAATATTACATTTAAATAAGACCTTTGTTCCCTTAACTGGTCTTTCAACAATGTCCCTTGTTTATTGTGCTCCTGTTTTCACCAGAAAGTGAATATTCTCTAGCCTTCTCTTTCTTATCCAATGGAAAAGAATAATAATCAGCGCTTTTGGAAGCACTTGGGTCAACAAGAATTTTCTTTCTCAAGGCTCTCATCAAATCCACAGCAACCGAAATTTACACTTACATTTAACCAAGGTCACATGAGGAATTTAGATTTCTAATTTTTGTTTCCACAACTGTCTGATGTATACATTTGAGATAGTTGTAGGATGATAGATAGATAGATAGATAGATAGATAGATAGATAGATAGATAGATAGATCATAGATACATAGATATATAGATACATCGATACATACATACATACATATATAGATATAGATATAATGTGTGTGCATGTATGTATATATATAGAGAGAGGAGTTGTATGTACATGCATGTTTGTATGAATATCATTTTTCAAGCACTTTCACCTATTATCTCATTTGTCACAACAACATATGAAGAAAGTAGGGTACCTGTTATTAACTCCAAAGAGTCTCAAAGAAATTAGCAGCTTCATTAAGATAACTCAACTAGTGAACCATCAAATCAGATCTGGGTCCTCCCACTCTGAGTCCAGTTCTCTTTTCCCGAAACTTATGTGTCTTCAGGTAGAAATAGTAAAATGTAATTGAAGACTTAGAGTTCACGTTCATACTCCTTGAGGAAAGTGGGGAGCAAAAGAGCAGATGAAGTGATCCCTTTTAATAACATCTCTTCCTCTTACTGTTCTAGCAGGTAGAACCTGCTGCTCATGTATGTCCAGTGCTCCAAGAACTGGATAAATAGTTTGCAGCTTCTTGTCTGAATCTTTGACTTTAGTTCATCCAGAATTTAGGTTCTAATTTGTTTCTTTTCTGTCCTTTAAGAGATTAGGGAACTACCCGTGAAACTTAATGTTGATTTTCTTATTTTAATGTTTTGTTTATTTATTATTTATGTTTACTAATTTAGAAAAATGGTTTCATATAGTTACGATATTAGAAGTAATCAGTAATTCCACTATCCAAATATTTCTACCTATAAAGTTTTGATATATATTTTTTCTGCCCAACCAGCTTGGGCTACTGTAATAAAATACTGTGCACTAGGTGGCTTAAACAACAATTTTTTTCTCACAGTTCTGGAGGCTGGGAAGCCTTAAGATCAAGGTTCCAGTAGAGTCAGTGTGTGGTAAGGACTCTCTTTCTGACTTGAAAATAGCTCCCTTCTTGCTGTATCCTCACATGGTGGTGAGAGAGGAGGCTCTGGTTCCTTTCCCTTCCTGTAAGGGCACTAAAACCATCGTGGGGGTTCCACCCTCATGACCTAATTACTTCCAAAATATCTCACCTCCAGATACCATTACATCAGGGTTAAGACTTCAACAAGGGTTGGAGGGCAGGGGAGGGGGGGTGGGCACAAACATTCAGTCTCTGTAATTTGAATTCAGTCCAAAGCACGTCCTTTATAAATGTAAACATTGTGATAAGTGAGATGATACTGTTTATTCTCTTTTGCAACCTGTTTTTTCCCTCAAGAAATACAAACATCACAAACCTATTTTCATGTCATTAAGTGGTCCTCAACAAGTACACTTCTAATGATTATATCACTGCATGGTGTCAGAGTTTACTCTAAATCTGTGATTGGGCTTTTAAGTTATTTCTGTTCTTCGCCATTCCAGATATGCTATGCTTATTTTATTTCTTGTGTCTTATGGAGCGTCTAACCCTAATCCCATATATAGCCCCTGAAAAGCCTATGGATCCTATGACACTTCTCTTCCCAACAAACAATCCCTATCAATCTATTTGCATTCAGCAAGCAATCAGTCTGAATCATTCAAGAATTTTAAGAGACCCAGAAAATGCAGCGAGGGGAGGCATTTGAAAAAATGAAAAATGCCTTGCAATCTAACACTTACTACCAAAAGAACCTTGACTAAAAAACTATGCTAAAATTTGAGGCTGAATCTCAATTCTTCTTCTTCTTCTTGTTTTCTTTTTTTTTTTTTTTTACATATTTATGATTATTTCTTAGAACATTCTTAGAAGTGGGATTGCTAGCTCAACTTTACATGTGTTTTAAAGATTTTTTGATGCTTATTGTCAGATTACTTCCTAAAATGTTAAACCGTTTATTCTCTTCCCAACCACCACTAAACCACCATTCATTTATTTTTCCAATTTGATTTTAAGTTGTCTATCTATGATTTCAAGTGAGCTTGATTTAAAATAATTCTTTATATGTTAGAGACTTTAGTCTTGATCGAGATGTTTTTTTATTGTGAGCTAGTGGGAGTTAGAAGCATGAGTGGGAAAAAATGGACCAAGGGTTTGGGTGAAGGTCTGCAGCCAAAAGAGGATCAGGTCAGGGGACACTTCATCTCCTGACTCTCCTTCCTCTTCCCTAAACATGCCTTTAAGGTGGGGTACAGTATCACTGGGCATTCACAGAGACTCTCAAAGGAGTATATAGACATAGATATTTTTAAGGGAATTAATTTCCAGTTCTCCAGATTTCATATAAGTTGTTCCTAAAATCAACTGCCTGAGAAATCTTTTCCCATTTCTCTTTTCCGATAGCGTTTCTCCCATTTTATAAAATCTCACAATGTTGATTTGCACTGGGGCAGGGGGGAGTGTACAACTCAATGGACATTGAGTGACATTGCTGTAACTCCTTTCATTCCCATCTACATAAACAAGATTTCTCAGTGTTTTATTAAGAGATGGATTTTCAAGAATTAAAAATTATTTTTCTTAATGATGCTCCATCAAAAGTTGTAGTAATATCCATGTTGTTTTGATCGGTTATGCCAGATGTTAAGCAGGATATAGGTGAACACAGCCTTGTCTCTGTCACACGCCAGATACTCCCAATAATAATAATGACAACTCAATACAGATGGATTTTTTTTTTAACTATTAGAGTCTTATGGCTACAGGTAAGAAAAAAATTAATTCACTTTATTTTTACAGACAAGTATAATAAGGTAGATAATCAAATATTCTTAAGCACAAAAAGACATTTTATTAGGATAAAACTCTGTAAAGACATCAAAATAAGAATTCAAAACGAAAAGATGTAAACTTTGCAACTCTTACCTGGTGGGTGTCAGATTGCTATAGTACATTCCATTAAAGATATTACAATGACATGGGTAACCGTGTCACTTTTAAAAGACAATATTTACAACAGACTACAAATTATACCCTTTGCTGCTTCAAGCTTTTCGTGAAATATTTTAACATCACAACATGAAACTGAAGAGTGTACATAGTTTTTCAAAATCCCTTTAGGAGATAGTGAACTTAAATGCTGAAGCCCGGTGTTCTACACCACCTAATTTGATTTCATTATTAAAAATTAACAGGAAAGAAAAATAAATAATGAAACTTCTTCATCTGTGCTGAATTTTCAGTTGCCATGGGCTGCAAACCCCGGTCACTTATGACACCAGCTTTCCAAAAAGAGAGTTCCAGGCGCACAGCCATATTTCTCAGCAGAGTTCATATGTCAAGGTAACAACCAGATGCACAGTCAGCCACGCCCTGCCGAGCATGGCGGTCAAGCTACCTTAGGACTTAAATCTTTTGCCCTGAGGTGGGTGAATTTTTATTGCCTTACTCATCAGCTAGTCATACTGAACCACTCTCCCAGCTAAATAAACATCCTACCACTTTCCAGCATAATCTAAAGCTGGATTTTGACTGCCGAAGATGGCAGTTTTAGACAGGGGTCTAGCTCTCCTTCCTAAAAAGGCCCACTGACCTTTATTGCAATTGAAATTGCTTACGCGCACAGTAAATGGCTAACCTTACTGTACCATAAAATAGAGCTCCTTACAGCCTCTCCTCCCTCAGCTCTGGCGAGAGGCCTGTAATAGCCCTCCTCATAAAAGCCTCTGTGCCATTTCCCAGGTGCAAACCTTTACAGTACAACTAGGGGTTTTCCAAAAAGTGCTTGAAGAAAAGATTGTCTGAGGGTAATGCCAACTATTTAGTAGATGTTTCTTGACCGGAACTTGAGATCATTTTATTTTTGCATCTGCTCTTTTGTAACTAGTCTAAGTGACAACTGGCAATATGCTAGACACGTAGGAGAGGAAGCTTACATTAAAAGGCTATTGAGAATGCCATCTGATTTGGAGATTAAAATTTTTTTTTTTTTGCTCTCTGAACCAATTAAGTTAAAAGCTATGAAAAAGAAACTTGTCAGGTTTCAAAAAATAACTAAATTAACAATTCTCTGAATCTTGCTGAGCATCAACCACCTGCAAGTGCTGCAGAAAGTAGGAAGGAAGATGTGATCAGCTGAAAAGTCAAGTAGTCAGAAAATACTTGCCTGACCAATGCCCACTCACCCCCTTCACATATCCTATTTTATCTTCATCACGGAATTTACCACTATCTGACATTTTTCTCTTACACGTCTTTATTGATCTGTCTCCCCACAAGAAGGTAAGCTCCATGAATGTTGAGACTTTGCCCATTTTGTCAACTGCTGGATCCCCAGGGTTCTGAACAGAGCCCCGCAGCATTCAACAAATTTTGTCAAAGAGTGAGTAAATTCTCCCCTTCAAGAGGAGCGTGGACTCTCAAGGGGCAGAAAATAAACTCCTGAATATCAATAATACTCATGTATTTATTCAGTAAAAAAGAGCTCAAACAAAGCAATAAGGGGCTTGAAGAATTGAAGAATCTTATTTTACAGAAAGAATCAAGTTTCCTAGAAGAAGTAATTAGATTGGGCTTCAATTTCCTGGGCGAGTGTGGGGCCAGGGGACAGGGCAAACTGTGACATACACATAGGGTGTATTGATTAAAATATTTCATGCCTACAAAATGAAGAGTTGCTAGCAAAGCTTTCATGACAGTCAACAAATGGGTAAGCCTTTGTTCAGCACATCTCACATTTCCTGTACCCTGCATCTGTGCTGGTCAGTCCTTCTTCCGGATGGGTATCCAAGATAATTCTTGACTCTGCCCTCTCAGTGCAGGTCATACCCATGGCATCACCAAATTAAAAAAAAAAAAAAAACCCAGTCTTTGAAAGGAAGGTAATCTGTAATCTAAGAGTAATTTAAATAGTTCTCTACCTTGCGTTAGTTCCCAAGGGCACATTTAAAATATGTAATCTACATGATGTTAGATTATGCTGTCATGATCTTGCTGGTGCCTAAGGGACATGCCATGTGCCTGTGGGTGGGTAGATAAGCATTTCCTAGAAGAGAATGGATCTTGCCACTGTTGTTCTAGAAGTTATCAATCCTGAGCAAAAGGACTCTGAGAGTGAACCTTACGCTTGTGTCAGAGATTCTCTCTCTCTTTCTGGGTGGATAGTCAGTAGTGGCCAAACTCCAAGAGGGAGAGGCTTCCTTCCCATCTGGAGGCCAGTGGAACCTGAGGCAGGTGACCAGCCCTCCAGGGGACCCAAAGACCAGTCTGGAAGGTGCTGTACTATTTCTTTCATTCATTTCCAACTTTCAAATGTCTTGTTGTTTTTTATCCTAGTAACAGCTATCTTGAAAGATAAAAGGGTGATCTGTTTCACATTGGTTGGAGTGACAAAAAGGCAAAGAATTCTCCTTTCCGTCGAATCCCAAGTATGGTCAGAATGGAGTTAGCAGCAGTGGTCACTAGCAGAAAACAGCAGGGCTCAAAAACTTCTTGTGAAGGTCACATGCAATAGTGACAGCAGAGTAGAAGGAACAAAAGAGGCCTTGCCTTGGGTGTGCTTGAGATGGCCTGTGACAGTTAAAGGAAGACCTATCCCTGGAAATCAAGCCAGGGGGTGTTCGAGTGACCAAGTTTAGTCATTAAAAATAAACTCATTCCAAATAAACTCTTGGTAAAATTGAAATTTTATCCATAAAGAATTTTTATAGTGGTAAGGAATGATCTAACTTTTTCTAAAGTAGCATCTTGATTAATGGTGAGATACAAAAATTGTTCCATTGAAGTGAGGAAAAGACAACATTGTTAACATGTAACTAATATTGGTTAAGAACTACCCAATCAGATCAGAGAAAAAATGTATAAAAGTTGAAAAAGATGAGCCAAAATGGTAACTATTTCTAGATGATGTAATTACATAGCTGAAAAGAGCCACGTGGAAAACTATAGGAATGACCAGATAATTCAGTAGGAAAACTGGTTATAAAATGCAATAACCAATCCCTTTTCTATATAAGAACAAGGTAGAAAAAATAATGAAAAAAAATCCCATTTAGAAGAGTACTCAGGAGTAGTAAAATACCTTATATTAAAAATAATAAACAAGTAAGACATATATGACTGAATATTGAAAGAATAAAATGGCATTTCCTATATTTATATGAAGTTAAATATTATAAAGATGCCAAATTTCTTTAAATTAAATTATTAATTGAATGTAATGCCAATAAAAATATCATCAAGATTTTTTTGGTTGAGATTACATGTGGCAAATAAAGATATTCATTACATAATTGTTATACTTGTAATAGCCTGGAAACAACCTGAATGTAGTCAATAGGACATTGGTTAAATTAAAGTGTATTTCCAGAGGATACTATGATGATATCCTGGTATTAAAAAAGGACAGGGAGATTGACAGTCCTAGATGTAGAATAATCTCTAAGATACATTGTTAAATAAAAGATCAAGTTGCAGAAATATATATAATTGTAGAACAATTGTAGAAGGATGCATCCTTTTTCACAAACATAGAAAATGTATGGGAGAAAACATATCAAAATATGAATAGTACATGCCTGAGTAAGATATTGTTCCATTCACTTCCTCAAAGCCAACCCTCCTTCTCCCCATCTCCTTCCAAGTGCTTGCTGAGGGAGTCAGAGGTTTCTCATGGGTGTGAATACCAGCGAGCTGGGTGGCTGAGGTAGCCCTGGCTCTGGGGCGACCTTGAGCAACTCTTCGTTGGGGTGTGGAGCTCTCCTACAGCCACTAGCAGCTCACTCTCTGGTTCCCATTTTGCAGCTTCTGTGTATACTGGCTTCTGGGGAATTTTGCATGAGGGAGAAATGGGCTTGATGTGCACCTGTGGGCCCACCTTAATCCCTAACAGCTACCTCATGGTGCCTCTAGGAGAAACTTTCCCTTTTCCCTTTTTACACTTTTAACAATTGGCACCTGTGTGTGCTTTTAAAATTTATAAATCTGTAAAATAAATGTGACGTCAAAAATAGGAAACTATGCCCTATGTAAGAATAAACTTAACCTTAAACATGAACATAAAAATAACACATGTAAAACAATATAAATTTACCATTGTCTCTCGCCATAATGGGCAAAAAATTTGTGACCATGAAAGAATTAATAACCACTGTAGTAAACCTGCTGTTTAGTTTATTTAGTTTGTTTACTTTTTGTTATGCTCTTTTTCTTGTATTTTTTTCCCAAATGGACAATATATTTACATAATATGTATCGAGTTAAAAAGAATATTAAATTAGATCAATCTAAATCTTTACTAGATAAATTTTAATTCACACCGTTAACATTTTATCAGACAAAAAATATACTTTTAAACATTTTATTTTTAAAAATCTCAGTTTATTTATTCATTTATTTGGAATCACATGGTTTCCTCTCCATTCTGATGTGAGAGAAAAATCTCAAAAAGTTGCAAGTTTTCAGTTTGCTTTTTGTAGCTTAACTTCTTTGATTTTGCAATACCTTGTACAGTATGAATGCATTAACTTACCAGCTTTAAGCATCACCTATAATTTTTTAATTGCTAGTTAATTTACACCAAAATTTTCTCTTTCCATAGAATAAGCTCATTTTCTGAGATGTATCTGTTTGTTTACTATTAAACATTTTCAGATTTAAAATCCCTTACTGGAAGTCTTCCCACATAAGAAAAAATTTTGGTGAAACACCTTTGCCAAAAAATCACTATCACATAGTGCTTTATCCTTACTAGGTCTACAAATCATAAGATATAAGGTGAAACTGGACGTTGTACGATATTGCTTTGCTGTACTGTCAATTCAAGGGCAATTAAATGGTTGTGCAGACTGCGTTGTGTGTGTGGTGAATGGGGGCCCCCACCACTAATTTCAGTGAGTCACTGGGGAGAGAGCTCCCTGGGGTAATGGTACCATCAAGAGAACCTCTTGACACTCACTAATCTAGGCCTACAGCATCATTTAGAGGACTGCAGCAGGATGGAAAAGCTAAGAGCAAAATAGGTGTCGAGGTTGAAGTTTTTGTAGCAAGGATGAACTTTTATTAATTTTTAAATAAAGATAGTAAATAACATTTAATTTTAGAGAAGTCATATCATAGTGCAACACAATTACACAACTATTTTCAGTTTTGCATGTCACCTTCCATTTCTTATGTTTAGCTAGTTGCAATCATAGAGACCTTATTTTCTGCTTCTCTCAGTTAACTAACTTTATATCATGAGCATGTTTCCACGTCTGTGTGTGTATTATGTGCTTTTGGGTCAACTCCAACTTCCGGTGACCCTAAGCATGAGAGATATCCTCAATGTCCTGGGCTCAACAGCCCTTCTCAGCCCCTGTAAACTCAGGCCTGTGAGTCAATCAATCTCATATTTGGTCTTCCTCTTTTCCTGCTGCCTTACTCGGCCATGTTCCTACATAGCTTTAATAATAATTATTTTTAATAGTTGCATGAAGACCATTTTATTAAGTTTGTTGATTTGTCTATCCTCAGTGCCTGTTATAATGCTCAATAAGTCCTGAAGAGCGCACAGAACAATTCTAAGACTTTAAGTGCTGGCACCAAAGTACTTCAATTCAAATGCAAGTTCCTTAACTTCTGTGAAATGGAGGTGATGACGATTCCTACCACATGTTTGTCGTGATTAAATGAGTTAATTCATATGAAGTTCTTAGAACAGTGCCTGGTACATGGTGAGCCGTCAATAAATGTGAGCTGTTAGTAATGTTGTATAAATGACTTTGGAACCTTTAAGTCATTTCTTGTTTTTGCTATTACAGATAGCAGCCTGACGAACAAACATCTCTATGTAATATTTTACTTCTGTTTATTCATTTCCTAAAATTTCTAAAAGTCAAATAGCCGGATCAAAGAGTTTTCACAATGACTACCTTTAACCTCTGCCCTTGAAGAAAATGAGATGGTATGGAAAATAAATACTAGTTGATATAAAGGGATTGATAAAGAAGAATCATGGATTTATTTGAAAATAACAACAATTTAATAAAAACCCATTTATTCATAAAATGCTGTAGCCATTATACAGAAAGCTTGGGTTCATTTCA
The DNA here is from genome assembly GCA_003508835.1 of Eonycteris spelaea. Classification (NCBI taxonomy): domain Eukaryota; kingdom Metazoa; phylum Chordata; class Mammalia; order Chiroptera; family Pteropodidae; genus Eonycteris; species Eonycteris spelaea. The sequence goes on from PUFA01000001.1 coordinate 3,048,941, forward strand.
ATTGATTTAATCCAACAAATATTTTTCAGCCTACTATGTGCTTATGCCATGCTGGGTGTCAAGCAGATTATGGAAGAATATGAAGTCTTCATTCTTAAAGACTCAAAATCTATGTAAGAAGGCACGATATGAAAGTAATATGAGACCGTATAATCATGTGTCGGATTACATTTTTAAAAAGATGGCAAACTCTATGGTACAGATACTAAGTATTAGCATAGCTAGGCAGGAAAAAGACAATATCCAGTTGGCAGTGAAAAAAAAAGTGTGTGTGATGCCCAATCGCTAAGTTAAGCTCTACTTTTTTCTTAGAATCTAACGTTTTATCATTGCTTTTAATCCACCCCAAACCAACAACCAGACTTGCATGTGAATATCATTAGCAGAAAATGTTTGCTCTTCCTAAAAACACACTCTCATCCTCGAAGACAGAAGCGCGGGCACCCCAGCTTCAGCCGTGGCTTCAGCTAAGGGAGCCCAAAAGGGGTGCTCAGCAGTGGAAAAGAAGGGAACCATGGGTTTGTCCCTTCTGGAAGGGCCCCTTCCCACCAAAATAGCAAAATCATCTTTGCTTCAGTGGCGTTCAGGGTGCACTGCTGATGTGTCTTAAACCCTCCAAATCTCACATCGCAGGCTTTGTCACTTCCGTCTCAAGGAGGTCAGACTGCCTTTCCTTTATGAAGTGAGCAGGATCACTGGTTTCCAGGAAGCCAAACCTGAAATAGAAGCAGAAGCCCTTTCGTGTCATTGAGGAAGGCTCCCCAGTCACCGTGAACCCTTTCTGTAGGGAAACAAGCCCCACCCATGTAAGGGGCTATCTCATTTTTGAAAATCGCCATTCTTATGCCTTATCCAGCAGTTACTAAGGTGCCTACAGTGTACAAATCCTCTGGAGCTGACAGGCTCCAGATTCCCCCAAAGGGCTTAAGCCTCTGCATTGTCAAGAGAAGGAGCTGCTTTGTCCAAACAGGTTTTAAAGCAGACAAGTGAAACTTTTCCTTATATGGTGAAAAGCGCCCTGTCGCTTTAAGGCCAAGAGACTTGGCTGCAGAAGGTCCCTGGGAAGTTTGCAGGCAGCCCCATCCTGTATCTGATCCTTGCAGCTGTGCAGGTGAGTTCCCAAACCTCTCCCCAATTTGCCCTCTACCATCCCTTTTATGGCTTGGTGGGTTGGAAATGCTGTCATAGAAGGCTAGAGGTTGCCAGGGTCAGTGGAGATGGTGTTGTCTGGAGAAGTTTGAGTGAAGGAAAAAACAAGGTTACTAGGGAAATGTACACTAGTGCAGCCAGTGAGAACGCTTCTAACTTCCAGAGGGGAGGAGGCATCAAGGTTACAGAAGGCCCTGAGGCATTCCCGGACAGGGCAGGGGAAGAGAAACAGAGTGTAGGTAAGACCCTGCAGGGGTTAGTTTGGATTCCTGAGCTATATAGAATTTGGTTAATTACAAGTTTAAACCAAACACAGCTGTGAGGAAATAATCTGCAAGCTCTGAAGGCTTTGCAGGAGTGGCAGCTACTGACTGGGCTGACTGAGGCCGAGAAAGCCCGAGAAAGTATATGTGAACGTTTGCAGTGTTTGCAGCGTCTACTGGCGTGGAAGGCTGTGGCCTTAACCCTTCGTGCAGCCTGGCTGGTTTGCAGGTAGGGTTTGTACAGAGCATGGGGTGGGGGTAGGAACGCCTGTGTGGAGTATTGCAATAAGAGACCAAATAAATGAATAAGACTTGATTGTGGAGATGCATCTCTGGTATCCCCACAGTACCACCTGCAGAGAAGAGCCTTCTAAGCGGGAAATTCTGTGTCATCCACAAGAAAGAGCTGGAAGAAATCTCATTTAAGCTGATTATTTCTCTTGTCATTTACTAATTCAGTTTCTTTTCTCCCATAGCCTGGAGCCTCCTAAGATAATAATTTGAAATTAACTAATTGAAGTTTTTAACAGTTAAGGATGTGTTAGCACAAGTGTGTGTCTATGAAAGGCTGAGTTGCATACAGTTAGGGTTGGGGTTTCATAGATAGGACAAAAAAAGAGGTGGGCACGGCTAGGAGAAACACTTGATGGTTATTTTACAATGCATCCAAAGCCTTTAACTGAATCCATTCATCAGCTACAGCCAGAAGTCCACCCAGGAATTTAAAAAGAGAGATGCCAAATTATAGGGCTTGGAGTCGTCTTCCTCCTGCTTGGGTCTGGGGCTATTCATCATTCAGAGGCCAGTGGTTTCTCTACAGTTGTTGTGTGGGGGAGTGAACACAGAGGCGGGATTAAAATTCCTTACATACCCCATGCCTTTAAACAATTCATTCATCTGGGTAGTCACTGAAGAATTCTTTTTATTATTAACTAACGAGTGCTCTATCCACTTGTTTTCTAAAGACAGAATGTTCATGAAAAGGGGTTTTGTTTTATCAACAGGGATTTGTTAGTGCGAGGGTCCCTCTGTTCTCACTTCTGATGGGTGGGCAAAGTGCTCATTATTGCTTGCTGAAAAGACGGATCTGTTCTGGACTCTAAAAACCACAAAGGGCTGCACTTGAGGCTTACGCATTCAGAAAGGCTGGTGTCCTGGGCAAAAAGTTAACTTATGCGTTCACGATCTGGAAGAGAGTAGCGTGCGGGGTATAACTTTGCTTCATTTTGTATCAAGCTAAATCCAGAAAGCAGTGTCAAATATACTGCTTTCAAATGTGAACACTGCCAAGAAAAAGAAAATCCTATCCCTGAAGCTGGAAATCTCAAAAAGTAGCATACTGTGATCTTTTATAAGCTAAATCAAGTCATTTAACAAGAAAAAAAAAAAGTTGTGGCTTCCTGAACATTTCACACAGTGACCCTCAGTCGTATTCGACTGCACAAATTCATGCAAGCTGTTTATTTTATCTGTGCCTCAGTTTCCTCACCATTACAATCCTGCGTTGTTGGGAGAGCTTTTCAATGAAGTGGAAGGAGCAATTGGACCTGGTTTGAGAAGATCTGGAATAGATTTCCAGTCCCTTTATTTATTCCATAACCTTAGGGCAAGTTACAGAGCCAGTCTGAACCTCTATTTTCTTATTTGTAAAGTAAGTAAATAATTAACAATGTCATTAGAATTAGAAGGACCGAGTGCCCAGTAGAGCCTCCATAAATGTTATTTTACATTTCTTCCTTGTTCTGTGACTTAGGAAACTATATCGTTCCTTGGGGGAGGAGATGAGTTTTGAGAATGAAACCAGCTCTGAGGTACAAGTTTGGAACCACAGTTAGTTCACTCCCTCTCCTCACCCTCCTTCCAAAAGGGATGTCCAACTCCCTAGGAAACCTTCTCCTAATTATTAACAGGTCATTGTTTAGAAGTTTTTCTTAAACCAAACCCATTTCCACTTATTTTGTATTCAGAGACATGAAGAATAGTTAGTTGTTCTCCTTTGGTATAAAAATAGGTATTCGAAGAACAATAGTAAGCCATCTTAGAATCTCGGTAATGGTGGTCTATCCAAAAGAAGTTTAAAAGGCATTTTTTGTTGTTAAAAGGCATCTCTTATAAGTGTCTCACTACTAACCAATGGCTACTTTTCTGTAAAATCTCCTGATGCATTCATTCACACAGCTGTATTTAAGAACATGATTTGTATTGCTTTAAGAGTTTTTGTTGGTTCAGATCATTGTAAGAGCAGGTTTGCCATCCTAGCTGTGGATGACACGCTTAAACTGAACACGTTCTCTCCACCAGCTTAGAAAGGTGGTGATAAATTTTAGCAGCAGGAACGTTTCATCAGAAGTTCAAATCGTAGAACGTGCAGCAGCTGGGGATTGAGAGATGTCATTATTAACTAAAGTACAGGTAGGTCACCCCCTTAGCCAATCTGCTAGTCGTGTGTTAGCATCACCTCTGTCAGGAGACTGGTGTTTGGATCCACACTTGGTCACAAGGTGGCTTAGTACTCTGGGCTAGTTCTTTTGTGTGTCTGAGCCTCAGTTCTGTGGTCTGCATTTATAGGGATGATAACAGTACCTACGCACATGGTGCGGGAAAAGCAGGAAAGTTGGCAGCACAGATGCTCAATAATTATGTTGGATCCTTGTACTTTAATAATGAGACACTGGCCTTAGATCTTGTCTACACCCTTTAGAACAATGTGAGTTCGAGTATGTGTCTAAGGGTGTATAAATTACATTATTAATAAAAAAATTAAGTTTCTAATTATGAGGAGCCAAGAGAAGTAGGTGCTAAAGCAATCATGGATCTCGCTGCAGTGTTGGCTTTGGAAACAGGGTTAAAATCTGCCGGCTCACACAGGGCTTGAGAATGATTGCGTTCTTCAAAAATGTTTTTAAACTTTTACCACCACAAGAAGTACTTCTGTGTCTGGTTCACTGGCAGAAGGAGCTGGAGTTGGGGAAAGCAAGTGGTCTAGATTGAACAGGTGGCGTAGAGAAATCTTGGTAGAGTTGCATCTCTTAATACGTTTTGACTCTTGTTCCTCCCCAACCCTCCATTATTCACCTTGAGCTTGTCAGATGTGATCCAAGCAGAGGAAGCTTGAAGAAGTGACTAGACCAGCTCCCTGCCTTCAGTCAAAGCTCACTTGAAGCAACAAGTGGCCACCTAACCTCTGTTCAGAGAAAGGGCCTTTCAAGTTCAGTCCGTTGTCTACCTGCACTGGGCTGTATTTAAGAACATGATTGAGAAGTTATGCCTACCCTTGTGATACAAGCCCATTTCTATTTAGTATGCTCTGAGTCTGTCCTTTATGTTGTGACAAATTGCTATCCTGCCTGTGGGAAGGGGCCACTGGGGTGCGGAGTGCTGAGATGGCCATAGCCTCTGAGGGCCAGCACTCCTTGTCTCAGCTCTGACTAATCACCAGGTGAGCAGACATTCTTCTCCCCTGACTCCATCACTGCTCTCCCCCCCCACCTCCTCCACTGCAGTAATTCCCAAACCAGAGAGAGCTTGCATCAGAATTACCAGGAAGGTTTATTAACACGCAGTGCTGGGACCCATCCAGAGTTTCTGATCTGTAAGGTCTGGGCTGGGGCCTGAATATTTGCAGTTTGTGTCAAGTTCACAAGGGTCTGGGAACCACATTGTAGGAGCCACTCCCGTAGTCCGACACTCAACACTGACCATTCCCGCAGTCAACACTCAAGTGTTTTCCAACAAACCTGCACCTTTTCCGCCTTCCGAGATGATACCTCCCCCGTTCTCGGGGTGAGATAGAGCCGTCTCCTCACCACAGTTATGTGTTACGTATTTATCGAATTCTGATTGTAACAAGCATCTGCTAAATACTTTACCCGTATTATGTGTACTTTTTCCCCAATAACTCTGAAAGTTTGGTATCATGAGACAGAGAAAGGGTAAGTCACTAAGATTTCACAGGTAGCAAAGAGCAGATATGATTTGAACTCAGATTTATCTGGAAAGATTTGCTCTTTCCACTCTTCCAGGGGTGACTAATAGATGTTTGACATGTACGTTAACTCCGATTCGTTGGTGGCAGCTGCCTGGGGCACCGGGGGCAGGGAGGGGGCCTGGGTGGAAAGGGAGTTTCGGGGGGAGGGGCGTTCCGGAATGGGGGGGTTTCAGGGCCGGAGAGTGACAGCACGGGTGCCATATGTTTGCCGTCCCCACACTGTGCCTTGTTTGTGGGTCTGTTTTGTTAGCTAACAGATGAGATGGATAGTCAAACTTGTTCATAGGGAATGATAAAATTGATTTTACTTTTCCTCCCCCTTCTCTGAAGGACGAATCTAAGTTTGAGGCTAGGTTTGAAGATGTATAAGAACCTGTAAAGTAAAATAAAATGCACTGGTATGTAAGTAGTAGTAGCCACCAAGGACATTTAGCCTTAAAATGGTTGAGACAAGAGACTGTATTAATTATAGTCTTTGTATGTTACATGTCTTTCATTGTGACCTATCTAATGGACTGCCTTATACAGCATAATCCACTGTGACTTAATAAGGAGTAATGACATTTCTAGTTCCTCCCTCAGTCATTAATATTCCTACATCTTCCCACACTAATAACAATCTGGAATTTGTTATTGTTAGTGTCTCCATTATTTATCTAATAAATGAGTTTGATAATGCTTTCTGTTTCTTCCTAATATTTTTTTATATATGTGATTAAACAACATATACCTTTATGGCATCTATTATTCAATCAACAGATATTTTAAAAATGTATCCCCAGACACTGGGGGATATGGTAACAAACAAAACAGACTGCTCTCATGGAACTTACATTCTAGGGAGAAGAGAGACAGACAATAAACGAGTGAACGAATAAAGAAGACAACTGTATAGTGATAAGTGTGCACGGAGAGAGTGATGTGTGGAAAAGAGCCAAACATGGGTGGTCTGGGAGAATAGTAGTCGGGGAGAGGAAACAGCCTATGAGAGATCTCAGGGTTGAAGTTCGTAAGGGGCCAGATCAAGTAATCTAGTAAGGGTTTTCAGCTGGGGGTGATGCGCCCCCTGCCCCGTCTAGAGGGTGTTTGAAGATGTGTGCAGGTGGTGGCTTGGATGCAAAATGCTGCAGTTGAGGACAGAGCACTAAGGGCTTTTCGTGCTAAACTTCCTGCACGGCTTGGGGTGGAAGCACGCAAGCCTTGTCCTCCTCGTACTATCCTGCAGATATTGTCTGAGAAATTCTAAGAGCCTCTAAGGCCACGGTAAGAAGTTGAATTCCATCCTAAGTATAGTAGGAAGCTGTTAGAGAGTTGTAGGCTTTACAAGATGATCTTTAAAAAATTAGTTTGGCTACTGAGTGGAGGATGAACTGTAAAGGGGCAAAGGTAAAAACGGGGAGATTCGACAGGCAGCTATTTCAGAAGTCCAGAGTGGAGATGATGGTGGTCCCAGCAGGAGGTAATGGTGAAGATTTTGAGCAGTATTTCTACTTTCAAGAACAAGACTGCTAGAAAAATGTAAAATGCTGTTTCTCATGACACCTCTTTGTTATCTTTTTTTCTCAAGAGATTTTTCAGCTTCAGAATCCACTGGTTGACTCTATATTCATTTAAGAGAATCTTTGCAGCAGCAAAGAACGGAAAACCTTGCTCTTTCAAATGCAAGTCTTTATCCTCTCGCCCTTTAACCTTGCAGATCTGCGTGCATTTCAAGTTGTTCATAGCTCAGAAAGGCAATCTCTTTGATTTGGACTCATAAAAAAAGATAAAATTACATGTGCTTCCTGAATAATAATATGTGATTTCTCTCTCTGAAGGGTCAATAGGAATTAGCCTACATATATCATTTTACAAAACCAGTGCCTAGTCACGTGGATAACGGGGACCAAGTCTACATTTATTCTGCTGAAAGAGGAACATTAAGTGAACATCAAAATCTCTTAAAGAGATTGCAGGCGTTTCAGAACTAATTTTACTCGAACATTAAAACCTTGCAAATAGTTTCCAGGTGCATCAGCTCCTCCTCTGTGAAGGCAATTCAGTTCCCCAAATTTAGAGAATTCCCCTCACCGCTATTTTCTCTCTCTGTATAGCCATCTCTTTGTACTGCACCCCCACTGCAAGTGGACCTCAGACTACCCTCAGCATTCACCTGCAGAAGTAGCCACTTCTCACATCCTGGGGGGAGGGGGAGCATCCTGGACCCCAGGCTGAGCTGAAAGGGGTGGTAGGAGAAGACAGGAGACAGCTAGCTTCAGGGCATCCGCACACTGCTGCATGGTTCTACTAACTGTGGCACTCAGAAAGTGGGTCTTTCCACCAGAATCTTGTGTCCTGACAGCAGAGGGGTTTAGACACCAAAGGAACACTGGGGACAGGATGCAATTCAGGCAGATCAACACACCACAATTTCCAACCAGAGCCGATGGAACCAGCTACTGACCAACCCACATCCTGCCTTCCAATTTCTAGATGAAACTAAAGAAGAGAAGCAAAATGGACAGGACCATCCCAAAAAACTAAATTGAATTCTTTAAATCTATCACCCAATCTCCACAAGCCCATGTCTCAGGAATTAAAAAAGCAGGTGGTGTCACTTAACTATAAAAACCGAGGAAGAGGAAGCTCTGCCTTCATCTCTGGGCACAGGTGTGGTCTTGCAAGAGACAGGCCACTTCACCGTGTAGTGTGAAAGGGGGAAACCAGAGAATCCCACGTTAGAAAGAAAGAGCAAATGTTTTGCATTAAGAAATCCTGTCCCGGCTACCAACTAGCCATGCAAATTTGGACAAAATCACCTTCTTGGGCTTCAGAAAGAGAGTTGCTCAAACGGTCTTTCAGACTCTGATATGCTCTGAGGCTGTAATTCATAATTCAGCTCCAGATCTTCACTGCTCCCCTAAAGCCTCTCATAAACCAAATCATCCTCCTCAACCAGCTCCAATTTCTCTCTCTTGCTGTGAATTAATAAATTTCTTCATTCCATACCCACTGGCTCCTGAAACTGCTCCCATCAGCACCCCAGAACATCCTTTCTTTGCATAACTCTCTCCCTCTACTGGTTTCTGTCCCCTGTAAGGAGTTACCGATGTCAGTTTTTTCTTTGACTCTCCGGTGCTTAGCGCTATACCTGACACTTATTAGACAGTCAATAAATGTTTGTTGTTGAATGAAAGTATAGAGAAGATATAAAAATAGAGAAGCATGAACCCAAGCAATTCAAAGCTCAAGATCCAGCTTTTGCTAAAAGCTATCTATTCTATCCATAAGATCTTGGACTTCTTAGAATTAAAAAAAAGAGGGAGAGAGAGAAGAGGGAGTTTTAGATATTATAGCAATAATTTTCAGATATCACAGTTTCTACTGTACTATGTCTCCACTGAGATATACCAGTTTCACAGGATTTGAGAAATACTAGTTTTACCTAGCCTTTATGGAATGTCTTATATTTATAAAAAGCGAGTATAAAATTGCTGAGTAGAAATTTCCAGATCCCTTTCTCCATGACTCTATTGCCTCTCTAAGCCAGAAAGTATGAAACTGACCACATCTTGCCTTCATAAACCTTGATCTTTTCACTTATTTAGAATTCATAACCCAGTGGCCTCATAATTAGAATTGCTAAAGAACATAGGGAGGGCCACATGCGATGAAATCCCTAGCCTGTGTAGCCAAGTTACCAAAAATGGAAAAGCCTTGCTGGTGCAGTGCTGGGGAAAGAGAGGCAGCCGGAACAAACAGCAGAGGTGGCCTGGAGTAGGACAAATCCAATCCTCATCCAGTTCCAGGAGCCTGACTTTAGAGGGACTGAATGGAATGCAGCATTAAAACCCTTGGGCCCCGGCCAAATGTTTGATGAGCTTTTGCCTAATCAGGGAGGACCATGCAGGAGCGATGCCAGCCTCAGGAAATGGGTCAGAAGGAAAGGGGAAGTGAAGTCGATTGTGCCTCTTCCTAGCACCAGGCCCGCTTTTGGGAGGATCCTGCTACTGGCGCTACCACAGAGCTGAGGCAGAAAGACGCTGCCCCTCAAAGTGTGCAGTCACCAGTGCTGTCCCTCAGGGGTACTGAATGAACATTTATTCCAAAATAATATCCACAAAGCAAAGAGTGATGAACATCTCCAGCTTCATCATGGTGATGTGCTGTATATGGTTCATCCTGTTTGTCTAAGCACGGTTTGCAACTTGAATAGCCAGTGTTATAAGCTCAATTATTTTTATTTTTATTTTTTGTCCACTGTGGAAAGAAACAAGCCCCTTTGGCCCATATTAGTGCTGTCCTGGGAGCAGGGGAGGAGACCATTGTACAACTATAGGTTGAATGACAATAAACCTTATTCAAAATGAAAAGAGTTGGACTTCGGTAAACTCCACAGAGGCTAATCAAAGGGACACACAGGGGAAGGCTCTGGGCGGTGGGGAAGACTGTTGATCGTCATAAGGGCACTGAGGAAGTCCTGTCAGGAGCTTACATTCGCTTGTGTCTACAGGCTGTTATCTAGGGCATGAGCTGCTATGGGGGGGCTAGTGGCAGTTTAAGGCCCCCACAGGTGGCTTGCCCAAACGAAATGAATAGAGGCAGCAATACCATGGAGTAGCTTTCAATGGTACCTTATAGTAAAACTATAAGGAAAGGCAACAGGTTATGCTAAATTTTAGGATAATGTTGGAGGGTGGAAGGGAGAGGCAGAGAGAGGCTTCCAAGGTACGAGAATAACCTGACCCAAAATGGAGAGGTAGGAAATGCTGGTGTTCATTTTGTCATTATTCTTTCAAATGGATATATGTTTTTATACCCTGCTTTGTATTTATGATATATTCTTTTAAAAAAGGTAAATTTTATTCTCTCCAAAAAATAAAGACCCAAGGTCTGAAAGAAACTGATCAAGAACTAAAATTCCATGCCAAAATAATGCCACTAAGACCTTAAGAAGTGAAAATCTAAAACATAAACCATAGAACAAGTACAGATCTCTCTCTCTCTCTCTCTCTCTCTCTCTCTCTCTCTCTCTCTCTCTCTCTTTCCTCCCTCTCCTATCTCTCTCCTTTTTTTTTTAATCTCTGCCTTCACTGGCAAAAATTTTTGCTGACTAGAAAAAACATTTGTGGGAGTAAAGAGCATTAGAACTTATCTATGAATTTACATTTGAGAGAAAATTACCCCCCCCTACCCACACACACACCCCATCCTGCTTGTCTGGGCAGGACTGGGCAGAACTGATTTAGCACATTTTCTTCTCCAAAGCTGAAAAGTTAAAAACTAATGCCGACTCTCTGGAAGCTGGTGTTCTAATCCAAGGTAGCCATTGAACAGAAACCTGTTCAGCATCTGAGTGTGTTCAGTTGGGCTGTGCTGTGCAATTCTGTGCCAGGTGAGGCCTCGGCTTGCCCTTGCCCTGCCTTTTCCTGTGTTGATCTCCATCCTAGGGCTCTCCATTATGCTCTGTGCACCAGCTCAATATTTCTTATTTTGCTTCACTCTTTACGTGCCTCATTTTTTTTTTCCCTAAGCCCACGCTTAGCTAAGTTCCCTGTTTTTCGGTTCCTTTGATCTTTCTGTTAAAATCAATCTCTTCCTCTAATTATTTTCTGTTCCACTTCTTTGAACCCCTTCCAATTGCCTCCATTTCTCAAGGAGCCAGGTGTTTAATAAAGAATCTGGATGAAGTTCAGGCAGAATCAGGTAGATGCAGCTGCTTGCCCCCAGGTCTTTGTTGCCTCTTTAATCAGTAAAAGTGGTTTACTAAAGGCACATGACATTCCGGACACAAGAGCAGTGCTCAGTAAGTAACTACCGAATGAAGAAATTAATTGGGATCTCTTTTAAATGGGCCGGACTTTATTCTAAGTTACACTTAATTTGCTTTTCCATCCTACCTTCAGCCCAGGACTCTCTGCTTTCAGGTTTTTCTTTCTGGTCTAACAGTTTATCTCATAGCTTAGTTCTTTGATGCTTTAGTTTACACAATTTTAAATTAAATGTTCTTGTTTTCTGATCATATATTTAACTTAATTAGTTTAATTCATGTCATAGGATTTTACTGGTAACCTTGTTTACCAGATTAGCATTATTTATAAATTATTCTACATTGCCCCTTTTTCCAGATAACTGATAATCATGTTTATGTTGCCTTATTTTTAATTTCTCTTTATTAGAGAATAAACTTTGCTTCTATATTTGTTAATTTCAGTGTTTTTCTAAGTAGCCACAGTACACGATTCATTTTAGTCTATGATTTGGACACAAGTTTGGGTTGAGAAGAAAGCCCATTGTCTTAAAATGGTATGATGTCTGGGCTCGACTTCAAAACAATGTAGTGGGGGAGAGAGGCAGGAGGGTTATAGATGACACAAGAGTGCCACAGGATGGCTGTTGCCAAAGCTGGGTAACGGGGACGTGGAAGTTCATTATAATATTCAATCACGAAAATGTTGAAGTGTTGCCATAATATGAAGTTATTTTTTTTAAACCCCCCCCAAAATGTAGATGTCAATTTGATCCTGTGAATTATTTTAGAACTTAAAGAAGGGGATTGCTCCGTCATCCTCCAGCTGTCCTTGTGATTGTCATTTATTGGTGGCTCCGCCCTTCCTCTCCATTCACTGCCGAGTTCAGCACTCTCTTCCTCTTCTTTCCAAGGTCTTTCTCTCACCTGAAAGATTATATTGAGCTGCTGTGTGGCTTGCTCAGTGCTCCTCATCGGCAGTGCCACTCACCTGCACTTTCACCCCCTTTCGGCAGCCCACTATTCCTTGATTATACTTGAAACAGTTTTTAAATGATGCAGATGAGTATATGCTGTATAGGCTGACTGCCTAGCACTACAGCTGAGACCATCAGGTTTATGTATGTTACAGAATTTGCTTTTTTTTTTTTTTTTTTTCAACATCAGTTAGGACATCAAACAGATATAAGCAGCTCTTTCTGGCTTAAAATCCTTTGGGTCTCTGTATCAATTTGAAGTTCAATTTCCAGTTCTAACCTTCACATCCAGCTCTTGCTTTCCTACTATTGCCAGTCTCTTCCCCTGCCGTCTTCTGAAATGCATTCTCTTTCAGCTATCCAAATTTCATTCATCTGTGGGCAGCAGACCCTGCTTTCTTAAACCTCCAAATTTTTGACCATACTGTTCACCAAAATTGCAATGTCCTTCTGTCATTTGGCCTCTGGAACACTTCAGCAACTTTTGTTTATACCTCAAGACTCAATTCAAGCATTCCTTTTGGAATGCTTCCCTGAGCCATCCACATTGAGTTACATGCCCCGTGCAGTACCTTTTTTTCATTGCACTCTTTGGGTGAGTCCATTCTAATTCTTTGAAACTGACTGCAATCACTGATATTCTTTGTTTCCTTTCTAGACCATGAACTCTTTGACCTCTTTCAACTCTTTCTTCCCACCACTCAAACCAGTACCTGCACATAGTAGGTATTTGAATGAATGGGTAACTGAATGAACAGAGGAATGGATAAATGAATGCTGCTGTCTCCTTAAGGTGCGTCTCCCTACCTGAGGGCCTTTTCCAGTGCTCTTGGTCCTGGGAAACCCCTCTAGTGCCTGCCTCCTAACTGCCCTCCTTAACCCACCTGACCCATCTGACTCTAGTTGTGACCTGATTTTCACTGTCTTGGCTTTGTCCTTTCTACTTGGTGTTTCATCCAGGCAGTGGTTCCTAAAGTGCGGTACATAATAATTTTCAGGTGATACTCAGACAAATGTCTTTTGACAGTCTTGTATTTACATTCACATATATATTCATCAAGGGGAGGAGAATAAACACATAAAACCTATGATTTTACTGAGAATATTGCTCAGGACGAGACAAGGTAGTTAGTGTGACAGTAATCAACTTTATCCTGGACCTCATACATCAAGGGGGAAGTGCTCAGGCATAATCCGTAACTGTTCCAAGCCTTCCATAACTGAATCCTCGCCCACACCCATTGGAAGCAGACAGCCAGGAATCACCAATGGGGAAGGACTCCCATACTGAATTCCACATGCACCTCTGTGTTTTATTCAGTGATATGTTGAAATGTCCGGAAGTTGCTTTAAATGTATATATACACTTAAATATAACAGATAAAATAATTAAATGTCTTTTGACTGTCCAACCATATCCTCATGCAAGTTCAGATTTTTAGTGTGGGTTATATAAAAACTGACAGATTTGTTTCATTGATGTGGATCCTTATTTTTGTCAGTAACTATCAATTAGTATATCCAGCTATATTGATCAAAAAGTTTCATTCTTCTCAGTAATAAACTTATTTTCAGCCATACATTTTAAAAGTCAATTTGATTTATCCTATTTATTGTTTGGCATTTTTACTTTAGATTCAAAATAATTTTTAATGACATTGTTTTTATAGACTTTATTATATTTTGTCAAATCTAATATACCATTGATATGTAAAATACATTATTATTTTATGCACTTCTATGAATAACAGAGCTGTTGCCAATTATAATTGCAAGATGCCATTGATTCTGAAACACATCCCAATTTTAGAGGTGTTAAAATTATTTCTAAAAGTGTGTCTTAAACTTGAAATACAATGTATATACACTTCACTTCTATTTTAGCAGATAATACTTATATTGCATTTATCATAGTGATGTAAAGTTTCCTCTTTGAATGACTTTAATTTCAAATAAGTTGATTTAAAGAAAAGTATGATGTAAGTAAAAGTAGAGGTGAAATAGAGAATGGCAAAATCCTGGAGGTGGCAGCCAAATGATTGTGACTTGGCCTAACTGCCTAGACCCATATACTTACTGCCTTGGCCTCACCTGCCAGCTCAGGTTAACCCCACCGTCCTCCAGCACTGTGTTCAGATCCCACCTGACTCCTCTGCTAAGCAAGGGAGAAGAATTTGGGCAATTACACCTATACTCAGATTAAGGAAAGTGGCTGTAACTCACTGAAGTCATTGTATGAAAGTGAAAAGAAAATTCCTAGAATCTATATTGGAACAATCTGGACTTGCCTATAAATAACAGCATAGTCAGAGGTTTCTGTTTTGTCTTAGTTTTAACCTATTCTCCAAGAAGAGAGAAAAAGAGCACTTTAGTCTGTTACTGGGTAATTTATTTACTAGTAATGGCTAACTAAATACTAAACACTCAATTTCAGCGATAATAATAATAGATTTACCAGTTGAAAATAATTATGAATAACCTGAAGCAGAATGTATTTCATTGAAGAAGTACAGAAGTAGCTAATTTCCTACTTCCAGAATCGGGAAAGTGAAGGAGAATTATTTCAGATGGAGCTAGGAAAAACTGTTGAGTTTCCATGGGAAAATGCTGTGCTTTTGTACACGCGGTCTGTTTCGCTGTTGAAGTGGATTTGTGTTCATTGTGCTTTCAGTTCCCATCCTGTGTCAAGTCCAGTCTTGGACTGGGAGGTGTTGTGTGCGACATATCCCCAAGAGCCATCCAGAACCCTTTGATTCACTGGGTGCTTATTCTGAAGGTTATTGTGGATCGTTAACAAGAATGCAATAGAGCAGGAGCTCACAAGTCATAAAGGCTCTGCTGCTTGCACAGAGTCTGTTTTCGCAAACTTAATTTTAAAGGTTTTAATGTAGGTGTAATTGAGAAGATAAACTGAACATATATGTATATATCCTAATAAAGGTATTCTTCAGTCAGCGAATATTCACATCATATTAAGCATCAATAAACCTATTATAGTATAATAAAAAGAAAAGCTCTTATAATAGAAGATTATTTATAGGCTATCAGTCATTAGTATAATTTAAAAAACATAACTGGTAACAATAAGCAAAATTGATAATACTGGAGATGCAGCTGTTTCCACTCACTTGTACTAATAATGCTAGCAACGATTCTATATAGTAATGTCAATTGAAAGCTAAACCTCTTCCAAGTTCTTGTTTAACCTTATGGCTGTTTCTGTTTATCAGATCATTGCTGCATATTTTATAAGAGCTATTTCCTGGTATTCACAAAAGTTATTGACATCACACTATTCTGAAATGCATTCATAGACTAGAATAAAATCCTAAGTGTAACCTGGTTCAGCACCCTTTCTCCACGGAGATGTAGTGGTCAGAAAGCTAAGTATATTTAGGAAGTAGAATCACTGGGGCTTGGTATCTTAGGGCAGGTTCCCTAGAAGCAGAGCCTGAGGCAGGGATTTGGGTGTAGGTGGTTGGCTGAGGGATAAACCTGTAAGGAAGTGAGAGAAGCAGGATAGGAAAGGGAAAATTCCAAGGATATGGATCAGATGGTCTATCCTTGGCCTAATGAAGGAGAAGGGATAACTTGCAGCATAGAGGAAAGCTGTGAGCTTCTGTGGCTAATACAGCAGCTGGGGGTGGGTGTAGTGTCCAGGAACAGGAATCTGCTTGGAGCACTAACAGCACGAAGTACATTTGGAGATGGGGGGGGCGGGAGGAGAGAAGAAGGGACAAGGATGGCTCCAGGTTTGTGGCATGAACAAATGAATAGATCCTTGTATAAAACAACAAAACTCCCTTCATAATGCCAAAGAAAGAAATATGTAGAAGAAATATGAAAAGATTCTTCATTTTACAAATAAAGACATTTTTCTTTAGTTTTACTTCCCGGGTGAAAAATGCAACTTCTTGACATATTTGCATAAGATTTGTTTTCCATTAAATATATAAATATATATTATACACACACACACACACACACACACACTTTTTTAAAAAGTTTGCTCTTTTAGAACTTTCCCATTTATTCTGCTTCCTGTTGAAAATAGACGCAAACTGGTTCTAGTACTCTGATGATGGAAGATTCACCTAGCTACAATCCCAGTATTGGTAGTTATTAATGAAAAAGTTGTTATGCATTATTCTTATGGATCGATACTTCAGTGCAGAGGTCAGCAAACTGGCCTGTGGGCCAATTCCAGCCAGCAACCTGTTTTTGGATGGCTTGAGAACTAAGAACTTTGAGAACTAAGAACTAAGAATTTTTAAAGCGTTGCTTGAAAACTTTTAAAAAATATATGCCAGATATTGTATCACCCACAAAGGTGAAAATATTTATGATTTAGCCTTCTATGGAAGAAGTCTGCCAGCCCCTGCTTCATCCATTCTGACCCCAAACTTTTGTTCAGAAGTGTGCTGGCTCAATCTATTTTGAAAGAACATCTGACATTCAAAAATTTAAAATTAGTGAGTGATTTTTGGAACCATAAAATTATTTGTTTTATGAAAGGCTACATCACAGAATTTATATAAATAAATTCTAAGTCATCCAAACAGTTATTTTAAGGGACTTTTGGCAAATTCAGAATCATTCATTTTAAGTAAAATAATTTGTTCCCTGTTTCATAAAACTATCACCACCATTTGTGATTATTGTAAAGAAATTGAAAAACACAAATAGACACAAACATAAAAAAATCACCTGAGAGCTTACCAGCCATGGTTAATTGCTGTTAACATTTCGCTACATCTTTTTTTAGGCATATCCATTTAATTTTTAAAATGTGGATCACATTGTATGTATAATAATATACCCTGTTTTATTCATTTGCTGTTATAATTTCCAAAAACATCTCATTTGACTGCATTTATTCCACAGAATGAATATGTCACAATTTATTTAAACATCTTTCCATTTTTTGACATTTAGGTTGAAGCTAATTTTTCACTATTGTAAATGCCATAGTGAGCATCTTTATGCATAAATCTAGATTTTCATTTCTGAGTCCTTAGGCTAAGATTTTTATAAGAGTAACTATTGTCTCCTCCTCCCATTCTGTTCCTGTCTTTCTTACAAACTCATTCTTATTCTCCAAGATTTATAAATTATGGAGTTCCTCAGGGCTAGAAACTTGGCCTGTTCTTCTCACTCTATATTTGTCTCCAGATGCATCTCTTATACCCAAGACTTCAAATGCCATCTATGTGCTGTAACTCCCATGTTTACATTTGCAACCCCAGGCCTCTCTTCTAAGTTCCAGACCTATATATCTAAGTACCTACTTGTCATCTCCACTTGCATATCTTAAACCATCTCAAATAGAAAAACTGTCTGAAGAGGGACTCAGTATCTTCCCTCCTTCTGCTCCCCTTCCAAAACTCCGTCCTCCTTATTGTCCATTTTAGTAAAGAGACATCACCTTTCTACTAAGTTCCTTAGATACAAACCTGGAAACCATCAATGACATCTCTTTCTCTCACCACACCCATCTATTCAGTCACCAAGGCCTGTTGATCCTGCAAGCCAAACGTATCTTCAATATGTCTATTTATCTCCATCTCCCCAACACCCCCTAAGTCACATTCATCTTTTTCCTGGACTGCTTATTATATTTGCTTCCTAATTGGTCTCTTCGTATCCAGTCCCATCCTGCTCTGTCCAACTATCTCCTCCTCAATTCTCCACCATGGAGAAAGTTTCTAAATATGTCAGTCTGCTTTCACGACCCTTATGTGGCTTGTTAGGAGAAAGATTTTAATAGTAATCCCTCCTCTTATCACTTTCCCCCTTGCTCTCTTGCTTCAACCTAGTGGTTTCCTTCCATCTACTCAACTGTACTAAGTTTCTTCTAGCCTCAAACCCCTATTCAAGATGTTCCCTCCGCCTATAACACAGGTCCTTCCCTCTTCAGCTGATCAAACCCTTTTCCTGATCCCTCCCCCAACACACACACTACCTAAACACTCTCTGGGCATCTTATGAGTCTACAGTTTGGGTACTTACTACAAATTGTAATCTGAATTGTTGTGTGTTTTTTCCCTGAAAAATCTGTTTCTTCACTAAAGTTCCATTTTAGAAAAACAGTGTTTGTCTCTTTCACCACAATATCTCCCAGTGCCTGGCATGTAGTAGATACTCAGTAAATTTGTTGAATAAGTAACAAGTCACCAGGTATAAACTTTGTAGAGACATTTAAAACATATTATCACATGGTATTCCAGAAAGTTTGTATCAACCAATTTATAAATATGCCAGCAGTTAATGAGTGTTCCTTTGATCATACCCATCCTGACATGGAGTATTATAGTTTTAAATAATTTTAAATATTTTTATAGGCAAAATGTTACCTCAGTATTATTAAAATTGCACTTTTTAAATTACTAGTGAAGTTGAACATTTGTCATAAATTGATAGGCTCTTATATATTTTCTGTGGTTTTTAAATTCATGAAAATACTGTTGTATTGAACCATTATTGTTGGGATATTTTGGAAGTTTATTTAATTATTTTTCTACCTATAAAACACCACCACAAAGCCTACTTAACTTCATCTGAAAAGTGGGCAGATTTGGGAAACACTGCTCCCCAAAATTTATGTTTAGGCATTGATATTCCTCCTTACCTTGGGTGATCATACAATTTACCATGTAAAGTGGGACACTTTTGAGAATGAAGGAAGGCACCATTAATAATTATGACAGGATAATATGTGTAAAGTAGGACCATCCTGTACAAGCCAAGATGTATGTTCTCTCTAACTCGTTTTCATGCAGACTTAAAACTTTGTGATCAAAGTCTGAGAGCAGAGATCCAAGTGGTGATCCAAGGATAAATTGAGAATA
Organism: Eonycteris spelaea; assembly: GCA_003508835.1. Taxonomy (NCBI): domain Eukaryota; kingdom Metazoa; phylum Chordata; class Mammalia; order Chiroptera; family Pteropodidae; genus Eonycteris; species Eonycteris spelaea. The sequence continues at coordinate 3,067,894 of PUFA01000001.1, forward strand.
AATCTGCTTTTTGTTTTGAATTTTAATATGGATGCCTTTGTGCTGTACTGTTCAGTGACACAGTGACTCACCCTGGGACTCCCTGTCACCCATGCTGCCTACTTCACTCATTGACCTCCCCTTGGAGGCATCTAACTATTTTGTATAACTCTCCTTTCACGATGAGGCCAGTGGCCCCAAGAGCTGCAGAGAATGTCTTGCCCATAAATGCAGAGCTACTGAGAGGCAGAGCATCGAAGAATTTACTCCTGTTCCACCACCCTGCCTCCTCCTTCTTCACCCCCAGACGCATTCCTCTTGCTTGCATTGTACCCACAGTGCCAAAACCATTTTCCAATTTTAAAATGCTTCCAAAGTTATCTCAATAAGTGACCAGAACAGAGTTCATCACTCCCTGGAGCATCCTGAGAGGATGCTCCTCTTCGACAGGGATAACACATCAAAGCACGAGGCCTGCAGTTTCGGAGGCAGTTCATTTTACGTTGGGGTTATGTGCACGTGGGCTTCAGCGCCTATCCCTTTGCTGGCAATGCTTCCCTGAGCTCACGCAGCGCATCTTCAGACTTTCCCATGTTTTCCTAAATGTTCTTTTATGTAATAATTTATACCTTTCACTGAAGCTCAAAAACCAAATTCAGAGTTCTTACAGACTTGCATTTTCAAGAATTGCTAGGAACTTAAGAAAACTTACAGAAAAAGAAAGACTGGGAGAGTTTAAGTAACTTGAATTTTTGTCAGTGCCATCCAACCCAAGGTATGACTTTATTAGGAAAAGAAGCAACCTTCCTCTTCTTATTTTGTCAACAGAGAACAAATTTCCTACCAATGGAATTCCCAAGAGCCTCTGGGCTATGGTGCAGATAGTGCAGCACAGCTCCAGGGGGCACCACTTACATTAAATTTCACTATGAGAATGGTGCCAAATTGTCTCCTGCCAGGGGCCCGTGGTGCAATTCACAATCCTCCTGGCACTGTACAGGGCACATTCTGTGCGGCCATATACTGAGGACCTACCTGACACCCTCTCTGTGACCTTTCTCTGATAAAAACACTGTCCCTTGCTGCAGTTAAGAGCTGCCTTATTCACCAGTGCCTATGGATTTTTTCAGGGTAATCTTCATTTCAAAGATACATTCACCCCCATTTCTGTAAGCACTGTAGTATTTGTCAAGCCAAGTGTCCTGGTTTCGGGTTTAGAAAATAGGTCATTGGAGCTATGCTTTATGGGCTGAGATTTTGCCATTTTATTTTTATTAAAGAAAATGTAGGAAATAACTACAATCTCATGGTTTGCTAGAGAATCAAAACATTTAAAATGTTAATGTTTTTTAAGGGATTTTTTTCATTATAGTTCTGGAGATGGATCCCATATACATACACCTTAAATAATTTTTTTTTCTTTCATACGTATCTATGCAAACAGACTAATAAGTTAAGATCAACCCATTGGCTCTACAGAAATAAAAGAAACACCAGGCATTGACCCTGCCTAATGGAGAGGGACCCAGTTTTGAATTAGTGGAGGAATTAACTTGTATCTCCCAACAAGGAAGGTGATGGAACCATTCAGAGACATTTTATACTATATTTTCCATAGTGTCTAAGATGAAGTCCAAGGGCTCTTTAAGTTGGAAGAAGCCTTTAGTTCATTCACTTATTCATTCATTCAATTAATTCTTATCATTTGTTTAAACGGTCATGCTGTCGAGCCCCCTTCCTGAGCGAACTGAGGTCACACAGCTCATTAGAGACAGAAATGAAAATTAAGCCCAGATGTTGTACACCCAGGACACTTTGCCCACAGTGCTGTTAAGTATTCCCACATAGTTACACTCAGGTGATGAAATAGGAGAGCATCTGTGTACTGCATGTGACTTGCATGTAATTCATGTAATAAAGATGCAATACAAACCCAATTACCAGCTATTTCTTTATTACTGTAAATGCCACAACTTAGAGAAGGTTCAGCATTAGGGCTAATAACGTCAGGATTCATTTGGGATTTTGCAAATAAATCTTTTCCCCACCTATTCATATTCCTCATGATTTAAATATTTCAATCATGCCTTTTCTCAAATGTTGCCTTTACAGATTAAAATCCTATAAATAGCACTGACCCTGAGGAACATGCTCTCATTGCTATGCTTTGAGTATTATTCCAGACAGTTTCCCATCCGTGACAAAAATGACTATCTCAATCTTATGGTGGCTACTTTCTTAAAAGATTTATTTGGGGGGGGGGCGGAATTTAAGGCATATAGTTCATAACAATGTGAAATTCAATTTCAGAGTACAGACTGAGGTGTCTGTACTCTCTGCCTTTACACAATGAAATCTCCCAACGTGTTTAATGCCGCTGAACTTGTTGACAGTTGCGAAGGTCCAGCTCATGTGAGCAGAGGAGAACAGCGGCCCTTGCCAGCTGCCTTCTCCTCTGCATAGACGTGACAACTGCCCAAGAAGCCTGTGCAGGGCAGGGGCCTGGGAGCTGGTTTGAGGTTGCTGCAAGGAGACCCTTCAGATATGCTTGCTTGGGAAATTCATCCATATGCAGCCAGGCCAAGGGATACTGAACTTTAGCTGAGCGACTAAGATCAAGGATCCTGAAACCAAACTACCTAGGTTCAAATCCTGGCTCTGCCACCTAATTTCCTAGCTATTTTGACATTAGACAAGTTACTTAACCTTACTGTCTTCATAATCTTCACCTAAAAATGGGGCAATAGTGTCTTTATAGGGTTTTTAAAGATTAAATGAATTAAATATTATAATGAATAACTCTAGCCACAAATATTGATGGCTTCCCTATTCCATTCCAGAACAAGATAGAAATGGCCCACCCTTCATGGAATTGAATGTTTTTTTTTTCTTTGCACTGACTCATTTAAGGGTTGTAAAATCAATGTAATAAGGTATGACTAAATTTTATTTTAGATGAATTAGAATAGAATTCTACAAAATAAGAGTTTTATGAACTTTTTTTCAGTTACATATGTTTTTATGTGTGTGTGACCTGAGTCTTGCTATAAAATGGATTTCTTGACTAGTAGAGAAGATAAGCAATTAAACAGCAACCCGGATAAACTATAATAAGTGCAGTGAGTATGATAGAAGCTTGGGAAGGTCACCTGACCCCATTGGGCAGATATACAGAATCAGGGAAGCCTTCCAGGAGGAGGTGACAGTTAATCTGAGACTTGAAGGATGACTAGAAATTTTCCAAAAGAAGTTAGGGCAGGAAGCAGTTCCTTTAAGGGCAAAGAGAAGTATTGGAGGGCTTTAATGAATCCTGGGAGAGACTTGCTCAGATTTGCATTTTAGAAAGGCCACTCTGGCTGTTTGATAAGAATGAGCTGCTTGATGAGAATGGGCAGAGATAGTTGGGAGACAGTTCAGTAATTTCAGGACACGGGTCTAGACCCGGGTGGGGGCAGTGGGTCTTTAAGAGGAGCGGGACTTGGTGATTGATGGGGGAAGGTGCTGGTTTGGGGTGACTCCCACTTGACTCACATCTCTGATGCTTCATTTACAAAGGCTGCAGGGGACAAATCTAAGTCTGTAAGCCCCAAGCTCCTAACTTGAGGAGATTTTCTGTAAACAGGAAGACAGAACCTTTCGCTTTGCAAATCTCTTCATCCTGCTGGACATATCTGTAGACTGTTGCAGGTCTAGGAGTTGGCAGGGCTTCCTGTTCCAAAATGGGATGGTTCTTGGCAGATGATGGAAAGCTGGAAACAGAATGGAAACTGAGCTAGCCAGGCACCTTGCATGAAGAGAAAAGGAAAAAGGAAACCTGGTAATTTCCCATCTGATCCAGATATATCTGGTCAGAATATAATTTAAAAGGACAAATAATTCAAAGATGTTTCTCTTTGGCTTTGAAATGCCATGCATTTTTGGCAGTGGATTTACCTTGCCAAATGTTTTTCTAAGGCCTTATTTTGCATTCCCTCAACACAAACCATCTGGGCAGCAGAAGAATGAGCCCAAGCCCAGGAGGGAGCCTGGTGGGTAGTTGAGGAGGTCCTAATATTTAAAATCTGACTGAGACCACAACCCTCCCATATCACCTCAGTTGATCAATACTTATCTGTCTACCTGTGTCCTGCCCACAGAGCAGGGAGCATTTTCTGACCTAAATCTTGCCAAGCCACATAGTGAGACTTGAAAAGCAGCTATCCGGTTCCCAGCGCATAATGCTTCCTACCCACACTGCTGAACACTCACAGGGCCACCTCCATCCTGCAGAGGGGCAGCCAGCCGACCCAGGGCTCTGCAGCAATCTCAGAATCAAACCATATTTGGAGCACAAGGCAGGCTGTTTACAGATGTTATGGCAAGACATTCTACATTATAATTGGTCCTGTAAAGAGCTGTAAAGGGGCCAGAACAGAAGGCCCCCTTTCCTGTTATTCACCATTGCTACTTCCAGACAAGTCCAAAGATTAGCTTATCTTCCCTGGCTCAGGGCCTACCTAGGAGAGGAAAGAGTCTCACTTTACAATACCACTTAAACAAAGGGTCTTTGCACCAGTCCCCATTAGGATGTAGAAGAAATGTGGGGGTAGCAGCCACTCCCTACTAAAGAATCCCAAGCATTCCCCTTGCCTTCCATCTGGCATCTGGACCCTGCCAAGCCAGGGTGGTGGCCTGGTCCAGGCTAGAATTCACTGGGAATAATTAGTAACAGGCCCAAATCTGGACATTCAGGGAAAGTGGTGTCCCTCAATCCATTGTAGAAATAAGGGCTGTTTTTCTTTTTCTCTTTTTACCCCAACCCCACCCCAGGTTTATTGAGTATAATTGACATATAAAATTGTTAAGATAGTTAAGGCGTACACCATGGTGATTTGAGATACATATCCGTTGTGAAAAGATTCCCCCCACCCCATCTAGTTGAAATACCCAGCCGCAGGGTTCTATGACTCAGTTTCCTGAAAAATCTGAAGGACCGCAAAGCACGCGAATGTTCAGGAGCATGTCACCTGATATCTTCCTCTTCTTCTCCTTTAAAGTGTCCTTGTGATCAAAGGAGACTTTGGTGGCTCCCGCAAACCATTAAACAGATTCTCCACCATCATGCCAGGTATCAGTCCCATCTCACACTTACTCATCCATTCGCCACACACACACACACACACACACACACACACACACACACCTCTCTGAGGTCATCCTTAGCGTGCAGCTGGGAGGGAAGGAAACGTGAGCTAACGCAACAGGTTCCACCCACAAGCCTGAACTTGGAAGGGGAGATGACAGGGCGACTGGAAGTGGAAGGGAAATGATGGTGCATGACCACCGAGCCACGTCACTAAGGCTTCCACATGAGCTTGTGTATGTGCGTGTGTGGGAGAGGGAGGTCCTTCACGGGGTCACTGGGGGACTTCCGTGTGGGTTAGAAGGCGCCAGACCCGCGCTTTGGGATGTTGGTCAGGAGGCTTAGGCGGAGTAACGAGCCCCGCAGAGAGGGCTTGACGCGCACCCAGGAAATATGAGGGTGTCTGAGGTTAAAATTCGCCACCCTCCCCAGGACGCAGCCCCTGCTAGTTGGCTCGGTCTGCGTCCCTAACACCACCCCCCCCGCCCCCGCCCCGCGCCCCTTCTTTCGGGCCTCTTCCCGGCCTCTCCAACCCCATCCCCGCCCGGCCTCCCGCCTCAGCCTGCTGCCGTGAAAACCGGGAGAGCGGACTGCGACGCGCCCGGCCGCCTCTGGGCATGCTCGGTGGCGGGACCCGCTCCGCCGCCGCGAGGGCGCGTCCTTCCTCCCCCAGGGCGGCGGCGGCGGCGCCTGCAGCGACTGTCGCCCGGCCCCAGCCCGGCACACCTTTAGGGGCGGCGGGTGGCACCCTGACCCGCGGGAGCCAAAGAGCGCCCCCGACCCCGAGCCTTCCAGCGAGCAGAGGAGGGGCCGGCCGGGGAGGCGCGGAGGCGAGAGTGAGACCTCCGAGCTGCGGGCGGCTCCTTGGAAAGTGAAGCTCGGCCAGCGAGCGGCGCAGGGTCCCCCGCCGCCGGCGGGGGCGGGGCGGGGCCGGGTGGGGTGGTCTCCGCGCTGGAGCGAGGTGCGAATTTAGTAGCCGCCCACCCTCCTCTCAGTCCCCGCCCCCAGGGAATTAGATTCCCCGGGAAAGTGTCTGGTTCTCAGATAATCCTTGGGGCGGGGTGCAGGGGCGAGCCTGGCGCAAAATGGTTAAAACAAAGTCCATGCGCGCCCGCGGGTCCCTCTTAAGGAAAGTGTGCGCGCTGGTGGCTGGGCACCCCGTTTGCTGATTTGAGGGTTAGTTACCTAGAGGAAGTCTGGTTGTGGCAGGGGAGGCGGGTTGGACAAGGGATGCCTCAGGCTGCTGTGGGCTCCCGCCCGGGCCTCCTTGCGGAGTGCACCTCCGGCCAGGAGGGCGCGGGGCGCTGGGCTCGGGCGTCCGCGGCGGGCGGCCGGAGCAGGCTCGGCCAGGAGGCTCACTCTTTCTGCCTCTCCCCCCAGGATTACCGAGAGGATGGGATGGATCTAGGCAGTGACGCCGGCAGCAGCAGCAGCAGCAGTAGCCGCGCCAGTTCGCAATCCAACTCCACCAAAGTGACCCCTTGTTCCGAGTGCAAATCCTCGTCGTCGCCGGGGGGCAGCCTGGACTTGGTGTCTGCCCTGGAGGACTATGAGGAGCCCTTCCCGATCTACCAGAAGAAGGTGATTGATGAGTGGGCGCCAGAGGAGGACGAGGAGGAGGAGGACGAGGAGGACGAGCGCAACGAGCGAGGGTACCGGGATGACCGCTGTCCGGCCGGGGAGCCGGGGGACGTGAGCGCCAGGACCCGCAGCGGCGGCGGCGGGAGTAGGAGGACCACCACCGCTATGCCGCCCCCGGTGCCCAACGGCAACCTCCACCCGCACGACCCTCAGGACCTCAGGCATAATGGCAATGTGGTGGTGGCCGGCTGGCCGAGCGGTTCTCGGGGCCCCCGCCCGGCGATCCAGAAGCCCCAGCCGGCGGGGGACCGGCGCGGCGGCCGGGGCCCAGCCGCTGGGGGTCTCTGCCTTCAGCCCACGGACGGCGGGTCGTGCGTCCCGGAGGAGCCCCCGTTGCCCCCAATGGACTGGGAGGCGTTGGAGAAGCATCTGCTGGACTGCAGTTCCGGGAGCAGGAGGTGCGGAACCAGAGCCAGGCGAGGACCAACTCCACCTCCGTAAGTTGGCCGGGGTGCGTGCCCACGCGCGCACACACGCGTACACAGCCCACACAAGGCCCGCACGCGCCCTCCCCGCGCTCCCGCCGGCCTGCGGCCCCATTCATTCCATCCCGAGGCTGGGGGCCGGGCTGGAGAGCCTGCCTTCTGCTCCCCTGGGGCACGGTTGCCCAGTCTGCGAGCTGTCTGGGTTTGCTGGATGGGCGGAGTGGAGGGAGCGGCAGCCAGAGGGCAGCGGAAAGTCGGGTTAGTGGAACCGGCGACTCATTTTAATGGAATTACTTAGGGAGACGTGGTTGTGAGTCACTTGCCTGAAAATAAATCCGAGGAGATTCTGGCACCGAAGTCAGTGCCTGCGGGTGATATTTTAAGTCATAATAGTTGTGGCTTTGTCAACCGTGGTGGGTCTCCCTTCGTCGCCACTAATGTCTTGCCCATATATAGGCTGTCCCTGCGCACACGCTGACACACTCTTCTGCCCACACCTCTGGTCTGGCAGCGGGGTTCGTTCCATCCCGCGTTTAAGCGGATGCTCCTGTATTTCGATGGGTGACCACCCTCCTCCAAGACTTTCCTCCCTTTCTGAAACCCGGCCTGTTGTTGACCTGGGGGAACGGAGTGAATTGACCTGCTAGGAAGAGGGGGGTGTTTTAGCCTCCGTCGCCTGTGTCGCCTGACTAACTCCCTCTGTGATGAATCCTCCTTGTTTTGATAAGGAACCTCTTGTACTTCCTCACCGGAGGTCACTGCCTCGATGCAGGAAATCCAGAGAGGGAGGGGTGCTGGAGTGGGGAACAGAAGGGGGTCAAAGGAGGGTTGCATGTATTATAAGGATCTCTGACAGGTTCACACTTGTCTCAATATCTTTTTTCCTCCTGAGATGAGAGCAGATAAATGACTTAAGAGAGAGCATCATGAATGTAGCTCCCCGATTTATCACTGTTTTGATATAAAGCAACAGTTGTAATTTGAAATCATTAATGATTTCCCTAAATGGGGCTGAAGGGTGCTGTTTGAACGTGCTGCTTTCTGTGTGTGACAGCTGTGTGGCAGTGTGGGAAAATGCTTGCTTGCAGGTATAATTTTTTGGCTCCAGTGCCCTGGGCTACTGGAAATTGGGTGCATGCACTTCTGACTTCAGGGGTGAGAACGGTAACCGTGTTTCCCAGAGAAATTGGCACAGTTTCCATCAGAGAGAGCGAGCCTTTGGCTGATAGAGCCCACTGGTTAGTGTTCCTAGGGAAACTACCTATTAAACTAACACGCTAGTTTTAATCCCAGCTTTACTATGACCACTAGCAGACATGGAATCTTTCTATTACAGCCAACATAGCACTTGTACCTTGCAATAGAAAACATCCTTTTTCCACTTAGTGCTTGGGAAAAATACCTCATTAAGCTCCCTAGACTTAAACAATGACCTGAAGATAAATGAGTTTCATTTACTATTGCATGACATTTATACATTCCAGGAAAATGTGATAATTGGGTATACATACAAAGTTAGGATTATGGTGACAATGAGCTCCATTATTCAAAAGTTATTAAACGAGATGTTATTGAGCACTCTTGTGTTATATGCCAAATTCAAAGTATGATTCTCAGTGCTGCAGTTAGTTACACATCTGTCCATGTGGAACTGGGATTGTGGTCAAGGGAGGTAGGGATGCAGAAGGACCCCTCTGGGTACTTAAAATTTAATGGCTTACTAACAGCCTCCCCTCCCCTCCCCCCACATACACACATTCACTACCCTACCCCTCTTGTTTTTGTGAAGACTTTGTGACTCTTTTCTTGGGCAATCTTTGAAACCAAAGGCATCTCTTCACCTAACAAACAATTTGCAAATTGTTCCTCTCCTTCTACCCCCACCCCAGCCCTCCTGAAAATGTCCCTTTTGGGTGTTTCCTCCACAAGTCACACAAAGAAATTTGGGTTCCATTTCTTTAAAGCAGGTATGTGTACAGAAAAAAGGGGAAGTGGAGGTTGCCTTTGTGGTTGTTTAATATTGAATTTCTCCATGTTTTGGTTTGTCTTTGAACAAAATTACTAGCTGATGGTAGTTTATAATAGCATTTTTCAAACTATAAGTTACCTGTGAAATCACTTTAGCATTTAATAAGAATGAAATGAAATAGAATGTTCTAAAGTGCATTGGAGGTAGTCATGGTCAGCTCGGCTTTTTAAAACTTTTGTTACGTTTTTATGTATACACTAGGTCACAATGTAAGATTTATTTCTTAATGTGGGTCGCTGTCATAAAAGTTTGGAAAACACTGATTTGCATCCTGTTGACTTCTGCCTGGAATAAGTGGGAAATTTATAACTATGAGGACAGAAACTTGGAAGTAAAAAGGAATTGTGTAGAAAGCCTGTCTTGGAGTTCTTCAAATCAAATGATATTTGTGCTGTTCTTTAAAGAGTTATGTATAAATACATTTTAACAGAATTATTATGTACTATTGAAAGAAAGGGTATAAAGTAAAAAAGAGGAGTAGGTGTTCTTTCACCTATAAAGAGAACCACCAAAGGTTGCCCATTCTTTTTTGGAATTGAGTGACTGGTTCCTTCTCATCATTCTAGACTCTACTCAACTCTCGCCTTCTCAAAGAGGCTATCCCTGATCACATTCCCTAAAGTGAAGGAAGGCACGCCACCCCCTACCCAGGCAGTCCTGGGGTCTTTTCTTAGTGCTTATCACTACTTGACATTATCTTGTTTAGTTTTCCTTCATTTTCAATCTCTCTAGAATCTAATTGGAATGCAAGGGTCTTGCCTGACTTTTAATTGCTGTAACCTAGTGGCTGGGACAGTGCCTGGGATGTAGTTTCTCAAATATTAAATGAATAAATGAATGAATGGCTTATATTACCACAGACCTAAGCCAACCCTGTCATTTTATAGCTGAGAAAACTGAGGTCCAGAGAAGTTTAGTGAGTTGCCTAAAGTCCCAGAAAGAAACCTATAAAAGGGGTTTTGTTCTTTATGCTCACACCAGACTGTTTTCCTTCCTTTTTTAATACTTAAAATAATTTAAAATGAAAGAAAAGAGCTCCCACTTCCCTGAAATAACTTAAAGGGGTTCCTAATCACTAGTCCCTTTTTGTACTTCCTTAGTAAAGGGCAGAAATAAACTAGGAAATAATGAAAATCCTATTACTTTGGAGTCTCTTCTCTCAGATAGGGTTTGGTTTTGATTTGTTTTAATGGAGTAACACTGAGTTCTGCAGAGCAAAACCATGACAAAAGGACGAACTGAGGTCTCAAAAATGTGTTGACATCAGTTGTCCCTAATTTAGGGAATATTTAGAGGTAAATTAAAAAAAAAAAACCCACATAATATTTAGGTGGGGTCTAAAACCTAGGGCTGACTGTCCTGTGCTACTTGGAGGGTTTCAGCAGCTGCTCCCTCCTTTGGTACCAGGTGCCAGTGGAGGGGGATGAGCTTGGATGAGCTAAGGAACTGGTGGTGTCAGAGCACGGAGGTGCCTGAGGAATTCTGAAGGAAACATTTAGGTGACCTAACTTTTAGCTGTCTTCTCAGAGCAGGCTGCTCCCAGAGAAACCTGCATCGCCTCAGGCAGCGCAAACCTCTCTTTGATGTCCCAACCCAGCACCTTGATGTCAGAGTCTTGAGGGCTGCAAGGTTACTTATTTCCCTGCCTTTTCCCTGTAGCTCCACTGTGCCTGGCATGAATGCCTGCCACAGGTGGGGAGGAGGAGACCTTCAGCCCAACAACCAGGACTTCCAGGAGTGCCCCATCCAGTTGGCCAGCCCCGCTCATCTGGTATCCGCAGGATTCTCTCAGTCCTTCCCTGGGCCTGTACCACCTCAGGTATGCGGCTGCTCAAGGGTCACACACGGTTCAGGAGTAAAGAACGATTCTGGGATGTCCGATTTAGAACCAGAGTGGCAAGTTTAAGGGAGTCCTGCTCCCGTATGTTTGTATTCGCCCTGAATTCTCATCTCCCTGCCTACTCTGACTCTGGTGCACTTGGAGGGTCCTGCCAGAAACCTGGAGCGGTTTTCTCCTGTCTCCTGCTTCTCCGGGACCTTAGTTTGCTGCAGTGTCACTCTTCCTGCCTCTAGGGGCTCCCCCACACATCACCAGCGGGGGCGCGGTGCTCGCTGCCTCAGTGTACTCCTCTTCCTAAGTGGAATAGAATTTGACTTCTTTCCCTCGTGGTCTTTCTCTGAGGTTTTTCCTCTCTTTCAGGGTCTGTGGTCCTCCATGTTCAGCCTGTTCTTCCGGAAACTCACTCCCATTTTTTCTCCTACTTGTCCCTCCTTTTGATTCTTTTTTTTTTTTTTTAAGTAGCTTTTTTGAGGTAGACTTGACATTCTGCATATATTTAAAGTGTGTGGTCTAATGAGTTTTGACGTGTGTATGCCTGTGAAACTATCACCAAAGTCAAGATAACAAACACACATCCCTCACTTTGCAAAGTCTCTTTGTGTCTCTTTGAGATTCCCCTAGCCCTGTCCCTGGGCAACACTGATCTTATTTCTATCACTATAGTTAGCTTGCATTTTCTAAAATGAATGTAAATGGAGTTATAGCGTATATATTCAATTTTGTCTGGCTTCTTTAACTCAGCATGTAATTGTTTTGCAATTCATTTGTGATACCGCGTCACTACTTTGTATTGCTAGGTTATGTTCCCGTTTATGGATATAGGGGCCTATTCCCCTGTTGATGGGCATTTGAGTTGTTTTCTGGTTTTTGTCTATTACAAATAAAAGTGCTCGTTACATACAAGTTTTTTGTAGAGACATAGTCCTTCATTTTTCATGGGTAAATAACCTGGGAATAGAATGGCTGGACCAGATGGTAGGTGTGTATTATTAACTCCTTAAGAAGTTGCCTGTTTGCCAGAGAAGTTGCACCATTTTACGTTGCCATCGCCATGCTTCTTAATACAGTCACTGTAACCTTGACTTCCTCTCCCACTAGTTGCTTTTGTATCTGTGTCCTTGGGACTTGTAGGACATCTCTGTTCACATCACTGGGGTGACTGCTCCCCCTTCCCTTAAAACAATGAGAAAGCACTGGGATGCATCTTACATTCAACCAACGTCATTATGCCCATTGTTCAAAATGGAAAGGACTCATTTTTAAATTTGAGAAGAGTTCTCGTTGTAGCCCCGACCTGTTTTAATTGCAGTTTTATTATGACAGGCGCATTTTTTTCCCATTTAATGAGCAGGTAAGAGAAATTTTAACCGACGTGTTAATTGAAAGCACACTTTCCTGATGAAGTTATTTCCAAAGTACTTGAATATACTTTGTCTTTTCATTTGTCTGTACTATTAACTAGTAACAAACTTTAAATTGCCTGCATTTCTTCCTAGAATGGCGCTGATTACAGGTTGTTTTCAGGGTTTTATTCTGTAAGAATTCTAGCCCATGAACCCTTCCACGTCAGCGGCCCGGCCAGAGCAGTGTGAAGGGCTGCGTAGTTTGTTTCCGTAGTTTCCTGGGCTCTGTGTAAATTACATGAATTCCCATTTTTATAGACTGAATTAAGAGTCTTTATTACTCCCACAAAATGTAATATAGTAAAGTTTATAAGTTTAATAACTTACACGATTCAGCAGCCTGGGACCCAGCAATGAAAACATTCTGTGTGGTATGTAGTTATCACTTTTTCCTGTTAGAGGACCCTACGTGATTGTAGTAATATCCATTTTTCGAAACCATAACCAGAAATTGCCAGGACCAAATGTATTCTGTGCTTCAACCTTTTACCTTGAAATGTTTAGTGCCCATTTTGCCTGGTTTTTCTAAATTACGATGATTTGTGTTTAAGAGCTGCAAAGGCTTCTCAGTGCATTAGCATGTACTCAGGACTTTAAGAAATATGGTTAGGTTTAAAAACAAAATAGGTTGCAGGTAAACTACAAGTTCTGGGGCTGTATGTGTGTATTTAAGCTTCCATCAGGTGGTTCATCCTATTGTGGAAACCAGCCCTTTGAAAATATTTTAGTTGGTTAAAGGAAACCTTTGCACATAGCATTCATTTAAAACATCCTAAGGAAAAATTTCAGAGTGCATATCTGTAAAGCAGATGCAGACATTCTCATCACACATTTGTTGCTTCTTGAACTTCTCACCACTGACATGGCACCTTCTCCTTTTCTGGCTCTGCCAGAATTTGAACTCCTCCTGGTCCTTTGCCTGGCATTCCTTATCACTTCACTCTTGGGAAGGCGCAGCATGAGCCCTTAGCTCCGGGGCAAGTCCAGGAGCTGCTGTTCCTGCCCACCAAACCGCCAGCGCTCTCTTCCCCCAGACCCGCTCTGATTCAGAGCCCCTCCTTTTGGGGGAAGCTGCGCCTGGTCATCTCACCTCTGAACCACCTCTCTTCTGAACTTCTGTTCCGCTTGTGTACCACTTCCTCATGATTGGGTTTTAAAAGGCTTTTTAGTTTTGAGTGTTTTCATGTTCATCATCATGTTTGTTTCTCATGACATCTGAAAATTGGAAAAGGCAGTTATTATTCCCATTTCAGAGATGAGAAAACCAAGGCCCAGCAAAGTTCAGGAATTTGCCTAAAGTCTTGTGCCTGACAAAACTCAGATCAGACTTATCAATTTCTGGTTCTGGTTCAGGGCTCTTTCAGTGACATTGTCTTTATTCTAGATTTCCTTTTTGTGTATATGTTTCTTATCTACCTTCCTCCCCCTCAAACACGTACATAATACAGGCATTTCCTGAGAAATAGCCATTTGGTGAATGCTTGTTATCTGGTTAGTTAATGTATTTTGTCACTCTTTAGTTTTTAAATTTATTCAAAGCTGCTACACTATAGTGCTAATAATAATGATTTCAGGTCCTTTTTAAAAGCTTCTCTAAACTCTGTAACATTATAGTTTCATTTTAAAATAGAAATTTATTTTACTCCTGGACCTTTGACCCTGAAGACATGAATGATTTTGTTTTCTTATGTTTGAAATTCCGTCCTAAGTATTTTAATAAAAAGGGCTTTTGCAAATGCTTTTTTTTTAAGCTGCTTTATGCTCCTTGAGCTGTTAGGACAGATGATGCTTTATACTGTTGATGATTTATACTGTCAGTGACTGGGAGATTATTTTTGCACACAACTTCTGTAGAAATGCAAGTGCCAATTATTAAATCAAGCATTTTTAGTAGAAAAGTAATAGGATTTTAAACATAAAAAAGATCTGAGAGGTCATCTCATCGAACCCTCATTATTTTCAAAGGAGGAAACAGGTCTATACAGATTAAACATCTTCACCCAACTTCCTCAGCCCAGGCCTGACCCAGCTTCAAGTCACCTGACTCACAATTCCTACTTTTAATGAGCTCTACTCCCCTTCAGCTAATGCCACCTTAAAAAAAAAAAAAAAAAAAAAAAAAAGTGCTTTCAAAAACTTAATTTGAAAGACAGATCATCTCATCATTTAAGTTTTCAATTTGTTGGTTTTTTTTTCTTTTTTTGAGTTCATGTATCAGACAAATATAAATTACTTTCTTCCATTCAGACTTCAGCTCATCACTGTGTGTCTTTCTACCAACAGAACAGTGCTTTCCCTGGGTCGACAGATTTTTTTTTTTTTTTTTCTGACATTGCTTCTTTCTGACATTGCTTCTCTCCATGACTTTTCCTGGCTGTCCACCCTCTTTTCCAACACTGAGCAGCACACAGTCCTCTCCTGCCATAGGGCTAGGGTATGACTGGCACTTGAGAATGTTACAAGGAGTCACCTGAGTTGTAGGAGGCAGCGAAAGCAGTGAGGAGAGCTCAGGACTTTCCTGCACCTCACTTTCCTTTACAAAGTCCATCCATTGACTGTCAGGGCCATTGTGGGGTGGGGTTGGGTGCTGGGTTCAGAAAAATAGAGGCAAGAAAACCTTTGGGTGGCTCACCCCACAAGTAGAAACAGATTTTGTTCCATCTAGACAGAGTTTTAGGCGAATATTTTATTGTAAGCCCCCAAAAGAAGGATATAACAAAACCCAGAAAAGACTAGAAAGAAAGGCATTTGTGGGATTCAGAAACAGCTCATAAGAGTCTCTATTAGGACATCTGGCTTTGTTAGAGTATGAGTGAGAATGAGGAATAGAAAAATGGACATCGTGAAAGGGGTGACGTGTTCCCTGTGTTTCGGAGTTTCCCAGTAACATTTGTAGAGCGAGGCTGTCACTAATTTTTCTTGTCGGGTTCGGAATAGTTGTAGTTCTCACTATAACTCTCCTTTGTTTACCAAGTCTCATCAAATCTGTAAGAGTTTGGTTTGGTTTGGTTTGGTTTGGGCAACCACTTCACTTTTGTGAATAATTCATTATTTTCCTTTTATATTTGTTAAATAATTGTGTTAAACATGTTCTATCACCAGTCTTTATCACTTGCCTTTCTGTTTTCATGCGTACATATACCCAGCCTAATATTATTATCTCCACTAGACCTGTGTTTCAATATTTATGTCATTTTGTTATTCCTATTTTTTCCTACTTTTGTGATATTTTCTCCATAAAGTGTACATAACTCAAAAGGTGGTGGTTTAAGCTAGGAAATGCCCAGGTGATAAGAATGAACTCTCAGTGTTTGTTCAGTCCCAGGCTGATGGTTTTTCAAAAGTACTCGTAAAGTATTTTTCAGTTATGTCTGATGCAAAGCAAAGCTATGAAAGGTATGAAAGCAAAGCTAATTAGAAGTGAAAAGAGTTATCAGTTTTCTTCAGTCTGGTTTGTATGTCTGATTTCCTAATAATTACCACTTATATCTATACATTTTGCTATACCCTCCTACATCTCCACCCTCATATTTTATATTTATTCATAATTGAATGACCTTTTTTTGGTATATCCATCACCAGCAATATTAGGTTCATCTTATTTTTCCCCGCTTCCATTTCTTAGTCTCCCCTTAGTATTTATGGTTCATGGAAGTGATGTGAATCTTTCTTCCTCGAGATATTAGCATACTATACCCAAAATAAAAGCTTCCGTTTTTATGGACTGCAAGAAACAGTGCATTAGTCAGCAACTGATTTCTGCAAATTCATTAATTCCACAGGGCTTTATTGGTCATGTCCTAATAGAGATGATTGATCCTTCAGAACTCTTGTAGAAAAATGTCTTAGTTATTACTAAAGTTGTTTGTTTCACGGAATATTACAAAAAGCTTTTAATAAGAAAGTGTGTGAGTTGGGCAAAATTTTCCAGGTGATGCTCCGTTTGCCAGGTGGATGGGGCTTGTTTTCAGCGTGCTTGAGGAAGGGCAGAGAACACAGCGCCATCTCGACAGCCGTACAGCCGAGGCCTCCAGGCAGCGGGTTGTTTGTCCGCACTTCCGTGGGCACACACCAGCTGATGCGGCCACGTTGGCGTACCCTCAGCAGCGCACACCCGCACACCCGTTGCTTCCTCCTCCTGGCCCCCCCACCCCACACTGTGGTCCTCAGCCCGCCTCTGTTTCCTCTTCCACTCCTGTGCAGGTTTACCTGTGTGTGCAGAGAACCAATTTAAAGTCCATAAGAAAGTCACTCATCTGGTATTGGGCACCTCTGATGACGGGGGCCCTTGTCAGGCCCCTTCAGGGACTGCATGGTAATGGAGAGCCAAGGACAGGCACTCTCCCTGACCGGCTGCCTGTAGCCAGGGTTCATTTGCTCACAAACAGGTTGTAGGCATACGGAGAACAAAACAGCAGGTAAGTTGTGGCAGCTACTAAACTAATACACCTTAATTCTGCTTCCTTCTTGTTTGCCATCTATGGAAAGAACTTAGCTGTCTAAAAAAGGTTAAACGGAATGAGGTAATTTCCTCCTAATTCCTAAGATCTCCAGCAATGTTGTAAATTTAGAGTTGAAGTTAGAACATTAAAAAACAAAAACCAAAAAAAGTGTCTATGTTATGAGATGCTTGGCATTTTTAATGTCAAGTCCAGCAGCATAAGAGCTTGTATCCCCTTTTCCCCACCCAAAGAAAAAGTAATGAAAATAAACTTATTTTCAAAATAAGAAGGGCCTGGCCCTCTGGGAACCTGGCACAGTGTCTTAGACAAGAACTTAAAGGCTAATTTCCACTCCTATTAAAAGAACGTGTTTTCAAATAGTTTCAGAACTAACTTCGCCTTCTGTCTTTCTCCTCATGGCACTTGTAGCTAAAAATCATGCCATTTATGAACATTGCAGACAATTTGTTTTTCTTTATGCAATCATACATAATTTTTGGTTCATTTCGGTCTGACATTTTATTACGAGCAACTGCATCTTGAGTGCCCTGTCCTTTTTATTTCCACTGTAAAGTTGGTTCTGTAAGGAGTAAGAGCGAAGATCACCGGGGTTTTATTTTTGAATACTTAAGTTATGTAACCAGCGATGTCCTGGCCGAGTTGTTACCCAGCCTACAGTGGCTCCACAGCCTGACCCAAATAGCCCTTAAAGTAAGATTGCATTCTAGGAGAACCACTTTAGGCAGCAGAAATAAAAAAAGAAAAGAAAAAATGAAAACAGCTACTCTACAGTGGTATGGTGGTTTCTATATTAGATTTATTGTTCTTATGTTTCTTATGGAAATGCTCAACAAAACAAGTGTACAATTGTGCTCGTGCTAATACATAAGTCAGCCTCCTACAGAAAGTCCAGCGTACTGGAAGCCAAGTTAAAATTCCCTTTTGTTAGTAATAAAACAATCACACTGGGAATCAGAATCTTAAAGCTGGAAGAATGATAAGCCCGGATGCGACCAGAGGCTACGCAGGTTACTGATGAGAGAGCAGTGGTCCAGGTGAGCGGGGGACTTGGGTGACCTGGAGGATGTTCCAGGGATAAGGGGCAGCTGTTGTTTTCTACCGGCTGCCTTGTTGCCCTACTAGAACATCGTCACAGCCTTTTGATATGTCAGACGCCCAAGACCCAGGCCAGGGTTTTATGAGAAATATCTTAAAAGTGAAATGTTGGCAAGTAACTTTAAATGAATATATAATTTTGTAGGACTAACAAACAGATCTATGGCTCAAAATATGGCCTCTGGACTTCTAGTTTCCCATCTCACACCTAACCCAAACTCCTCGTTTTACAGACTAGAAAATTGAGACACAAAGTTAAGTGACTTACTTGCAGTGGGGGTAAGGTGGGTAAGGGGGGGGGTAGCTTGCTGAGAGGTCTGGTGAGATTCTAAAAATGAGAGATCACAGGGAAGAAAACTCATGAAGGCGTGTTCTTATTTACTGACACCAGTGTAGCTTCCTTACCCTCCTTCATTGCTTAATTTGAAAAAATAACATGCAGAAGAAAATGTAAGAGATACCTGATACACCTTACTCTATTTCATGTAATTTTTATATATGCCCCATTACTTTAGAATTTACTTTTCTCTTTCATCTTCAAAGCAGTTCCAAAATTGATTTGTTATTTGGACTCAAGGAACTTGATCATGATTTACTTTTCATTATTTAGGAATAATGAAAAAGGAAAATATCTCTAAGAACAGGTTATCTTAAACATAAACACACACACAGTGTGATATGTGGCCTCAGTTCTTCTATCTGCTAGAAATTCATCTAGGAACATTTAATTCCAAGAGGTGGTAGCAGGAATGAGTTTGGACAAAATTTCTTGTCGCTAATGGAATCTAATAAACATTGCTGAATTGTATTGAGATTTTATTTAATTGCAGCTGTTACTACATAAATATTGAGGAAGGTCTCTTGAAAGTGTAGACATTGGAAATTTTTATTTTTTCTTCTTTAGAACTATTGGCTCTAAGCACAGTCAGCATAGATTTCAGACAAACGAGATAAATTTGGGGTTTTTATTCATTTTCCTTTAGAAAAATAGGAAACATTGTTCACTTCACTTTTTTTAAAAAAAAAAAAAAGCTTTTTATTTTGAAATAACTTTAGATTTACCGAAAAATTACAAATAAGTTCCTGGAATGTCCTTCACCAGCTTCCCCTAATGTTAATATCTTTTTTTTTTTAACTGTGGCACATTTGTCAAAACTAAGAAATAAACATTGGCACAATATTATTACCTAAGTATGTATTTAGATTTATATTGGCTTTTAAAATGACAAAAGCGATGTTAAAACTATTCACCAAAGGTAATAAGTAATCCTCGTAAACCGGGACTTTAGGGGAGCGGGGAGAGTTGGGGTTCTTCATATTCGCCATCACGTCCTCACAAAGTCTTCCAAGTGAACGTAAAATCTAAGCAGAATTTCTGCCAGTGGATGTGCTTTGTAAATGCATTTTGAAGACGAGTCTCCTAGCCACTCTTCCAGTCGGATTGCCTTTCCTCGGTCCCTCCTGTGCGGAAACTGCGGCTGCCTCTGTGGACAATTGTCTGAGGAGAAGGGGCAGACGAGAGAGGCAGGTAGAGAGAGAGACTGCAGGCACGCACCCCTGTAGAGGGTGCAGCTCCTCTGATCGGCAAGGGGGCGTGAGCAGCTGTCTCGTGAGCTCCCAGGGATAGGCAGAAACTACGGCTCGCCCACTGCCTGCCTTCAGGGGGCTGTGGACAGCCCCTGCTTCTTTGCAGTATCCGAAATCTTCGTTTGTTTGTTTTTTAACTAGACAGCCACTCTGCAGTTTAGGAGTTCACGTCTTTCCAGCTAGGATTCTGGTGGGATTGCAAAAGCTCTGTGAGCGTGTGGTATGAACGTTGCGACAGAAGGAAGGAACAGTTGACTTCAGAGAGCTGTGAGTGACCTGGGGGACAGACACCACTTGAGATGGAAAATGAGTGCTAAGTTATAAGGAACACATTTGGGAGATTTCACAGATCCGAAATGGCAAGGAGAGAGGTTTGAGACTTTGGCAGGCGTGCAAAAGGAAGGGAAGATGGCATATCAGAATGTTCAGTGTTGGTTGACTGACTGAGTGATCTGAATTTGGAAAGCAAAGCCATGAATTAGCACCAGTCATAGTTTTGTCAGCAGTAGAAGGATGTCCCCATGACTCAGTGATTCTCATAAAGCGGGTTTCTTGGTTACTCATTCTCTGCCTCTGGATGGCCTAGTTTGGCTGACAGGATCAGTGATTTCCTCTTAAGGCTCATAAAACTTTCCCAGGATCCTTTTACTAATTACATGTTAAATGTATTGTGGATTATGATACTACTAACTAAATGTTTCTTTCAGCAAAACCCATGTAATCACAGGACATATGGGCATCGCCGACCTCTGTTCCTAGGTTCTGCCTCCTGTGGTGGGTGTTCACGGGTTTTGCACCTGGCGTGAGTTCCCCTTCCTTACAGCTTCCAGGTTCCTTTTAGGGCGTTAGCCCTTCCCTGCTGTGTGTGATTTTGGTGGGAGCATAATTGCAAGTGGCTGGCTTGTGTTCTGGGACCCTCAGCCGCAGATTCTCCCGCCCCTGGCTCTGCCCCAGGTGGAAGAGCTCTCGCGGGACTCGGAGTCTAGAGGACTCACTGCAAGGCCCTCAGGAGCAGCTTAGAGGCCTGGTGACGCTGCCCAATCCCTCGCAGCTTCTGCGTCCCGACCTTTCCTGCCTCCCTGGATCCGCATGTTTCCAGCTGCTGCTCCACCGTCCGTCTCCTGTTGAGCCATGTCGGTGTCATTGCTTCCAAATCGGGAACCCTGACTGACAACGGCAGGCAGTCTCTTGGCTTATGACTCAAGGGTCAAACATGACAGTTGTAGACCCGATGTCACTAGCTAGAAGTCTTTAAGGTTTGTTGGGCCTTTCACAGAATCACTGACTGGACCTTTAAAGCTCATCCGGCCCAGCCCCCTTCATTTTACAAGTGAGGAAATTAGCACACATGGTGATAGAGACTCGCGAGGTGTCATAAATGGAACATGCCATACCCATGTCCTACACAGAGACCTCATAGCCCATCTGCCCAGGGCATCTTGTCCACACACCTTCATTCCGTTCCCTGTCCCCAGGACCCCTGGTACCCACTTGTGGGCTGACTGGGCAGAACTAAGGGTGGCATCAGTGGCCTTGGAAAGGATCAAAGCTAACCGAACCATCTAAGAATTCAGATTGTGATTGGTGGTGTTAACACCAAGGTTTAAACACTGAGCTGAAATGTCAGCTTTTAACCTGAGTCTCAGGTGTTACTCCAGTGCCCTCCGATGCCAGTCTAGACATGTCCGCTTGTTTCAGCGGAGACTTTGTCTGAGGAAGTGGTTATCAGCAAGCTCTGGAATCAGACAGACCTGGCCCACATTAGTAATAGTAGCCTCCCTATGATTATTGGGATAAAAACTAGTATTGTGATATAAATCTTGTGTTCTTAATGTGAATTAAAGATTGTCCTCAAACTATTCCTTTCTACACAGTAGAAACTGTGTGTTTATGTAGGTGCTAGACACTAGGGAGATGAGACAGTTATGACCTCTGCCTAAGTGGCCTATCTGTTGTGGTGAGAGAGATGGATATTAAACAACTTCCTCAGTTATTTAATATCCAGCGTAAGGGCTATGAAGGAAAAGCCCAGGAGGCTTGGGGCCTCTGACTCAGCCACCTGCAGGGCAGCTAAGGGAGGAGAGCTGTGGGGAGACCTACAGAGGAGGGAGCCCGATGTGAGGTGGGATGACAGGGGCTGCCCAAGTGGAAGGGCCATGGGCAGGACTGAGTCTGGAAAGCTCGTGGAAATTGATCCAGAAGAGTGTCCCAAATCACGCTCTGTCCTGGCAGACACACCCCAGGCGTCTGAGTCTGTACCTCACTTAGGGAACTTTGACCACTACTCCTAAAAAGCCATCTTTTATGCCATGAAATCACTTCTAAACTTTCCTGTAGTAAATTTAAAATATTTTCTTATGCTGCAAGGAGTTTTATAATAGGCGCAATGCTTGAAATTCCATTTCCTTGGACCCAGAGAATCGGTGCTATGGAAATGACACCTTTAGGGAATTTAGTAAGACGAAGAAGCTATTTGAATCAGTAGTGAATTACGAAGTTAGAATTTCTCAGGCTCCAGGAGCTTCTTGGAGTGTTTGGTTTAAAGGAGGTGGCAATTCATGAGTTTTTATGACCAGGTCTACTGGATGCTGTGGGCTGGGAATATGTTAAAACAGAGGTCCTAGCCTTTTTTCTAATGAGCTATTTGTGATTTACTTGAAGTTTCATGCATGCTAATCTGAGATGGGGCACAGATGCCAAAATGCCTGATTCTGATAGGTTTGAGGACAGAAAGTCAGGTATTCTAATGCCAGCCCCTGGGACTTCCTTTCAGACTCCCTCCCCACCCCTCCACCCCAAAACCCCTGCACCACCACCACCACCACACACCACCACCACACACACACACACACACACACACACACACACACACACACACACACACATTTGCAGGCAGGTTGGAAGAGTTAGATAAACCCATCCCTTCCCCCATCCATTCAGTTTATAATTGGACCAGGGATCTGGTTAGGAGCTGGAGGGTCATTACTGTGTTCGCAGGACCAGTGAATTGTAGGAGCTGAGGAAAAGCTTAATTCTCTCCACCCACCCACAGTGAAAAGCTGTCGAATGTCAAATACGGTTGCAGCTTTGAAAAATGTTTCCTGCCACACGTCCCCCAGTTGAGCAAGTCCACACCTGTTCGCCCTGTTGTCGGTTAGGAGAAGGAATGAAGGAGAAGAGCCACGTGCCTTTGCGCGAAGGCATTTGCTACTGCTGACCCCGACTCACTGTCCAGTGCTCGGGCGTCATTGCAGTCTCCCCTTCACGATGACACGGCGAGTAACGCCCGAGCCTTCCCCATGGAGCACTGCAGATCTCGCTGAAACGTTGGAAAACGTCTCTAGCTCAGGCGATCAGCTTGTTAACAGAGCCATTCGCCACCTGAGGAGCACGGAATGTTTTTTGTCAGGCGGGTGCCCAAGGATGCGCGGTAGTGGGTGTCTCCCATCGGTTCCCATCACTGTCTTTTTCACCGCTGGTTTTTGTTCTTTTAGCTATCCTATAGAAGAAAATGATTTACAAGCAAGTCTTTACCAAAAATAAAACGGTCAAGTAAAGCCAAAAGCAAAAACGTCAACAAACCCACCTACATTTTTCTCCTCGGTATGGCTACTTTGCTGTGTAACCTAGAGAATGAACTAGGGCTAGAGGTTATGAACGAGGCAAGTATTACGTGGGTTTCTCTATAAACACCCTACTCCCTTAAAAAAAAATGTTTCAGGGTGAACCCAAAGTTTTATAATACTTAAAAACATTACAATTATGTGTTTTTCATTTTATACACCTACCAATGGCAAAACACTCAGAATGCCATATCAGAACAGTTGTGTCACTTCTTAATTTGATAGCTTTCTAAAAAACGTAACCAAGCTTCCATAAATGTAATGAAAGCTTTTTATGTATATATAAATATTAAAGCCATGTTATTGGGAGAAGGAATGTTTCCTCCTCCCTACAGAACTGCACAGTGATTAAATATTGACTAAGAGCCCGTGGTTGATAGCCAGCCACCTCGCCCTGGTAAATGCCGAGGTGTGAGGCAGCATGTAAATAGCGCCATCCCCGCAGGCCTTGGTTTTTTATTGGAAAGTGGGGAGCGGGCAAGTTGAGAGTTGTACGTTAGGTGTCAGGTTTGAGCGCTGCAAAGGGAGGATGTAATTTGAAAGAAGTAATTCCTCGAAAAGCACCCAACTCTGTCAAAAGAAAAATGTATTTTCACAACCAATCTGAATAATAAAGAGGATGTTAGAAGTTTTAACAAGACATCCAGGGTGCCCACTGAACGCTGCTTGCAGAAACAAAAGAGCTGTCTGTCGCTGGAACCCCTTATTCTTTCCCAGACAATGGTTACTTGGTTTGTGTGAAACAAACTGGTTGAAATCATCAGATTTATTTCTGTGATACTCATTGGATTGGTTAACTTCCGGACACTCTCTATAGTTTTGTTGTATGTGTTTTTCTTGTCTGTTACTGTTTGAAACAGTCTGACCATTTAAAATACACAATTAGTTTTTCTCTCCCTGGATGGGAGGAAAATGAGATCTTTTGCTTAGTTTCTGAAAGAAAATAACTTTTATTTCATTTGTTCCTGTTCATAAGGTTCGTGATAGATCTAATTGTTTTTGTTCTAAGACTTTTAGCAAGTATGTGGAATTTTTTCAAAGTAGTCCCTCCTGGGCTTAATGCCTGGCCTCTCGCCCTTTTTGGTTGGTTTGGTCCGGGTTTAGGTTGTTTTGTAAACACTAGAAGTTGCTGGGGCACCTTCCTCTAACTTTCCAGTCCCTATTTACTCCTCACACCTTCACTCACACTTGGATCAGGCCTCTGTTCAGGCTCCAAGAGCTAAGTGACTATTATCAGCTCGACAGATCCTGTCCAAGTCTCCCCTTTGCTGAGCATGTAGTGAGCTGAATGGATTCAGAGTGAAATAAATTCCTTTCCTCAAAAAACAAAACAAAATAAACAAACAAAAAACAAATTTAACAAACCAATTCTTAGTATTTTTCTTCCAAGAGAACATTTTTGTGATTTAATGGGGCTTTCAAAGATTCCACCTTAAGACTGACTACTCTGTGGAAAAGGCATCTGTCAGCCCTAAGCCCTCCTTTCTGCCCCACTTTGCCTGCCTACTGCATTTGGGCCAGCTCCCCTCACCCCAGCCTGAATCCATTAGCCAGTGCTGAAACTCCGGCATGGTTGTGATGAAACTTGAATTGGGCTTTGGTAGGGGGAATGGAGAAGCTTAGCTGAGAAATGCTTACTTTTCCCAATTTCATGTGGCCAAATTACCATCCCAAAGGTTTCCAAACATGTCATCGAGATGCCTTTTCATCTCTGTTCAGGACAATCCCTTGAGCCTGGAGACGAAGCCCTGCCTTTGTTCTTCCTTAGCTGTGCCCACCGAGTGTCTACTATGGAAGTGAAGAGGAGTGGCCTTGTCCATGAGTTCTGTTCCCATCAGTCAGGAAGGCACATGCTTCAGTTTAATGTATTGGGGCTGACACTACAATAGACAGTATGTGAGACTAAGTTTTCTGAGGTACCGATAAGAATGTGCTGTAAAAGCGTGCTCTAGGTACAGGGCGTAACACATGACAAGACGCAGTCACTGCGCTCACGGCATGTAAAACAGTGGGTCCTGCAGATAGAACAAAATCTTAAGGACAGCCCGCTGAGTGCTGAGCATTCTCTCACGTGGAAGAAATGAAACCCAGAAACACTAAACACAACACCTGGATGGGATTTCCTATTGACTCACCTATACACTCTGGATTTCTGAGGAGAAGTTTATTGGTCACAGAAATTTAGTGGCGGCATCCTCAGGGTTAACTGTTTTCCAAGGGCCTCTCTCAGAGCCAAGTTATCCACTTCCCTTTCTCGGAGAGTTTCATACATTCATCAAAAATATGGAAAGAGCCTACTATGTGCGAGGCACCGAACAGATAGTACTGGAAAAAAAAAATAGGTAGACTCCTAGCCCTAATGTAGACACACACATTAGACCTATGAACCCCCTCTGTTAGTCAGGGTTCTCCATAGAAACAAAACCAATAGGGTGCGTGCGTGTGTGTGTGTGTGTGTGTGTGTGTGTGTGTGTGTATGCATGCACACACACACACTGTATCTAGCTAGCTAGCTAGAGGTGGGGGAGAGAGAGAAAGGGGTTTATTTTAAAAATTGGCTCTTGTTAGGACCAGCAAGTCCGAAATCTACAGGGCAGGCTGCAGGCTGGAAATTCCAGAAGGAGTTGATGCTGCTGTCCTGGAGTCCAAAGGCAATCTTGAGGCTGAGTTCCTTCTTCAAGGAACCTCCATTTCTTCTCTTAAGGCTTTTAACCTACTGGGTGAGGCTGACCTGCATTGTGGAGGGTAATCTGCTTTACTCAGAGTCTCTGGATTTAAATGTTAATCACATTTACAAAAATATCTAGCAACATCTAGACTGGCATTTTTTCAAACGATTGGACTCTGAACTAAGCCAAGTTAATACATAAAATTAACCATCTATCCCCACCCACCACGTACCCAAATAACTGTCATTTCATTTTAATGGTTCTCAAACTTGAGCAGTGGGATGTGTGTTAAAACAGAATACTGGCTTTCACCTGCTTGATTCAGGAGGTCTGAGATTGGGCCCAGTCTGCAGGTCTAATTCCCAGGTGATGCGACTGCTGCTGATCCAGGGACCCCTTTGAGAACCCCTGGTTCAATGACCCAGGGTCTACCCCTTAGCCTCCTGACTCGGAAACTGATTCTTGATCATTAAAAGGAAATTTTATCTCTCAGGGACAGATCCAAATAAACCAAGATTACCAAACTAATCTATCGATTTATAATAAGAACTAAACCCCCATAGTGAGCAGAATAATCATATCAGCTTGAGAGGGGTAGGCCCTCCTGGGAAGCTTCATGGAAACTGAGTAATAAGCAGAAGGAGTGGGGATCAGAGCCAAAGGACTAGGGTGACTCACGGTTTGCTGCACCCATGCCACCACAAGGACGGTCATGTTCCAGGCCCCACTGGCCATGGCACTCTCCCCCCGGGCCTTGTATGTGGATTAAGGCAGGGCCATTGCTTAGGGAATGGATGCTTTATGCGGGAAGCTGCAGGGTTTGATGGGTCTGAAAGCAAGCTTCTCTCTGCACTGCAAACCCGACTTAGCAGTGGGGCTCAAAGTCCACAGAGATGGGAAGCACTTTGAGTGAATCATTAAAAATTTATTTTTTATAGGAACTTTTCATTAGATGTAATGAAATACACTGTTTGGGGGCAGCGTGAGAATTTGTTGATGTCTACCCCTTATGCGTTGGGTTTCCTCTCGTGGTTGCAATTTGAATGAAGTTACAATCCCCCCGTAAAAGACTATGTCCATCTTTCTTTGCACACTAAGGGGACTTGATTTGAAAAAACATTTATCCATGTCATATCTTCAGAATATTCTCTGTCCATTGAGAAGCCATTATTCCTTGAGCTTTGGCTTTCTGCCTCCTTCATGCTATTTTTAGATTTTACATGAAGAATGGAATTCTTTTCTTAATAAAGACCTTTGAACCAAATTGTGTTGAAAAAAGTTATGTTTATATTATTTGAGTGTTCTTTTTTTTTTTTTTGGATCCTACAATTGCCTTTCTCAATATAAAAAGTTTAGCCTCTTAAATAAAGATAGACACTTAAAGCTTATTCTGAGAAATCAGAATATGGCTGAGTCTGCATAACCCCTCACATCTTACCTGCATTGAACTTCTTGTGAAAGATAATTAATTAAACAGCCTTGGCACATGGGGATAGGTGGCTCTGAAACTGCCCCTGCATTGTTGTACCTGGACCTCAGTGCAGATAAGTAGATCCACACGAGTCTCGGAGACATGGCACAAGGCAGGTACATTCTTGCGTTTAACTTTCCAGTTTCATCGGCATATCAGTCCAGGGTCCAGTCAACACACAGACACCACTCTACAGATTTCATGGAGCAGAATTAATACACAGAATTGGCAACACAAGTGAAAGAAGGCTGAAAGAACAACAACAACAAAATGTACACTGAGGTAACACAGAAACTAGTACCTATGAGAAACACCACCCTAGGATTGAGGTAACAAAAGGGAAGAGATGGCATTACCAGAATCTTCCTGGGAGGTGCTCATGTGGCTGGGGCATATGCTCAAGGAAGTAGGGAACACAGTTGTGCTTGGGGAGCACCCTTGGGGGCACCTGGCAGCCACTGTTAGATCACAGGAAGGTGCTCTCTGCAGCTGCTGGAGGAATGCCCCATCGGAGCTGGACCTCATGAAGCATATCCCTCCTCTCCTCCTGCTGGCCAGTCTCCTGCTGCAGCCTCTCAGGGGCTCGGGGGTCCAGCAGGGAGCCAGGTGGCAAAGGAGCCTGAGAAGTATGGCTTGCGCAGTCTCAGCATCAGCATTGTAGAGCAGAGGCCGTGGCTTTCTTTGCTTCTCTTCCTGTGCTTCTCTTCCTATTGGTCTTTACTATCAGTTTTATTCACTGATTTCTATAGCAAACTTAGTGATAAAGGGATCTCTTATTTGTAAAGAATAAGGGAGGGAATCTATTAATCTATTTAGATTATCCTATGGTTGTTATTCATTATTAGGATTGTTCATTGGTCGTTATTAGGAAATACTTGTATATCAATGAAGGAAACAAAAATCTCAACTTATTTTTAATATCACATTTAAGTTTCCCAGAGATTAGAATGCTGTTTCATATTCTCATTTCGCTTTTGAGATTTTACTGGAAGACATGTTCACATTTGGGTATAAAAGGGCTTCCTCATAATAACCATTCTTATCTGTGTGTGATTGTCTTGTGCCTAAAAAAGAAAGTGACTTATTTTCTTCTAAAGATTAGAATTCCATGGGCTTCTCTGTTTGGAACAATTCCTTTGTTCATTCCAGGGATGATGGGGTTGGTAGTGATAGTGCCCTCCTTGTAACGTATTCAACTCAGTTCAATAAGCCTTTATTAAGGGTCTGTCAAATGCCATGGCTTTGGGCCTCAGACAGACTTGGCTTTGAGTCCCAGCTCTACCACTAAAGTTTCTTACCTCAGTTTCTTCATCTATGATGTGAGGATAAACAATAGCATCACAGGACTATTAGAGAATTGGACATGATAAAGCCCTTGACATCATGTTAGAGACATTGTAAGTGTTCCATAAATGGTAACGTGCAGTTGATAATCATTCATAGTTTTGGTAGGCTTTTTAGACATTATTAAATTTAATATTGGTTAGGTATTTGTGTTTCATTGTACAATTAATCATCATTTCAGTTGTCATTGACCAATAGGGGAATTTTTCTTTAAATATTACTTCGTTTAAGATTTATACAAGTTCCTTCCCTACCTCCAGAAAGGTGTTGAGGTGGCCGGCTTGTCATTTATAAGGTTTTAATAAGAGCATTAAAAATAAATAACTGATGTGTTTTAACCATTTTTTCAGGCCTTTGCTTTTCATACTTACAGGTTGTTAATCAGAGTGGAGATTAGATGTGGGATTGGGTGAAGAGATGGATTCTGTTCCAGTGACTAGAGTATTGAATCGAAAGTTTAGAAAGAACTTGGGTTCTATTTTTAGTTATGTCAGAGATTTGCCCATAACTATAGGCAAACTATTTGTTTCTCTTTATTTATTTTCATTTTGTGCTTGCGATCTCCTTGATTTATAATAGCCTTATAAGAATTAACAAGAATGGTTATAAATAGCATATATTTACCTTAGAAGAAAAGAGTTGTATACAAACTATATCTTGCCCTACTTTTGTGGGCACAGGCAGGGTTCTTAGCCC
Organism: Eonycteris spelaea; assembly: GCA_003508835.1. Lineage (NCBI taxonomy): Eukaryota > Metazoa > Chordata > Mammalia > Chiroptera > Pteropodidae > Eonycteris > Eonycteris spelaea. The sequence goes on from PUFA01000001.1 coordinate 3,097,281, forward strand.
ACCCTGTGCATCATAATCCTGGTGAGCCTTTTGCATATTCACATCCACGGTATCATTCTCCCACCTTAAGATCCAGATTCACTTGGGACTCTAGTGTGTGTGCGTGTGTGTGTGTGTGTGGTGTCTCTATGTCTGTCTATACCTTCTGATCTATCTGTCTATCATCTATCTATCATCTACCTATCATCTATCTAATCTATCACGTTCCCCAGGTAGCCTTAACATGCAACCAGAGTTGAAACACACTAGCATAAAGAATAAAAGCCAACCTGGGTGCTTGGTTCTTTCTCTTACAAAGTGTCTATTGGCCATGTCATTGCTTATTGGATATGGGCAAATGTATTAGTTTCCTACTGCTGCTGTAACAAATTACCACAAACTTGGTGGCTTAAAACAACACATATTTATTATTTAATGGTTCTGGGGGCCAGAAGTCTAAAATTGTCTTACGTGGCTAAAATCAAGTGTTGGCAGGGCTGATTCCTTCTGGAGGCTCCTTAGAGGAGAATCTGTTCCCTTGCCTTTTCCAGCTTCTAGAGACCACGTGTGCATCTCGAATCGTGACCCCCACATTCCTACCTCTGCTGCTGTCATTGCATCCTCTTCTCTGACTCTACCTGCTTCCTCCTTATAAGGACCTTTGTGATTACCTTGGGCGAACCTGGATCATCCAGGATAATCTCCCCATCCCCAAATCCTTAATCACATCTACAAAAAGCATTTTTTTGGAATGTAAGGAAGTGTAATCACAGATTCTAGGGATTAGGACATGGACATATTTGGGAGAGGCCATTATTCTGCCTACCACAGCAGGAAGAAAATTCAAATTCTCCCCCGCCCCATTTTTCTCATTTGAGTACAGACACCTCTGAATTAGCCACAGCTTTTCTATTGTTTCTGATCAGCAAGAGAAGAACATTTTGCAAAGGCTGGAAGTGATGATACTATGCTCAGAAACTTGATTTTATTGATTTTTCAAAAGGTTATCAATTTTTAAATTTTCAGTTGCCTTAGGAATTTGTTTCAGAAATAGATTGAATAACATTTGATCTCATCAGCACTGAAATGGTGCATTCCTTCAGGTAGGGTACTTTTCTGTACTAAAATAGTGATTCTCAGCAGGGTGTGACTTATTCTTTCTTTTGTTCTTCCAACAAGCATTTATTGAACGCCAAGTGTGTGTTTGGCCCCTAGACCCTAGAAGACCAGATTCCTGAACTCAGGGTCAGAGTTAAAGAACTCAACCCTAGTGGTCAGTATATTTATATTTCAATATAATTGATTTCCTTATAATCCTATGTTTTTTACTATATGCATGTAAAAACATCATTCTGATAAAGGGTCCACAGGCTATGCCAGAGAGCCAAAGGGGTCCTCATGGCATAAAAATTATTCAGAACGCTAATGAGAGGCCAACAAACAGGATTCTAATAGAATGGTAGATCTCACCAAAAAGATGATCACCAGATGCAAAAAATTTGCCCACGGGAAGTGGAAGCTCCTAGCAATGGTTTTCAACTCTAACTGCTTATTGGGAGGATGGGTAGGTGATGCCCCTTAAAAATGCAGTTCCTGGGATCCACCAACAGCAATTGTGGAGGTAAATCAGAATGGGAAGACCTGGGAGAGTATGGCAGAGGTCAAGGGCTCAGTAAAGGAGCCATGAATAGTTCTGTGGACGTAAGTATGGGCAATAAGTCCATTAGCTCATCTGCTCCCCACCCCCACCCCAGTTCTTCTGCCAAACATTGTCAGCTGAAGATTCTGTGACCTTTGAGCAGGACAGAACCAACTTAGACACTTGGCTTAAAACCAAACTCAACACACTTCTGCTCCTTCTCCAGCCAGCTTATTTCCTAGTAGGGGAGACAGGGTTCCAGTGATCAGGAAAGTGGGCATGAGCCAGCTGCTTACTAGCTGTCGATCTTTAGAAATTTACTTAATCTCTTTGCCTCAGTTTCCTCACTATAATAGTACTTACTAGGATAGTACCAACTACTGAAGGGGGTAGGTACTGTCATTGGCTCCATTTAAATGAGACTTAGAGATATTAAGTAACTTGTGCAAGATTTTGTAGCTGGTGGCAGACCAAACGTTTCTGTCCCCCAAAAGGCCTATGTTAAAACTCTAACCCCTAGTGTGACTGTATTGGAAGTGGGGCCTTTGGGTAGTTAGGTTTAGATGAGGTCATGAGGATAGATGAGGTTGTGAGGATAATCCCTAACGATGGGATTAGTGTTCTTATCAGAAGAGGGAGACCTGAGCTCCTGTCTCTACCATGTGAGGATACAGCGAGAAGGTGGTTATCTGTAAGCCAGGAAGAAGGCCCTCGCTAAACCTGTTGGCACCTTGATCTTGGCCTTCCCAGCATCCATATTATGAGAAATAAATGTCTTTGTTTAAGTCATTCATTCATATAGTTTGTTTTAGTAGCTCAAATGCACTAAGACAGCTGGTAAGGGGGCAGAGCTGGGCCTGGAAGCCATATCTTTGATTCCCAAACAGGGATGCCTAACATTCATACTGTCTCAGGATTGGATAACATATGTTATAAAAGTCTGCACTAGTCACAAGGGTGGTCCGAAGGAAGGATTCGCTTCCTTTGAATAGGTCAAAGGAAGAGAATCTTGAGCGAGGTCTTGAAACATAATCCAGGAAGATGTAGGTGGAGTCATTCCAGGAAGAGGGAATAGCGCTCGTAAAATGATGGAGGCATGGGAGAGAGGCTGCATGGGGACCACGTGGCCCCAGCGTGGGATGTGTGGAGGGGAGCCAGCAGTGAGACAGAGGCTGTGGAGCAGCGTTTCTCCAGATTGTGCTGCATCCGATATAGATGAAATGGATCAAAATCACTGAGGTGAGGGCCTGGTGATTTGCATGTTAAATGAAGACTATAAAGTTTGGTAAAGCACAGACAAGGATGTAGGCAAAAGGTAGATCATAGAAGCTCTTGTGTGTCATCTGAGGTGTTTGGACTTGGGTCGAGCCACTGCAGGTGAGATTTGGAATTTCAGAAAGATTATTCGGACACAGTTAAAAGACGGAAGGAGAGGTGTATGGGGGTGGAGGTGGGAGTGACACCCAACAGTGGTCAGAGTGCATTCTAGAAGGGAGATCATGGTTCTAAGTGATAACACTCCTGAACTGACAGAGTGGCAGTGGAAGGGAGAAGGGCAGAAACACAAGCCATATAAAGAGGTGGAATCATCAACCTACTGAGATGTCTGTGTGGGGAGGTGGGCTGGGGAGGGAGTGAGAAGATCAGAAAGGGTCGAGCCATGATGTCGGCACAATGTGACCATTGGAATCCAGCAAGTCTTGGATATACTGCATCTTGCAACAGACACCTGCTAGGATGGAGCAGTCGGTCGTACCCCATCCTTCCCGGGTTCCCCAGAGACACACAACGCCGTAAGCATAGACTGGGCGACGGCACCTGAAGGTAACAGGGAGGAACCCATCTTCGTAGCTACGCCCCCCCCCCTTCTTTGACACTTGTTAGGTAATGATAACAATGGTAAAAGATGCGTAGTTTTGATTCAGGACATAAGTTGTGGTGCAGAGTTAAGAGTTGTGCTAAAGCAAAGTACTGATCTATGAAAACACTTTGGTGACAAAGAGGCCTTACATCGACCATGGAGAAATGAAGTAATAATTACTCTGAGAGCATACAGAGGCCAAAGAGTCATGAAAGGGAGAGAAAAAACTAAAACCATGCACTCTGTATGTCAGGGAGGGAAATGACTAGAACTTTCTGGACAAGCACCACTATATTTTTATACCAGATGATGTCATTTTTTTTAGAACAAGGACTTAAATGACCGGCGACAGAACTTTCCATTTTTCTGTGACGAACTGGCTTTTCCTGTTGTGTTCAGTCTTTGGCTTTCTGCTGCTCAGAAGATCTACATCTGCTTGTTTCACCTCAGACCCTTCGAAATTATTGACATGAAGGACTATTGTTTTGTTATTCCTCTGAATTGGTAGGAGACAGTGGTATCACTTGTTTCTGCAGGATGGTCTTGATAAATTGATAAGGTATCCAGCAGGTCATTGCAAAGTTTGATTTTATTAGAAGATGTCCTGAAATTTCTCTTAGGTTAAAATGTGGAACTCCTACCTCACTTATTTCTTATATCTTTCTTTCAGATTCTTCCTCCAAGGGATTTTCTCTTTCTTCTATTGTTACCTTACAAAAAATTAAGCATTTTATCAACTTTGTGAAGTTCTTCTTGTAGACAATGCATTTGTAAGATACACATTAGTTTTGGAATGTTGTTAGACTAATTCTGTACTGCATTTTCCTAAAAATGTAATTCTAACTATTGGAAAGTATTATTTATATTAGTATGAGACAAACTAGACAGTTGGTATTGTATAGTGGGTAAGAGCAGATTTTGGAGCCAAGTGGGCTGGGTTCTAATCCTTTCTGTCCCTCCTAGCTGGGTGACCTTGAGCAAATTATTTCACCTCTCTGTGCCTCGACTTCTGTGTCTATAAAATGAGGTATTAATAGTATGTAATTTCACAGGGTCATTAAAGAATTGAATGGCAATGTCTATATACCTGACCCATAATTGTTATTTTTCTTTATTGTTGTCATCATCACTTAACTACATTTTCGTAATAAGGCAAACAAAGTTTACTTTTCCAGAGTCCTACTGCAGTTTTCTATGCCTCGTTGGCTCTTAACAAATTAATGAATCTGAACTTTTGAATTAGAATGGTCATGAGCTAAACAGAAAGTGATTTTAAAAGCCTTTCCTTGATTTCTTAAGCCTTTGTTTTTAACGAGAGTTATAAAGCTCCTGGAATTTTCCATTTAGTTATCTTCTACTTGGGGCCTCACACATGCAATGAGAAAAGTTGGGTAATAGAGGGAGACGCTGGGCTGGGCCATTTATTTGACCTACATTCCTTTTCTCTGGTTTCAAGAGGCTTTATTCATATTTGTATGTGCAGTGTTGAGTAATTACCAAAAATTCCATCTCCTGGGGCATTCTTCCCTCCTGAGGTAATAGAAACACCATCAAGGGCACTCAGACACAGGTATGCTGCCCAGGCAGCTCTCTTGGAAAAGGCAGGCTAAGTGCAAACGTCTGGCACAGTGGGGAAGGAAAACAGGCTCTGAGGTGCAATGACCTGAGTTTGCGTCCTAACCCCAGGCAAATCGCTTAACTTCTTTGAGTCTCAGCTTTCTCATCTATGAGATCATGAAATGGAAGATTACAAAGAGCATGCCACCCAACCTGGCACAAAATAAAACATTTATCCTGTGCAAGATCCCTCGCCGCCTCCTGGATGCCAAGTCCTCCTTGAGTCAGGTGCCAGAGACACAGGTGACCAGGTGACAAGAAGACAAGCCTGACATTGTCGGCCTGCCAGCAGACACCGGTTATTGCAGAGGTATGCAGTAAGCACGCAGGAATAAAGGGCGGCAGGGAGAACGCAGGGAAGACCTAAGCTGGGGTCCGATGGGTGAATTAGGGGTTTGCCGCCAGTCTGGTGGGTGATGGGAAGGAGAGGCGTGCAGAGAGTGATGGGTTGTGCAGAGAAGTTCAATAAGGCTGGTCAGAGGGAGGATTGGGGCCTCAACAAATTTTTGGATTTTTAAGCATAATGTTTTAAAAACCGGGTTTTAAGTGGAGAAGTGATTGGATTTGAAGGGGAACTACACTGAGACCTGAGGTCCGATTCATGTGGGAGGCATGAAGTTGAAGTCTTCCCGTGTGAGAGCTTCTAGGGAAAAAAGTAGTGCTTTCATTCATTCACTTTTTCATGCACGCTCATTGAGGATCTATTATGCTGTGGATACAGTAGTGAACAACATCTCTGCTTCATGGAACTACCTCAGTGTATAACATAAATAAATGTAATGAAACACATACAAAACTCTGATTTTATGGCCAAGTTGGTGCTCACCTCCCCAATTCTACTTGTAAGAGAGGTCCAGCATAGTGGAGCAGGCATTTCTCAGGCCAGCCTCGCCAGTGCGTATCTCTGACCGCAGGGCTGATAAGGGCCTGCCTGAGTCTCAAGAGCTGGAGTTTTCTGAGTTCCTCCAGGAGCTGTCCTCTCCTCCACTGACAGGTACAAGAAAGGACCAGTTGAAAACTACTCAAAGCCAGGGGCACAAACTCAGAAGCCTCCAGGGGCAGAGTGTCATTATCAGCGTTCTGTTACTCAGAGAGTATCTGCTGCTAGACGATGAACTGGGCAAGGAAACCACTGGGTCGGAAGAACACTGACCTCCATCGGAACTGCTGCTTTGCGACTGGGCGGCAGTGACTCTCCACTTGTCATCCTCCAAGTGAGAGTCCCGGTGACAGAAGGAGAATTAAACTAGCCAGGTCTTTCTGGAGGCCCGTGATCTGCCGCTGCATGGCCTTTTATTTCGGCACAGGGCAGAGGCATGTGTGCAAACTCAGACACCGTAGATGCGTGTGTGCAAATTCATACGCCTTAAATGCAGGCCAGCCGATCTCTAAGTCTCTAAATAGTCACAAGCGGAGAGAGACTTAATCGAAAAGGACCTGGATGGCACTGTGCGTGGCCAGCTGATTGTGGCTGCGCTAAAATGCAGGTCACGGGATTTTTATGTGGAAATCCCCATTTTTAATGTTGCCAACTAAGTCCTTTTTCTTTCTTTCTTTCTTTTTTTTTTTTTTTCACATGCCGTTTGTAATTATCTGTGGGCTGGGTTCTTCCTTTATTTTTCCGAAGGCTGTCCTGCAGGCCCTCTGCCTCCGGCATCTACTTTTATTCCCTTTTCACTCTCCCTTGTGCCCTTTAGTCTCTGAGTATATCCAACAGGCGTGACTGAATATTGGCCAAAATGTTCTGGCCTTTATAGGACAGCTATATGCAAAAGTAAGTTCATACGCGCAAGGATTTTAATAAGGAAAGATTGTCAGTTGAGGATCGTAGCAGTGGCCGTAGGTAAGATGCTGTCATAAACGTTTCTCTAAGGGGAGAAATTCTGAATTCCACTTAACTGACAAACACATGTTGTGGAACACAAATATTTATTTTATTATAAGTAAAAGAAAGACAGTACATACAGATGTCTTACATGTAGATTATATGAGTACATAATAGGGTTTTTTTTAGAAATTATTAGGTACTTTTTTTTCTTACATTGAATGATGAGGACTATTTAAAGTAAAAAAGAAAGGAAATTATTTTCTGTGTGGATATTTGTTATCACTTTTATGCTAGATATTTATTATCACTTATGATAATCAACATAAGCAAGTAACTCTATTCTGTCATTAGATATAGCTTTAGATTACTTTCAAATTAAATATATGTTTTAGGAAGGAACAGTTTTTTTGTATCTCCTTATATGATTAAAATCTTTTGCTTTCTAGAAGCAAGGGTATTTTTTTTCTAAAAGAAGTACTTTATTTGATCAATAATACTACTATATTTGTCTGTTCCTTACAGGTTTGTAAATTTCTTTTACACACATCTTTCTAATCACTTTCTCACTTTTGTTTATACCTTTAAAAACATCTCTAGGAGGTAGAAAAAAAGGTTTTTAGGAAATAATGTAAAAGAAGGACCTTGGTGCAGTGCCTGACATTTGATAACCATGCTACATATCAATAATTGGTATTGCTGCAATTAATAATATCATTGCTGCTGTTATAATCCTGGTTGGCAGTTGAAAAATTGAGTGTTAAGTAACTTAAGTCTACTGGGGACACAAACGAGTAAGTTTTAGAGACTAAAACTTATTAAGACATAGTTCTACAGATCAAAACGTGATTGTTTTTCATTTCTAACAACAAAAAAGCAACAGGACAAACAAAAAGAATTTTTTGTTATTAGAGCACCTATTTATGTACTGGGTGCAGTATGCCTTTGATTTTTTGCAAGTACTGTATAAGGTTTCCTTTTATAGAGGAAGAAACCGGAACTAGTAAGGGGTTAAATCACTTACGACGGTCACATTGCAAAGAAGTGGCAAAGTCAGAGAGAGCTCCTAGGTTTGAAGCCAAGGACCCTACCTCCTTCTCCCAGAATACAGCCTCGTAGTATCTTGTATCTAATTGATGCTTGTAAGGAATAGTTATTTTATTTTTAACTGCTGGTAAGCATCTGAGAGTTTGTGTCACTAAGAAAATAGTCTTCATTCATAAAATGGCCAGCTAATGTAGGAGAAAGCAGTTATCTTGAATAGATAGGATTTTCTGTAAAATAAACAAAAAAATTGTGTTCTTGGTTAAAAAGTAATCTGTGTTTCTTTCCATGTCTGGGAGATGACCTTTATGATATTACACCGTGGGTAGAATTCATTCTGGAGGATGTGAGTGGGATTTGGGGAGTATGTTGGGAATGACTGATGAATCCACACTTCATTCATACGTGGCTTGTCATATTAAAAACAGTACAATTCTGATATCACAGGTGAATGGAGAAAATATAAATGATGGGTATAGGAAAGTGTCAGTTTGGATTAGGTTTAGCTGTGAGTGACAACAACAACAAAAACCCCACCCAAAAACCACTGCCTCAAACTAGATAAAATTTTATTTCTCATGCAAGTGAAAGAAGTGTGGCAGTCAGGAGTATATGGCAGTTTTGAGATGACTAAGATTTTTTTCTGTTTTACTGCTCCATCATTCTGCATACATGGCTTTCTGCCTCATAGTCTAAGCTGGCTGCTTAAATACCTACTATCGCATCATAATCCAGCCAGTGGGAAGGAGGAAGGGCACACACATTTAAGGGCACTTTCCAGAAATCACACGTGACACCTTTACTTAGATCCAGTTAGCCAGAATGTGGTCACATGGTTGTGACAGCACACATCTGTTTGCAAGGCTGGAAAGTATAGTCTTACTCCGGGATGAGAGGGTAGTGAGGTGTTCTATCAAGGCAGAGGGAGAAGACAGATGTTGGGGGGTAGGTACTAAAGTCCGCCACAGGAGCAAAGAGGTAACTGTTGTAGAGAAAGATTGCCTCAGGTCCTGCCTCTGTTCTAGGATACTTTGTATATACTAGGTCGGGAATCCTGGAACGGATGTGCAGATGTGGGTCCTAAACTTTTACCCTGAGTACTTGCTTTTAGTGAATTATAGAAATTTTTAGAATCCCCTCTCTTAAAAAAAAAAAAACATAAATGGCAATAACCTTAATTTTTTTAGGAGGTCCTTTGCACACTGCTTCACTCCAAATAAGACTTACCTGAGGAATTACACTTTTAATGACTCACTAGCTCCAAACCTGAAGTCACTTTTAGAAGCTTGCAACTTCTATTTGAAGGTCGAGCAACCTGACATAGATAAAGACTCTGCAGGAGAGGCGTGGATTTCTTGTGACCAGCTCTCGTCAGCGCACATACACCCAAGGAGTCTTGTCGTGGGTGGGAATTAAATATATACATGGGGAAGAATGTTTAGGGAGCTGGCTGCTTTTCTGTCATACTGCTGTTTTCAAGGAGGGAGGGGAAGGGAGAAAGAGAAAGCGAGAGGAAGAGGTAGATAGATATTGTAACTTATAAGAGCTCTTTGAGAAGATCAAGGAAACTACTTTCCCAGTCATCCTCAACAATTTTTTCCTCAATCTCTGTTGGCCCAACTAAGATCATGTGTTTATCCCTGAACCAATACATGGAACCAGGGGGTGGGATAATGTAAATTAACTTAGGCTGAGCCACAGATCCCATCTCCAGATCAACTTACCCCAACCAAGCACCTGGACTGCACAAGAGCAGCTGAGGGTACCCAAATAAAAATTAAGGTTGTCACTGAAAGACTAAGGGTGGGGCTTGGGGAAGCACCCACTGTGTCTATTAGACTATTCCCTTTGTGAGAGTCAGCCACTGCCCAGAGCTAGGGCTTTTAGCTGGACTCACGACTTTTGGAAGGCTGCTGACCCCTAGTGTTTTGAGGAGAGCATTGGACAGAGACTGCAGAGATTTTGGTTAATCTTTGAAATGAGATTCACACTAGCTGTGCCACACCCCTCACACACAGTGAGAGTGTGAGCAAAATGAAACTTGTAGAGGTGCTTTAACGAATACTTGAGTTTTATTAGAAACCTTCCAAAGATCCTTCGAGACCTAGTACAAGGCCTTTGCTGACCTCGCAGTCCAGCACCCTCAGAGCGTTCTTTATAACCGTTGTCACACCTGTACATAGTCATCCGCAGTCTATCTTCCTCCCTGGACAGAGCGTGCACTCCTGAGGGTGGGGCCTGGGTGCAGACCCCCAGCCCCTCACACTCCAGCACCTCCGTGCTCAGTGAATATGCATGTTGAGTAAATGAAGAGCCCAGACATTGCTCAGCTCCCCTGTCCCCTTCCCTAGCCACTCCTTTCACTTACAAATATCAAACGTATCAGCCCAATGGTACCCATACACACAAACCATGAAGCAACCAGTTGTGTTTAAAATATGTGCATATAAATATGAAATTAGTCCAACAACCCAAAATACACGTTTTGTGGCATGGAATAGCTAGCTACTACAGGGTCAGATAGTGGAGAAGGCACTCATTGGGCAGGGCTTTTTATTATAACCCAAATCAGCCGGCACTGCTACTATGAGCTCTGCTTTGAGCTGCAGGAGAAGCTATTAGATGGGACCCGTTCGTGGTCTGTGCATTTGGGGTAACAGGACATTTTCTGTGTTCCATACTTTGGGGTAGGGGTGGAGAGGAAGGGCACAAACATGGCAGTTATACTAGAGGAGGACTCTCAAGAAAATAGAGAATAAGGTCTTTGTTTTATTTTGCTTTTAACTGACTGTAATTCAAGTATAAATGCGGCCACTGTCAGGTAGAGAGATTTTGCACAAACCCGTGAGTAGAAATGAACTGCCGTTGCAGTGGAGGGCGCCAAAGGGCAGATAGGATTTCTCAATCTGAGGTCTTCTGGGGAGAGCTCTGGGAAACAAATGGTGGCAGCCACAGCTGTAGAAGTCCCTGCAGCTGTTCAGCTTTGGCAGGCTGAGCTGCTGCTCTGTGAAGGGAGCTGTGCTGCTTCCGTCCAGGGCCCTCTCAGGACAAACAGCCTGTTAAGACCTGCAGCAGAGGAGTCCCACGCCATCTTTCTCTCCCCTTTGCACAGGGAGAAGGGAAATGGGCAGGTAGGTATAAAATAGTGGTCAGATTGGTCATGGGATAGGAAAAAATGAAATCACTGGCACAAAGTGACTGAGAAAAACCAGCTGTATCATTGTATCCTGAAGTATTATTATCAGTTTGCCAGCCTGCTCTTGTCTCTTAAGTAAAGCAAATGCTGTTTATTTTTTGTAAGTTGTCTATTTATTGAAAAAGGCCGTTTCCTATCATCATTAATACAATTTTGATATTTTGTAGAGAATGAAGATAGAAATCCTAAATATCTATTCTAGCTTTCAAGCAGCAAATACCACAATTCTGTTTTGGATTCATTCTTTTCTTTTGAGATACATAGTATTCTTATAGAAATACAGATTTTATTCAGTCAGTGTTTAACCCAGACTTAAAAAGATACTATAGTTACAATTCAATCCCAATCAGCCAGTTTGAAGAGTCTCCTATGTTAAGCTGTATTTGGAGAAAGTGGCCCCATGGTGGCTTCATTGAACTAACTTATGAATAATGGGCAGGTATTGGATGACCTGGGGTATATGCCAGCAGATCCACCTGCACACCTGCTATCACAAGCACGTGACACAGTCCGCACAGGTTTGAAATGTGTCAAGTACATACATTTCATTGGTGTATTTTTCTAAGTGCTCTCTCTGATTCTGTAAAAGAAGAATTAACTATTAGGAAGGTTACAACACTGAATACAAAAATATAAGTACTTTTAGAATGCTGTTCTCCAGAGGTTAACCTTTTATTTTCAGTGTGCATTCTTTTGTTTTGTTTCCTCCTACCCACCCCTGTCATTATAGTGTGTGTGTGTGTGTGTGTGTGTGTGTGTGTGTGTGTGTGTGTTGAACAGATGATATCTAATTAGGAATTCTCTTGAGAAAGTCTCAGCCTCAGACTTGTGGGGAAACCATGGCTGAACTCTGAGACAGCTCTTTAATTTTAGCAAGAAAAAACATAGTAGGACTTATTCTTCTTCGTTGGGTATATGAGGCACCATTGTGCCGCTCTGTGAATGTCCTGTTACCACAAATGATTTATGAAGGAGGGAAGTTAATGCATGGGGTTATGCTTTACACCTGGTGTCTTATTAAGTTCTTCCAACAACCCTTTGAAATAGATATTATTATTCTCCTTATACAGGTGAGGAAATTAAGGCTTAGAGAAGTTATGGATTTTGTCCAAGGCGTAGTTACTAAAGGGTGTGGCCAGGTTTTGAATCTAGACATAGACTCAACTCAATAACCCTTTCTTTTATGCTAAATTACTCAATTCTCAAGTTTTTGTCTTAGAAACAAAAATGTGAACAACAGTGAACATTCGTTCAGCTTAGTGTTTCTCAAGAGAATGATAGACAATTTCCCTGGAGCTCATATTTTCGAGAATTTGATTGTTTTTGTTTTCATCTTGATAAGAAACCATTAATAATAAGCATACTCTGGGTCATTTGGATTATCATTTTGTAACTGAGTACTACTCAATTACATAAGAAATGCTGGTTCTATGTGTGTTTACAGTGACATCAGGAAATATTTCTCCATCCCAGAGATTGCTAGCCGCTCTACCCAATGTCCACTCTTCCTTACTAACAGGACCTTGATTTGACTGTCGGTGACCACATCCCCACATTTCCCAGACTCCCTTGAAGTTAAGAATGATGAGGTGACATTGTTCTAGCTAATAATATATAAGAGTTACTGGGCGGAGCTTCCCAGAAAGAGCCTTGATGGTGGCAGACTTAGCAGGCTAATGCCTTTTGCACTCTGTTCTTTCTCCTTTTCTTTCCTGGAAGGAGGTTGAGTTATGACCGTGAGGGCAAGAACACAGGCTAGGGATGGCTGAAGATGGACGGAGTCTGGGTCTCTAAGAACTACAAAAAACCATAACAGCCCTGACCGTGGCTGACAGATACCTCATTATATAGGAACAATAAGTTCCCCAATTTTTAAAATAGCTTTACTGAGAAATAATTTAAAATTTTTAAAATTTACCTGTTTTAAGTATGCTGTTCAGTGATTTTAAATAAATTTTCAAATTGTGCAGACATTACCATAATTCAAACTTAAAAAATTTCTATCATCTTCCAAAGATCCTTCCTGCCCATTGTCAGTCAATTTTCAGTCCCACTCATAACTCTAGGCAATTACTGATCTGTTTTCTGCCCCTATAAATTTGCCTTTCTGGGCATTTCACGCTCTAAATTCCTTACCTTTTCCACTATACATGTGATTGATCACTTTCTTAAATCCTGTTAAGGATACAAGAGAAATATAAAACTTTTGGGGGGGCTTTGAAATCTAGATAGGGAGTTTAAACCCATGAAATATGCTAAAGGTGAAGTTAGTATCATAGAGCCCACAGCCTTGACACTAAGTTCTATGGGCATGTGCAGAATGCAGACAAGTATACAGACACCAGTACCTTTCTCTGAGATAAATGGCAGTGGCCTCCACCAACATACATGTGATTCTTCCCTGGTCTTCATTTCCTATAACCAGTCAGTAGTCACCAAGTCTTGCCAGTTTTACTTTATAAATGCATCTTAACTCATTTCTCTCTCCATCACAGCTACCACCCCAGTTCTATAGATGCTGTTAACTTTCACCCCAACTGCTACAGATTCTCCCACCTGGTCTTCCTGCCTCCAGTTCTGCACCCTTTAACTCTCTCCCCAGTTGACCTACCTGTCTGCTTGTTCAGGTGGGTCTCTTTCTCAAACCCTTTAATGACTTCTTCAGGGTAAAGCCTAACCTAAATTTGGCATTAGATGCTTCCCATTTCTGGGCCCCACTTAACTCTGGTCACATTTCCTGCTGCTCCCGTATGCTCTAGCAAAACCCGTCTGCTGAACTGCAGAGTCCATACCTTTGCTTTGCTGTACCCTTTGCCCAAACATGTTTTCCTCCACCCTGCCCACTCTGTCCTTTACCTGCCCAGTTAACTCCTACTCATCACCGAAATTCAGCTCAGCCATTACCTACTCCAGAAAATCTTTCCTGACTCCTCCCTCCTCCAGACTTGGTTAGGTGTGCTAACCAATGATACATATTATGTTATGTATAAATAGTATAAACCTGTGATGTATAGTATAATTGTCTGTTTATATGTCTATTTGGCACCTTGAGACCGGGGATGTGTCTTATTGCATTCCTGTTCACTGCACCTATTAATGTGTCTGCTTTATCTTAAGCATTCAATAGATATGTGTGGACCGAGTGAAGGAATTAAATATCTATGATGAATAAAGTAAGCTAACAGCAGCCATGGGCATCACACTCAGGTGAAGAACCTTCTTTGTGGATTAAGGATGATTGCCATGCATGGCTGGTCAGGCCTGACAGGGAAAAGCAAGCAATGGGATATCATCACCGAGAGCACTAAGCAGATTCTAATAACTTTATGTGTCACATAAAGCAACATGGACACAGAATCGTGTCTGGTTTCCAGGGAAAGAAAATCATTCTAAGTAGTGCTTAGCTGGGTTTAAAGCAATTTTCGCTCTTTTGTATGGCCATTCTGGGCGTTTGCCCATATCTGTACCTCTGTGGCTGCCTTTTTGAAAATGCCTGCAATTCAGCTTGCTTTCTTCCTGGATTACTAGAAAAGAACACCTTCTTACTCTGATTAGATCAAATTTAAGTTGACCCATGTCACCCTGTGGTGAAGTACCAAGTAGATTAATACATCTTTTCAATTAAAGCTTTTTTTTTTTTTTTATGACAACAGAGGAGGAATTGAGTGTAACCTGTCACCGTCCAGCTAAATTCTTCATCGTCCTTTTGTCACAACGTACAGGCCTGCAGCCAGTCATAGCCTCTGAGCCTTGGTTTTGAATGGCCGCAGGAACACGGCCTTCCAGACTCTCAAGTGCCTTCATTGTTTTAATCTTCCATTTTAAACACATATACCCACCATGCGCTGCAGTCCAAGAACCCAAATGTAAGTAACTGTGGTGGTCCTCTGTCACTCATCTCATGGTAGCAACTGTAGTTGAACGGAGCCTAGACGTACATCCTAAAGTGAGGCAACCCACTCAATAGTAATTCACAGTAGTGTTTATAAAGCCCATGTGTCTTGTACTCAGGTAGAACAGGAGTCCTCATAAAGGAGTAAGCTGCAGCTGTGTGGAAATTCCTTAAGTGACGTCAACCTTAAATGAAGAACACATATACATCAAGGCAGTACCCTTAATGCTCTTACATGAAGCCCCTGGTCAAAGTACATGTCTAATGCTTAAGATCTAGAGGTCTATACAGCGAAAAGCTGTAAACAATAGCTGGGTATACTTTAAAGTGGGGATGATACAGCGAGATTCAAAACCAAATTGGAAGAGTGTGTGAATAGTGTTTCAGGTCTGATCACTTATAACCTCCTGAACATTTTGTCATCAGCGTCTCTCATTTCCTAATACCTCATCTTCATATCCTCTTCCACAGGAAGAGGCAGTATTGCGCCATGGGCAGAGATGCACTGGGAGTCCTCATGGCTTCTGTGTGTCTGTAGGGCAGCTTGGGGAAAGGGAATCACTTCACTGCCATCAGCCTCCTCATTGCCAGGAGCTGTGCCAAGGGGTTGGCACTCTTGATGTCATGTGGCCCTCATAATCACACCGTGAGGAGGTACTACGGCTTGGAGAAGTCAAGTAACCTGCCAGGGTCACAGAGAGAGGGTTAAGGCTGTATACTAAGGTTAGTTCTGCAGTATAATGTGATTTTCTCAGAGCAAGAGAGCAGAACCAGTTCTAGAATCAAGGTATTTTTACCTTTTCCCCTCTACCTACCTTAATCAGAGTATGTATTGGGAACTTCTGCCACTTAAAGCAGACACCAAACCTCAATACTTGAAATTATGATTTCTCCCAGTGAGAGGAAATGATTAAATTTTCTAAAAATTGTTATTATAGACAAGTTATTCATAAATAAAAATATGTATGTATATATATTTTCAAATAAGTTTATCGGTAGTGTGTGGAATATTTTAAAATCTTTAGGTTTCATTCTCTCTGAAATGAAATGAATTTTATTCTACCAGGTTGGAGATAGTTACTATAGCAAAGAATCTGAACCTCAGGAAAAAAGATGTGGCTCTATTTGATCGATCATTTAAGAAATGTTTGCTGAGGTGACTGCTACACATTAGGCAGGTTTCTAGATGCCGGAGACAACTGTAAACAGAACGAAGTCCCTAGCACCCTAAAGCTGATGTGATACTGGGAATTAAACAATAACACATAAGTGCATACATACTGTTTTAGATGTGGTAAATGCTGTGGAAAACAATAGAGCAGAGGTGGGGGCTGGGGAGTGGGGGCGGGGAGTGGTGTTGGGAGGGACTCCGGCTCTAGGCAGCATGCTCAGAGAGGCCGCACTGCTAAGGCGTCGGCGGAGAGATCTGGAGCAAGTAGGGCAGCCAGTCCCGAGCCTCTGGGGTGAGAGAGTTCCGAGCAGAAGCAGTGGAAAGTGCAAAGGCGGTGGGGGTAAGAGAATGTGCGGCTTGTTCAGGGACTAATGATGAGCATTTTGTGGCAAGGACTGAGTGCATGAGGGAGAAAAGTCACATGGGTGCCGGGAGGCAGACGATAGAGGTCTCTGTGGGCTCTCAGCAGGGCTTTGGCTTCTCTGCTAAGACTGAGAGGTTCTCTTCTGCTCCGTCCAGTATGATCGCCACGAGACTCATGTGGCTGTTGAGCACTTAAAACATGACTAGTGCAACTAAGAAACTGAATTTTTAATTTTATGTGATTTAAATAGCCACACGTGGCTCTTGGACATATTGGACAGCACAGCTCCAGCAGATAAAAGTGGGAGAAATGAAGACGGATCGGCAGAAGACAGGACTTTAAGGCGGAACCAGGCGAGAATGTTGTCTCGTAAGCTGACTGTGAAATACGCTCGTAGATCTAGTATGAGGAAGACTGGACGTTGGTCTTGGGATCTAGGAAGGCGGAGCTGTTCCAGCGGCATGAGGGAGACGGAAGCCTGGCTGGAGGGCGTCCAAAAGAGAATGAAGGGCAGAGAAAAGTTGTAGACAGTAAGTCTGTGCGGCTTTGACAGGATGTGTGCTGTGGTCGTCTAGGAGAGTGAGGGAGTGAAATGGGCTGGGAAAATACAGAGGAGACCCAAGCAACGCCAAGGGCACACTTGGGGTCAGTGGTCGTGAATTTAAAGTGAGATCGGTTAGCATGGTTGTGTATTTTTCTCCAGCCACATATATCAGTCTGGGAGCAGGCACAGAATAGCAAAGAGCTGAAGTTATCCACAGCTGGAATTTAACCCAGCACGTATGAAGGAAGGAGGGCAAGTGAGATCAAAAGCGAGAGAGTTGATGGTCAGAATGATGGGCCACAGAATCTCAGATGTGTAGAGAGAGAAGGAAGAACATAATGGGAGCGAGGGATGGTAGAAAGGGGGGCGGTATGTGGGGTGTAGGGCCCAGTGCAGTAGAAGAATTGGTGGGATTAGAATATTAGAGAGAGTTAGCTGGAATGATAGGTCGAGATTGTTGGAGACTAGGAGGCTCACAGACGAAATTTTCGAGGTGATGAAGTTGTGGGTGATGGCAAGGTCCGGCTCTGACCATGGGAGTGGCTATAACAGCCAGAATGGAAGAAGAGAAGAAGAAGGTTGAGGAATTTACAGGCCAAGATATTAGAGGGAGCATCTAGCAGACATGGAGATTCTCAGGAATTATGCGGCAGTTATGTGGGAAAGTGACTCTTCAAGGCATGAGGCTGAGTAGTAACCTGTGGGGAGGAATAGGTGACTAGGAGGAGGGCAACTCGGGGCGTCAGCAGGGGTGGGATGGAAGGAGAGTCAGAGCCGTGTGCTAGGAGGAGCAGCGCTTGTCTGGAATTGGGAGAGTCGCGGGACGGCGTCTCCCTGTCCAACAGGCCCTTTGGAAGGGGAAGGTGAGAAGAAACAGTACCGCTGGGAGAGCTGCAGGGGAGACGATGCCCCCAGGTTCCTAGCAGGGCAGGACGGTGAAGGAAGGGTTCCGGGGAGAGGGCCGTCTGGAAGGGCCGCGGGGGAGGAGGCCGGGCCCGAGGGGCGGTGCAGAGCCAGGTGGGAACGCGCACAGATGGACGCGGGATGGCCGGGGAGCTGAGGGAGCAGAACCAGGAGTGCAAGGCCCGTGTGGTGAGGCTGGACGGTCTCCAAGACACCAAGTGGAAGGGAGGCTGCTAGTGTGGGAGGCAGGGCACGCGTCCTTACCCAGAGCACACAGCTGTCTGGGGTCGTCGGGCTGATCGCAGTGAAGGGTGAGCGGTCTCAAGCAGAGGACGTGGGTCAGAAAAGAGATCTCATCCAGAACTTACGGGGTATCCCCAGGTGTCCGGACGGGTCTGCATCCTTCACCTGCCCTTTCGGAGCTTGAAGCAGTTAAACTCGTCGCTGACCGCAGTCAGCTTCTGCTTCCGTAGTGCGGAGTTAGCCCTCTGCAGGAGCAAGAAGAGTAACGACAATGTCAGGGTCAGCTCGGGGCCCAGCCGCTGCGTATGGTAGGTGCTTGGGAAAAGTCATTTTTCTCCTCTCCTGCTCAGCAACCTCTTAATTTCATTTTTCCCCCAAACTGAGAACCCACGTAATTCTCAGACAGAATGACTGTACGTCTGGCTCCTTCTCCCCCACTGGCCGTCCAGGACCACCTTCGTTATGTGTAACTTACGCAGTTGCACAGGGCTGCAGAGGGCCCCCAGCTCTTGGCTTCGTGCTCTGCTGTTGCCATCCTGAAATTCTTGAGAGTTTTTGAACAAATGGTCCCCATTTTCATTTTGCATGGGGCCTTGCAAATTGCATAGCTAGCCCTACACTTATTTCCTAAAAACAAAACAAACAAAAAAAAACAAATAACAGGCGAAACATGACCATAGAGGAGTCTGGTCATCTGATTTATCATCCCATCCACATGTCAGCATTTCAGTGAAGAAGGGCAATTTGAAAATAATGAAAACACTTTAAGCGTGTCACATGTAAATTTTAAAAAAAAATGAGTGTATCTAAAACTTTATAAACTCACAATTTTCGATCATGTATTTTTCAACCTAAAGAAAGAACATCGTTTTCAGAAGGATTCTTCATTTATTGTCATTACCCCATGTATTACTATATTGAAAATCTGAAAGTTATTCTTAACGACAAGTGAAGCATGACTGGATTATTATCATTCATGCCAAATAGAGCATCGGATTTTTCCTTGAGAGCATTTCCTACCTGTCTACAGGAACTCTCTTGTCTTTAAAGGAGACATCTATTTCCTGTAGTGTTACACCCCAGAGCAGTAGCTGTGGGGTAAGAAAAGAGGTCACATGGGCGGGGCAGGGATGCTTACCAGACTGTATTGTCATTTATCTGGGGATAGAGGGCATACCTGCCTCATTCCACTCACGGTCTAGGAAAAGCAAAGTTCCTATATAGATTTAGCCATCAACCCCAGATTACAGTGAGCGCTGCTAAATGAAGAGCCCTCACGGGCTTCCTGGATTCAGCAGTGTCAGACCTCCACCCTATGCTCTTTACCCAGATTCAGGATTAGTTTACCACCGAGACAGGGCAAGTGAGTACCTGGAGAACTGAAGCTCCAGGCATTCTTTTCCTGTGGAAATCACAGTTGACATTTCTTCGTCAAACATTAGAATACTTTTTTGGAAAGCCACAGCGTAAATTGTAGGTTAGTGCTTGTGTTTAGTTGTCATTTTTGTTTGACTTGTTTTCCTCTGTCTAAGAAAGCAAACATGCTTTTTTTTTTTTTTTGGCCTTTTTTTTCCTCTGACCTAAAACCTCATGGTAGTAGGCAAATTTAAAAGCATCAATCTTTCACAAATCCAGTTCACCTTCCTACTGGTCATTTTGCATCCTAGTCTTTTGATTTGAAAACAAGTTGGAATACTTTATCTTCCTGTAAATATAAGAATTCTGACTTTTTACACTTATCAGTATCCTTTTGGGGGGGTGCACAAGTTCACAATGTCAAATGGTTTGGGATTTTGCCAGGCTCTCCCCTGGAACCCAAAATCCATGCACAAGGCAGCAAATTGAGAAGGAGAAGAAAACACTCTGCTTGTGGGGTTTTGTTTTTGTTTGTTTTTGTTTTTGTTTTTGTTTTCAACTAATTTTTCATTCAGTTGGGGGCAGTAGTCTAGAGGATGCAATTTAGTGCATGCTAACCTTACACTGGGGAACTGCGAATGCTTATTTTGCCCTCAGGTCCAGCTGGCACAGTGTGTCCTGCCCCTGAGGCAACCTGCAAGGTGAGGGGCCCCTTCGAGCCTGCCAAAGCCAAAGTTCACAGTGGAAAGGGAAACATAGCCCAGGGGCCTCGCTGCTTAGCTCATGAGCTGGCAGTCAGCCACTTTGCTGTCCAGGTGAAGCTTTACCTCTGTCGTAAGCTGAGGAAATCACCATTTGACCAGCTCTGTCACAGTGGTGGATTGAACCAAAAGCAGCTGGTTGTAGGCAACGCTCTTGCCCTGGATCCTAAGGCCCCGATGTGAGAGACCTTTAGGTATTTTATTTATTCACTCATTCAAATATTTGCTAAACACCTACTCTATGCCTAGCACTGTGCAAGATGCTCGATGTGCAGTGGTAGACATCATAGATATGGGCCCCGCTC
The DNA here is from genome assembly GCA_003508835.1 of Eonycteris spelaea. Lineage (NCBI taxonomy): Eukaryota > Metazoa > Chordata > Mammalia > Chiroptera > Pteropodidae > Eonycteris > Eonycteris spelaea. The sequence continues at coordinate 3,117,981 of PUFA01000001.1, forward strand.
TCATGGAACATACAGTCTAGTGGAGCAAATCAGCATTACAAATCCCACAAATTAACTGATGATTACAAACTGTACTAAGTGCTAAAATAAGTAACAATTTGCCATGGGTGAATTTGAGGCAGGACCTTATTTAGCCTGGAGGCAAAGGAAACGGGCCTCCAACTTTACTCCAACTTTACGCAAGAGAATTGACTGAGGCAAGAGAATTTACTCGGTGAAAAGGGCGGGGATGTTTAGATTGAAAAACAGCTCATGTGAAGGCCCTGAGCTGCGGGCAAACCTGGCCTGTCTAGGAGTCTGAAAGGCAGCCAATGTCTCAGAGCTAAGTGGGTGAGATTGTGAGAGGTGCAGAGGAAGTGTGGAGGGCAGATCAGGGCCTGTAGGGATTTAGGATTTTATCCCAAATGCTGTGGGAACCACCGAGTTTTAAAGCCAAGAAGTGACATAATCTGATTTATGTTTTTAGAAGTATTTTTCATTCACAAAGGATAAAGCTGCAAGCACTTAATTTTTGATAACAGTGTGGGAACGAAGTCAGGAAGCTTGCAACTATTGAAGCCATCAAATCAGGGGCAGCTGGGTGAGTGAATGAAGATAAATTCCTTTTAAAATGATGTTTTATAAATTTATGTCATCAAAAATGAGGGTCAAAGGTCTGATTGCCTTGGTTGTAGTAACAGCTCTGCCGAAAATCACTTCTGTTCTTTGGAAAATGGATTTGATTTTAAAAACCTCGAAACAAAACCAAGTAGTTTAAACCATCAGTATGTTTCCACTGCTGTCTGCACAGCAGATGTGTGCCTTTTCCACTGGCTGCTGCTCCTCACAGTTAGGCTGGAAGTCAGAGGCAATGAGAAGGGAGGAAGCATTGGTGTTTGGGCATAACGGATAGTGTTTACTTTCCTAGTTTGTGCTTTTATTTCGAATGTCAAGAAGTGAACACAAGCCAACTCTAGTGTCCCTTAGCCTCATCTCAGGTGTGGGTTGAGAGAGGCATCAGCATGAGGTAGTCAGGTGTTCTACACACTGGACCTCGAAAGGACTGCTAATTTCTATCTTGGCGTTCTTAGGAAAGAATGAAAAAGCCTGAGCATTTACAGTAAATGAGCATCTTATTGGCTCAGCTTATGTCTTTGCTCTTCACAGAGGAAAATTGGTTTACGTTAAAGAGTTTCAGAAGAGCTGGGATTAATCTGCAGATTAATTTAACTGCTTATGAATAATCCATGACTGATTTTAATCCTCCTCTCTGAGGAGTTCACCCATGGTTCGCTGTTTGGAGCAGCATAATTCCTAACCAGTACCTTTATATTCTGAAAGAATGTATTTCTAAAAGATGAATAACTTTCTTAATTCAATAGCTTTAAGATCAAGCAAGTTAATATAATATTAAGTGCTATTCTGGCATTTTTATTCAGAAACTTTTTATACCCGTGTTTGCTTTCCTACCCTTTAGTGCCTAAAAACATTTGAACACCTCTTTGAAGGGGTGAGAATAAGAAAGAAAGATTGTAAAACCGTTGCAGATTGCTGCTTAACTGGTACTGGAAAAGGTGATGAGAGAATATACCTGAGAAAGCTCTTAAGTACTAAATTCCAATATAACTAACAGCATTTCAACACTGCTTTTGTATTAAGCGGGGGGAGGGGGGGGGGGGGGGAGGAGCGGAGGGGATTTAAGGACCACTATAGAATTTTAATAGTACTTTAGAGATTATATTGAATTTAATCATAAATTATTATGCCTCTGTCCTGTGTTCAGCGATAAGCTAAGAAAATACGTCAGTTGATGAGCAGATAGTTTTCAGGAGAAATGTACTACATAAAATTGTTGTTTCTTTTTTTATCATTATTTTACTTTATTCTGTGAAACAAGTCTTTTGAAAATAGCATCTAACTTTCACAGTAAACCGAAATTTTATAATAAACGGGTGATCTAGTGCGTTTAGTTTTTGAAATAGTTTTCCACGGTTAATGTAAAAAGAAAAAAAAAAAATCAATGCGTCACATTGATTATATTTATCTAAAGATCTTAAATTGAAATCTAATAGTTTTTTGCTGATTCACTCAATGCTAATATACAAAGTATAGTATTTTTTTGTTTTTTGTTTTGTTTTTGTTGTTGCTTATTTGGAAGCAATATAAAATAAACTTGTTTTAAAAATTTTAAAACTCAACAGCCTGAAAAAGTAGGGGAAGAGACTGTAGGGAGGTGTAGTTTATAAGCCAACCCATTTTATAGACTGGGAAACAGAGGCTTTTAGATGTAAAGCTGCCCAAGAGGGTACACCTAATAAGAGACACAATCGAGCCCAGAACTCAGGTCTGCAACCCCTGTTCCAAGGCTCTATCAATTCCAGAACCGTAAAAATCGGCTTAGATTGTAACTTTGGGTGTAATAGTATTATCTTCACCTTTATACCCTTTTATTAATGTAACTGAATACTGAATTAATATAACATATATTGGCTTAAAAACATCATTGAAATGTCAGTAAAACAATGGAGCGTACCCTTAACATTATTTTTAGTTGTTGTTTCCTAAGCCTACTTATGGTTTGCACTGCTTGAAAAACACGGTTGTCCACTAGAGGTCACCTTTCTTCAAGATGAGGGTCAGTCCTCTTCCCTATACTCTATTAATCTGGTTTTAAATCAACCACCACCACCCTGGAGAAATGAACAGCCTTTTGAGTCGTGAGGGGTCCTGAGTATTGCTTTAGCTAAATGCGTTTCTACTGGTAGAGAGGGCTGTCTGGGCTACTAAAATACCTGGAGGGATAAAGGGGAGGCATACACCCTCTTCTTCCCCTACACGCGCACGCGCGCGCACACACACACACACACACACACACACACAGTGCTAGTTTGGGCTTGGACCCTCTTGACAGATCAACTTATTTTTATTTGAAAAGTCTTGTGTTAGCCTGGCCGGTTAGAATACCCTCACTTTTTCTGCCATTGCTCTCTCTGACTCCAAAGTCACAGACTAAATGGAGACTACAAGAAATGGTCCTTAAACATTGACATAAGTTGGGGATGAAACCATGTAGACTTCCCCCAAATTTATCTTTGAGTCGGTTACTATTTTTCTGCAGTGTGTGAATTTCAGTCAGCACTGGCCAGAAAATACTATGGGGAGAGGACTAGGACGGCATCCAATAAACACGCACTTTGGCAGATTCTATTGCTATATAAACCATCTCATTATTCTAGAGAAGGGGGGAGGCGGCCCGCTCTAGCACTGCCTGACGCATCAGGCTTCAAACTGTGTCTGTAGAAACCAGGGAGTAGGACATATTTTTAGAGGCTCATTTGCATCTATTATATGAGCTGCTAAACACCTCAGCCCCAAACCAACCCCCCCCCCAAAAAAAATCAAATTGGAAATTAAACAGTTCTGAGATGTGAAAATAATTCAGAGCGAGTTAAGGTTGTCTGTGAGACTTTGGGCTTTTGGAGAAACATTGTGCCCTGTAAATCTGCAGTAAGAAGAGTGTTACATTTCAGTCCGATTTGCAGCGATTTACTCTCTGTATCTCTGCAAAGTATTTCTCTCTCCACCCCCTTTTTGACATCAGCATATTAATTTATCCTGCCAGGCTAAGTAGTCTTCTTGCAGTCCTCACAAATGACCTTGTAAATGTTTCATTGACCATGAGGGTGGTAGCTCTGTATGGTCTTCCGAAAACTCTTGTCTGTGCATGTTCAAGCAGGAAAAATTACCTGAGTTGTCCAAGAAACCCAACTTGGTGCAAAGAAAGGTTAGGGTCGGGCACATCTTTTTGGCAGATTCTCTCGAAAAGCCTAATGGGTGGACCGTGCAATAACGACTGAATGCCCAGCATATCAAATGAGAAGGTTGGGTTCTAGATTGATGATTTGTTGAAGGTGTAGGTACTCTGTCTTATCTTGTTTATAAAGAGAAATGTGAGTGATTGCTATGTAATGTTAGTAAATCAGTTTTGAAATAAGTGTCTTATTACTTTGTTTTCAAGCTTCTGGATATGTTTAATGAAGAATATCCAGAGATTGTGGCATATACTGTTTAAAAGGACTGTTACCATTTCCAACTACTTATCTACGTGAAACAGAACTCTCTTGCTATGGCACAAACAAAATGAAGAAAAAAAAATACCTTTGGAATAAGGCTATCATTGACTTCTTTAAGTTTTGTTTTCAAATGTTTGCATTTAACAAAACAGCTTTATGTTCTCGTTGAAGGATGTGATAAGTAAATAATTGTCATGAGCAAGGAAAGCGGCAATCAAGTAACACCCTTGAACAAGTTTGTGTATTTCCACAGTGACAGGTTGATTGAGTGGAACCTTCTCAGATAAACCAATCAGGTACCCATGCAGGGAGGGCAAGTACAGATTCTTATGCGACAGTGGAGGGACAAAAGTCCTTATCTCCAAGGCGAGCTCTTTTGACTGGTGGCGCAGATAGCTATGCATCGATCCCCAGGCAGCAGCTATGACGATGGGCAGAAGGTCAGAGTCTTTGGCTCTCAGCGCACCTGTCCATGATGCTCTTGGTTTAGGCTTGGGCATCGTCTAAGATGCTGAGCTTAAATGGACCTTACAAGGGCAGGATGGGGGCTGATCCAGGGCAGCCTGCGGTTTTGGGCATCTGGTCACACCCTGAGGGTATTCCCACCATGTGCCAGTTGACATTACTGACATGGCTCCCAAAAAATCCTCAATTTTTTATGCTCTGCACAATAATATAAATTTGAACTAAAAATAATTTTTTTATCTTGATTAAAAACATGTTTGATTGTTTTGCATATTGGTTTTCATTTTAAAAGCAGATTCCACTACTTAACAACAAAAAAAGTGTGACCATTGATTCACACTAATAATTTGCTCAGGAAACAAACTATTTTTTAATATCTGAGATAATAAACATAAGTGTAAACAGGGCAAAGAGTCAAAACTGAGTAAATGAGTTAACCTCGTTTGTAAGATTCTTAGGTTTCTTATTTATAAATTATAAGGATAAAAAAAAATACACCTACTCATTTTTATCCATCTCTCACTTTCCATTTCTGGCATTCAGAGTATGTGGGCAAAAGTTGTGGGAATATCCTCATACCAGACATCCTTTTCTGGAAAAGACCTTGATGCAATAGTAGCCTCCAAGTCCACTGCTAGGTACTCTGTTTCAGAAGTCTCTGACTTAATTAAGATGCTTAAATCATAGTTCATTAAATCCATTTAAAATGCATATGAAGAAGCAAGGGTAAGAGCTGGCATACTTAGTGTGATATTCTGATTTGGTTTTCTTCCCTGTTTCTGGCCCAGAGCTCCTAAAACCCTTGGAATTTCCTGAGGGAGATCCATAAGCATGTCTCTTGTTATGTTAATGAGGTGACTTTTGGAAGGCACCTCAGTTTGGGGACTGGTTTGACAGGGGAACAAACCAGTGTTCAGAGAGTGGGACCTTTTAGTTTAACCAACCCTGACCTCTGGGGAGGGGAGAGAGCCTGGAGGTTGTAACCATCACAAGGCCAGTGATTAGATCAATCAGGCCTATGAAATGAAGTCTCCATAAAAACCAGAAGGATGGGGTCTGGAGGGCTTCTGGGTTGATGCACAGGTGGAGATTTGGAGAGAGTGGTGCACTGGGAGAGAAAGCATGGCACTCCTGCCCTGTGCATCTTTTACATCTGGCTTTTTGTGATTAATAAATAATAAAGAATAAGAATAAGAATAAGAATTTTATAATAAACTGTTACTGTAGTAGGTAAAATGTTTCTCTGAATTCTGTGAGCCGCTCTAGCAAATTAATTGAACCCAAAGAGGGAGTCATTGTTGGTTAGAATCACAGGTGACAACTTGGACTTGCATTTGGCGCCTGGAGTAGGGAGGGAGGACAGTCTTGTGGACTGAGCCCTTAACCTGTGGAATCTGCCACTTTCTCCAGGTAGATAGTGTTGCAACCAAGTTAAATTATAAAGCACCAAGAATTGCTTGGTGCTGGAGAAAAATCCCCACCCCCACACAAATTGGAATTGGTCCCAGAATCATACTTAGGATGTGGTACAGGAGTCTGGACAGACCGCACTACCTGAATCTTGGGCCACGCAGTATTTATATGTCCAGCCTTTCTGCTGCAACCACCTTCCCTGTTGATATGGTTACAAACTAGAGTTGAGGTTTGAGAAAGGAGGCCCAGTTAGCCAGAAAGTGTGCCAAGGACATGCAGCCTGCTATATCAGAGACACAGGGGAAGGTTCCTCTGGCTTCCTTTGTATCTTGCCTCCTTACATGTTTAGCAGCTATGGATTGTATTTCTTGGGCCAAAAACACAGAGGGCCAGAATAAATGTCACGAATGGTCAGTCAGTGTACCATCTAATGAATATTGAGTGCCTCGTGTACCTCAGGCTATTTGGTGTGCCATGAATATCAGAGGCTTCTTTAGTGTTTCTATCACTTTCTATGCTCTTATGCTCAGCACACATGCATGATCTATGTCAGACACATCCGGGTTACTAACTTACTTTTTAATACTTAACACATCTCACGAATTCTGTCTCTGTCTTCTTCCTTACTCATTGTCTAAATTTAACACATCTTACTTCCCCAATGTCTGACAAGCTGCTACATATTTATTATCTGTATTTAATGCATCTTATAAGTTTCATCCATCCCATTTGTTTTTCTTGCTCTCCTATAGCATTAATTGAATATCATCAAGTAATACAGCAACACCCTCTACAAAGTCTCTTGGAAAAGCTTCCCCCACACTGGTCCAGCCTCTCTGATCCCGACATAGCCAGCCTCCCTGTCCTTGAGGTCTGTACCATCCCTGACTCTTCAAGGACCCAGTCAAGGATGCTCACCCATCTGTGCCCCTCCATCCTTCCCCTCTCCACTATGACCTCCTCCTTCCTCGACATTTCCTTGTAACTTTACTCACCATATCTTCAGTTCCAAGGCTGAATGAACCCCTGTCATGTGCTCCTCTTTCAGGAAGTGGCCCTTTCAGTTCTTTTCCACTCACCACCATCAGTTTCTCCCTTCACACTGGCTCTTTCCCTGCTGTTCACATATATGTTTGGATCTCCCCTGTCATAAAAGTCAGCCACAACCACAAACTCTCTAATTCTATTATACACTCAAGCTACCACCCTAATGCTCTAATTCATCCTCATACTTCTTTGCAAACTGCTCTCTACTCAGTCCCTCAACTTCTTAACCACCTATAATCTGGCTTCCACCCCTAACACGCTACTTCTGAAATTATTCTTTTAAGAGAAACTGATGACTTCCTAATAGTCAAACTAATGGCTTTCGATTGTGTTTCCCTTTCAGCCTATTAGTCTTTTTAACTAAATTTGAAGCCATTGAGCTCTGTCAGCCTCCTCTCTCTCCTTGACCCCTTGCTACAGTGCCCAGCCTTCATCTTTTGGAGGCCTCCTATAGTGCTGTGCTTCTGATTCTTTCCTCTGTCTTCAAAGCCAACACCATTGTGCCAAGTCTTTTCACACTGCCATCTCTCCGGTTTCCTGCTTTCTGTTTCTCTGGTTCTCTCCTCCCCTTACCTTATAAGGACTCTTGTGATTACATTGAGCTCACCAAGGTAAACCAGGATAATGTCCCCATCTCAAGGTCAGCTGATGAGCAACCTTAATTCCCCTTTCTGAGCTGGGGATTAGGATGTAGATATTTTGGGGTGTCATTATTTTGCATTCCACAGTGATGGCTTTGTTTCTCATTAGGTCTTTCGCTATACTCTCTTCCGTAATCTAATCCATTTCTACAGCATCAACCATTCTCTCCTTGCAAAAGACCCCCAAATTCCATCTGTTGGCCTGACTTCTCATGTGAGCCCCAGTTGCCTCCTGCACCTTCAAATCTTAATTTTATGGTAAAAATAAAAGACCTCAGAATTAGTGCCTTCTTCTAACTTCCCTGTTTCTTTTCACAGCACCAGTATTGCTCCAGCAGTGAGTCAAGACCTCACGATTCGTTGTCGTTTGCTCCCCCATGTCGGATCATTGTCTAGGGCCTTTAGTTCATGTTTCACAGTGATTCATGGAATGCATCCCTATGTCTTTTCCTTTTCGTTCCTACCATCACCTCTATCCTTCAGGCCTCTCTCCATTCCTTGGACTGTTGTTACTGCCTTTAATTAGGAGAGGGGGAAAAATCATTTCTGATCCTTTCCTGAGCACCTAAGCGCTGTTGTACATGGTATTTTCATTTCATCCTATCATTACCCAATAAACAAGGAATTAACATCCTTAGTTCATAGATGAGAAAACTAAGGCAAGGAGCAATGAGGTAACTTTCTGAAGGTCATTATTATTTATTTATTCATTTAAAAATATTCATTAAGAGTCTAGGATATGCCAGGTACTATTTTCGATGCTGGGGATAATAGAATGAAGAAACCAACTCGGATCCAAGTTCCGAGGTAACTTACATTAATCTCGAAATAGAATAGACAGATGTTCGAGAAGTAAACAACCAAACGAAAAAGATTATTCCAGTTTCCTATTTGCTCTGGCTAAGAGTTCTCTTCCTCGTCTCGATTCCTAGGGAGCAAACAGCAAAACCTCTTTGGAGGCACCTAACTCCTTCAGCATTATTTCCAGTCATTTGCGCATTGCCTTATTTCTCTTACCGTATTCCTAGAGGGCAGAACCACTTCTTCACATGGCACATGATAGGAATTTGTTCCGGCTACGTACAGGGTTGTGCGAATCCGGGGAGATGCTGGGGGAAGCGCTGTGTGAACTGCAGAGCCACTTTCTCAGATTTGGTGTCACAGGTGCTGCCCGGTGTGTTCTTCTTTGGATGGATCATTCGAGGGCCTGCTTCTCCCTGGGGTGAACAGGACTAAGCTTCCTCCCCAGTTCTTTTCTTCCATTGCCCTGTAAAGAAGCCAAACTTAAAGCTATATAAAATGTTTACCTGCTTGCCCCAAATTCCTAAGGAAAAGTTCAAAGGGTTTTGCTGAGGATGATGACTTACTTCTTCATCTTTCCTACCCTCGATGACTTAATTTTTTTCCTAACGTTTCATTATGAGTATTTGCAAACTGAAAAGTTTTTAGGTGAATACTTTTTTTTGCACCATCCAGATTTAACAATTCATGTTTTATGAAACTAAATGCTTTGTCACAGCTTGCCATCCACTCATCCCTCTAGGCTTACATCAGTTCATCTCATTTATTTGATGAGTTTCGAAGTGAGTTGCAGACATCAGTAAGCCTCCCCCTAAATACTTCAACCTGCATGTCATTAACTAGAGTTCAAAATTTATCAACCAGTTCTTTTTTATTTTTCTAAGGTAAATTTTACATACAATGAAATGCACGAATCTTAAATTTACTACTATTCAATGAGTTTTGACAAATGTATACACCCGGTTAAGCCAAACCTTTATCAAGTCACACAGTTTGTGCCAGAAAATTCCGTATGCCCCTGCCAGGTCAGTTTCTGATTCCATTGTTCACTTTGAAACAGTAGGCTAGGATGACCTGCAGACATGACTTTTTACCACTATATTTACTGTCCAAAAAAAGCTCTGTTGCTATTAATCGCCACGGTTGAAAAACTTCTTTTCTGGATTTAAATACATAATAATTTACTTGGTAGCAGAAATAGGAACATAGCTTAATCAGGAAATACTTTAATTTTTTTCCTTTAAAACATACCTTGGATTCGGATTTAGGTAGAACCACACTGCAGCCTCATTCATCCTTGGTGAGAGATTTTGATTTCAAGGCCAGCTACATTGGCTCAGTCAAAAGGGGTTCATGTCCCAAGTCTAGTGGATCCTTATTTAACATTGTTTTATTGAACACACTCACAAGGTATGAACCAGAAACTCTGGGCATTTTTTTTCTTACTGTCATGCCTTTTTGTTGTTGGAGGAAGATTTATGTTCTTGAATATATCACAACTTTCTTAGGCTTGATTTTATATTTGGAAAATAACAGTGTATCTCATAAGACCTTGTCTAAATCTGAAACCTAATACTTTTTGTGGGAAGGGAATTTATGAGGACCTGAGAAGAAAAAAGAATCTCTATGCTACATAGACCAGACTTAAACTGTTCATCAGTATTTTTTAGTTCAAAAATAATAAACATTACTATAGTTTAGTAAATTATTCTAGCTTAAGTGTTCTTGGAACAGCTGGTTTCTGTTTAAAGTTTTTTGTACCAACAAATCATAATTTAAATTGTAACACAAAGTCCTTTCCAGTGAATGACTATAAAGGGAAGCTTGGTTGATACATATTTCTTCTTTCTTTCTTTCTTTTTTTATTTATTTTTTTTCCCTTATCTTGTTTACACCACTTGAGAAGGTTTTTGACAGGATTTGGGATACAATTGTCAGAAATCTGTTCTCCCCAGAGCCACCTCTGAGTCACTTCCACTATTTATGGAACAGCAACTGAGAACAGTAGGATCATGTTTAGGCTTTCTTTTTTTCTTTCCTTTTTTTTTTTTTTTTTAATGACACATGATAAATATCTTTAGGAGCTTATATAATATATCTCAGAGTCTTCAGTTTTTGGAAAACAAGAGAGTCCAGGAAGTGGCTTTTTGGGCCTTGTACAGCTTTTGAAAGCATATTCCTGAGTCTTAAGGTCACAGATTGTCAAAGCAGTAACTTGAGTAAACCTTTAGCAGCCTTTGAAGTTAAAGCTATTCTGTCTTGGAAAGCTGGGATTATGCCTTTTACGTTCGGCATAAGATTTCCATTTCATCTTATTTGCTGCCTTGCAAAAGGAACTTTTACTTTGGCTTCCTTTTCCTTGCACATACTTAGAACCTTCATCTAGATGGTTGTATAACAAGGCACACCACACAGACGTCTCTGTCCTGTGTGGATTCCTCAGTAAGGAAGGATGGAGTGTGGGTTGAGGATGTGCTTTATGCTGTTTCCTCTTTCTGAAGAGTTTCTATCCTCTGTCCCTCATTCTATATTTAAGAAGACTCATGATCTAGTCCAGGCTTCTCCTTCATTCATCAAGCTTTCATTGCGCCATCTGCCAATGAGCAAGCCTGAAAAGTCCTGCACATGTTACGTGGCCTATCTTTCTCCTATATTCTAGGGAGAGAGGCTGTGAGCTGCAGGGTACGTCTCCAGAGTATTTTTTATTTGAACCCGGTGCTGAAATGCAAGCTTGTGAGATCATCAGTTGGGCCTTCCCTGCCACCTTTTCATTACCCTAACTGGGAAGGCTGAAGCCATGCACGTGACTGTGCCAGTGGCTTGAACCTGGCGAGGTAGCAAACTTTTCTCTTGTTTGAATCTCAAATAGCAAAATAAGAATATTTATAAAAATAGGTTTTTCTCTGTACAAGCAACAGAGATGTGGTTATGAAATTAAAAAATATATCGCCAAATATTCTTAACATAAACTCTCACCATTCCTTAAGATAGAGCTTGATAAGATAACTCAGCAAATATGTTGATTTCGTTCCCCAGCCCAGAGGTACTTGTTTTCTATATTAGCAGCATAATGAAGATTGAGTGGTTATTAGTAAGAATTTTTGAGAAGATAGATAAGTATATTAAGGTAGCTTAAAATAATATCCCTATTGAATTTTTTAAAAAATCGATAGTTTAAATTCACTCACATTTTTACTGAGTGTCATTATGTACTCAAGGCCACTTTATTAAGAAACAACAAAACAAATTGCCTATGGCAACTGAAGAATGTAGATGAGGAAATTTTATTTTATTGTATTTATATTCTTAATTTTTTGTCATTAAATTCGCTTTAAAATTTACAGGCCTGGTTGTTCCTTTTTATAAATCCTAAAATTCTAGAAAGACCCTGAAGTATTTCAAAAATTGACTCCTTTATTCCTCCACAAGCATACATGGTCCAACCTGTATTTCCTTTGATTACTATCTGCAAGTCCAAAATTCTTTCCATTACTATCTCTTAAGTACAGTGGTTGGTTTCTAGGATCATATGTACTTTATCGAAGGTGTCTGTACAGTCAAGGCACAGAATTGGTAGATAGAGACAGAGATAGAGATATAGACTCACAAAGCCTTATTTTCAAAAAAAACTTGCAGTTTAGTTTCATTTTCATGAAATGAATGAATTATACTGACTTTACTAAACTCTCACCCTTAAAATAAAAGTATAGTTAGTATTCATTATTTCGCTTTATTTCTGCTTGACTTAAAAAGCAAGTGAGAGCCAAAAATGAGTGGGGAATCAAAAGAATTACAAAATAATATTTTTCTAAAGAAGGAAGACTCTCCTTTTAGTTATAAAGTTGACAACACTTCAAAAACCCAGCCCAGAAAACATCCTTTCAGTGTCAGTATTCTGAATGGGTTTTTTCTCATCCTTCGGTTGTTAAAAGTTCTGAACTGATCCTGAAGGCCCCTTTTTTTACAAGCGCCATCCAAACAGCATCTGTGGGCCACAAGGATGAAGCCGGAGGTTAGAAATATCCGACTGCAACATTGATTTGTGTCTCTCTCCCCTCTCCCTCGCTGGCCTTTTTTCCCTTTAATGAGGACTAGAATGTTTCCACATCAGTTAAGTGCCTTCATAAAGCACCAGAAGGTCACACCAGCCCCAGACTGATCCTTTTCTTTGTGCTTATAATATAATTGGCTGATTGTGCCCGTGATGAGCGCGCCCCCTCCCCAGCCGGTCCTAGCTCCATGTTTGTAAGCCTCTCTGCTGGTTTCCGAGGAGAGCAGCTCCGCTCGCTGCGCGCTTCCCGGCACAGGCAGTGCCACTGCGCAGGTTGATCAGCGAAACAGCATCCATTTTAATCTGCGGGGAGCCCCGGCCTGCCCAGGGCGTTCTCTGCGCCTGTGGATGCTCCGCGCTTTCCCTCCGCAGCCTCGCTGAGCAGTCCTGCTTTGGGGTCTGCGCCCTAGGATGCACTGAGATGGTACATCAGGAGAACTGTTCGTATCAGGTAAGATTTAAAGCCTGATTGTGAGGCCGGCATCCTTTGGGAGAGAAGGCCTTCCTCTTCCAAAGCAGCAGGTTGTCTTTCTGGATTTTCAAGGGATTTTGCCATATCCTCCACTCCTGGCCTTCATCGCATGCAGTATCTGAATTGTAATTAGGTTTTCTGGGAACTAATGGGGCAGAAAACACTGCTTCCTTGGCCTTTAAAGCATATGTGAAATCCACTGAGGTGATCTGTGCTTTGCATATTCTCTATATATGTTTTGAACTGTAATTGAATTTGAGAGGCTTCAGGGGAAGAAAATCTGGTCACAATTTCACATAGATAGCATTGAAGAACATGATATTTGCTAATTGCATAGGATATGAGTTGCTTCACACCCAGTTTTTAGGATTGTCTTTAAGGAAATTATGTAAATAGGAAGCAACTGATGTTCTTAGAAATTTTCGAAAATTAGCCAGCATGCACCTGATGTTTAAAGTTGTACTGGTATGTCCTTCTGAACTTATTTTTACTAGTATATTGTTTTAAATGGTTAGTAAATCAGAATTTATCAACATGCATTAAAAAACTTCAAGTAGAAAAATTTTAACAATACATACTCATCTATATGCTAATATGCTATCCGGTGCTTTGAATTAAATACTTAGACCATTTCCAAAGACCCGTTCAAGAAGGTTCATAACTCCTTCCTGCAACTTCAACTGTCATTATCAAGGCAGCGTTGAAAGTATCCTCGTTGTAAACAGACAGCGAGAATGTTCTCAGAGAAATTGCTCTTTGCAGCAGCTGCAGGCATGGCTGGTCCAAGCCTGGATAGTTAATATTGGGATATTACTCAGCTGACCGAGTTTAGAAGCTCTGAGAGACTGATTCTCTGACTTAACAATGCCTCTTCCTTGTGTGAAGTAGGTTACCTGAGACAGGCAGGTGTTTCTCAGAAGGTCAGGTTTCTCAGTGGTAAATGCATGCAGGCAGAATAGTGCATTTCACAAGACTTTTAAGGCGGTGGTTTCTCAGCTAAGTATAGTGTGCCGATATAATATATTTATACACTTTTTTCTCTGCTTAATAATTGGAATTTTGTAATTCTCAGCTTATTTTATGGTATTTCATTTTATGGTACATTTAGGTTCGTAGACCCTAAATATCGAGATTTGTGCTTCACAGACATTTTTTTCCAAGAGAGAGAAAGGGATCAAGATGCTGAGGGAACAACTAGAACCTCACCTACACGTAATACAGAGCTTGAGAGTGGAGAATGTCAAACATCTATGGAGAGGCTAAGCTACTTCTGGCATGTCTCCAGATGATTAAATGACCATAATAATTAAAATAGTTTTTCTCGCTTTTCAGAGAAACTATGTACTTTAATTTTTGAAAGGCAAGCTACCATAAGATTATTCCTATATCTTTTCATTAGGTTGAACATGAAATCACTGTGTTTATAGGTCAAAAATTGGTCAAATATCAGCAATTTCATCTGGAGAGGAGGAATTTTGGTAGCCTACTGCTTCTTCCAAAGGAAGACGAATTGGTTTTACATGAACTACAACATATAACACTGTCATTGTGTGTGTAATAGTTGTGAAGTATTTGTGGCTGATTTTTACAATAAAATTAAGTGTATTAGGCGCATAACAGTCAATAGATTCTGCATCTCCATGGGGTTTTGTAGAACGACCTTTGTCTATTCTTTGACAATCTCTCTTTTTATATGTAACTCAGCAAAAATCAAAAACATTAACCTGGAAGCCAAATCTCACTCCTACTCAGAAGCCTTAGTTTTAGAACCCAGCTGGCACCACGTGAGATTGGATTCAGAAATAGCGGTTTCTCTAAGTCCTTGGCTCGTTATCATAGTCACTGGTGATATCTACAGTTTGATGTTTGTCAGAAACGTCCCCTTTTATGGATGAGGGCGTACTTATTTATTTATTTTTAAGGATGGTAATGTAGTGGGTGAAAGCAACTTCTCTAGGTTAGCATTTAGTGAGGAAACAGGATTTATTTGTAGAACTGATTCCTTTCCTCCCGTAAATGTATACTAACGTTTCTTAATAGAGAGTCTCTGAGGCTTTCGGGTCCATTATTCCCACCCCCCCCAAAAGTACCTGCTCATTTTGGCATATACGTCGAGATGCATATGACCATTATTACTGTTGTTATCATCGTCATCATCACAGCAATAAATGGCCTCCTCACTGGTCTTCCTGCTCCTGCCCTTGAACGATCTTTTAAAACCTAAGTCAGAGCATGTCACACATCCCAGAATTCTCCTCCTCGGAATAAAAGTCTGGTCTTCCCGGGACCCCTGTGTCCTCTTGGGGCCTTCTCCCACATTCCCCCTTCCCTTCACTCCCCGCCCCCTGGCTGGGCCGGCCCTGCCCGCTGTCTTGCCCCTTCTGCCCGGCATGCGCTTCCCCACATAGGGTTGCCAGATTTAGCAGATAATCTACAGTGTTTGAGACATGCTTATACCAAAAAAATTGTTCACCGTTTATCTGAAATTCAAATTCAGTTGGGTATCCTGCGTGTTTCCTATCAGCAATTCCCATGGCTTATTCTCACTTCCTTCAGGTCCTTGCTCAAATATTCCCTTCTCGAGGGGGTCTTCCGTGGACTCGCTATGCCACTTTCTAACTCCCCAATTCTATTCTGGTATTTCTGTTACACTTCTCTAATTTACTTTCGTGCCTGTCATTCATTGCCATCTGATCGACAGAGTGATGTTTTACTTATTTGTCTGTTTGCTGTATCCCTCGCTCCATGTAAGCAATGTGAGGGCAGGGATTCTCAAATTTGTTTCCATCTGTTTTCCCAGTATTTAAAACGAACCATCAGGTATTATGGATAGATATGCCTACTGTATATAAAATTGACTAAGAAAAAAGGCATTGTAAACATCCTATAGCATCGTGGTTTCTTATTATTTGATAGCCACAGGGCGATTTTTCTTATACTTCGTCCACCTACCACCACCATTAACCTGCAGCGTTTTCATTGTCTCTGGGTCAAATTATCTGCTAATTTTTATTGCTTTTCTCATCTGCGAAATAGGATTTTTCCTAGTTCACATCTTGGCATGAAAGTTGGCAGGTCGTCTGCCGGAGGCCACCTTTCCGTGTAAACAAGTCAGTTAAGAATTTCAGAAGTAAGAGTTCCCTTCTGATGCACATCGGGGGCTCAGGGAGGATTGTAAAGCAGCCCAGGAAAACCACACCACTTCCTTTCCCAATTACTTGTTGCTAGAATAGGGAACTGTCATCAATTCTTGTATACTGTTTTTCTAAGTAGATGATTGTTTTGAAAACGAGTTTCACTGCTACCAAGAGCCCGAAACCGTCATCGGAGGTGTTCGCGTGCACTGTGCTTTGAACAATGTAATCCAAAGAGGGATGATCCAAGAGAGAGGCTGAGGCGGTATCTTTTGTGGTGGTTTCGTTTTTAAAGGTTCTCACGTTGTCATCATCGTGTACTTTTCTTCTCACAGGATTTACATTAGCCCAGAGGTTACTGAGGCATGTGTTGTCATTTCCAGTTGTAGCCATGTTAAAAGATAGAGCTATCGACCTCCATTTTCCAGTCTTGGGAGGAAGCCAGCCTCTTCAGGAAAGAACCTTGCCCACAGCTTCAGGCCTGGCAGCCTTCAAGAGGCCAAATTCTTTTACACAGTTTCTGATAGAAAGCTTGAGATATTGTTAACTTGAAAGCACAAGTTTAGGTCAGAGGGTCCATTTGGCTTAAAAGCTCCCAAATATTTTCTCCTCTTTCCCAGACGTTTTTTTCTTTTTTTAAGGGGGGGGGGTGAGGTGGGGTGGGGGAGGATTAGTGTGTGTATAAAAACCGTGACATGCTTTCATCCCTTTCTTTCTATTGCTTAAATTCCCTTACGACCACCTCAGATATAGATGACACCCTCACATTCTTTGCTACTGTGGGAATGGGGACTTGAAAGAAAAAGAGTAAAATGATATGTGAATGACTCTCATCTTTTTATTCCTTCGGGAGCTTCAAGAGGCTCTTCTTCAGACACACACACACACACACACACACACACACACACACACACACACACACACACACAGTCTTGAGGAAGCACAGTAGAGATCTGTAATGCTTCCCTATTTTCCCTAGGACAAATTCTGCATCCCAGCGCATGGCCTTTACGGCCTCATCATGATCCGAACCCTGAGCAGCAGTACTCCCCGCTCCAAATCCTACACACCTGCGCCTCCTGCATTGCCCTCGGCTCCTTTTCTTTGCTATGGTGCCTCAGCCTGGAATGTCTCCACTCACACACCACCTGCTTCTACCTGTAGCAGCCTCAGGCAGCTTTCAAGCCTCAAATGTCACCTCCTACCCGAAACTTTTCCCTCTCATCTCCCAGCCAAAAGCTGTCCTTCTCAGTGCACTTTGTCTTTTTACCTCTGTTAGACCCCATTTGCAGCTAGTGCCGTGTAAATCTGACTTCCCATTAGACAGTAGCCTTCTTGAAAACAAGGCTCTTATTTTCATTTCCTGCCTTACATACAGAGTTGTGTGTTCACTAAATGTTTGTTGGATTGGATTGCATTTTCTGCAGCTGGTACTCTTCTGAGTTCCCGGGATCAGGATGTCCCATCGTAATGCAAGAGAGAAGCCCAGATCTGCGCTTTGCTTCAGGGAGCTGGTGAAGCTGCTGGGGCAGTCTACATACCTGGCTTGTTGTCAGCATTTTAAACACCCCATGTGCCAAAATGGGGGATGTAGAGTGCAAGAAACAAAATGAATGAGACAGCTATCCCAGCCTTCCCAGAGATAAGCAATAAGAATACCCCTTCGTACCTACTTCTCTTTTACCCATGAATTTCCCAAGGTGAACCTCATGGTCTTTCCAAGCACTTTGAGGCAAGTATATACCAAGCCACCTTTCTAAATATATTGAATTTTACAAAGTTTCAATACTTTTTTTTTTTTTTTTTACCATATGCAGGGATAATTTTACTGCCTCCTGAAACATCATTTTTTTCTTTGGCAAATGTTTCAGCCCTAGATTGCTCTCAAATGATAAAACTAGGAAGGACATCAGTTTAAGTAGTACATCAAGATATTTTGAAAACTCTTCTTGCGAAAGGAGTAAACAGCCTTCATGCCCGGATTCTAGTGGGTTATTTAATGGTTAACAAACGAAAGGAAATATATTCTATTCCTGTGGACACAAGGCCAAGTGAGAGCTCTTTTCCCAACCCCTTCTTCCTGTGAATGAGAAAACAAGGTATCAAATTTGAGTTCATTTAAGATTCTGCCCAATTTAAACCTGGTTTCATCCACAGCAGGGAAAAATATTTGACCTAATAGAAAAGGGAATTTCAAAGCCTTTTAGTGCACTTTTTGATAGAGGCTTTTAAATGTAAGTTGAATGAAACAGTTTTCTGTCTTATTCTATAAATTTTTTTGGATTGGAAACATTTTTTTCCCCATAGTTAACAGTGTTGAAACTACTTTGTCTTTATTGTTTTGCCTGGTTACAGTTGCGTTTTGCCTCGTTGAGATGCAGTGTGTTCTTCTGAGGAGGCAGTAACATTCTAATCACCTTAAAAATTAAGAAAATAATTCTGGATGCAAATTCATTCACACATGTTGTTTTAGCCAAGAAATCTATCTGAAAATCTAATTTATATATTTTCACACAAAGGAAGCACAGCGATAAATGCCCAGATGAAAACAAACCAAAAATCATCTCTACAGAACTTCATTATAGGCCTGATCTGAAATAGAAATTTAGTACAAGCACAAACATTCCTATTTTAAATAGGAATTTAAATTTAAATTCCTACTCTAAGTAGCACTTGGGGCCTCAAATATCATGATTCAGACATCAAGTGATTTTAAGAAATAAACATGCAACACATATTTTAAGCCAAACATCTATCATTTTCTCTGGGAGAGGGGGTGGTGATGGGGAAGGACAGGAAGTGGAAACACTGTTCTAGTGCGTATCAGGGCAGCCATGATTTTTGGTGTGTAGAGACCTCACATTCTCTCTCTCTCTCTTCTCTCTCTCTCTCTCTCTCTCTCTCTCTCACACACACACACACACACACACACACACACACACACAGAGACAACCTTGTGTAGCTAATCACAATTTCACATGCAGAAGCTGAACATTAATAGAGCTCTATCCTATTACTTATTTATATCCTCCTCTACACCAAGGGAAAATTTGAAATCTTGGTGTACTTAGTATTCCCTGTGCACTATCTGGAAGCATCAGAAATTACCAAGCTTCCTGAAATACAAAGTACTTTGACAAAACTGCTTGAATTCAGAAGAAAACAGCAATCAAAAGGGCCTAATGACAACCGGAGTGGTAGAGCCAGGAATGCTAAGAACACAGAGAAAGGTAATGAGGGCATTATTACTGATCCCATTTGAGTGTCTTATACTCGAGTTTTCAGTTGGGCAGAAAGATTTGTGTATGGTCCTCAATCTTTTTGATATGGGTAAATGTTTGGCACTCTGTCTACTCCCAACACTTCCACCTTCTCTACCCCACCCTCCCAATGCCATCATTTTAATTTTCTTTTTTAACCTACACGAAACATCCGTTTTAAAATTACCTGCATATTTTCAAGGATTATTTGGCTATCAGAGTACCTTAATTAAAAAGCAAAACAAAGTCTACGGCCATGCCGTCTTGAACAAACCCAATCTCATCTGATCTCAGAAGCTAAGCAGGGTCAGGCCTTGTTAGTACTTGGATGGGAAACCACCTAGGAAGACCAGGTGCTATAGGCCTGAAAAATAAGGGATTGTAAACTGACAAGGTCCTTGCAATCTGTGAGATCAACCAAGGGTTGCCTCGCCTAAAACATTAACTAAACAAACAAACAAATAAATAGCAAATTTAGATGAACTTTGTGCAGCAGAAAAAAATAATAATTTATTTGAAAAGAGAATATAACTCCAGTTATCAGTCTGTGTGGCTCATGGAATTTGGATGATCAGGCTAAAGGGAGGGCAATGGGATGCCGAGGGGTTAATCAGATTGAACTAGAGTTTCCATCTATGGATGGGAAAATCTTTGACAATGCCTAAGTGATTTCCCAGTAATGCGGTCAGTGTTCTCAGTCGATGCTTTCCACCAGTGCCCGATAATGATCATTTAAAAGCATTAGCTCACGTGCCCAATGCACCTCGCAGTTTCAGAGCAGTTTCAGACCGTGGTGTGACAGGAAACTGAAGCTCTCGTTCTAGTCCTTGAATTTCAGGGCAGGAGTGGGGGGGGGGTGGGGGATGAGAACAGGCTCTTTCAATCTCAGGGATTGTAAGCGGCTATGTATACATTTGCTAAAGGAAAGAGTTAATATCTGGGTTCATGTTGTGCCAGCACAGGTCATTTTAGAGAGGGTGGCAGTAGAGAAGGAACCAGACAAAAATTCTAGGTAGGAAGGACATGACCAGCTGTTATCCCCTTTTTTGCATAGCTACTGTCAAACTCTCAAGCATTACCTTCAGCTCATCTTCCAAAGTGTTTTGTTGTATTATTTTTTTTCTTTTTCTGTATTCATTTGGACCTCTTGGAAGTAAAATTAATTACATTAGATCCCAATTAGATTCCAAGCATCTAAGTCAGGATCTTGATTCCAGGCCTAGAAATATGATCTAAAATAGAAGGATAATGGCTCATAATGAACATTTTTCAAGGTCTAGAGCTATGCTTCTGAAATTTAAGGTGCATTCAAAAATGCAGAGCGCTTTTAAAAATGCATTTTCTGATTCAGTAGAGCTGGCGTAGGACCAGAGAGCTTTCATTTCCAGTAAGCTCCCAGGTGATGTGGATGCTCTTGTCAGGATACACTTCGAGTAGCAAAGCTCTAGACAACATCAAAGGTCAATCTACATGACAGGAAAATATAAGATATTTTATTTTAAGATGGTATAAGCTCTCCAGATAGCACAGATATGCTCCTTCTGGGAAGGGTCTGGGCTATGAGTCTATGTGCTAAGCACTTCTTGAGGGAGGTGCAAAGAAAATTCGTCACTTCTGGGGACCGCCCTGCAAGTTCTTGCATCCATGTTTCAAAAGGAGATGCTCCATTCCTTTTCTCTATGTAGTGCTGATTAGAGAATCACTTATGAAAAGGTATAGTGGGTAGAGGAGGAGAAGGATCTGTAGCACTTTCTTAGTGCCAATCTTTGCTCCTGTCGTTCAGCCGGGAAATTTTCATTTTGGATTTTGAGGTGCCCCTCTCCAAAAGAGAATATATTATTTGTATGTGTGTGGACATATATATGTATCTATACAGTTGATATATTGCTGTTTATTAATTTGAATAGGTATATACATATACATAGTTAATCATGAGAGTTCAGTCATTTTAACTGTATATTTAAGCCTACCCTGTTAAAATTAAAATGATGTTAGTAGTTAGGCTTATAGGGCTATGTATTTTACTAAGCCTTGCAACGTCAAAGTATTTATAATATTTATAATTTCATCCATCTGAGGTCTTGATTACAGATTGCTAAGGGGACTAGGATGCTAAACGAGGTGAGAGACTGAAGTTCATGAAGTTCATGGTAGCCGCCCTCCTCTCAAGCAGAGCAGACCCGTTTTTAAGTTTGTGATATGTGGTTTCCACAGACGATTTTGGTTGAAAAGCAGGAAATTGAACTATTAATATTTCTTACTTTGGATGGCATTTAGAGGAAACATTTTAAGCAACACATACATTTCTCCTTTGTTCGTGTATTTATTCAGCAGCTTTTCACAGTCCATTTAATGTGTATAAGGCAGTGTCTAGATGCTGTTAGGGAAAACAAGATGATTAAACACAGATCCTTGCCCCCGGTTGAACAGATGCCGCTGTGGCACTGGAAAACCATGGTAAACTAGAAAGGAAAACGCACGGCACAGCGTGTTAGGGCGCGATCATCAGTGAAGGAGCTCTTATTTTTTTTCTCGAGGTCTAATTGTCTGGGGAGAGTGTTCCAGATGTGCGATTTATATTCATATTGCTATATGAGCACTGCCAGAATTCTCTCTGTATTAAATCTTAATTTTTAAAAGCTGTGCTTGATGATTTCTGTGTACGCGGTTTTTTCTCACTGAGGCTGCCAGTGGGAGGCGGTCTAGCACACACATTTAGAATGTGGGCCACAGGAGTAGAGGGCGCAGGTTCAAATTTGGGCCTGACTGAATTGACAAGCAGCCACGCTGTGGGCAAGTTACTTAACCCCACTGAGCTCTCACTCAGCTATAAAATGGGATTAGTAATAATATCTACTCCAAAGGGAAGTGTCTATTCCAAGGAAGCATGCATCTTACTACATGACATATATTAGTACAATAGCAACAGCCACCCTTTACTGAGGGCTTGCTGTGTGCCAGGCACTTTACAGACGCCTCTTACGCATGTCACCTGTAAAGTGCCTGGCAGGTAGCAAACCCTCAGTAAAAGGTAGCTGTTGTTATTATGCTAATGTGTCATGTAGCGAGATGCATGCTTCTTTCATTTTAAGTAACCTGCTTTGGTAGGATTTGATATACATAGGATCCTTCACAGCTGATACTTTATTTTAACCCCAAAGCCTTACCCTTGGAGAATTCTCTGGAACGTGTGCCCTGGGGACAGCACTTAGCGGCCAGCATTGCCTCATAGTCCTATAATGTATTCTGGGCTCCTTCCTTACAGGCAGATAGAGGAAGCCTCGTCCAAAGGGTCGTGGAGTCTGAAGGAGAGTAGGACAAGGCAGGTCTCTGCTGGGAAGAAGCCCCACCCAAATGCAAGTGTGGCTCAGTAGATACAATGTGTCTCCTCACTGTCTGGCAAACATGAAACTGTCTTGGGAACTGAAGTGGGGGTGCTGAGGGTGGAGTTAAGGGAGAATTTGTATTTGGGTCAGGGGCTGCAGAGGAAAGTATTTGCTTAACAAAGTCAGGGTTACAGTAAACGATGGTGAGGCACATTTAGGCCACGAGCCTTCAACAAATGGATTTTTTAAATTTGCGGAGAAAAATAGTAAACAGAATGTGAGCCTGTCAGCAGAGGTTCAGATACCAAAAGGCTATGTTTAATGGCTTTTTCGCTTTAGAACTCTATCCTTAACAACGGCAAACTCCATCAAGAATCCACATTGGAAGATGTACTGACTGGCACATCTGCCTCTTTCTGTCTGTGTCAATGTGTCGGAGCAGGGGGAGGTGTTGGATTCTTCTTTGGCCCACATCTCTTGCAAACAGTAACTTTTATCTTTTGAAATAAACAGTGGATATATTTTTTCCTTCATGGTTGTAGTAATTCAGTAATGACAAGCGTGTGTTTGTGTGTGCACTTCTGTTTGTCTGCTTCTTGCACCAAAACATCTCCAGCTGTGGGTCTTTTCCTTCCCTATACGGAAAGCCAATAAACGAAACCAAAAGCCATGGGAAAAGGGTAAAGGGAGCAGCAGAAAGGAAGGTTCTCTTTGTGAAAAAGCCCGCCACTGGCTGAATTTTAAAGAAAGTTGATGGATCTTTTTTCTTGACTATTAATAGAACAAAGCACTGATCCTGGGGTGGAGGCGTCTTTCTCTGTGTTGAAAATAAACTTCATCTTTGTGCTGTGGCTTGATGAACTTTTACATCTGATTGTAAGAAATGATTGGTTATGGGGGGAAGAAAAAGCAAACATCTGTCTTACAGGTTAGCTTTTAAATTATACTGTTTTCATTTTGTCATGGGATACCCAGCTTTTAACTCACTAGCGAAGTCTGTGAGGCTGGGTTTCTGGATCTATTTTTATCCCATACACTCTCTACCCTGGGTTCAAAACAAGGTTGCTGTTTCCTCCCAGAGCTCCTAGCTCCTATCCACACTCAGCCCTGAAGTGGGAGAGTAGGGGAGTTGAATCAGCTTCTCCTTGATTGGGAATAGGAAAGGTACTGTAGAAATCCAGGAGTGATCATTCAGGGAAAGGTGACAGCAGATGGTAGGAAGGCTGGACTTTCAACAAGTCAGTGCAGAGTGAGCCTCAGAAAACGGCAGCTGCCCATGACAGGCAGGGCGGTGTCTCTGGGACAGAGCAGGACAAGGACATGCACAGCCGGGCACAGACTCTTAGCTGGCTCTCACGTCAGCATGAGCAGTAACCAGGGTACTGAGCATTTGACACATCGGCCTATCAGAATTCATGGGAGGTTATTTCTTAAGTGAAATTCTAAAGAGTTAAAGGATGAATTTGGACAGTGATGGAATGGATGACATCATCAGTCAAGAATCCCCATTGGATGTGGAGGGGAATTATAAAGAGGTAAGGGGGTAGAGTTCTTTTGTTTGTAAACAATTGGACCATTTTTCTAACTGGGAGAAAGATCACCCTTGAGAAGTGGCCAAATTCCACACTCAGTGGCCATTGCCATAATATATTCAGGAAAGCTAAATGCACAGAATTGAATACATTAAATGCTGGGAGAGTTCCTCTTTCTGCTTTCCCCAGCTTGTATTCATCAATATACTACAGCAGAAACTGGAATACACATATTGTTACGCTGAAGTTGAAAAAAACTTCTGCTATATATTTAGTTGCTAGACAGGCTTTTTATGAAAAGGAAGAATTTTTTAAATTATTAACATGTTAACCTGCAATAAAACAATTATTAGAATGTTTAACCCATCTTTCTAAGTTTGACTTTTTTTAACAATGAAAATATTAAGTTTTACTAAGAGGGGTGTGGGGTTTTAAAAAATTGATACAGTATCTGCTAATTCTTTGCTTGCCTTTCTTTTTGAAAGTCGGTAAATTTATTTTTGGAGTGTTTTTTATGGTAATTGTCTGGTAATAACAGGCCCAAGTAAAAATAGCTTTAGTTATATGAGTGAGGTCACGAAAGTTAACTTCAAGTACATGCTTGTCTGTCCACAGAAGGCTAAACACATACTATGTTCTTCCCCCTTATTATTTTCCATAAGTCAAATATAGGTCACAACACAGCTCAGGATGGACCTGGAAAGTAAAACCTCTTTTTCCTCAGAGGCAAATATCAGTTAGTACGGTTTCCTAAAACAGTAAAACTTGCTGTTAAATTTTTAATTTGATCAAATATGTCACTATTTTATTTTTCTCAGAATCAGAGATAGAAGCTTCTTAATAGATCCTTACATATGATAATGTAAAATATGACCGTTTATATCTTATACGCATAATTTTGTGTATGAGTGTGGGGGCTGTTTTAAGTATATACTTTATTTCTCAGAGCAGTCTACAGTAGTTTATGTTCTTTCTCCAGAAGCTAAATACTAAATATATAAGAGATTTAAATGACCTGCCATGCTGTCCTGCATGTTTTTTGTCCCTTGTGATCCCCAAAGAGGGAATGAGTGCCCAAGGGGATAAGTGCACAGAGTCCTGAAACCTGAACACCTCTCAGCTGTCCCCTCCTGCCGGAAGTGAGTGTGCCAAAGATGCTTGGTTAGATATTCACATAATTTATGAAGTGATCCCCCCAATTAGTCTAGTACTAGTCTAGTACACCTGGCACTATACATAATTATAATATTATTAACTATATTCCCAGTGCTGTATGCCTGAAATTAATATAAAATAATATCAAATGTCAACTGTAATTTAAAAATAAATAAAAATATCTTTATAATGAAAGTCATAGATGCAATAGCACTAGGTGATTATAATAAATTATTTTAGTATTTTATTATTAATAAAGAAAAGCTAATGGGGGAGACACTTGGGACACTCAGCAGTCATAGTTGGGTCACTTACTTACCCAACCCAGGAGAACAAGTGTACAATCCTCATCCTGCCTCTCCAGTGCCAAAGGACTAGTTACGTTTTTCTTTTCAAGGCATTTCTCAGATTAAAAAACAAAAAAAGTCTTGGTCAGTTTGCACTTAGGAAAAGTGAAAGACGTACCATTGCTAATTCGATAACATTAAAGTCACGACCACTGAAGTTGTGTACTGCTCAGAAACGGAGGGGGGACCCAGATGCCTGAAATGCGTGAGCGATGGTAGCGCAACCTGAGACTGCGCTGACGAAAGCCAGAACCCCACAGGCGAGGCTCCAGCAGCTGCCCAGCGTCAGCGAGGGCCACACTGACCCGCCCTGTGTAGCCCGTCATCTGACTGAGGCAGGAGACTGCCGTATGTGATTTCAGGAGACAAAATATCTGCTAGGTTAGTCCAAAAGGCCACTAGATGAAGCGTCTAGATTTGTAGGATGTTCAGAGATCAGTGTATACTGTTTGGGACCCTGAACAGGAGGGTTGTTCTTGTTATTTCAACTTTTTAACCTCCTTTCTCGGCGCAATGCTTTCAAATTTATGCTATATCATGGTTACTATGGAGGCTTCCGTATTCTTTTAAAAAACCCTCTGTTCATGGTTTCATTAAGAATTTCTAGTGAAGCAGGGCAACATATGCTTTCTGTAAAATACAAAGAACAGGAAAAGAATTACCCAGTGTAAAAATCACTTTTCTTAATTGAATCTTCCTTTTCTAAGTCTTTTCCTCTAATGTTTTGTTTTTGCCATTTGGTTGACTAAATAGAGAATTAAATTAAATGCCATAAAGCAGTGTTCTGCAGGCTTCTTCCCTTGTACCCATCAGTATAATGTTTATGAGCTCATGCCTCTAATAGACATATATTTCATTCATAAATGGCACGATGTATCACTGTCAATATACGTATGTATAAAACATATACACAAATAGATATTTCAAAAATGTTTAAAATAAAAATTTTAATAATTTCTTCTTTCACCACCTGTCACTTTGAGGTCAGCTGTCAAAAACCATCGGAAAGTTGTATACCCTGCCTTGGCACAGCAGAAATGCCTATACTAGTTGCACTGATAAATACCACAAGGGTATAGAGATTATTTTACAAGGTTGTTTAAAGTCAGGCAAACAGCCTTTGCAGGAAAGGTCACTTTCTGGTGACTACAATTAGATTCCACCCAGGTAAAGGAAGGAAGAGTATGCATATATGTTCCTTTTCCTTGGGGCAAGTACTGGCGGTAAGAAAGATGTTTCACTAAGGACCTCTGGCTTACTCAGGACTAGTAAAACTGTATGCAACGGAACGCAGGTCTCAGTATTTAGGAAGGAGCGCCTGCAGCTTGGCAGAATCCGAAGTGTGTATGCTGCCTTGCTCTGAACAACCCCTGACTCTCCGGTAAAGACCCTCAGAGCTGATTGTCGTTAAAACCAAGCAGCACACAACATCCTGATTCCTTCAGCCCTCACTCACCAAGAGCCTTCCTGTGTCCCTGGCCGTGTGTGGGGGGCCATGATCACAAAACAGAGACTGTGTTTTTCCTCAAGGAGCTTACAGTCCAAACAGAGAGGCACACACACAAATAAGCTGATTCAAAATTGATGCTGCATGGAAGAAGGTTCAGATAGCCATAGGGACCTAGAAAACGTAGGGCCTGGAAAGATCCAAATTACACTGATATACAGAGATAAAGGAAATCAAGACAATTTAACAGAATTCAGTATTAGACGGGCTCCCACGTAGTTCCAGAGCTGAGCAAACACAGGGAGGAGGCCTTGCCTTCTGCTCCACTCGGGGTAAGGAGCTGTGGACGGGCCGTGTGTGGTCGAGGATGGGAAAGCTGGCTCGCTTTGCTTTGTTCCTCCGAGGTGCTGTCTCTAGTGTTGTGCATCCAATTATGGTGAAAGATTAGGGAGGAGCCCGTGAAAAAATTAAAAGCCTGGAAGGAACAATATTTAAAGTGAAGCCACAGCTGCGCCTCATGTTTTTTTTAAAAGGTGAATGGAAATGACTGCTTGAGATAAACTGCAATAAACAGGAACACAGAATGCCAGCTGCCATTCCAGACAAGAGCTCTGCCCTCCCCACTCAATTACTGAGGAAAAGCAGCCGTCGACCTCCATTAACCCTCACGTCTTCCTGTCTGTAAAGGCTGGATGCTCTGGGAGAACTCTCTTAAGTCACTGAACCCTGGAGCCCAGCCTCACCTCGACCACCTGGGGACAGTCTCTTCTGCGTTCTGAGCCAGGGTCTCCTTTTCTTTCAAGGAAGGAAATGGCCTGGTCGGCCTCAGATGTTATGAACATGATGCCTCTTGGCTTCTACTTCGGGGTTTTTTCCATCACATCACCCTGTTGACACACCTTGCTCAGCCCGTATGGCTGGGGAATGCGTTGTTTCAAGTGACTTGACTTTCTGGACATAGGGTATTTGAATTATATCTCAATTAAAAAAGTAAACCGCACACATGCAAAAAATGTGTGTGGTTTTATATTTTAGATAGAATTCATATACCATAATATCGTATATTATATATAATTAATATGCTACAAAATTCACCGTTTCAAATTATACACTTTGATGGTTTTTAGTATATTTATAAGGTTGTGCAAACCACTATCTAATTCCAGAACGTTGTCATCACCCCCCAAAAAGAAACCGTGTACCCCATTAACAGTTACAGTTCTCAATTCTCTCCTCCCCCACAACTGTTAATCTACTTTCTGTCTTTTTGGATTTGCCTGTTCTGGCTGTCTTTAGTTCCTGTCTCCCCTCTCTTCTCACCAGCTTACCCCACCCTTCCCTTTAATATTGACAGCTACCATTTAAGAAGTTTCTCTCCAGACCATGCACCGTGCCAAGGACTTCCCATATAGAATTTCATTTAATCCTTAAACAAGCCAAAAGCTAAGTAATTATTATCTCTTTTTTCAGAAAAAGAAACCGGGGCTTAACGTGTTCCTGTCACTGGCATGAATGTCGGGGTCAAGGTGTTAACTTGGGCCTTCTAGACCCCAGTTTCCCCACCCTGGCCTCCTGCGCCCGCTCCTGGACACACACACCTGTGTCCCGCTCGCCCAGATCCTAAGTCTACCCCGGCGTGGGAAATTGAGGACACCAGCGTCCTGGCAGTCGATTGTGGTTCGGCTGTTTCATAACCGTGCAGCGGGTATTTTAGACTGCTGTGACAGGGGTGCCAAATGGCTGCGATGGCTTTACAGACCTCTCACGTGGCACCTGTTAAAAATAGAGCTCCCCGATAACAGCGTCCTGTGTGGAAAAAGCAGTCTTCTGAGGGCAATCATTTGAGAACCAGAAAGAGCTCAAGATGCTCCCGAGCAGTTCGTGTTTTAGACATGCTGTTCATAAGGGAGGAAAACTTTCGTGTCCGACTGTATCCCTTTCGGATTCCATGTTGAAACACTTCCAAAACAGTCGTCATCTTTGTGGATTGCACCTCAGGCTCCTTTTCAGCCAGCAACCAGCTCCTGAACTTCAATTCTAGATATTTGTTAAATACCTTGGTTTTGGTCCCCAACAGTCAAGAGTTTTCAAGTGTTAAGGACCCCACACCGCAGCGCTCGTCTGCCTGTGTCTGTTTGTATCTCCTCCGTGCAGCCCGAGTTCAGTCAGTAGTCAAAGCCATCCTCCAGACCGGCTAGCGGTTGTAAACATCTTCATTCTCTGGACTGGCATCCCAGCACTTTCGATGTCAGCAATGTCTCAACTCAAACCGGGCCTAGAGCCC
This sequence comes from Eonycteris spelaea, assembly GCA_003508835.1. Taxonomy (NCBI): domain Eukaryota; kingdom Metazoa; phylum Chordata; class Mammalia; order Chiroptera; family Pteropodidae; genus Eonycteris; species Eonycteris spelaea. The sequence goes on from PUFA01000001.1 coordinate 3,147,408, forward strand.
TTCCCTGTGGGTGCCTATCCTGGGCTTTAGGTGTCCAAGGCCCGCTCTCCCATGAGCAGTGGTGATGCTGAGCAAGCTAAACCCAGGCCTCAACCTCACCCAGCAGTCCCCTGACATCTAGTCCAGAGGGTATTTTTAGGCAGATCGGTGCAAGGGTGCAAAGATAAGAGATTTCAACAGCATTTCAGTAAACCTTTCTGAACCATTTCAGTGTCTGAAATGGACAATGTCAGAAATACAAACTGAAAAGAAAGCGCCCAGACAATATTTATTCAGTGATACAGGAGGAAGATTATAAGATTATTTAATTTATATCCCCACTAATAATTGAAAAGCTCTTCCCTGAGGATAAGATAAGATGCAAAAGCTTGAAATAGTCTGCACAGTGCCAGTATTTATGCACTCGACATTCAAAAGCATACGATTAATTTTCTTTATTTTAATCTTGTGACAAACTCATGGTGGTTTCCGTGAGAAAATTAGAAAGTACCATCAATAGGATTGGGTTTTCTTTTGATTTTTTTTTGTTTTAAAGAAACTTAAGAAAATTTGCCTAATGAACAAATAAGTTCTGTACTCTTTGTTCCTGATTAAAATCCTCAGACTCCTCCACACTGGAATGCTGCCTCTACATGTTAGAGTAAAGCTGGCTTTCTTACAAGCTAAGGAGAAAATAAGAATGACTATCACTTTCCTACAGGAAGAGTACTTTCCACCAGGGAGCTCCAGAATCCCAGTTGCATTCCCTGGTGGATGTTGCTAATGGTGATGATGCCAGATATTACTAGGCAATAGATTGCACTGAAGCAAGGGGATCATTAATTGCTTCAAAACAGGCATCCTGGCAAGGCCTTGGCAGAAGCCAGACGGCTGTGAATGAAATCCACCTGGATGCAGAGTCTGGCCCTTCCACAGCAAACAGATCTGTGCACAATTAAAGAACCAACTCTGTTTCATTTAGCTACTTGATCTGTTCAATTGTTCGATGGTTCTCAAAGTGCCTGAACCAGCAGCACCAGCAGCATCTGGGCACTTATTTGAATGCGCTTTCAGCCCCACCCCACATCTTTTGAATCAGAAGAACAGTCTATGTTTTTACAAGCCCTCCAGTGATTCTCATACATTTTCAAGTTTGGAAACTACTGGTTTAAAGATATTTGTGACAGGGCTACTTCGTGTGTGTGCCCACCTATGCAATTCCTCACTTGGCACACCTGTGTCACAGCAACCTCCTGACATCCTGAGTTCCTGTGTGAGCTGTGGGGGACCGGGGAGGTATTCCTCAGCTTCTGGAATAAGGCAGCCCAGTCCTTAGGAAGTTTTCCCTTGTGGCATACTGTTTTCCTTTTTTCCATTGGTGGAAAGTGTTGCCCCCAGGTGGTTCATATGCACCCTGCAGTGTGTGAAGCTGACCAGGCAACAGTTTAGCAATGCAGAAAGCAGAATGCTGGAAATGGTATCTTCCCGGATTAGTAGTGAATAGAGTACTGACACAGCATTAAAAAAACAAACACATTCAATAACCAATAAAAGTAAGAAACACACAGAGCTGCGAGGGTGGGGAAGATCAACCCAGGGGAGAGACGGAAGACAGGCGATTTGAGAAAACAGTTTCATTGCTCCTACTCCCTTTCCCACAACCAGATCCCATCCAGGCCCAGGTTACTGCTGCTCCGGGCTTACGTCTGCCTTTATTGCCACAGCACTGCTGTGCCATTCACATCTGTTGGTCCCCTGATTCTCTAGGCTGAGCTTCTTTAAATATCTTCCTCCTTTGGGGAGTTTAAGGAGCCCTTCCTTTTGGTCAGACAGGCCCTTTCCGGCTACGTGGGTTTCATCATCTGTGCAGGAGTCAGAAGGAAGCAGCTGGTTTGCAATGTCCTGAGCACCAGTTGGCTTTAGGTTTACATATAGGGTGTCATTTCCCAAAGAGTATTCCGGAGAACCCTAGTGCCCCCGGCCCCAACTGTTTACACAAAAATATGATTCATCAATTAAAGAAACTTGAGAAATGCAGGTGTGGGGAGGAACAAACTTTCCTCTGCCCTCGTGGTTCTTCTGGCTGGTCTACTGATCAAATAGACATGAGGCACATTAGCAAGAGAAAATAACCGAATTTAATACATATGTATGAAACCCCGCCTACCTTATAAGCTAGGGCTGAGGCAGTATACTTTGGGGGCTTCAAAGCGTCATCGCAGGATAAGAACAGACCTTTAGTAAATAGAAGTTTGTCCTGCCCTATAGATAGGTCAAAAAAAATTATCTCAAATAATCTCTTATTATGAATGAGCAAGACCCCTAATTCAGGTTCTTCTAGATAGGTAAAGGGAGTGGCAGAAGTTTCTCTTGAGCCTGAAGCTAAAACTGCCTTTAGCTCAAAGTAGTCCGTGTACCACTGAGGTACATCTTGGGGTAGTTCATTCCAAACCCCTACACAGAACATACCCAATCTTCCGCTTATAAATTTATGTGCAAATTAGCATGTTGTGCAAATTGGCATGTGAAAGACGAGGCAACTCGTGCTGCAGAGCCCAGATATGTCATGATACTGCCAGCAAGGTGAATTGACAAAGGCAGGACCAGAGAGGGGACTTGGGAATAGTATCTGTGTAAGGGATGGGTACATGCCACATCCTGAAGAAGGTATGGAAAGGATTTAGAGGTAGATGATATCTACCCAAGAGAACTTTTTGGTTTTGTTTTTGTTTCCTTTACCAAATACCCTGTTTGTTCCTGTCAGACTTGAGCATTTGTAGCAGAAGAGGAACACAATGGGCAAAGCCCAGGACCGGTGTTGGGGTCTGAAAGTGCTCGGCTGTCTGTTTTTTGAGGTCACGGCTCTCACGGCTCCCTCAAAAGCCATTGTGAGCCTTATCTGGCCGGGTACAGGGGGTGGCAGTCGGGAATTCTGCTATCGGCTAGGACAAAAACTGCCTGTGGCTGGGCAGTGGTGAGTTTCTAAGCACGTTTTTGGTCTCCTCTTGGTCTCGAATGGCTTTTCTCTCTCATAGTGATGAACCGCTGTTCCTCAGTTGTCCTTTTGCGTTTTGCTAGTAATGATGACTTTACATGTTTTTCTTTGGGCTTATGAGGGTATTTCCCAAGGCCATTTTAGGAGTGGACCAGACTCCTCTTGTTGTAATAGCAGCCAAACAATGTGGTTTTGAGTCAGCCTCTCCCTTTTCCTGTACATTTCACTGTTCCTCACCCTGGAGCATCTTTGGGCTTCCGAGGGTTGGAGGACATAATTGCCCTGCAGGCGTAATTCCTTAGAGAGCGAAAGAATTTTGAAACCTACTCCTGTGGGCAACCAGAAGGAAATTAGGTTTCGAATGTTGAATTTGAAGAGACAAATTATTTCACTAGTCAGTTGAGTCCTAATTACTTGAAATGTTAGGAATCACATTTGTTCCAAAAGGAAGATTGAGCAGTGGTGTCAAGGACCGGGGCTCTGACAAGACATTTGCATTGTGAAAGTTTGTGGTTATGATTAGGCCTTGGTATACACTTTACAGTCCAGGGTTTTCTCCTTTTCTAAGAAAGCATCACATCCATCTCAGTCAAAAGGTAGATCCCTGACTCCTTAAGTCTCACGTTGACTCCTCAACACGGTGTCTACCATTTTTCGCCTGGACACAGTACTCGTCAGTGTGGAAAAGCAGAAAGATCTAGCACCAAAAAGATGAGCTTGAATCCTGGTTCTTCTGTGTCAGTGAAGTAACCTTTCGCCACCCTGCATCCCTTCGCCTTCAAAGCAGGAATTGTTGGAGGATTAATCGTAATAGCGACCATTTATCGATTTACAATAGCATGGGCCAGGTACTGCTGCTAAGGAATTTACGTAAATTCTCTGTATTTAATCCTCCAATATCAAGTGAGATCCTTTACCTTGGGGCTGGGGAGGGCTTTCCAAGCACAAAGCCATCAAGGACAGGACGGAGGAAGCAAGCTATTGACTTTAACTACCTTACAGATTTAAAATACGAAAGGACTGAACACCCTTCACATAAAATTTTCAAAACTCTCAGACCCTTATAGAAAAATAAGTAAAGCTGGAAGGAAATAATTCAGAGAAAAGCAAGTACAGCAACTAAAAATATGTAAATATTTATTCTCCCTGGTAATCAAAGAAATTAAAATTAAAAACGCATTTTGCTTATCAAATTAAAAATGACAAGTTTTTTTTTAAGTGAAACTACTCAGTGTTAGCCAGGTTGTAGTGAAAGCTGCACCCTTTTACGTTGCTGGTGGGCATGTAAATTGGAACAGATTTCTCTAGAGCAAAGTGACAGAATGTGTCAAGAGCCTCAACAAATGTTCACACCCAGCTGATCTGATAATTCCACTTCCAGGAACTTATCCTGAGGAAGTAATCAGACATGTGGGCAGGAATTTATGTAGAAATGCGAACTTCTCTGTTATTCTTAATTGGATACAGCCCAATGGCTAACAATAGAAGGTAACTCCATAGGATATAATTATATACGGCATTAAAAATTGTTTGTAAAGAATTTTAACTGGCATGAGGTAATGTAGGGAGGAGGCAAGAGAATTAAAATCAAGCCACAATCAGAGACTGCAGTATGATCAGCCATGCAGCCAGGCCAGGAAGATGCCTTCAGAACAAAGGAAGATTTCTGCTGGGATTACTAACAACCTATTCCCCACACCTGTGAAGGGGAAACAGGTACCAAGAGTCATTCCCTATGGCTAAGCCGTGGGGAACCTATAGATTAAAGGCTGAGTGAGAACTGCCAGCAGTCCTTTCACTCTACATATTCTTACCTTTTTACACTACATACTCTTCCCCTTCCTCACTGTATGTCGATATCAAAGGAAATGGGAACTACAGACTGACACATAAACTGAATTCCCTGAACACCCAGGGACCCTCTCAGTTGCTTTGCTCTGTCTCTCACTGTCCCTCTCACTCTCTGCCTCTGAGAGGAGACCACCTCTGTCTGTGGAGTGTGACCCCTTTCCTAATAACCTTTCCCTTTAACGCTAACTTGGCGTGTGTGTTGAGTTCTTTCTACACTCTCGGCCAAAGCACCCTCTCCTCTCCGTGCAGGGCCTGGCCTCCCCACCCCCACCCCCAACTCGGGGAAATTCGCGTTGTCCTGCATCGGAGGGAAATGATGAAAATATCGTAAACAATATGATCTTAATTTTGTGAAAAGAAAAAATTATTTGAGATAAAAATCTAGAAAGAAATATACCAAAATGTTGGCAGTCATCCGTGTCTAAGTGGTGGGATTAGGGGTGGTATTTCTGTTTACACTTAATTTGGTCAGTGGGGTGGGGGAAGAGGGGTGGAGAAGGGGGAAAGATTGTGTATTATAAAATAGTCCTCTTTAAACTGTTAATGAAGTATTCAGGTAAAGAATTATAATTAAGTAAACAAAATATTTTTAAGGCCTTCAATATCTATAGCTCTACTGAATAAATCAGGAAAGATAGACACAGAATCAAGGGTGTATTCACACTGGGAATAGGCGTTTTCTCTAAATAAAACCTTTTCCAGATCTCAGGCTAATATTGGACACCAGCATGTTGTTGAACATTAGTCATTAACTCACATTGTTATTGATTGCATTAGTTGGATATTTGATTCCACACAATAGTTTCCTGTCTGTAGAGGGCATCGAGAATCTCTTGTCTGTTACGTGGATTGCAAATAGGTTCTCTGACTACATTCAATCTGCATGCAGATTTGGGGATTTGGGAATGAATTAATTTGAAATAAAGATGTCAAGTGATGTGGCTCTGTTTGGCAGGACCATCACAAGTCCCAGCCCTGCGTGTTTGGAAGGGTGTGTGTGTTGCTTTAATTAAAGTTCCCAGCAGTCAACAGGCTGTCAATTGGGAACCATTCGTTGGCTTAAGGCATGGCACTACATATCTTTTATTCTATGCTGTCCCATACAGGATCCACTAGCCGCCTGTGGCTGTGGAACTCTTGAAATGCATCTAGTATGACTAAACAAATGATTTTTTACTTTAATTTTTAGTAACTAGTAACTACCATGTTAGGCGGAGCAGGCTTCACCTGTAGTATAATGCCCTTCACTTGGGTATGAAATGAAGCCATTTTTCAGTCCGCCCTTCCAACAGGTTGTGCGTTCTGTCACCCTGGCACAGTGATGCTCGGATCATGGCTCAGCGCTTTCACTGTAGCTTCTGGTCCTGGTGGCAGCAGGTGTGGCTCCAGAACCTCTTCCTGAGAGAATCAGGGGCCACGCGCCTCTCGTAGCCCCACCCAATCACGTGAGCAGGGTTTCTTGAAGCATAACTTGCTCAGTGTAGCCCTTCATCCGCCTGCGCAGAACATGAAATCTTGCTTCCCCAGCTTTTACCAGCCTACAAAACGGGAAACCAAAATCTCATTCTCACTCTAGGATTTCTAACTCATTATGGGTTTTTTTTTTTTTGGTAGTTGTTTTATTTTTAACTAAGGAAATCATTCCCGATCTTCTCTCCTGTTGTTTAAAGGGTTTACAAGTTCAGCATGGTGAGTTTTTATGGGACTTTTATGGGAAGGCAAGTGTTGTAAACATATCCAAATTATCGCAGTAGTGGAGTTTACCAAATTCTTCCCTATGCACACCGACCCGACTTCCCTTCAAAATATGAAACAGATGGGTTCAATTAGAATTCTCCAGCTATTCCAGACAATATGTTTCTCATAGTCTAAACCTGGTGAGATCAGTAAACTTTTGAACAGAAACAGTTGTCCCCATCAAGACTGAAAGCTGGGTGGCAGCAGGGCTTATGCCTGTCTCTGTAGGGCTCTATTCCAACATCATAGTGTGGCACTGTCCTATAGAGGTGCAGTGCATGTTGGGAGGATGAATTAATGTTCTTTGCCATAGAGAAAGTGGGCTGAAGGGATGCTATAAAGAAGTGAGAGGACAGGATCCAGGGAAAGGCCACAGCTAGGATGAGAGCAATTTGATTTAAGACAAAGTGCTTGCCCTCCACAGCTTTACTCTGTCATATCTAGCGGGTAAGAAGAAGAAAGATCACAGCACCAAGTAACCCAGTTCTGTCCTGGTGAAGATCATTTAGTACCACAGTGGTGGTTTCCTGGACTATTGTAAAGGGCCCTGGAGAACTGAAATTGCTCACAGAGGTGGAACCAGGAGAGGCTGGTTTAATTTCAGCTCTTAATAATTTAAAGCTCTTGTGCTGCAGCCTATTTACTTATTTTTTGTCTAAGGTTACAATTCTAAGAAACTTAGCAGTTAGACTGCCTATAATTGTGATATATCTGCCCACTTATCAGCAATTTTTATTTTCCTGAAATTTTAGGCACAGAAAAATGAGAGAGAATCTATCCGACAGAAGTTGGCACTCGGGAGCTTCTTTGATGATGGCCCAGGAATTTATACCAGCTGTAGCAAAAGTGGGAAGCCAAGCCTTTCCTCTCGGTGAGTGTTCTTTTGAATCAGTTTTCTGATATGTACCTAATGGATTTTGTCATCTGACTACATATTTAAAAAATCTTTGACTATTTTTTTTTTTCATAGTACTATCACCTTTATTTGGAGTCTGGACAGGCCTCTCCCTACCTGTTTCTGGGGCTTGTTTTTTGGGTTTTAGTTTTGAGGTTCTTTTGGCCCATTTACCCAGCCACTTGAGGTCAGATTTCTATATTTTATTTTTTCCCAGACATGGTACTGATTTTGCATTGTGATGGGGGAATCAAGGCACACTCTAAAGCCAGCTGGCTGATGCTTAGAGAAGTGTGGCAGACCACCAGATTTCCCATTAAGCAGTCCCAAAGCATCCAGCATCACACCCCTGATACATCTGATTGCAATGAATACTGGTAACTGAGAAATACAACTCCCACTTTGATCATTTAATGTTTATTATAGAACTTAACCTGTCCTCCAAGTGGTTTTTCTTTATCTTAATTTATTTCAAGATATCATTGCTCATTTACTGATATTTATTCCAGGATATCATTGGCTATTTGCATAGCTTCTAATTCCAAATAAAATATATTAAAATTATAGTTTTACCTAGAAAACAGGTCTGTAGACCAGAGCTTCTCAAACTTTAATATGCATGCAAATCACCTGGAGATTTTGTTAAAATGCTGATTCTGATCAGTAGGCCTGGGTAGGACTCAAGATTCTGTATTTCTAACAGCTGGTGTCCATGCTGCCAGTTCATAGGTCATACTTTGCTTAGTGAGGGTATAGATAGTCTGAAAAATGAGCTATTATGTATATAGGTATTCCAAGTTATAAAGCACATTGAACTTTGTTTTAATAAAGATGGTTTTAACTGAAGACCCATCAGCATTCTTTCGATGCCTCCCCAAATGACTCTTTCTGTCAGAATGACTGTGTCTTCCTTTGGGTCCTTTAAGACAAATACTCCCAATGTAAGTACTAGTTATAGTTACCATGTTCAGCCAGGTGTGAGAGACACATGATAGTATTCATGCATTCATTTGGCCAACAGATTTCCACTCTCTCCTTCATGTGAGACCCAGATTTAGACCCTTTAATATCAGTTTCTGGGAGGGCTTTCAATAAGCCATGTACTTCAGTCTGATCCTTAGAGAGTCATCCGAATCAGCAAAAATCAGAAAGCACACTCACGCTCCCGTATGTGCGGATTCAGGAGTCAGCGTAGGTGGGTAGGATGTCAAGGCAGGAGCTGCCGTTTGGCCGTGCCGAGTAAGGCCTGTCTTCTTCAGCGGAGTGCCAGCCAGCTCATGGCATTCCTTCCCCCTTTTCCTGTGTCATTGCAGAGCTGGAAGTGACCTTTCCCTTTGCGGTAGAAGTTCCTGTTTCCCCTCCCAGTGGGATGTGGCAGGAAGAGCTTTGGGGACCTGGAGGCCTGAGGATTGGTCCTAGTCAGTTTCTAATTTTGAGACTTTAACAATTTACTTTTATCATCCTTTCAGTTGCTTCATTTTTATAAAATGAAGGGATGGACCATATAGTCATATAGATCTCTACTACTGCTCTCTAATATTCCCCAAAGTGCCAAAAAGTTTTCTTCTAGAACCTCCATTTCTCTGCTCAGCAATGTCTTATCTCTCCAATTCAAAAGGGAGATTTTTGTCTTTTAAATCAAAGTCAGATAGGTATAGATACATACACACAAGACTGTGCGTGCATACATCGTGCATACATATATGTGACTGTGAAAGTGAAATAGAATTAATAACTGTGAAGTATATAATAACACAAAATGAAAGTAGCAAGCAAGCCCCTGTCCCACGCCTCTCTATCCTGGTTCTCCCTTCCAGAAACAATAATTTTAAACTCCTTGGCTGTTTCTTCTGGTATTTGCATCCATATGTCTAAGTAAAATGCATATCTTCTTAGCGTTTACTTTTAAATGACCATCTTTTGACTAGAAATTTGGGACTCAACTCCTTCTTATATCCCTCCCACAGGCATAGCCATATATTATTCCAAACCCCTTCTCCTTTTATAGTTATTTCACAATTTGGGGTCAAATAACTCTTCAATGTTTACATTATTAGAGTCAAATATTATTCATACTGAACCATGTTACAAACTGTTACTACTTGAGTAACTGTTTTGTTTGTCTTGAAATGGAAACTGCCCCACTTTTCCCTTTGGCGGTCCATGATTTTGACTGCTATGTTGTATTCCCTGCGCGAATGTATCTGCCACTCTTCTGATGAGGGGTGGTGGGTTCCAGAGGTTTTGCTCTTGTAAACAATGCTGCTCATACTCATTCTTGTATATCTTTTACTGTCTGTCTGTATGCAAGAGTTTCTTTTTGATATTCACTAGGAGTGGAATTATTAGGAAAACATATGAATGCTCACATTTAAAAGATAATACCTGTGCTCTAAAATGGTTATGTGCCTACCAGCAAAGTTTCAGAGATCCTGTGGATCCATAACCTTCTAACACTTGATATTGCCCATTTCTTTTTGTTAATTGAATAGCTATAACATGGTATTATTAGCCTTCCTTCTTTCCTCTTCTGTAAAATGACTATTTGGGTCTCATTGGATTCTTCGTGCTCTTTTTTTTAATTGAAGTTCTGTAATCACGATACTCGTCCTTGATAAGCTGTATGCATCACAGATATCATCTCCCAGGTTGTAACTTGTCTTTTCACTTCTTCAGTGTGTCTTTTATGACCAGAAGTTCTTAATTTTAACATAGTTAATTTTTATCAAACTTTTCTTTTAGAGTCCATGCTTTTCTGTCTCTTAACATAAGAAATCTTCTATCCCAAGGTCTGAAGACATTAACTTAGATTTCTTACCAATAGTTGAAAGTGTTGATTTTTATAAAAAAGGCCTGTAATAAATTAGGAGTTGATTTCTTGACATGGTATGAAGAGAAATCTAATTTCATTTTTTTTTCCATATACGTAACTGCTTTTTCTATCATGATTATTGAACAATCCCTTTTTTACTCACTGATCTGATGACTTCTGTATATAGTAGCCAGTAATGGGAATACATTCTATTTTGGTGATGAGCGTTTCTATCCCTGCACCAACATCGTACAGTCTAATTTACTATAGCTTTCTGACATCTAGATAGGCAAGTCCCTCTCCTTACTGTTTTTCTTAGGGAACATGCTCCCTCTTTTTGCTTTTTTATTCTTCCATTTAACTTTTCAATCATTTAATCAAGTTCAGCAAAATACTCTCAGGATTTTGACTGGAATTGCATTGACTCTATGGGCCAATTCAAGAGAGAATTACATTTTCGCAACACTAAATCTTCCTATCCATGAACATGGCCTGCCTCTCCTTGATTTAGATCTTATTGACTATTTCTTAAAGTTTTATAATTTTCCATTTAGAGAGAATGTACATGTTTTCTTGTATTTCCTTCTAGATACTTGATATTCTGGTTTTATCTTAAATTCTCTTTGATAGTGCTTTCTCTTTGTTTGCTTCTGGTGAACAGAAATGCAACTAACTTTGTATACTAGTCTGATAGCCAGTCACCTTGTTATTATCACTTCTATTATTTCTCTATTCTCCTGTTATTTTTAATAAAGTTGTCTGTACACAGTCTTTTGGATTTTTAAACAATGTCATCTACAAAAAAATAGCTTTATCTACTTCTTCCCAATCCTCATGCCTCTGGTTTCTTTCTTTGTTTTAAGCCCTAGGTAGGTAAAGTACACTAATACGTTGAGGATTAAAAATGATAGTAGTTTAAATCCTTAGCTAATTTCTCAGTAAGTGGAATGCTTCTAATGTTTCCCTATTTAGGATAATGCCAATTTTATGTTTCCTTTAATGTTTGTGTTTATGAAACTAATGATATTCCCTTCTATATATAATTTATGAATAATTTTTACCATAAATAGGTATTTAAATTTATTACATGCTTTTTCTGTATTTCTTGAGATAATTATATGATTTATTCTATTAATCTAATAATGAATTAATGAATCATTTTTATAGATCTTCAAAATATTGAATAATTCTTACATACCTAGTATAAACCAAAATTAGTTGAGGGTATTTATTTTCAGTCACTATTGGATTTTATTTATAATATTTCATTTAGGATTGTTATAGTTCTATTTATGAGTGACATGGGTCTGTTATATTATTATAATATTTTCTCTGGTTTTAGTACCAGGGTTATGCTGGCTTAAAAATGAGTTGGCTACTATTTCCTCTTTCATGTTGTCTAAGAAAAGTCTGCGTAATATTGGAATGATCTGTTTTTCTTCTGTATAAAATCATCTGGGTCTGGTGTTTACTTCATGTGTTTGCTTTAACTGCTTCTATTTCTTAAACAGTTTTAAGATTATACACACTTTTTATTTCTTCTTGTGTCAGTTCTGATGTTATATTTTTCTAAGAATTTGTCCATTATGTTTAAGTTTTCAAAATTTTGGGCATAATACTTTCTCATTTCACTGAAGGTTTAAGCAATTTATTTTCAAGAGATCTTCCCTGACCATCTAATTAAATGACAAACACCCAACTTACCTATCATTTTCTCTCCTCTTACCCTGCTCATTCTCTTAGCCTGATTGTTTTTCTTCATGGCCCTGTCACTACCAAACATTGCATTAACTTTATATATATTTTTAACTGTTCTTTGTTTTTCTCTAGCACTAAAATATAAGTTCTAAGAAAGCAGGACTGTTTTGTTCACCACCATAACTATTGCCAAAAATAGTGCCTAGTACATAGTCACTAAATGTCTGTTGAATTAATGAACTTTGGTAAATTTCTTTTAGAATGGTCAGGTAAAAACACAACTCTTTCATTAGGGTGCATTAAAAGTATCTAAATTTTTTTCCTTTTGGATTGTAAATTGCCCCAGAGAAGAACTCTCCAACTCAGTCCTGAGGAGTTTTAAGCCTGGCTCAGTGTTTTAAGACTTTGGCAAGGGAATGATTGAAGGTTCAGCATGCAGAATTTCACTTTATTCTCTTGTTTCAAAAAGTCCCTTCATTGCCCCTTCTGCTTTGCTTCAGTGTGCCCTAGCCAGAGCTCCTCTGATTCAGCCTCTCAAGGTAATGAACTTCCTCATTCTTCTGGCTGCAGATGGACAGGATAAATAGAGGATCTTAGGTAGTCCTGTGAAGTGTCGCATCAGCCTTCCTTTGTATGCAGTCCTATGCCATTTCCCTGCCTTCAGATGTACCTGAGCATTGTCCAGGATTCTGCAGTGTAAATGCAGGTGCTTCCTCCACCAGCCAGCCCTGCAGGCGTCTAGCAAATTGAGATAGTTTGGTCAAATATCTCACTCCATCTGCATTTTGTTTCCCAAAAATCTTTCCAAACTCTTTTGTGTGCTGTTGTCTTCTTTTACATTTCTTTGTTCATGTTGGTTTATGCTTTCTTCCTTCCTTTAATTTTATTTTAGTAGGATTTCAGAAAAGAGTAGATAAGTACTTGTGTTCGGTATGCTATGTTTAAATACAAGTCTCAGGAAAGTTTTTATTACTTGAATAACAGAAATAGTTACTCAAATAAAATCATGTGCAGAAACCCTGTGTGTAAAACAAAACAGTCCTCCTCTGGTTCAGTAGGACCAAAGGAGAGGAACTGGGATACCCCTGCCCAGAAAATGCCTCTCCCATCATTTTCCTTCAGTGCCACTCTACATCCTCCCCCTTCAATACCCCTCACCATACCTCCCTTTGGTGCCCCTCTCCATCCCTCCCCTCCAAGCCTCCAGAGCCCACCTGAAACTCTTCTGGCAGAGCAGAACTTGAAAATCACTAAGTCATCTATCCCCTTTGGAGACACAATTATCTAAACACATATGCATTTCACAGTAGCTCAGAACAAGCTACACTTGTTGACTTGCCATAAGGAAGATTATTTATATCCTGTTCTTTCAGATGTTTTTATCTGCACATGCTGGGATGAGATCATCCTCTGTGGGAACACGATGACTTTTTGGATACCCCTAAGGATGATGATTAATCATGACACTTAATGTTTCTAAGAAATATTACTTTATCCCTGTAAGTTTAACGTCTGCAAAGACTGTCATTTTCCCTCATCAGCAATAATGTAGGAGAAAAGCCCTAGGAAGTGTTCAGTTGCAATTGTGTCACCCGTATTCCCCATCTCTATTAGAATTAATTTTTTTCTAATGTATTATTGTCCTGAAATTCTTTGCGAAGTTAGAAATACCTTACCTCTCACTTACAAAAGTCCTTGAGAGATGTTAGAACTCTGAGGTCCCCAGTATGGTACCCAGAATATACCAGGGCACATGTGTTGAGTTAATTAAATAATCGGAACTAGGTAAAGCATATATGAATGTACTACTCTGAAGAGCTCACTCATCAGTTTTAAATGAGGCCGAGGACTTAAAATTAATCGGCCAAGCAATGGATTCTGATGTGCTGAGCTTACTTTAAGGCAGGGTCTACCCAAGTAAGTGGGATCTTTGGCAAAATCATGGAGGTTTTTTTTTTTTTTTTTTTATGTATTGTAAAAGATGTACATTTACCTGTAAAAATTAATTTTATACACATTATGTGAGAAATTTTGAAGTATCATGAAGGTCTGAGAAGGCGGATTTAAGCACTCCTGGGAGTACAAGTCCTTCTCAGCTGTCCTTTGGGTTTCAGCCCCACTGAAGTTTTCTAATTGGTCCTCTCTCCTAAAGCACTTTTTAAAAGAGTGACAAGCTGTTAAATGTAAGCTAGGCTTACAGTAATCCCATAAAGATATTTCATGCCTAATACTGCAGCAAAAGAATTTGTAATATTGTTTCATAACGCAACTAATTAAATTTGACCTATACTGAAAAGTGGCAAATATAGGAAGTGTCATTTTTTTCCTTCAAAATTTGCTAATCCACACGTAATCAGCCTTTTCAAACTGGGACTATATGACCTTTGTCATTTCTTTTCTATTTTAAAATGTTCGGCAAAAAGAGCTTTTAAAATCTTAAAAGGAAATGAGAAAAGTGAATTACCTATCTTTGAAATGAGGTTTCTAAGAAATATTAGGTATACTCATATTCTTGAAAAATATTCCTTTTCTCTTATTAATAGTATATACTTTCCTATGAAATATCTTTATGGACCAAATTAATCTTGAATCAGCATTATATTGTGGATTCTGAGTTTATAGAGCTAAGTATTCTTAAAGTAATGGAAACTGGTTTGGCTGCTATGAGAACACAAGACAGAATAGCCATTAGTAACAGACATCCAGGAAATCTTTCATTTTTCAAACATTACAACCTGGTCTGACATTGTGGAAAAAACTTTCTCTGGCTTCTCCATTCTCCTTTTACATTGCCCCAAGGTAGATTTTATTTACATACTGATAAATATAAAGTATGCGACAGGATGATACAACCTAGAATATTCTGTACTCTTCTCTCCAATATTGTGAATATTATGAAAAACAGAAATTCCCCCAGAGAGCTTTAAGCAGCTGGTTTGAATAATGATTACTGTTTATTTATCTCAACCATGCCAACATCCCCAAATCAAAACCCATTTCTTGTTCTAATCGGTTTATTGGTGAATGGCTGAGACAAGACCAATAATAGATACCCACCACCTCTTTTCGTGTTTGGGCTGCGGGAGGGGGGCACAATAGCCCAGGTTGTTGTAACAACTGGGCAGATAACATTGATCTAGAGAGCCTTTAAAGAAATTGGATTCATGGGAGCTTTGAATGTGAGGGACTGAGAATCTGTATGTATAGAATCTGCCACAGAATTACAGGTCAAACTCGCATTGTTTTGCCAGAAAAGTGAATCATCCTTTTGTCTCTGATGGTTAGAATTTTTATATGATTTCCTGGAAGAAGTAAATAGAATAGTCATATATACCCAGCATGGGTGAGGAAAGAGGTTGCCCTGCTTCATCACAATGAAATCTGCTTTCTGTTGCGTCTTTCTTGAAGTAGCAGGTGCATACTCTAGCAACCTATTTATAACATGCAACATGTCTCTTAAGTTTCATATTAATCTCATACACGTATACTAATAATTCGCTTAGAAACTCTTCGTACTTCGCAATTTCAAGGTGCATGTCATGGCAAATGGTAGTTTACAAATTCTTTTTTAAATATTATTTGAAAAGTCATTGGGTAATCTACAGAAAACATATCTTTTTTTTAATGTCCTCCTCCAAGGATTACTTATCTATAGTATTCTAAAACATACAATTTTAAAAGAGAAGCAAGATTTAAAGTGGATCTTTTGAAGAGCAATAAGATTAAAATGGCACAACAAATTAAATTATGTAAGCAGTTCTTTTCTTTCATATATCCGAAAGAAAAGCAAATTGGTATTTGAGAAATTTTCTTTGTCTAATAAATAGCTTTGCTTTACAGTAATGCCAATGACCCCCATTTAATTAGGTGCAATTAATTTTGTGCAAGCGAAATTTGACATCTTGCTAGAGGCACAACCAGCTGTACCCTGCCTTATGAATTTTTTTTTTTAATCACCAGTGAGAATTCATTGTTGGAGCTATTGCAAAAGGGTGGCTAGCAAGAAGAAAACGACCACGGGGCTGCATTTTGTATTTTAAAATGACTCCAGTGGACAGCCGAATGTTTAATTAAAAGAGATTCTAGGAATGAGTTTTCATTGGTGCATCGTCTTTGACAAGTTATCATGACTTTATTACTGCGATTTGCACTCCCTGGACAGTGCTCACGCACACATGTCCGGACACGCGTGGCTCCTGTGAAGGGAGGACTAGGCTCCTCTGAGAGTTTACAAAAGCATTTGGTGCACCTAGAAAACACCCTCACTGACTCGGGGTGAGCTGTGTCACCTGAAGTTTAACACGTTCTTTCGTTCAATCTTATAAAAACGTTTTCGTGCCCCTGTGGATTTCTTTCTCAATTTCAGATTATCACACGCGCATTAAAAACCCACAGAAGATATTTCGAAAAACAACTGCCAATTAAATGGTGATGACTGCTAACACTTAGAATTTTTATTTTAGTTATTAAAAGAATCCGTTTCAGCGTATTTGGGTATGCACTTTTATCACGTGTATTTTGTGCATACCAAAAAAAAAAGTGAAAAAAAAGTGAAAAAGAAGTGAAAAAAAAAGAAGAAAAGTGTTGGTTAAGGTAGCCCAAAACCCTTTTCACATTCCGAGTCCCATTCTCTGTTTAACCACTTTTCCTCAGAGTTGTCAGTCTTTGCTTTTCTCTACCCGTGTCACCCTGTGTACCTTCAGGAGAGACTGCGCATCACCTTCTAAACTGCTGTCCTTATTCGGCAAGTTTTGAGCTTTGTCGTTCTTGTCAGAAGGCATGAACAGTCGCTACCAGAGCCAGCTTCTTCGTCAGTGGTGCTGAACTGGTGTGTTGGCCGACAGGGTTCCAGTTCAGTGGAGCAGCCCTGCCACCAGCCGCCTGGGTGGCCGAGACTGTGAGGCACTCCCGATTTTCAAGATGGCAAAGTCTGCATAACCACATTCATAGAATCAGTGCCGTCCAGACCTACTGCGTTCTTTTTAGTGACTGCGTAGACTTCAAATGGCCACACGGATTAATCATGAAAGAGAACGTCTTTGAGATAAAGCTTACTGTGAACCAAGCCTGAATGACAGCCCCGACATTTTTTAAAACACGAACATATAAAAGTAGTGAAAGCAGTGATTCAGGGTTCAAGAGATTAAAAGAATTTGCCATTTTCTCAAAATTCACTCATACTCCTCAAAAACATACAGGCGTTGCCTCTCCAACTGCCGTGATTTTACCCCAGCCACGGGAACGTTGTCACAGGTCTGGAAGGGCTACAGCAGCTGAAATTCATCCACAGGTCGAGCAGATACAAGTTTAATCTCCTTCCAGGCTGAGTGGAATAAAAGGCAGGCTGGCTTTCAAAATGCAAACAGTTAAATGTATATCAGTCAGAGCCTATAATACACCGCAGGTCTGAGGAGCAGCCTTGGCTTGAGACGGGGCCAGGAAGATGTCGGAGGTTGTATCAGAGTCCATCCACAAAAATGTACACTTGCAGGAAAATGTTTTTCTTGCTGTCCTCCAAGAGGCTCTCCCACCACCCCAGTACCCTGCCCAAAACGAAAGCCCAGCCTGACTCATACGTGAGTCATGGTCCCTTGCAAAGACACCCTCTGAGTCAGACACACAAGCATCCTCTTCCAGCTGTCAAACATTTGATCCTACTCACCTTTTCTCCAACACATAAGCGCTAATCGGCTCGCCCATTTTCTCTCCTTTTCCCTTTTTAATTCCTGCTAAATGCCCACACATGGTGACTCAGAGGCACGCAAAAAAGACAAATTCAAAGTCAGTTTGGTTTCTTCCGCCAAAAATTCTCTAGGTGTATTTCTTACCACCTTTCTGTGTACATACCTCCACATTTTAGTTTACAAAGCCGAAATCATACTATCCCTACTGTTTTATAGCTGGGTTTGTTTTGTTCTGTTTTGTTTTTTTCACTTAACATATCAAGAACATTTACCTGTATTCATAACTGTTCTATCATGCATATTTTTTCACTAGCTGCATAATGGCCACTCATAGATGTCACCAAAATAGACCTAATCTCTTGTAAGACTTTTAGGGTTGTTTTCATGTTTTTTGTTTCGTCTTAGTTTTGCTTTCTTTTTTCATCTTCTCTTTTTTCTTCCATTCATGAATTTTTTCTATCCTTCTTAAAGTGCCCCAGCCTCTCAAGAAAAACCCTAGTCTTAGAGTAAAATACAGTCTTGTGACCTTGTATAATTTAACCTCTGAGCCTTAGTTTTCTCATAGGTAAAATGGAGTTCATAATATTCTAGGTATATCTGAGGATTAGAGATAAATAAAAAGTGTCTAGCACAGATTAGTGCTCAAAAATGGTGACTCTTTTTTACTTCAGAATGTAGATTGCTTAGTGAAGAAGGCTTTAGTGAAGATGAAAGTAGACCACATTTGGTGCCTAGGAGAGATGGCTGTTTTATTTCATAATTATTCCACTATCTGAAGAAGCCTCATTCTGGTCTTCAATTCATGCTAGACGATAGTTCTGGTAAAAATGCATTTTTTCCAACATTAAGAGTCTGTAATTCCAAATTTAATTACATGCAAGTGGTCATCAGTGAAGGAACCAGACACAATGCGGCATTCAGTCTGGCATCTGTATGAGGAAGGCAGGGAATTACAGTTCTCTAGAGGATAAGGACAGAGGGGCTGATGCTTCACTGAAGGCAAGCTGGTGAGTGCCAGTTCCCCTTCTCCATTAGCTCGTTTACGTAGTGAGAAGATTGTACGGCCGTGTGGTGTTAGATGCCTACCAGTCATCATGTGAACGTGTACAGATGGAAGGGTCCAGAACTAGCCTTAGGAAGGGGAGCCAAAACCCAGAGGGGGCCACTCACACTCCAGCCAGCTTTGAAGCTGCCTTCCTTAGCTTCTGCCAAGGATGCCAAGTGCCTGAATCCTGTAAGATGCGGGGTCAGGACGGGCCATTGGGAGACAGAATGTTCCCCTTCCCCTATTCCTCTCTTTAGCACGTAGTTTGAAACCACCCTTGACTTCCCTGGGCACGACCGCCTTTCTCCTGCACTTCCCTGCTCATCCACACTTCTTGGTTAGCTCCTTACTTATGAATTAATGTCCAGTTAGTAAAAGTATTTCTATTCTCATATATAAGATAGGGAATGTCTGCTAAGTGATGTGTGTGTTTGTGTATGTGGATGTGCGTGTGTCCTCTTCTAAGGGCTTATACATTCCACATTTCTATTTATACATTGCGGTTTAATGATCCAAGCATTGGTACCTGTTAGAAGACCTGGTTTCTGTTATTCTTGGTTCAACTACTACTATGCATCCACTTAATATAGGGGTCATGAAGTATAAAATGCCTTCAAGGGCCAACAAGAAACATAAGTAAAGTAGCCCAGATAAAAGGTAATAGGTGGGACTGTAGAAAACTAGAAAGTGTGCTTCCTGGCCAAAGGAGACAGCAGAGATGTGATTGCCTGGTCATCAAATGAATGAATGGATAAATAGTTAGACATCTCTTTTCTGTCTAATATAGTTATAAAAATCATTTATAGGTCTTTTCTATGTGCGATGATATATGTTGGACCAGCAATATTCTCTCCTGTTATCTGAATACCACTCCTTTTAAAAAGTCAAATTATCATTCCATGCATCACATAGTCTCTAGCAAAAGAGTTAACATAATCGTGCTAAAGTAAGATAAGAAATAGCAATGTATTTTCACAATAACAAGTATTGGGAAGCAAAAACTTTGCCTTTCCTTTAAAAAAAAAAATACTAATAGGTATTTCTGTAACTCAGATAGTAAATGTCAATATACAACATTCAGTAGGGAAGAGAAGAGGAAGAGGCAGGGTTTGGGGAGATGGGAAAAGTATTTTATAATGGATCATCCCACCTCAACACATCCCACAGAGACACCATCACACATGGTACCACACATGTGGTACATCTAGAACTTATCCAAACATTATATATAAAATTTTTGAATAATGCATCAAAAGTCCATTAAATTAAATGGAAATAATATATTTTAACAACCCATCCACAAACTAGTCAGGGATATTGAGTAACGAATGACACAGCAGGGCCTGTGGTTCTTGTAGTCACACTGATTGCGGACAGATAATGAGCAAGACATGTTTGAAATCCACAGCCCTTTGGGAAACTCCTCCCTCTGTTTCTTAAGGAAACCATACAATTGCCTTGAAATTATAAGCGACTACATGAGGTATCTGCCCTTTAAAATCATTTTGCCACCGCAGGCAGGATTTAACAAATCTAGTCCTAAGGTTAAGTGTAGTGTAGGGGAAGGGCCACTGGATCCCAAAACCAGAGGCCCCCTGTAGTCTCCTGCTGTGTGGCCTCATTGCCATAATGATGTGGTGTCATAAAAAACCACCTACATCAGCAATATACAATGATCAGCACTTACTTCTGCTTAGGGCCCTGTTTACGTTGGCCGAGCAGTTCTGCTGACCAGAGCTGGGTCAGAGCTGGGCTTGTGTGGGCTTACGCGTATGCCTGAGGTCAGCTAAAGGTTGGTGAGGGACCTGTGCTGCTCCTGGCTGAGCTCTGTCATGTGTCCCCAGCTTCCTTTGGGAGAACTGCTGATTGAGGTCTGTGCTACAAAGTCACTCATCAGCCAGCAAGCTAACCTGGACTTGTTCTGAAGGCAGTGGCAGGGTCCCTGAGGGGTAGACTTGGAACTGAAACCAAGTCACTTCCTCTGCATTCTGTTGGCCAAGACAAGTCCAGGAGGCCAGCCCAGGGATAGGGAAGTAGTTCCCACCTCATGATGGAAAAGCTGCCAAGTCCTGTTACAGAGAAGCCAGATACCAGCCGGAGAAGAATTGGGACCATTTTTATAATCAGGCTGTCACAGGTCTGGGTTAAGTCATTTGACTTCTCTGGGTAACCGTTACCTTGCCTATAATCCATAGGTGGTTATTCAGCCCAAAGAGAAAATGTTAAGTGAACGTACTTTCAAATGCAAAGTAAATGCACCATTCCAAGTGAAGTACAGGAGGAAAACCAAAGAATTTTAAACATCTATATGAAGATGCTGGTTATCCAAGCCAGTACTGGGAGACTCCTATTTCTAAAATCAGAAAACCCCAAATGGTTCTGTGGTCCAGAGCTGGCCTCATACTAGCCCAGCCCCAGGCATCACACCCAAGGCCAAAGCCAAAGGCCCGATGCATGATGGTTGCTGCTCCAACGGAAGTCACAGCATCGCGTTGTTTGCCACAGGAGATGAACTGGTCTTGTCTTCATATTTTGAAAAAGTGTTCTCTGTTCTCTTTATACTGAATCATATTACTGTTTTTGAGATATCCTCTTAGTAGTTAAAAACTTTTCATCTCTGCCAGCCTCTCAATTTTGTGCATGTTTTAGTAATATCTCTCTGGTCACAGTAGTTAGAAGTCAGCACAAGCATTTTCCGAGTAACAGTCTTCCTCCCTGTAAATGTCAGGCAGATGTGGGTGCTGAACAGCCTCTCAACTAAACGCCTTCCTGCTGTCGCTCAGAAGGCCACTTTCGCTCACACTGAGATGTCCCTAAGACATAGTCTTTATCTCTTCATCTTTCTGAGCATTCTCCATCCAGGACCCTTGGGGCTTCCTCTCAGCAGCTCTGGGCAGCAGTGTGGCTTTTCACTGCTGCATGGTACATAAGGAAAGAGTTTTTGAGAGAACCAGGATGCAGACCTGTCAGAACTGAAATCCACAGGCAAGGCCCAGGTGTCAAGCAGCCTTTTGCAGGCAACCTCTGCTAAATGCCACTCAAAACATCGAGTAACCTTGACTCGGATACCTTAAATGACATTGCTAATTAACACGATAAGGATCACGTTTTGTTTTCACCTCAGACTCTGCTTGAGAGATGGCAGACAAATTAGACCTCCAGCAGCCTGGATTTCACAAGATTGTGTAGCTGGTTGTGAGTGAGGCCAGTTGCACTGCAGTGTGGGGACTCCAGGTTGCAGGAGCGAGTCTCAGGACAGCCTCGCCTCCGCAGGGCAGGAGGGAACCTGAACAGGCCTTATCTAACTTGACCTTGTGACCCAGAGGCCTTCAGCAGCACCAAGTGGCCCTGCTCACCCCACAGCCATGTCTCTGCTTGGGAGCTGTGGTTGAGTTTCCCCAAAGCCCCAGTCATCTTAAAACCCGCTTAAAGGCTAAAGGCAAACAAATCCTTTTTGAAACCTGAGTCCGTTTTAAGATGTCTTTACAAAAATCCCCCCTGAACCATTAGCTGTTATGTCATATAATTTCCTTTTCCTGAGTGTAACATTCTTGGTGATTACCACTATAAGGAATTATAAGTCTCACCCTGTAAGAAGCTCTGTTCGGTTTCCCACAGTGATAATGTGGTACTAAGGCGATTTTCTGAATTTCTACCTGAGGTGTTTTTTCATTTCATTCTGACTACTAAATCCCTTCTCTCTTTTTCTTTTTCTTTTGCCTTTCCTGGGTTAGAAACTCTGTATAGGATGATTGATTTAGGTCTGAGCTAATCGTGAGCACAAAGGTCAGTTTGGGGGCAGAACGACAGAATTTACAATCAGACTGCCTTCAGAATATATATCTTTGGATGTTTTAAACCTTATTTTATAATGGTATCATGGGTTGTTTTATATTTTTATAATCCAGTGGCTAAATAATTCTTTTCAAGACTTTAGCTATTCAGTTAGTAGAAAGTTCTTAGATCGAATTGAGTTTAATTTAAAATGTCTTTTTACTTTAAAATATGCCTTTAAGATATGCCTGTTTTTAATTTATAATTTTATTTTTTATCATCTTCTAATCCATAGATCTTAAGGTTCATTATTAATAATGGGTTGATACAGGATTCTTCTTTTTTGACCAGCTACAGATAATAAATTTTAAAACGTAATTTCTGTGGGATCAGAGAATAACCTGAACATATTGGATTTCTCCAGGAAAACAGTTCCAGTGGAAGAAACTTAAAAGGAGACAGTTCCACTCAGTAAAAGTCCAGGCTGCCTAACAGAGTGAAGGCAGCTAGCTCAGGATGCTTTCTCAGAGAGCCGAGTGTGTGTCAGGGACTTGCTCTGACCGGACGAGGTATTCAAGGAAGTGACTTAAGAGGTCCCTTTACACAGATTCTGTGTTCCTTGGTCTAGGCTTTCAGAAAGTAGAAAAAGGAGGGTAATGAACATATACAGAGCCCTATGCTAAGCTCTGGGCTAACTCTTTCATCCTTCCTACAAAACACTGAATTATTCACCTCGTTTTACAGATGAGGAAACTGAGGGCCTAGGCAAAAAATAAGTGAGGATTCAGAACCTGAGTCCACCTGAGTCCAAGCACCCTGAGCTGGTCGCGGCAGACCTTCTGCACCAGCCCTGGGCCCAGCTCTCGGGCCTGCACAGGAGGGCAGGAAGGGAACAGAACTGAGCCTGCTGCAGGAAAGGCCGCATTTCCCTGCTGGGGGGAGAAGCAGGGACCTTTGGTAATTATAGACGTGAACAGTAGGTGTCAGTACATACACAATGATGGTGCCTGTTAAATCACTAAATTTCCTTTTTCTGGGTTCTGTATCATTTTCAAAGAAGCCCTTTATATGAGTCATCTGAGCAATTTGTACAAAGCATTCTTACCCATTAGAATAAAAAAAGTCAAATACAGATGTCAACTGTCAGAGGAGTTCTTTGCGTTCTCTCTGCAACGACATTAATGCCTGAGCAACTTAGCGTCGGCTGTCTTAAACCTGACTTAGACAAGCTTCATTGTGACCCCTGCTGCTTCTGGGCCTCCTCTGGCCTTTTCTTTCTCTACTCTTAACACAGAGATTGAAGGTGCTAGAGATACTTAAGAAAATTGCTTCTTTAAAAACCCTCCATCACCAAATAGTGGTAAAATGTGTTCAACTTCAAAAGGTTAGGACAGAGAATTAGATCCACCATCTGGCCTAGTGTGTAACAGATACACGGTTAGGTGGCCCTCTATGACCACATTTCCAGCAACATCACCCCCAGAGCTTCAGGACTGGCCGCAAACATAATGAGCTTCCCAGAGCTCTCCACCTTGGAGGCTCTGTGTGCCTCAGGCGTCTGTAGAACCTAGCTGTGATCGAAGATTGTGCCTTCCCAACTGGGTTTGAGGTTTGCTTAGGTTTCTTTAGGGTGAACCTGTGCTGCATTTTTTTCTTAATGACACAAATGAGCTCCCTCAGTTGGCTTTTAGCAATTGCCTTAAGTAAAATTTTCCTCCAGGTCCTAGTCTAT
Organism: Eonycteris spelaea; assembly: GCA_003508835.1. NCBI lineage: Eukaryota > Metazoa > Chordata > Mammalia > Chiroptera > Pteropodidae > Eonycteris > Eonycteris spelaea. The sequence continues at coordinate 3,171,610 of PUFA01000001.1, forward strand.
CTGTTTGGGAAAAGGGAGAGTCTTCAGAGTTCTCTGGCCCCGGATACCGGCTCTAGTGAGCTTCCTTGGGTTGTCCCCGCAGGACAGGACACTAGATGACACCATGCAACTATATTTGGCCGAGGACCCATTTATCTTCGTCGACAGGAATGTAAACTCTGTGACTCAACACATTTTTATTGGGCACCAACTATGCGTTTGGCACTGTGCTGGGTGCTATAACAGGTGGCCTTAAATTATTTTTAACTTAACATGAAATTAGTATGGGGAAAAAACAATATAATGATAAAAGTTATTTACCATTTATCAAGTTGTCAGGTTATCAAGTTATCATGATTGTCCTCTAGTATAAGTTGTCGTTATGAGTTAAGAATAGTGTTGGTCACTCACTTCTCCAGGTGAAGAACACATAAAGCTACGTTTTACTAGCAAAACCAGACTGTTCTATTGGTTGAAGGTAGATAACAAATAGCTGAGTGGAATTAGTGCCCTGTTTGTTTCTGCCCAGCCTGCAGAGTGGGATGAACCTGCAGATATGCTTTGTCAACGACAGCGGCAGTGACAAGGACAGCGACGCGGATGACAGCAAGACTGAAACCAGCTTGGACACGCCCTTGTCGCCCATGGTGAGTCCAGAAGCTGCCTGAAGCTCGGTGTGTGTGCTTTACCGGTCGTTGAGCCTCTTTTCTGCTGTTGCTCAGGAACGAACCTTGGACAGATTTACAGAGACAAGAAGTCTCTTTGCATTTCTTGACATGGCGTGGTCCTAAACTGTCACAGTGACTGAAAGAGCAAAACTGTGATACAGCAGGGATACATGAGCTCTGTGAAAGGTAGCACTACTTTCATGGTAAACCATCAGAGAAATTACCTGTACCTTAAAAAATTCGAAAGGAAAATGTGCTGAATCCCAGTCCTTCCCCCCTGGGTTTAGAAATATGGGCACAGACCAGCAGTAGGACACATTTTAAGAGACAGGATTGAGGGCAGGGCAGGGTGGGAAGGCTGGTGCACAGAGGTATTGCTCAGAGAACCAGCAAGATGAAATGTAGTGCATCCCTTACCCCGTTCCTCGCACACATATTATAAAAGGCTGACTGATCTTGGGTGCTTGTTGCTGGAATTCTTTCCACTCCGTGAGGTCTCCGTATCGCCTTTCACACCAACCAGTCATGTTTTCTTACCAAGGAAACCGTATTGGTCAATGGGTACCTGAGATCTGTCCACTCCAGAAGGTGACAGGCTGCCTCAGCTTTAGGTTAAATATGTTGCTTGTCTGGTCACTTCTTGATAAGTTTTGAAACCAAGAATCAAAGAAATATCTCCAGTGCATCATAAATATATTCTATTATTTATTAGGCTACGCTTAATGCTGACGTCATATTATTATTAACACTATATTATTAACACCGAAGAAATAAACTGCCTTTTTAAATGTTTCTTGAGGTTGGTACAGATCAAATCAAGGGGCGAGTTGAGCTGCTGGAGGGAGCTCCGGGAGAGGGCTCAGGGACGGTCCCTCTTCAAGATGGTCCCCACCCTGGAAAGCTCAGGCTGCTCTTTTTCCCTTCGCAGAGCAAACAGAGTTCTTCCTATTCTGATAGAGACACTACTGAAGAGGAATCTGAATCCCTAGATGACATGGATTTTCTCACAAGACAAAAGAAATTACAAGCTGAAGCCAAAATGGCCCTTGCCATGGCCAAACCAATGGCCAAAATGCAAGTAGAAGTGGAAAAACAGAACAGAAAAAAGTCTCCCGTCGCTGATCTCGTAAGCAGCAAACGCTGAAGCGCACGCGAGTGTTTGGTGATTACAAATGGTTGACGCTGTCCCAGTCCTTTACCAGAATTATGCAAACCTGGGTTTCTCCAAGGCAGTTTGTAAAAAGTACTGCCATTGAGAAATATTTACGTTTGTTTCTTTTTCCTTTCTACTGTATCGCTGAAAGATGCATAAGCAGTAGACTACACAGAAGTAAACTTTTCTCTTGATTCATATCTACTATGACTTTTAGGGGTGATATCAGCTGTCATTGGAGAAATTTAAATTCCTTTACAGCAATCTCAGTTTAAGAACCTAGTGGTTGTGGCATACTCGCTATTGCTACAGTTCTCATGCCACAAACACAATTCACCGCAGTGGATAAGAGCCCTGCACTTCGGATTTTAAGTCTAACTCCGGCACTGACCTGCTGTGGTCTTCAAGTTCCTCTTAAATCACCAGTTCCTAGCAAGTGCTTGGCATGCATTTGGCTTGCCACATCTGTTTCTAGAATACAATGTAGTAGTTGCAAATCATTTATTATGCAAGTTTCAATTTTCTTCTCAATGAAATGGGAATAATAACAACACCTGTGTAAGAGCACAGTTGTGAGAATGAGTGAACAAAACATTCGAAGCACATAGCACAGTCCTTCTAGCATGGTATAAATTAATAGCTAATGCTGTTAATTGTATCCGTGTCATTGCTATTTCTTGAGCTCCCCAGTAATTCATCTGTGGATGTAATAATTGGCTCACGGTTGTCATAGCATGTGCTAAGAACCAATCCGAAAACTTTTGAGTCGTGTAGCATTTTGATGCCAGTTGCCAGAAGGCTTTTAAGCCCAGAACTTGAAGTGAAATGGGTGAATGAGGTTGGGTTTTTGAGGAGGAAACTGGGTCTTACGTTCAGTGTACTTGCTGCTCTGTTCACACTTCCATTTCTTCCTGCTTTGTATCCTCAGCTGCCACACATGCCTCATATAAGTGAATGCTTGATGAAAAGAAGTTTAAAGCCCACTGACCTGAGAGACATGACTATTGGGCAGCTACAAGTGATAGTCAATGATCTCCATTCCCAGATAGAAAGTAAGTGTAAGATGTGCTTGGAAATAGAGTATTAAACGTAAAATGTAATGGGATAGTACCACTTCTTTGATTCAGTTCCTTTGTACGCATTTCACTGGATTCCTCCTGTGTGCTTGCAAGGAAAGGAAGAGAATCACAGGGCGTGTGCTCGCTCTCGCGCGCTCCCTGTCTCTCTGTCTCTGTCTGTCTGTCTGTCTCTCTCTCTCTTACACACACACACACACACACACACACACACACACACACACATTACTTTGAAATATTCAGAAAGTTTAAGAACTTTTCAGGATTTGCAGAGATTATAGGTCCTTTTTCATCTTAAATCACCAGCTCCTAGCAAGTGCCTGGCATGCATTTGGCTTGCAACATATGTTTCTAGAACACAATGTAGTAGTTACAAGTCATTTATTACACAATTATACCCTCAACTTCACTTGTACATACATTCAATTGAGGTCATCAAATCAAATTCATCTTATGTCATGGCATTCCAGGTGGTGAACATATGAATGACCAATATGTGAAAATTACAGAGTGGCAAAATATGGGCCTATTTTCTCCAGAATAACTGCAGTGTGCAGAGGGGTAGTGAGTGAGTGGTGATCACTCAAGCCGATTGGTTGCACAAGAGAAGGGCAGTTGCTTGGCCTGATGCAAGACAGAACAGGCTCACTTGGGCACTGTGCTTTGGCCAGATGGTCTCATAAGCTCTCAGGAACATACGATTTGATAAAATCCTGTGGACTTACAGATAAAACCGCCTAAGAGACCTGCCAACCAAATACATTCAAACAAACCAACCATAGAAAACATTTAGGAACCAAGTGGGGAAATTTGAACACTGACTGAATGTTTTATTAAAGATGTGTTTATTTCTTCAGGTACAATAAAGGTGTTGTGGTTATGTTATTTTTTGTTAAGAGCCCTGTCTTTAGAGATACACTGAAGCACCGACATATGAAATAATATGATGTCTGGAATTTGCTTTGAAATGATCCAGGGGGAGAAGGGGAGATAAGAGGAATCAAGATTGGCCATGAGTTGATAATTGTTGAAGCTAATTAAATGCATTCTGAAACTATTCTTTGTATCAGTTTGAAATTTTCTATAATAAAAAGTTAAAAACTTCATATAAAAAAATATTTCTATACACTATGCAGGCACTGATCTAGGTACTAGTCGTAAAAACAAGCCCAAGAGCACATTAGAAAAACTAGAGTTGGACATATACAGTGTCAAGTTAATACGTTTAGTATTGTTTTACAATCGAGAGAAAGGGTTTAACATTTTAAGTAAGAAACCATAGATTCATAGCATTTTAATTTTAGTTGAGAATAAATTAGGAATGTTATTCTTTCAAGCGATATTTTACCACTGAAACATCTTCCTTAGACTTTTAAATAATGAAATTGCCATCTCGTCCTTTTCATGAGTAGATGAAGTTTTAGATTTCTTTGTATAATTTTTTTTCTTCCTTTTGAAAGTTGGAAACTAGTCTGAACTAAAGGCAGACAAATACGTCATGTGAGGTCGGGATCTCCAAAAACATTTCCAGGCCTCCCGGAATACCCACTTCCTTTCTTTGGTTTCCGGGCCCAGAGCTCTTGCTAAATGCTCTCTCCCATGTGTCCATGTGTTCAGGCCTAGAAGCTTTAATTCTTAGCTGAATTGAGGGGGGAAAGTAAGAGAGAGGGGCAGAAGCCAAATCGACACAGATCCCCAACTTCAGGAGGATTAGAAATGTTTTTTCTATTTTATTCCCAGTAGAAATCTTAAGGAATAGTTTCCTTGGCACCTGTCCAGAGACTTCAGGGGTTATTTCTTCAGGCCTTACACATCTGGCTTTCCAATATCTTTAGCTAATACTTTTTCCTAGAACAGCCTGCACAGAGGGCTGCTCGTTCCCTGAGCCAGGAAAAGCCTTTGAGCATCCCCCTGAGGCGCCATCCTCGCCAGCTGAGCATCCATCCGCTGTAGCGCTGTCAGAGGCAGCGGGCCGACCCTCGGGTTGGGGGAGCATCCTGAAAATGAACACTGGAGAGCCTCATAAACCCTAGAGTTTTTTTGTTCACGTTTCTTTGAAACCAAACCCCACTCTTTCTAACAAGCTATTTTCCTAATAGTTAACAATTCTTTTCCTCACTTTAATGTGAATGTATTTGGAAATACTTGTACTTTACTCCTTTCCTTCCAACACTCCTGTAATTATATGCCAACTAGTCATGTTCTCCAATTGATGGCTGCTCCTGAGCTTATGAGGAGCTAATGTAAGAATTCTGAATTTTAACAAAATTCCTCTTATGTTTAACTGTGTGTGTGTGTGTGTGTGTGTGTGTAATAACGTATATGTGTGTATGTAGTTATTTATGATATATGTATATCGGTCCATAAATAGTTCCTCATTCTGAATGGGATGCAATCTTATCTACTTTTGAATGCTCTCTTTCCTTTGCCCCAGGCTTGAATGAAGAGTTGGTCCAGCTGCTTCTCATCCGGGATGAACTGCACACAGAGCAAGACGCCATGCTTGTGGACATCGAAGACTTGACCAGGTCAGTGATGTTTCGCCCTTTCCAAAGAAAGAAAGAAGCCTGGGATGGTATGAAGTTTAAGAGTTAGGGCAAGAGTGAGCTCTGGAGAACGTCCTTCCTCACTTCCATGAGTAACTCACCTAATCTCTGCTGGTGTCAGCTGTTTATTTTATTGGAAGGGAAGTGGCCAAAACTGCTTTCCAAACGCATTGCTTTCTCACAGCCATCCTCCCCTTGTGATGGCTTGTCAGGGCCTTAGAACTTCTTACAGCCTGCCCAAGTCAGGTCAGCAGTTCTGGCCTAGGAGGACTTTATCCTGACGGACTGGATGCTGGGGAGTTGGCCCTACGCCGTCCCGTGCTGGCGTTTTTCCAGCTCACGAACAGCCACGTGGCGGGTGCCACAGAATGGCACTTGCTGTTACATGACCTGACTCTTGATCGCATCTGCCGTGCCCAGAAGGCAAGGCATTGGCGTGTTTCCACAGCACCAGTGCCACCAGATTGTACTCACGGGGGGGAACTTCCAGGACTTGAGTTTCTAACTGGGCCTGCCTCCAAGCGCGCCTCACTGTAAAAAGGTAAAAAATGTTTCCTTCCTAGGGGTTAAGGAAACTGGGCTAATGCTGTAAGATCTTGCATTTTGTGGTAGTTTTCCTTGTAGAAAAGCCTGTCACCATAAGCACGTGAAGGACTGTGAGCATTCCTATTATCTCATATTTACTGTGTCACCTTTTCTGAGACAGTTTGTGTGAAGTTTTTTAAACCAGGAGGCAGCAATTACTATTCATCCTAGAAATGATATTCAGAGAGTAGAAGGCTCCCCAAGGGAAGAAAACAGCTTGTTACAATAACATAAGGAGTTAACCACATGATCCAGAACCATCCAAGGGAAGCTTGAAAACATATGTAGTAAAAATGCTCTCAGGACCTCTTCTCAGTGTGGTAAAATATATATATTTTTTAAACTGGGTAAAATATTTTTCTAAATGCAATGTTATAAAAATAGTTTTGGTAGCAAAATAAATGCCACAGAACTATATTTATGCTTCTTTTTTCTTAAGACCTACAGGCAGCACTCTGTTTTGTATGCTTTGAATATTACATTGCCTCACCCCTAACAAAAAACAATCAAAAACAAAACAAAACAAAAAAAGCACCAGAAGGCCTTCTTGCATCTTCTTAGCATATTTGCCTATACCTGAAATATCACAGTATCACTCGAATAATAATACTGTTGCCATCTACAGATATATTCAGGCACTGTACCAACATGCCCCTTTTGTTAGTCTAAGAAATTTACATACAGGTATTAAGATTATGGGAAATCGGTAGTGAAATATACAACCAGGACCTTCATCCTCTGAAAAACATTTAAACTCTTTGGTAAATTCTGTGACTTTCCTGAGAGATCAGAGACCTTTTCTCTGCCCCTCAGGCAGCCTGGCATCCCTCGTTGTTGGGAGGACGTTGAGAGGCTCCTCCCATCTCTCAAAGGATTAAGCTATTACTTAGGTGTGTAGTATATTTTCTTTTTATACACCTTTCTGATTATGTGATCTTGGGAAGCAGGGCAGGCAGAAGCATGGGTTAAAAGGAGAGGAGTCATTAATTTAAAGGTGTTAGAGGAACCCTTAAAGTGGAGCAGGTAGAGAGAATTTTCTGTGTCCAGTCCCGGCTGCAGAATATTACTTTGCCCATGGCAGAAACTGAGGATACTTAAATAGCCCTAAGGGTAGTAGTCCCAGAGCTTTGCAGATCCGAGAGGGCTGAGAGCATGGCTGTAGGAACTGCTGAGGTCCTGTTCACCTCTGCTTGTCCAACTCCTACCATTCCAGGGGGGCAGTTCAGATCAGGTTCTCAGACTTGGCTGCACATTAGAACCACCTGGGGAGCGTTATAGGCTATCGATGCCTGGATCTCACCCCCACACGTTCTGTGGAGTGGCCTGGGCATTCGGAGTTTTTAAAGCTCCCCACATGGGTTCAGTGTGCAGCCAAATGAGGACCGCTGGTTTGGATGACGCCTCTGGAGAAGACGCCGAGACTGGGTTGAACCCTCTTCCTTTGTTCCTGGTGACATGGCATTCCTCCCATGTGGAGCCAAATCATACTGCGTTGTATTTTTCTCTGCGCTGTTACTACCTGACTGTAACCCCCCCTAAAAGCAGAGAGGACACCATTGTCATTTCATTGGTGTGTCCCCAGAGACTAAGACAGGGCCTGCCAGGTACATAGTAGGTCCTCAAAAATGATCGTTCATAAAAAGTGTCCCTGTGGGGCTTGAGTAAAACAAATCCTAATAAGGACTTTGGTATAAATAGTCGATGTGAAAATCTTTTAGTTTTACGGACTGAAACCATTTACCCCCCTTTGTTTAAAATTTTAGTAAAATTCACTCTTGTATGTATGTCTCAAAATAACACCCAATTTTCAGTATTTTACAAAGCTGTTTCCTATCTGTTTTTTTCCTTCTTTCTCAGAGAAAATCCTGCTGTAAGTGTGTAGACAAGCGTTTGTGTGCACACATGTGCACACACAGATATGTATTTTAAAACTGCTGTAAGAGCTATAATTTAATTAGCTATAGTGGAATCTCAGCTCACTGGACATCAATATATTTCTTGAGCTGAATGCCTTTAAGTGAGGCCCATGAGCTACTTTGTGAATATGATCAAGGTTCTTTTATACACATAAACAGATGGTCTGCTAAAGGCATAATTTTTTTTTCTTTAGGAATAGAAGAGCTGATGATATCTCTTTCTTCAGTTCTTTTATTGTTAAATGAATATCGGCAATTATTTGTGGGCTGCCGAATGTGGCAAGGACATTGTTGTCACTTCCCTATTTCTGAAAGTATTCGTGGTTTGTCTTCCCTGTTCCATAGATGTGAGACATTGTGCATAAAACCAATAAGTTAAGCTTGACGTCATTGAATATCCTAATCAGGACAGCACACAGAAACTGCCCCGATCCTTTGATTACAGCCAGAAACCATACCCTTAGTTGCTTTTCTCTTGCCGAATTTATGATTTCCTAAAATCCTCCTTCAAAATATTTGTCTTTTGCAGCCTTCAGACCCTACCATTCCCTGAGAAGATATTTAACTCAAGTAATGTAAGCAGCTTGGCCAATTCCTCCCTCTCTGTCTCCACCAGCCAGGTGCCAGATTGGCCAGCCTGTTGGGCTCATGGGCCATAACAGGGCTTGATGAATAAGACTCACCTCGCCCTATGCCTACCCTCACTCCCATGATCATGCCCTTGGGACTGACTGAGAGGGGGGAAGAGTATGAAAACATGGAAAATCTTTTACATCCACAAAGGCCTACCATTTGTTAGGAAGGCATGAGCTTTTGTAAGAATGGAACTGGCTTCAGAGTTGTCGGAAGCCTTGTTAATACTTAGATTTGTGTATATGTGTGTGCACTGTGTTTCGATGAAGCAGTCAAAAGGTTACTTAGTCACACCACCTTGTTTTGACGTTTTGCTTAGCACTATTTTCTATCTGCTCGCTATTTGTTGGCTATTTGTTCCTTATCTCTCTCTTCTTTGGAATATATGCTCTGTGAGAACAAAGACCTTATTGTCTCCTTACCCCAAACCCCTCACACCAGAGCAGTGCCTGCCACATAGAAGGCACATAGTAAACTTTTGTGGGATAAATAATCCCAGAGACATCGCTTTTCATTTTTAAACAAAGCACTTTTCTTCTCAAAGGTAGTGACATCTGCCAATCTCAGGTTAATCCAGTGGCCTATTAAATAAAAGGAATCACATATAGAGTGTAAAAATCAAAGAGGGCAAATCTCCTAGAATTAAGAACTGTTTCTTATTTCTCTTGATTTCTCTCTGAGTAGCTCTGAACATCAGTTTGGAGGATGTTTTAGCTGTTGATTGAAAAGCAGCTTGGATCTTTCTTCTTAGCACTAAACAATTGTATTACTAATTTTACAGACATGCTGAAAGCCAGCAGAAGCACATGGCAGAGAAAATGCCTGCAAAGTGAAAGAAGCCATCCAACCAGAGGACAAGCTAGACTTTATTTTGCTTCTGTGGTTGTAAAAATGCTGTTGTTACAGGCGGTGCAGAAACACACATCAGTGTTAGTCATTGGTAATGTCTGAAGCTTAACGTCCAGTGATTGGCCTTTGCTTCTTAATTTATTTTAATTTTTTTACTGTGCCACTAAATATCAGGCATTTTAATAAAATATTGTTACAAAAAAATGTACAGTACTTACACCACCACAAATCATGGTTAATAAAAGAGGGTAGTTTCAACTTCATTTTTATTTGTTTAGAGATTTTAAGTTGGAGCAGTATTTTACCATTGACTACTTTCATTCTTCACTGTAGTTTTAACGAAGAACTGTAAATGACGGTGCTATACAAGTCAAAAAATACATGCCTGCCTCGTAGTGAAGTTGTAGCTCTCCGTAATATGTATATTTTAATCAGTTTTCAACATTTTGTGAATGTTGACTACCTGAAGTTCATTTTTAGATGTGCTATTAACATTCTGTTGGATTCAGAGGGTTCCTTGAAAGTTTTATGTATAAATATGTAAAATAAAAATTAAAACTTTGTTTCATATGATATGTCTTTTTGCTCACTAGCAAGCCATACACTTGCTATATTTCTTTTTCACTCATCCCCAACTATATCCCTCACCAGGAAGCTTTTATTAGTGAAAAAGTACAGGCTCCCAAGGATGAGGACAAGCAATAGAGCAAATTGCAGGAAGCTGGGGACCCGTGTGTGAGTGTGTGTGTCTAAGTGAGGGCATGTGTGTGAGTGATCCAAAGAAGACAACATCAACAGCAGCAGAAATAGCACTTCTGTTATTATTCGAAGTTATCGATCTGAAATTTGAGTGCTATCCCATTGAAGAGCTGCTGGTTTATCAGAGCCTGTTACTACATCAGAACCGCATCTACCAATTTGCCACATGAACACACTAAGCTTACATTTATACTTTTCTCAAGACCAGCTCTTACCATTTTTTCAGTTTTAACCACTGTCATTAGTCTCATGAAGAAAAATGCCAAATCTAAAGAAGTAGATTATAGGTTATTCCCCAATCTGTAGAGAGCTTCAGAAAATCAATTTAATTAGCTAATGTCGAGGCAGGTATTAGGAACCACAAAGTAAGCAGAGATGAGCAATCAACATTCCAGAACCACCCACAGACTCCCTGGTTTCACTCTAGGTCCATGATGTAATCTGAATATAGAAATTTAGACAACTGTCTACATTTTCCTTTCTTGAAAATACCCAGCTAGGTGTTTTAAGTAAGAGTTGCCCATTTTCAGTCTTCTATAATCTTAAATTATTAACACTAATCATTTGTATGGGGCTCAATCAAGTTATTTTTATTTAGAAAAATAAAGCAGCCCATAAGTATATTTCTGCTTTTGTGAGCTGGCTGAATGAGAGAGTGTGTGGCAGGTTGTGCGCGCCCCACTGCACTAAAGGATGGGGCCTCAAGTCCTCTCTGCCTGGTAGTCCCTAACAGCCCTGAAGTCTGTACCAGCTGTCAGTCATCTCCGGGGTTGGTCCCAGTCCCAGGGATCCAGGCACAGCTGTTGATCTTGTACGGCTTCAGCTGGGTAAGATGTTGGTCAGCGAGCAGTGGTTCTCATCTTTAGCGGCATAGTGGAATCACCTGGGCAACTTAGTAACCATTGGGGCCTGGGTCCCGCCCCCCACAGATAATGATTTCATTGGCCCAGGGTGTGCCCTAGACATCGGGATTTTTTTTTAAAGGCCACTAGGTAATACTAATGTTGAGAACAACTACCTTACACTTTCTTCCTTTTTAGCTTTTCTTTAATTATTTTCTTCGTATCTAGTTTTTCTAATTGAAATGTATTCCTATTAATTTGGAACTTTTGGGGAGAGCTAACTTAGGAAGACAGCTATAAAAAATGCCTGTGCCCAGGAAGAGCAGCAATGTGACCTAAACTTCCAGTGACATCCACGACCTGGAGTCCTGACGCCGAAACTCGGCCCACCAAGAAAGAGGGTCTTAGTTTTTTAAATCTTTGCCAGAATTGCCAATTTCAATAAAAATTTAGAGATGAATTTTCTCATTGACTTAAGCAATGCAATCCCTCTGGCTAGAAGTGTGTTCTGAAGAAACCCAGAGCCTTTAAACACTTCAGTCGTTTGAAGTCCATAATTATAACTAAAAGAGATGGAAGACCAGTGAGATTACATCACAAAGACCCCTCGAAACACCTCCAGGGTCAAAGCAAACTAAAGGTAGAGTAGTTCTCACCATCTAGAGATCCTTAAAGAAGATTAAACTGGTGTCCAATGTCCCTTTCACACTTCTCCGGCCCTGGCAGAGATGTCACCACGTGACTCACCCATCTTTCAAGATTGTCTTAGATTTAGATTTTTGGTCAAGGACTGGGATTAATTATAACAGGATTCTCATGTGCACTAGGTCACCCTTCCATACTTAGAAGTAGGGCCCTTCACTAGGCTCAGTTAGAATGCTAGATTAAATGACCTAAAAAATAAGGCTACCTGCCTTCCCAGTTTTAAGAGAGTAAAGTGTAATCAAGAGCACACGAGCTCTGGGGCCAGAAAGGGCTGGGCACAAAAGCTGACACCACATCTTCCTAATGATTTGACCTTGAGTGAGTTACTAAAGCTATATTTTATCTTCTCACCTGTATATAAACTCTCTTGGGATTATTCTAACACCTAAATAAAATAATCTCCATGAAAGCATCTGGCACCTAGCAGCTCCTCAATAAATAATTGTTTGAAAGGAGAAGTAAATGACCGGGATTCATGTGGAGGAGCCTTTCTCTGTTTTACCAGGGTCTGAGATTTAACACACCCTTGTGAGTTTTTCCTTGTTTATTAATCATTAGTTTACAAAATATGCTTAAGGGAAAAGTTAATAACTTCCACCTTTCAAGTCCCCTCCTCCTTCAAATATCAATGTGACAACTAGGAATGTATTCTTACACATGTATAGGATTTGTGTTTCGATTTGTTTATGCAAAGGTGAGATCACATAAAACACAATGCTTTGCAACCTGCTTTAGCCATGGACATCCTTGCAGTCAGTACATTACAGATCTAAGTCATTCTTCCTAACAGCTGTATAGTCACCCCTAGTATGATGAAACATACATTATTCAGCCCTTCCCTTTCAGAAATGGCGGACATTAAGGATCTTTTCCTATTTCTGCAACTGCCAATAGTGATGCAGTGTATGCTTGCACTTATACCTGCTTGTGCTTTTATTCTGTGATAACCTCATTTTTTCCTTAATCATTACTTGGTATTATGTTTAGATACTTGGGAGCAAATTAGTATGTGGAAGAACAGGGAAAGCCATTGCAGAGAAGTTTGATTCTGTGCAACAAAATTGGGCCAACCCTTATTGTCTGACAAACACAAATTCATTTTTATCTTTAAAGAGTATGGATGTCATTTCCTTGACATAACACTCTCTCCTCACCTTACGACCCCCACCCCTTCCGTGTCACTTACACACACACACACACACACACACACACACACACACACACAGCCTCCAAGGATTGTCGTCTGCTTCCTGAGTACAGATTTTTTTTCTCTCTCTATTTCCTGTTTGAGGGGTAAGGCAAACCTCAGCCACCTTTGTAACCATAGCCTTCAGTATAGAACCAAGCAGAGAGCCTTCTCCTGAAGAAAAACTATAGTCATTGGGACCTGCCCTTTTGACACTGCCGTTAACTGGTGGCACTCTTTACACTCCCACTCCCAGCAGAGGGATGAACCTCTCGGCCTGACTTTCACTCAGACTCAGTCTCATTGTTCTCAAGTTTGATTCTCCATGACTGGTTGACTCTTCCTTAAGTCCCTCACCTCTCCGAAGTTTTGATCTACAATCCAGAGACTTTCCTTCTACAGAACATTATTATCTCTTCTGTCAATGACTAAACAGCCCAATGTCAGATATGACTAGCCATCTGCTCAAAGTCATGCCTCCCACTTATAGAGTTTTCCCTGTGGCTAAACGGGAACTACATTTCAATTTGTTTATACAAAGGTGGGATCCCATAAAACACAATGCTTTGCAACCTGCTTAGAGTTGTCCCTGTGGCTAAACAGGTACTACATTTCTCACCCACCACCCCCTTGCATTTAGATGTGACCCCTGATTTTCATCAGTAGAATGTGAGTGGGTGTGCTATGCCTTGATTTAAGCCAAGCCTTTAAAAAAGGGGTTTGCTTTCTCCATACTTTCTCTTCTTACATCAGCTGCAATCACAAGAACCTGGAGAATAACAGAGCCACAATATGGAAGAAGCCTGGGTCCCCAAGTCCACTGCAGGAGGAGAGTGGCCTGCTGTCCAGCAAGATTTGCGCAGACAGTTACAGGAGTGAGACACAAACTATGATTATGTTTGAGCCATTATACTGCATTGAATCTCTTTGTTACAACAGCTCGCATCACCACAATTAATGCAAATCCTCAACAAGGAAAGCCACAGTCCTTGAAGAAAGAGCTAGAATGCAAACCCAGGCCTCTGAGACAAACATTACGTTCTGAACCACCACACTCCCTCTAGAGGTTCCACCTCTTTCCTCTACAACATCTCTAGGTCAGTGACTTACCTTTTTCAGTCCATGGACTTCTTCGGTTTAGTTTCAATCCTGTCCCCACTCCATCCTTTCCTTCAGCTATCGGGTCAGAAACAAGAGAGGGTCAAAATGGGATTTGTCACAAAAAATTTATGCCAGAAACAATATAGACTTTATTATAATGCCAGATACACAAATATGTATCAAGTGACTGTAAGAAACTTCTTTGGTGCCCACCTGGATGAACCGTGGGTTTCTGTAATCCTCAAGACTATACTTTGATTATTACCACCTCAGCTGAATTCTGGTGCTTACAGAAAGCAATTACCTTTTGTACTGATGTTCATTTATTTTTCCTAAATAAGATATGACACATTCATTATGAGATAAGTTGATGGGAAATGAGTTTTCAGGATATTTTAATTGAGGCTTATAGTTCGTTGTCAGTATAAATTAATATTATATTAAATAATTTGTGAATTAATAGTCTGGCTATGCAAAATGAAAGTGTCCTCTTAATTTCTGAGTGAGAATCCAAAGGTTCTTTCATTTAGTAGCTTTGGTAGGAAACAGTTCACCAGGAGAAATTAATTGGTTGTTAGAAATTCTTTCCCATAGAATGCTTCTCTTCATACATTTCCTGTTCTAGAACGATGCCCTTGTCTATGGTTGTAACATTGCCCTTGTTTTAAAAACTATTGGATGCACTTTCCTGCACCACTATACAAGAGTACCAAGGTAAAAAAAGCTAATACTTATGGTAAAAGCAATTTCAGTTTCATTCTCCAGACCAGGCATTCAAACTTTCTCGTGATTATTTACTACCAGAGTCTCTTTTCTCTTATATTCAGTCGATACCTTTTTGCTTCTTGGCTTTGCAGAAAATAGTGGCATGGATCCTGACTCTGGTAAAGCATAGACAAGGCTGGAAGTGAGGCCTCTAATTTTCTGCCTCATAAAGTTACTTCCTTCCAGATGTCTGTTAGTTCTCAGTAGAAATTACAGTCTGTAATGACATGTCACCTCACCTTGTGAGGGGGCTTTTTAGGTTACAGAGCATCCCCACGTATTAGAAATGACATTTGAAAGACAGTGGGACCGCACACTTCACTTTGGGAACAATTTAGATGTGAGGGTTAAAGTCACACATGACTTACAGGTGAAGGGGAGAAAGGAATCTACTAACTGATCACAGGGTGTCTCTCCTCTTTCCAGTCATGTGAAGGACTCTTCTTGTCCCTGCTGCTTAGAAGGCTGGTTTTAAGATGTGTCATTGCCTCACATGCAAATCAGATTGAGAATCATGTAATTAGGCAACTCTGTCGGACTAAGTAATTTTTTAAGGGAAGTAATAAATGCCTTGGGAGGAATAATTAAGTGTGGGGATGTTTCGTATGGGAGTAATAATACATCCATTTCTCTGTAGTTCCGGCTAAAACAAGAGTGGGAGTGAAACAGAACACGGACCTTTTCGGAGTTCCCAAACCAGTCTTACCACACACTCCAAGTGGGCTGGTTGGGTCTTTAGGGAGACAAAGCTTTCACTTCACTTCCTGCACCTGAGTAAGAGAGAAGACTGTGAGGACTGGGAGAATGGAAGTGCTGTCCAAAAAAGAGCCCAAGGGAACCAGGTCAGCATCCCGGTCTGCCACAACTCCACTGTGGGCCTTGCCAGGCCGCTTCTTCCAGTGCATTTAGGTGCCGGGATCCCATGTGCCACCTCTGTGAGTGGAGCCTCTGTGAAAGGCGGAGGTTTTAGGGACCTGCAGGTTCCTATGAGGACATTCTTCTTCAGTCATCGTAGTGGGAACCGGTGAAGCTAAGAGCCAGGCCCACCCCAGAAGTCCTGAGGCCTAGAGGGAATTTTTCAAAAGCAGCCTTGAAGGGGCTAACAGGTTTTATGAATTGTGTAGGCAATATGTAAACAATTAAAAACCTCTTTTGAGTTTCCTCAAGCCTCTTTTTGGGGCTACCTTCCCAAAACAGGCAAGAATCACTCAGTAAATACAAATTAATGGGGTTTAGAGGGAAAGGGCAAACCCAACAATAAAAAATAAAACATAGATGTCTTGAATTATGCCCTATGGGTCGCATTTGAAATGTGTTGTCTATTTGCTTCCTACAAGAAAGTGTCCTAGATAAATCATCACAGTTTTGAAATTTAAATTGAATTTCAAGTCTTAGACTCTCTCTGGTTTCTTTTATAATCAGCCGAATCCCCTGATTTGCATAACTGATGTGCCAATATAGTACTAACAAACAATGCCCTCCCCAACTCCCTCAAATAAAAAGTCAAATGCCCACTTCCTCTTTTTAAAAGTACACACATGTGTATCACTTCCTAAATTATACTCATTGTCAAGAATTCTGGATTATAAAATCATCCAAGAGTTGGTTTTTATCTGAGGCAGTTAACTGCTCCTTTAAACATCACAGTTGCCTTGGTTTTGTACCTTAGGAGCCTCTATTCTTACCGAGGCCAAAATTTTGAATTTTAAAGAAAGCAGGAAGTTTACATATAAATGACTCTCATTTCAGGTGCTTGCATGGATTTTCCTTTACTTCCAATTAACTAGGCCAGTAGCATTACTTTCACATCACACCAGAAAATGAAAGCCAAATCTTAGGTCTGCTTCAAATTTCTGAGACTAGTGGTCATTCCCAAGTCAAAGTTACCCAGGCTTCGTGGCTCAAGAAGAAAGCATTTTCATCGGGAATTCCTTTGTCTTCAGTTTCCAGGCCAGTCACGCGAACTACCCAAAAACATGGACCAGTCTCACCACACTGCAAGTGGGGGTGCTAGGTCTTTAGGAGGCGATAGCTTTACCTACATAATCCTAAAGCCCAGAGCAGTAGAGGAGCAAATGTAAGTACTTGCCCAAAGAAGACTGGAGGAGAATGGAGGAGGTATCTGATAAAGCTAGTATCAGAGGCAGCTGTGAAGGGGAAAAGAAGATGCTGAAGAATCTGAAGAAGTATGCTAATAGGGAGGCTGAGATGTGTAGAGGAGGAAGGAGTTGGACCACTGGTTCTGTGCAGCTCTTCCAGAGGCCACATACGCAAATGCATTTAGGGACCAGACTGGTAATACAAGCAATAGAAACAAGTTTGGTATTAGACGATAAGGACCATGTGCCCCAACCGAAGGGATTCACAGCTAAGTAAATGCTAACTACTCATCTAACAGTTGGGTTGACCTGGCTTCTGCAAGCTTTCCTAAGGTTTCAAAATATTCTGTGTTTGTTACAAAGATCATTACTTCTGTTAACTAATGTTTTAGCTATATGACATTAGCCACCACTGAAAGTCATTTTGAGAGAGAGCACCACGAAACGTATTATTATGTTTATAGGCAGAATGATATTACTGCAGCATTACTCAATGACAACTTTATGAGTGCCTGGGAAGATATTCCTTTCAGATGTCAATACCAGTAATAGTCAAGTTTCTTTGATGGTCATTGCAATTTTTTTTGACACATAATGTTTTCTCTTTGCAGTGGCTTCCAGGAAGCAAAGAACTAAATTTGCAGCCCACCTGTGATAAATCAAATAAGAGCTTAGGGTAACGTGATTCCTAGTTTACTGTATTATCCCTTTAAGTTGCCTCAAATTCTTTTAGGGAACCAAGAAGGGTATCATAAGCAAATAAATATCTCCATGTATTTATTTATCTATGTATTTATCTCTCCATTTTATGTATATATTTATCTCTTTATATTTTCTTAGCCCTCTTTGGCTACCAAACACCCTGAATCTTCTCCTGGCGGCAGCCTCCAGGTACCTGCCAAAGACAGAAGTCTATTTTGTTTTAGAAGATCAAGTGAATAAAAACCAAGTCTGATGTCAATTATAGCCCCCCCCTCAAAAAAAGCCTCTTTTGTTTGTCCTTTCTTCCATATTTCCACTCTCGTATCAAATTTGCTCTTGTAGTCAGTTGTAGCTTGTATATTGCCAGTGATGTACCCATTCTTCTGGTTTCTTTGGGGATCTCTTTCTTTATGTGGTTTTCCCAGGGCTCTCAGACTTGATGCCTGCCCCTCTACCACAGGAGTGACCCAGCAGTCATCCAGAATGAAATATTCATCCCCCCACCCTCCATTAATATTTGGTTCATTGATGTGCATGTGGCCCCAGCAGAGCTAATAGGAAGCTTCCCTGGAATTGATATTTGAATACTAAAACTGTTCAACCGAGACATGAAAGCCTGCCAGCCATCTTGTCTACTATGTGGAGAGAAAGTTTGTATCAGAAGCTAACGAAAACAGTAGATTCGAGAGATGGTCATGAGAAGGAGAAATCCCTGATGGACATCCTATAAGTTCTTAGATTTAGTCTGAAGTTGGATCCTCCCTTTGACATTCTATTACAGAAGCCAATCATATCTCATTCTGCTCATGCTAATTCAAGCGGATTTGCCAAGACTGAAAGAGCTCTGCCTATACTCATCTCTAATGTTGTGGCCCTGTCCCGTCACCTCGATCTACCCTCCAAATAGCTAAGTGATCTTGTAATGTTTCTAACAAACATCTGATCTTGACATGTGCCACTCAATGTCTTGAAAGCCTGTCGCCCACAGGATAATATATCTGCATGATGTTCAAGGGCTGTTATAATTTGTTTCTTGTCTTCTCATCTAGCCTAACCTAGACACTCTCCCTCTAAGATTTCAAGCAGGTGACATTTAAGCTCCATGTTGATCCCAAATTCTCCCTGGCTGCAGGCCTTCGTACATGACGCCTTCCGGAAATGCCTTCTCCCTGTTTTGAGCTCAAATGCCATCTCCTCTAGAAAGTCTTCCTTTGCTTCCTTAGATAGAATTTGTTGTTTATTCTCCTCTGCTCCCAAAGTGTTCTAATTGGAGTAATTGTATAGTATTGTCATTGTTATAGCCTTTCTGTAAGCAGAGTAAATCTCCTTAAGAACAGGGCAGGGTATTTTCTGTGTTCTTTGTACCCAGCTCAGCAAATGGCATTCAATAGGAGCTAAGTAAATATGTGTTGAATGAGTGAATGAATGAATGAATGAATGTTCAATACCATCTCACAGAGAAATCCTAGTCTTAATTTCTCTTTTTATATGCAGTCCCATACCATCCAGTTTCCCCACAAGTTCTTAGATTTATGCAGCAACTTAAAACTCCATGTCTTCTTCAAGACTGCAAGTATCTTAAAAGTCCTGCTAGACATCACAACCTAATATGCTTTATGAACTTGCATGAGAAGCTCAAGTCTAACTTCCCTTTAATTGCTTACAAAATCATAAGCATCTCGAAGAGAAAAGGAATTGAATACAAGATATGTCAGATGATCTACCAGGCTGACGGGACTCACATGGTGAACCGACCATCCTCTGTTTCCTGAATAGGGATTAACAGTGCCAGTTCTCAGAACCTTCTGGGCTAAGTCCCGTGTGTTCCCACCGCCATTTGGAAAAGAAGTTTAGGGTGGTTGGTTTTCCTGTCATGTAGTCTGTGGTTTTCTATTACTTACCATTGGAGTAGAACCTTGGATGGAGCCCTGAAATAAAGTTAGGTCCTTCTTGCTGACCCTATGATGCAGAGATGCAGAAACTAACCCCACAATGTGAGATGCTTTAGTGACATTCCAATGGCTGAATCAAAGCTGGGAGAAATGGGAGGCCACACGGTAAAGTAGTAATAAGAATACCATTCTTTTATACTTTCTGCGAAACTAACCAGTATCCTATTAGCCTGAAAAAGTTATTGAAACTTCCCAGAGGTACCCAACTTACCCCCAGAAGTAATCTAGACCTTGTCGCATTATTTCATTTCTCATATGATCTCAGCATTTTCCTGAGAATAAGGGAAAGCAAGCGGGTGTGCTTTTTATTTTGCAGAAAGAGAAATGGACACAGAAGGGTTAAGAAGGGCATTTCCCAAGGCTTGATGGTAACTCGCAGCCAGGCTTAGGATGCCACACTTGAATGATTAGCCCAGTGGTCTTCAAACTTTGTTGCCCGCATAGTCTGCAAAAAAAATGTTTAAAACTATGGACTCCGCATACATTTCTTAGTTGACTTCAAAATTCGTCTGTTATGCTTTTAAAGAATTGCAAAAAAAAAAAAATCATTTCTAGACTTTCTAAATATAAACATTTAAAAATATATATGATATATCCAATTGAATGTATCTTTTCTATGTATCCAATGAAATTTAAGCACCAAAGCAATTTGACTGTTGCATACATTTTTAAAACAAGTAAATGAGCAAGCTCTTCAGCTATTGGAAATTTTATATCATTTATTTATTTTAGAATTGAGAGTCCTTATCTACTTACCTTTAATTTTTAGAAAAGTTTTATTGATCACCCTATCAAACTTGTTTACATAAAAATATCAATTAAATGTTTTAAAGTTTCCTGTGACCATAATATTTGAAGTAATAAAATTCTTCTATACTAAGTCCCTATTACAATGCTATTATTAATCAATCGATTAAAACAACAAATATATTATAAACTTTGGTGAACAATTATAAAATAAAGGGGAATTGTATTGGAAATGCATCTCTTTTCAAAGGGAGGTTGTTCTCTTTTAAATTTATTCATGTGTCTGTCAATAAATACTGCTTATTGACAGAATGAGAGTTCTCCATCATTTCTATTCCCATTATTATATTTCTAGACATAACTTGTTCAGGAATTAGTAGGTGGAAATGGAAGGAATCTTGTTATAGCAACATCAATTAATTTTTTGGGTTCCCTTTGAATGATATGGCAAAAATGACATTGTGATCTATTATGAAAAAATATTTTTAGTAATCTATTAGATGACAGATGCAACTCCATTAGGTTCTACCTGAATTTTTTTGACAGCAAATTATTGGAAACCACTTGACCTGCAAACGTTTATTAGCCAGTCAATAGAGCCATTTTTGTTGCATACTTGTCCCTATACATTCAAGGGTTTCTTCTCAGATGCTTTCTACCGCCTGGTGTCCTGCATCTCAGTGAAACTGGAGAGAAGAGCCATTCATTGCTAAGTGGTGAAGACCATTGCTAAGTGTAAAAGGGAGGGTGGGAAAGAAGCCAGTAGGACAACTTTTTCAGTGGCTCTCAAGCACATCAACTTTGTGAAATGACTTACACAGTAGTTGAGAAGCCAGAAGTTGATTCCCCTAAAGTTATCCATGCCATCTACCCCCTGGAAAGTTTTTGTAAATTCTTTTGGGATAAACATACTTCCATTTGAAGATGATTGTATTAGCTCATGTTTCCACAACCTTTAAATATATCCTTCAAACTTGTGCCCCATCATTACACCATAATCAATCACCAACAATGTATTGGGCATTCTTCTAAGCACTGAAGATACGACAATGAATAAAAGAAAGTAAATTCCTGCTCTTCACAAGAGTGGAGGAGAGAGACAATAAATTATCAGAATTTGACTCTATTTTATACTGAGCACTCTAGCAGAATCAGAAATAGAAAGCTCAGGCCATTGCTGCCCCTGGAACATGGCTACCTTGATTCCCCTGTAACTGCAAGTGTAGGGTACCATGACCTCCGCCCTAAGTTTCCCTTGCACCAGCACAATGCCAGGCACATGATAGCTCTCCATACATATTTGCCCAATGAACTGAGTGAAGATGAAGTCAAAGAAAATTGTGTTTATCTTTCTAAAGTGTCGATACAATTGTCCTTTAAATGAGGGCTACCTTAAAGTCATTCATAAAATCACCACCCTTTTAGATCCAGAAGGAAAGTTAGTGATGTTTGATCCCATTTCACCTTTCCTTGAAGAAAAAGATATGAAGCCTAGAAAGGTAATGTGACCTGTCAAAGTCACTAATGTAGTCCGTGACAAATCCTGTATTTGTGGCCAGTGGAAATGTCTAGATACATTCAATCCAGGCAAATTCTGCTTCCAGCGTCCTTTAACATAGCCCCAGTTTGATAGCTGCCACTAAGAAATATCTCTGCCTCATCCCCATGTAACCTCCCAACAAAGCCTTAGACAGCTACATAAAAAGTGAAATAAGAGAATATTTCTTTTTCCCTCTATTTCACAAATTCCCTTGGAATTCATAGGAAATGTATATCATAAAGGAAACCATTAGTCATTTGGGTCATTTAGAGTGGCTACCCTGCAACCCAAATATGATTTGTTTTCAGCTTGGAGAATATGAATGGAATTTTTAATAAATGGAAGTATTCTACGGTTTCATTGTGAATCTCACATCTGTAGAGTCCAGAGACCAAATTCCCCATAAAGGGTTAGCAGGATTATTGGTCAGGAAGATTCTTTAGGCAGAGAAATAACAGTTCAAGTGGAAATGCAGCTGTTTCTGTTCTGAGGTCTCTGGGGTAAGTCCTCAGAGTGGCTGCTGCCCCTACCAGAGGGAAGTCCCAAATAAAGAGTTCCAAGTAAAAGAAAACAAGCATTGTTTAATTACACTGCCACAAATGGAAACCAAACAAGTAAATAAAGAGCCTCTGAGAGGAGCATTTGTAGGTTTGGTTTCTGCGTCAGTCCCCAGTGCTTTCACTTTGTATTTCTGTGGCATTTGGTTGAGGTGACGTGCCATGAGAAGTTTCTGCTCAGAGCCTTCGAATAAGAAACCCTGGAAACCACACTCAGGGGTGGGGACCAAAGGATCCCAGAAGAAAGAATTCTTTCAGAGCTGTTTGTTCTTCAACCTCCACTGGTGACTCTCAGGTAATTATCTGTACTCCTGAGCTCTCTTTTGCATTCTCAGTTGGATTTTTCACTCCCCTCTGGAAGTCTCTATTGGAAAGTTCCAAAGACATCGCCAATCTATTCTCATTATCTTCGTCCTTGAAACTACTTATTCTCCTGTTCTCTCTGTCCAGCAAACAGCCCTATCATTTACTCAGGTTCCCAAATCTGAAACCTGGAACTTACTGTTGACTCCTACTGTGCCACTTCAAATTCAGTCATCACCAGGCCCTGTCATCGCTGCCTTCAAATAAATTTCACTACTTTCTCCTCCTCGGCAGGTCTCGGCCCAATGCCTTCAGGGTGTCACCAGTTCTCACTGGGGCTGATATAAAAATCTTTGACCAGAGAGAGTCCCATCCTCCACTCAGGTCCCACATCTGTCACATTATTCTTCATAGTCTTTCAAAAAGAAAACCCAGTGACCTACCTTTCCATTCCTTAAAGTCCTCAGAATCTCTGGCAACAGAGGCATCTATGAAATAGGATAAAATCTATAAGTCCAGACAGACATCCGAGTAGGAATTCTAGCTCTGCTATTTATTCATCTTGGACAAGTCACTTTGCCTGTCTGAGCCTCCATTTTCTTATCCATAAAATAAGGTATTTTATACTTGGACAGTGAATTTTAAACATTTTAGTCCAGGACCCACAGCAAGACATAACGTTTAAACAGGAACACACACACATACATGTGTGCGTAAACACACAACATACACAAAATGCACATACAAAAAGCACATGCACATACAGATCACACACATGTACAGGCACATATAAACATACACTACACAGAGACACATATGTATACACAAATCATACTGTAACACGTAAAGTTTCCCAATATAATACAACGTTCTCTGATACTTTCTGTTTTAATCTTATTATTTAATTTTTAATGAATGAAATAATGCTGGTTGTGACCCACAAAATTGATTTCAGGACTCACTGGGAAGCTGTGACTCGGTGTTAGTAAATACTGGATTACATGATTTCTAAGTTCCCTTTAACTCTGAAGATTTAGGTAAGTGAAGTCAGAAAAGAAAAGAACTTCAGGAATATAGCAAGACAGGCTGAAAAGAAAATCTTTTGACTAACACTGTAAAAATTCTCATTTCTATATCATAAGGTAGTTCCATATCCTAATCAATAGCTCACTATTCTGCTACTTGGAGATATGGAAAACGCAGATACCAGTTAAAAATTAACCACAGACCTCTGTTAAAAATTATATAATTGGCCTCACAATAGTATCACAATTTCCTGTCTATTTAGGCAGCCAGTCCCTTTTAAAACAACACAAGAGTATTGGTTACAGCTTTTTTTTCTTAATGATTTATTTTTCAGATCATTCTATATCAGTATATTCAGATATACCTATATCACCTTCTTCGTGGCTGCATAGTATTCCATTTTACAAAGAGATCTTTATTTCATTAATTCCTTACTAAAGGCCACTTCTACTATATCATGAACATTCCAGAAGTGAAATTCCAAAGACAAAGAATACATGAACTTTTCGTTTGATAATATTACCAAGTTATCTTCCAGGGAAATTTTTACTGATTTTTATGCCCCTACCAACCATGTCTCTGTGCCTGCTATCACAGATCTTCACCGACATTCGCTTGGACATCAGCCACATGGATTTAAATTTCAGTTTTGGCATGAGGTATTTGACCTTGAACAAGTTGCTGAACCACTCTGAGCCTGTTTCCTTGTCTTTTGGCAATATCCACAATGTTGTTAAGAGTAAAGGCAATAATGAACACAGTAGGTATCATATAATTCATCATGTGGTTGGCAGCATTTCGTTTTTCACCAGCCCTATACCAGTAACATTAATATAATAGTTGCCTTTAGCTTATGATTAAAAGCTAACTTATGATTGTTTAAGTTTAAGTCCCTTGAGGACAGTCAGATTTAAACAATAGACCTCTTAGCCTCTGTGGCAGACTCTGTGCTCAATAAATGTTGGCAAATAATGTCCCGGAGCACACATTTTTTTCTTTAAATACATAGTTTCAAGTGAGTCTTGGTTATTGATGGTCTCAGAAATTTAAAGTCTTCTAAGCTCTTATGCAGGACATAAAAGACTGAAAAAAATCATTGTAGATGAGCAATATGTATTACCAAAAATAGTTAATTACTGTTCTGACAGAAATTGGTTTTGGAGTGTCATAATATATTACAGGAAAATTTCCAAAACTACATTTCTTAGAGCTATTTAGTAAAACTTGAATGTTTTTAACATCTTTTTTGATATTAATTTATGTACCTGAAAATCTACCTGGTTTGAGAACAAAATTCATAATTTTTGGTAAATATACAGAATTGTGCTAACATCATCACAGTCCAGTTTTAGACCTTTGGTCCATAAGATTCCCGCATGCTCGGTGTCTCCTCCGCGAATACATAGCCTCAGTTAGCCAGGGCTGTGTGGATGGCTTGGATCCTCCCGGGCCCTTCCTGCTGTGCTCCGAAGGCAGCCAGTGGTGTGCCAAGAATTCTTCAAGCCCCTCTGTAGTTTTCTTATTCCTCAGATCTCCCTATTAAATTTCTGGCTTGTCCACCTGTAGGGTTAACTCAAATCACAGCTCCTCCACATACTCAGAAGACTGGTAGCTGCCTGGCCAGCAGCCAAGGAAGGCAGCTTGCAAAGAGTTTTCAGCAGTGCCTACTCCCAAGGACGTTTTCTGCTGCTCCCATGGACGTTATCTGCTCCTGTAACCAAGCAGCACAACCTGCTCCCATCTGTCTAAGAAGGCAGCTGCTCCCCCAATGAATGACCCCTCCCTCTGCTTGTGTGCATAAAAACTGCTTGCTCTTGGTTAGTAACATTATTACTACAGCTCCAACAGACCGAGTGCTGAAGCCTCGCTGTATTGTGAGTAATAAATGGCATGTCTCACTCCGCGGGTCCTCCTGACGGTTGTTTCAGAATACCCAAGGCCCAGGTGCAGGTTTCTGGCCTGGGGCTCCTACATTACACCACCATTCTGTTGCTTCTTCCAACTGGTCACAGTCTCAGGTTAATAAGCACTGGCCTTTCTCGTTCACATGCCATCATGATCATGGCTTTAACTGACAACACGACGGGAAGTGGGTTTCCCACCTTCAGCTAAAACTCACTTGTGCCCCCTCCAGCAGTGAAGCTGCAGGCTTTTCCAGCCTGCCCCGTCCGCTGGGACCTCCGCATTGACTGAGAGGAGAGATGCGAAAGCAGTCGCAGGCAAGAATGCTATAAACCCCCACCCTTCTTACCAAAATACAGCAATTCTTCATGAAGAACAACGTTTCTCAGTTTGATGTTTGCTTGTGGTCCATTTCCAGGAACCGGAGATAGCTGTTGCTGACGGTGTTGTCTAATTGTATCATTATTTTCTAGGGAGATGATTTGCTGACTTGCTCACTCGCCCTATTGGAAATCTGGAACCTGGGTTTTCGAATGAGCCACTCTCATCTACACAGCTTCTCAGTGTTCCAGCAGCGCTGGTCCTTGGCCTTTGGTGATGTTCTCTTAAAAGAAATGATGCCTTTGGAGGGAGAGCCAGGGCCCAATGTCACCACGCTAGTCCTATTAATCAGGAGGTGGCCAAATATCACTCAGTATACATAGTTTATCTGGAGTCTTCAGGGGCAACTTGATGGACATGATGAGCCCAATAGGACAAGAGAGGCAGCAGTAAACATACATGTATTAAGTATTCATACATAAAACCTCCTCTTGTGGCTTAAAAGCTCAGAAAAACCCAGGAATAAAGACCTTCCGACAAATGATGAACTCGGGCAGGACTGTGCACAACTAGAATTCTGGGAGAGAACTATAAGGCTGAAGGAAATTATTGGTTTGAAACTGATGTATTTTATTCTAAGCCATGTAGCAAATTCATCACTCTGTTTATTTCCTGAGAATGGAATATTTTTACTAACATTCCAAGAAGTCAATAGAGCATAATAACTTGATGTACCAAGTCTGGAGCCAAACTCCCTCAGCTTGAAACCCACCCCGTTCCCACCCTCCCCTTTTATGCTGTGTGACCTCAGGCGATGTTTATAGCTCCCTTTGCCTCACCTGCCACATCTGTGAAATGGAAGAGATGAAATCAGCAATTCCTGCCTCAGAGGGTGGGTACATGTAGAAGGTCTTAGAATCGTGCTCGATCCATCATATGAGCCCAATAGATGTTAGTTAGTTCTTAATATTTTAAATATACTGTTTCTAGGGTTCCCCAGTGTATCCCTCATGAGAAACTACTGGCTGCAAGATCTTACCAGCCCTGGGATAGAGCAGGAGGAGAGAGCAGCAGTTAGAATAGTGTTCTTTCAGATGCAGAGCTGTACCCAACAAGATAGTACAAAATCCACTCAGAACAACCCATTGGCCACCATGCTCCTCAGACCTGTGTTCGTGAGCTCCTTGGGATCATCCCACCTCCACCGTTGAGCCATCATGTCCCCACTGTGCCTGGGCCACGTATCTACTAAGCACCACTCTCCCCACATTAATGTCCAAGAGTCAGAGTTTCCTTTACCTGGATTCTTCTAGCTCTTCCCTTTGGTTCTTGAAGCCAGAATCCTGGCCACTCACACCGCCCAGCTCAGCCAGGCTCCAGCAATGGCCAACATTCTCTAAGGTGACACGTGGGAGACCCATAACCCTGGCAGATGGCAGGTATCTGCCTTTCTGATCATCTGAAATAACTAGCCACCAGCTTGATAAAGACAAACTCAGTGAAAGACATATATGCCATATTCTTGGTATAAGTCAAAAGTACAATTATTCCAAAATTTAACTTCAATTCTTGCTTAAGTTGCATACAACACAAGAGTGTTTTAAATAATTCTTAGTCACTTAGAAATGCATGCCAACCTCATTTGGAGAGCTAGCATTAAACGCCATAGGAGTCCTTATCCCATCGAACATTTTTTATTCTATGTAACATAAATTCTGATTTATATCATATGGGATTAAGTAACAATCAAGATAACTGAACAATTAAGATTAAGACAACCAAACCCAAACAGAATTCTAAAAAGCAAAGCATTAAGAAGGCGCTGTGCATGTATATATGGTTTAATGGGTAGCAGGGAGCACAAACTGCCTGAGTTCAAAGACTTGCTCTTCCCCAAGTAGCGGTGTGAGTGTGGACAAGCAAATTAACCTCGCTGTCCTGTTCTTTCATCTGGAAAACAGAGATAATGACAGTACCTGCCTCACGGGGTCATTGTAAGAACGAAGGGATGTACTGTGGTGGCACACTTAGAACAATGTCTGACACATTGTTGATGCTTCTATTTATTCTTATGTTATTTTGGTCAGATAAATCAGCACTTCCTAATTGCTGGTTCGTGGAACTTAAAAGAGTCCACAGTCACTTATCACTAAATGGATTTAGTTTTTAAGACAAAACACTCACATTACTCTTAATCATTAAGATAAATTATACGGTAAGTCAGAGTTTCCTTTACCTGGATTCTTCTAGCTCTTCCTTTTGGCTCTTGAAGCCAGAAGCCTGGCCACTCACACCGCCCAGCTCAGCCTGGCTGCAGGCAATGGCCAACATTCTCTAAGGTGACACGTGGGAGGCCCATACAATTTGTGTTCATTACGATTTGTGTTTTCAGTGAAAAAAATAAAAGAAAAATGATTAGTCAAATGTTCTACTCTTTTAACCAAAACTGTCAATAAGAATATAATCTATGCTTTCATAATTTTAACAATCTGTGGAGTAGAATTTTTATATTTTACCAATCCATGCTAAGGCAATGCTGGGAGATGCTGCTAGGAGAATAAGCACTTAAAAAGAACCTTAGAAAGAGCTACACTCTTTAATTCCGTGTGAATTTAGAGTTGCAATAGATTAGTTACTGCTCCAGGACACATTTAGTATTAATAACAGCATTTGAGTAATTACAGTATTAAAAACAGTATGCTAAATATATTTGTAACACATATAACAAAGGTAGAGTATCCACAATATTTTAAAACACCTTTCGTATCAATTAGGAACAGACTAATGATGCAATTTATAAATGATGAAAGAGATTGAATATAGGCAACCTATAAAAGAAATACAAATGACTATATAATATGAATAGTTGTTTAACCTCACTGACAAACAAAAATGTAGACTAGAAATATTTACTCCTAACACACTGGTAAAAGTAAAAATAAATAATTCATAATATCCAGGCTTAGTAAAAGTTGGTGGCAGTGTGAACGGTACAACCTGTAGCAAGAGTATGAAGACATTTTTTTCCTCATTGGTTCAAAGCCAACTGGAAATAGCGTCTGCCTCAAAGTCTGTCAAGTTCTATGGGCTCTGAGCCAAACCAATCACTGTGGCTACAGAATGCAGTCCCCTTGGTTGGCTTAGTCTGAAAAAGCATTGAAACCCCACCCAAAGGAGATAAAAATTTGGAGTCTTCAGCATGAAGTCACCATTTAAAGGCACAGAAATGAGTAAGATCACTCAGGGAGAAAATTTCAAGAAGAACTAAATCCCGGGAAGCTGCAGTGTGACTACACATATGTGTATCTTTCCATTGTCCTATGCTTTTTACATTTACACATTTGCACATATGCTTTGTTTTGTTAGCGTATAAGGGATTAGGTCATGTGTACTGTTCTACAACATGTTCGTTAGTTTCACTTACCAACATGTCCTGGAGACATTTCCACATTTGGTGTCCCTAAGTTCAATGCTTCCCTGGTCTGTATCTCTGAAGTATTAATTCTTGACTGGGGCTAAGAAGGGAGTGGAGGTGCTGTGCTCCTTAAAGTCGTCAGGATTATGCCCCATCCCCCTTACCCTCACCTTCCTGGGTAACGGGACCATTTCCTGAGACTCGGCAGGAGTCTTCTCTTTTAATGTTTTATTTTGCATTACCCTTTTTGAAATTTATTTTCATGATTTGATTTTTTTGGAGTACATCCCTGCTCCATGCCGTCATTTCAATGAGATTTAAGGAAGTTTGGTGTGTAAGTCATATGGTCACTCTGCTATAGTGAAGCAGAAGTCTCCATAATGTTATTTTAAGAAATAAAAGCAAGTTGCAGGAATAGCTACATATATTTAATACATATATGTAATATATATTTACAAATAATACTATTTTAAAATTAATCAATGTAGATTATCTTTAGAAGTCAAGTAACAATTTTCTATAATATATATTTCTATATTTTTAAGGTTTTTGGTTATTTTCATAAAGAAAGATATTATTCAAAATCTGTAAACTAATTTTTAATTTTTAAGAGCATACATCATCATTGAAGAAATTCAAGAAGCAAAATGAATCTTTAAAAAAACTTCCATAATCTCCTTTCATTTTAGTGTTAACTATTTGGCAGATAAATATTTCAGTTTGTATCCCCTTCATCTTTTTTCCCTATAAGCATGCACACATTTTTCCTCCCAAATGCAATAATTTTGAACATAATGATGTTTTCTCACAACAATATGTCATGAGCATCTTTCCAAATCAATAAAAGAAGTATCAGCTAATCTCAAAGAATAGATTTAATATTCTCTGTTCATAGAGCAATCAAATTAAAAATCAATATGAGAAGATTGGGAAAAATACATTTGGAATGTTAAAGACATCATTCTGATAATGTATGAGTTCAAGAAGAAATTATAATGAAAATTTCAAACTGTTGGGAAGTAAAAGATAACAAAAGCTCTATGAATCAAGAATTGTAAGATGCAATGAATTTTATGTCTACATGGAAATTTGTAGTCTTAAATGTTTATTAACAAATAAGAAATCTTTAGTAAATAAAAAAGACTGAACATAAATAATCTGATTTTTTAAAATCTGGGTGATAGTTACATGGGTGTTATTACATATATATTTTTGTTCTTGCTTCTCTGGGTGGTTGGGATATATTTCATATATTAAAACTTTGTATATAGGTATATGTTTCAGGTGCACAGCAGTAAACGTTGACACTTGTATACACTACAAAGCTATTAAGACATTTTAAGAAAAATGAATGAGGAAATTCAGAAAGCATTTAGTCAAAGTAAACTCAAAGAAAGCAGAAAAAAATAAGTAAATACAAAAGCAGAAATTATCGATCAATAAAACTACAAGCCAGTTCTTTGAAAAAACAGTAAATGAACCTTGACCAATAAATAAATACTGACCAAGAAAAATGGGAGAGACCACGAAGTAGGTACAACATTAGAAATGAAGGAGAAGATATAACTACAGATGCAGTAGAAATATTTAGAACTATAAGAGAACAATGTTATAAACTTGAAAAATATAAATTACATTAATAAATTTAAAGAGAAACAGAAGACTTGAATAAATTGACAACTATTTAAACACTTGAATAAGTTGAAGGAAAAAAATATTCTCCCATCTCCTCTCCCAAATGGCACGGTATGGTTTCACAACCGGTTATAATAAACATTCAATACATTATTCTTATCCGATACAACTATTACAGAAAAAGAATTTTTAAAAATCTGCCACCTTATTTTCTGAGACAAACTGTCCTACACTGGGTTTCCCTGAGAATAGAGCCTGAGACACAGGCTTGCATATAGGTAGTTTACTTGGAGTGTGATTCCCTGAAGTAGAAGTGAAGGACAGAGGGTTGAAAGAGGGAAGGAGGAACGTTCTTATAGGGATGTATCGTTCAGCTTGCTACTACGGCAGACTGAGACCTTCTGAGAGGCCCTATGAATTTCATCTCAGGACCGTCAGCCTGGGGAAAGAAAGGAGGGTGCATAGGCTCTCCTGGGTGCCTTGGTCAAGGTCCACTACCGGTCAAGGCAGTCCCACCTGTGTTAACTTTTCACTGCCAGCACTTTCAGGTGCACATGTGAGAGTGCACAGCACGTTTTGTGGGCATCTCATGTACACTGGAGAAGCCCTAGAAGGATGTGAGAGGAACATGAGACAGACCTAGACAAAGGAGAATTAGGCTGTACCTGCCCAAAGCCAGAGACAAAGCCAGCATGTCATGGGAATAAGAGATGGGGCTGGAAAGAGTTTCAGATCATGCTTAAGAGATGTCCAATATAAAATCCCCCAAACAGATCTTTTGGTTTTCGCCACCAAAACCAGATCAAAACCATATCAGAAAAGGAAGCTATGATCAATTTCATTTATATATATAGACACAGAAGTCCTAAAGAAAATGTAAGCAAGTCCAAGAAGAGTTTATCTCAGGAACGTAAGAATTCATCATCAGAAATACCCATCAGTGTGACTTAACACACTAATAGATTAAAGAATAAAAACAAAATATGATCACTGTCATAGATGTAAATAAAAGCATTTGAATTTCACTTACAAATTACAAAAACCTCTTAACAACTAGGAATGCAAAGAAATGTCTTTTTATTAATAAAGACTATCTCTCAGATACTAATAGCAGCACCACAAAAAGGTGAAGGCCTTAAAATTTTCTCACTAAAATCAGGACCATGCTTGTTATTGCCTCTATATTAAATAAATTAAATGTTCCAGAAATAATCCTTGCATTTATGGTCAATTGATTTTCAACAAGAGTAGCAAGACAATCTAATGGGGAAAAACATAGCCTTTTCAACAAACAGTGATGGGACAATTAAATAGTCACATGCAAGAAAAAAAAAATGAAGTTAGACCTCCTACCTCACACCATATTAAAAAAATGAATTCAAAATTAATAAAAGACATCAATGTAGAGCTAAAATTATAAAACACTTAAAAGAAAACATAGGCATAAATGACCTTGGATTAGGCAATGATTTCCTAGATGTGACTCCAAAAATCACAAGGAATAAAAGAAAAAACATAAAATAACATTATCAAAATTTAAAACTTCTGTGCTTCAAAGAACACTATCAGGAAAGTGGAAATACATCCAAAGAACATGAGAAAAAGGTTGCAAATCATATATCTGATAAGAGACATATCTAAAAAATTGTAAAGAACTATTACAACTCAATAATCAAAAGATAAATAACCCAGTTTAAAAGTGTGCAAAGTACCTGAATAGATATTTCTCTAAAGAAGATATATGATGGCCAATAAGTATATGAAAAAATGTTCAACATCAGTAGTAATTAAGGAAATAAAAATTAAAACCACAATGAGACACTATTTCAAATTGGAACCCTCATACCCTAATGATATGAATGCAAAATTGTAGAGCCGCTTTGTAAAATAGTCTGACAGTTCCTCACACAGATATTATATTGCCCAGCAATTCTACTTTAGATTTGTACTCAAGAAAAGTAAAAACATATATCCACATAAGAACATGAATTCATGAATATTTATAGCAGCATTATTCATAATAACCAAAAGTAGAATCAACCCAAAATCTATCAACTGATGAATGGATAAGTAAAATGTGGCATATCTATATAATAGAATATTATTTGGCAATATAAAGAAAGGAATTAATTTGGCAGTGACTTCATGGATATGACAACAAAAGTACAGACAAGAAAAAAAAATTAGGTAAATTGGACTTCATTAAAATTAAGAACTTTTGTGTATCAAAAGGATACTATCAAGAAAGAGGAAAGACAACCTACTAAATGGAATAAAATTTTTTCAAATCATACATCCGATAAGAAATTAATATCCAGAATATATAGAGAACGATATCTCAACAATAAAAAAAAAACCAACCCAATTCAAAATGGGAAAATTACTTGAATAGAATTTCTCCAAAAAGCTATATAAATGGCCAATAAATACATGAGAAGATTCAACATCATTAGTCTTAGAGAAATTCAAGTCAGAACCACAATGAGACACCACTTCATACTACTCAGATGACTATAATAATGATCAAAAAACAAAATGAAAAATAAGTGTTGATAAGGACATGGAGAAATTGGAACCCTCATGCATTGCTACTGAGAATGTGAAATGGTGCAGCCACTGTGGAAAACAGTTTGGTGGTTTCACAACAGGTTAAACATGGAACTGCCATATGACTCAGCAATTCCACTCCCAGAGAATTGGGAAGAAGGTAAAGAATTAGAAAGTAGAAACTCAAACAGATACTTGCTCATCAATATTGACAGCATTATTATTCACAATAGCCAGGAGGTAGAAACATCCAAGTGTTTATCAACAGATGAATGGGTGAACAAAATGTGGTATATGCATAGAATAGACTATTATTCAGTCACGAAAGGGAATGAAATGTTGATATGTGTTATAACGTGGACAGATCTTGAAAACATTATGCTTAGTGAAATAAGCCAGACATAGAAGGACAAATGTATGAGTCTACCTACATGAGCTCCTTAATCAGACAAATTATAGGGACAGAAAGTAAAATAGGAGTTACCAGGATCTGAGGGGAGGAAGGAAGGAGTTACTGTTTAATGGGTATAGATTTTTTGCTGGGGATGATGAAAAAGTTTTGGGTAGAGATAGTGGTGGTGGTTAAACAAACACTGTGAATATATTTAATGTCACCAAATTGTGCATTTACAAATGGTTAAAATGATAAATATTATGTATATTATACCACAACAGGAACAGAAAGAAATATTAATACATGTTCCAAAATAGATTAACCTTAAAAATATTATGTTAGTGAAAGGAGCCTGTCATAAAAGGTCATGTGTTGTATGACTCCATTTATATGAAATTCTAGAATAAGCAAATTTATAGAGACAGAAAGCAGATCAGTGGTTGCTTAAGGCTTGGGGGTAGCAGGAAATTGAGGGTTCATAGCTAAGGAGTGTGAAGTTTTTTATGGGACAATGAAATGTTCTAAAACTGATCATAGTGATAGTTACATAACTGTAAATATACTAAAAGCCATTAAATTTTACAATTTAAATGGGGAAAATGTATGGTATGTGAATTATATTTTAATAAAGCTGTTACAAACACAAAAAGAAAAATTGTTTAAAAAATCAAATTATTTAAAAATAAGAAAATAAGGAGGTGCATAAGAATAGGAAGAGACAATAAAAAGGAAGAACAGAAGTTCTTTTAATCAGTGGGGAAACATGGAATTGTTATTTGTTCATGATACAACTGTCTATATAGGAAAGTTGACTCTTCAGATAAACTTTGCTGAATTCAAGATAAACCCATCAAAATCAATAGCAATCTGTAGTGGGTGAGTAATCACCCTAATGGTATCAGGTCCTACTCCCTGGAACCTAGTAAATATTGCCCTATTTGAACAAAGGACCTTAGCGGATGTGATTAAGTTAAGGATCTTGAGATGAGGAAACCATCCTGAATTACCTGTGTAGACCTTAAATGAAAACCCCGTTTATCATAAGAGGGAGATTTCACTCACATTCACACACACACACACACACACACACACACACACACACACACACGAGAAAGCAATGTGAAAATAGAACAGAGAGGGATTTCAAGGTGGACCCTGAAGATTGGAATGAGGTGTCCACAAACCAAGGAACTGGCAGCCACCAGAAGCTTAAAAAAGCAAGAAATGTGTTTTCCTCTAGAACCTCCGGAGAGAGCGCAGCCACGCAACAGCTTGATTTTGGCCCAGTGATATTGATTTTGCATTTTGGCCTCTCTAACCATGAGAGAATACATTTCTGTGTTTTCAGCCATCAAATTTTTAGGAATTTGTTACAGCAGCCGTGGGAAACTCATGCCTAGGCCTATAGTATCGACCAGAAGAAACTGAAAAC
Organism: Eonycteris spelaea; assembly: GCA_003508835.1. Classification (NCBI taxonomy): domain Eukaryota; kingdom Metazoa; phylum Chordata; class Mammalia; order Chiroptera; family Pteropodidae; genus Eonycteris; species Eonycteris spelaea. The sequence continues at coordinate 3,206,945 of PUFA01000001.1, forward strand.
ATAATGAACAAAAGTTCCTACTCGCAATTGCCATAAACATTTTATGTTCTCTGAACTTTCACCTGCCCCCTTCCTAACTTAAAAGAGTTGCACCTGACCCTGCGTGTCCCCTGCACCCCTCCTCCAAATCCCTCTGGACTACCTTTGCTTCGGACTTCACAGTGCTTCTGGTGGGATGACCCGATGACCACGCCCCAGTGGTCCCAGCAGCTGGCTGGCTTCGCGCTGGGAAGACCAAGGCTGGGAAATGCTGTGCCGAAGTCCCTGAGAGCGTGAACGTGTTCCCAGATCTCAGGTTCCAGAAAGCTTGGGGAAGGACATTTCCGGGCTTACCAACTCAGAAAATGTAGGAACTGGGCAGGGAAAGTAAACGCGGAAAGCAGGCTGCAGGTGAGGCAACCGAGGCCGGCGGTGGTGCTACACAGGAGAGTGTTCCTCAGATCTAAATGAGCCAACCTTCCCTCAGTTCCAGCCAACCGTGACCATGAACGATTCTGGCCCAGAACTGTGGGATGGTTCTGTTGTCCAAGAGAAGCTGTACTGTTAGATCATTATG